>OZ010602.1:42988698-42993698 GCA_963932145.1 Acanthosepion lycidas
ATTTTAATTCCTCTTTGTCCGTAATATATGTGTGTGAACCCTCTATCTATACTCCTAAACATATGTGCGGATACCTTTGTCCATAAGTGTATGTGTAATGTTTATGTATGTGATTGATTGATTGATTTTTTTTTTTTCACTAGTTTTGTATCACTTTACTATTTTGCGTGTGTGTGTATACGTAGGCGGCCACTGCAGTGTCTGTGTTTGCTGCTGCTGCACCCACTGACTTGAGGTCAGGGGTCAAGGCTGTGTCGACACTCTGATTGGTTGGATGCAGTCGTCGGCCACGCTCTTCTATTTGCACCATGATTTCTTTCGCCTCTTCTCTCTTGTCTTCCCTTTTTTCTTCGTTTCTTCCCGCTGCTTCTTTTTCGACTTTTACTTCTTCACCAACATCGCCGCCACAACAAAGAACAACAACAACAAACTCTTTCGTTAGTGTCAGTCGATTTTCGTTTTCAACTACAACATTGTCATCATCTTTACTGGGACTGATAACTCACGTTGTGTGCGGCTCTTGTTTCGAACCAGTTTCCTTGCAATATTAAGTTTTTTTTTTTTTTTTTGTTTTTTTTTTTTTCGTTTTTGAAAAAAATAAATTTAAAAAAAATCGTGAAGAAAGGGGGGGAAAACCTGGAAAAATAAGCCAAACTGACTGATTGTTAACACAGAGGATCCGTCGTCAGGGGACCTCCGACTGTCATCACTAAAGTACAGGTAACAAGAACACATTTCGCAACTTTTTTTTTTCTCTTAAAACATTTGAAACAAAAGCTAGATGTTTGATGAGAAATAACACTTAATTTTTCTTAGTGGATTAACTTCGGTATTTAGTTTATTTTTATGGCAAACTTTGTAGCAAGTTATTAGCCGAAATTCGTACCTTTTTTTTTTTTTTTTTTTTTTTTTTTTTTTAAAAAAATTGTCTTAAGTAAATGTATTTCTACCTATTACCCCCAATTCATAAAAGAAAATAAGTTGTTGTTTTGGTACTTTTTGTATTGTTATATAGTAATTGTAATATTCGGCTTTGAATTAATGAATAATACTATTGAAGACACTTTTTTGTTTTTAATTCAAAATTTATATTTTGTTTCTTTTTGTCTTAAACTTAAACTTTCACATTTTTATAAAGCGTTTTCAATAAAGTTGTACATGTGCTTTGGTTGGATCTTTCTGAAGCAACATTAGTTGATCACCAACTAACAACGTTAGTTAGTGATCGATAACCATGCACTAACATATTTGTACACACCCTTGCACACGCATCTTTATATGCACATAGTTTTTTGTAAAATTTAGAGTTTATTGACATAGTAAATATAAGCTACTTTAAATTATTGATTTTTACATACTTTATAAATGTTCGACAATTATAAAATTCATTTGAAATGTTACACACTTTGCAAACGCTTCACGCAAAGTATATAATTTTTATCTTTAAAAATCATTAAATTATTAGTTTTTTGCTTATTTGTTTTTTTTAATGTAAAATGAACTTAGATTTTTAAAATATTACTTGTATCCAAGGCATTTTCTAAACAAACAAACAGCTGGAATGCATGCGTGCTTATGCGGCGAAAACAGTGGTTTAAAGGTCACGAAATGTTTGGACGTATTTGGGATCCCAGATCTTTTCCCAAATTCGAATGTGGGAGATATATAAAATGAAGAAATAGTTTTAAGGTGTGCTATATTTATGGGGTAATGTGCTCAATATCAGAGAGCGTATAAAAGTAAACATTGATGTCAACACTCAGAGGCGACAGGCTGTTTTCATGCTAGACGCAGTCGTCCGGAGGCCTGACCATTGCGTTTGGCTTAGCATGAAACAGCCTATCACCTCTGAGTGTTGACTTCAATATTCACTTTAACATTTTATATATATATATATATATATATATATATATATATATATATATATATATATATATATATATATATATATATATATATATAAAAGAGTCTACCAAAAACTTACACACACTTTAGGAAAGTAAAAACTTGAGTTTCGTAATTTTATTTCTCGGTTTAACATCTGTAGACTTTTGCTTATGGTGGACCCTAAAGGATGTTGTGTATCGTAGAAAACCGACCTCACTGGCGGCCCTTAGACAATAAATTGAAAATGCATCTGCTGCAATCCCACTGGACTCTTTGGCCTACGTTGTCAAAGCAGTAGTTCGCCGTACTAATAAGTGTCTGGAAGCTAAATGCTATAATGTTGTTTGTTTGTTTGTTTTTTTTTGTTTTTTTGTTTTTTTTTTAGCATTCATTGTGAGTCCAAAGGTAACTTGTATTACATCTGATGTCTGAACAAATTTAGTATTACAATATCTATACAATTTTTTCCTTTCCTGAAGTGTGTAGGTATTTTTTTTTGGCGAACTGTCTATATTAATTGAACAAATATAGATTAAATCCAAAGTCTTTTACATACTGTGTCCCTCCCGAGTAAGTTTTTTTTTTTTTTTTTTTTTTTTCTCTTTTTAGTATCTTTCCTAAGCCATATTCTGTCAGCTTTTAACACAAGCTCGTTTGGTGGGTACAATATGTTTTGCTAGTGTTAAATTTTCCAAGCCTTCTTTCCTCATTATATACCCAAGAAATTTCAATTGTCTCAGACGTGTCCTCTTTTCTCTAAAATTTCAACCTTTTTTTCTACAAAGTATGTATCCTTATTTCCATTTTCTCTAAAACTTCGTCGTTGCTCACATGTTTAGTCGATTGTATTCTCAGTATTTTCTTTTAGAACAACATTTTTTTTTTTTAACCTCAAGTTTCTTTATCTGTGATGCGTGTTCCTTATTTAGTGAATGCTTGTCAAACAGGAAAATCTTTATAAATTCGACATGTTTCGCTGACTTTATTGTAGCTTCATCAGAAATTGATTCACCCCTTCAACCAAAAAACAACTTTCTGATGAGGCGTAAATGAAGTCAACGAAACATGTCAAATTTATAAACAATTACCTATTTGTTATTCCCTTAATCATGTATTGATCTATATATTTGTTGTGGAGATTTGTAACGAATGTATGAATTTTCTATAATGACCTGCTGATTGCACAATCGGTGATCATTTGGATTTCATTCAAATGACACTTTTTTTTTTTTTTTTTTGTATCTTTTTACTCGTATCATTTGTCCAGCTCTCATTTTCTTGTTTCTTCTCTGTTTTGTGTTATTATTTTTTTTTCATTCTTTCTTTATCTGACCCCCACCCTGAAAGCCTTTTCAGCAGCGTTGGATGTTGGATGAATACGGAGGCGATAACTGTAAATATTTTTCTGTATCTACAAGATTAATCTATGCTTTATTTGCTTATAAAAGTATGCTTTTCTCCATCTCTATTTAAATGTGTTATAATTGTTTTTGACATCAACATTCGTATCACTTTTTGATCACTATAGCTTTCAGTGCTTACTATATATCATAGTTCCCCATGTATAATAAGCCTTCATCCGTAATACGCACACCTAAAGTTGTGCTGAAAGTGTGGGAAAATACTTCTACTTATGCAGAATACGCACCCCTTGTTTGGTAATCAAACCCTATAAATTTTACCTCTCCAATTTCATTACAGCCAGTGTTTCCTACTCTTATCTAAAAAAAAGTTAAACATAAAATAATATTATTTTAATTTAGTTTTATGATAATTCTTTCTTTCTTTTTTTTTTTTATGGCAATATTTAAAGATTTTTTGTTGCTGTACATAATACGCACCTCTGATTTTGTCTATTATTTTTTTAGAAAAAAAATGCTTATTAGTATACATGGGGATTACGGTAATTTTCTGTTGTGCAAATAAAAAAAATTGTACAATTAGATTAATCAAAGCATTTCCGTAGATACTCGTTACTTGTTGTAAACGCACTGTAATACATGTTTGAATGATCTTCAGCTTGTGTGTGCTTATATATATATATAATATTAGTGGTAAATATACACATACATATGCAATCATATATCTGAAATATATATACATACATATATATTTGTATAAAAAAAAATTCCAAGAGGATAGAATCCAGGTAGAACTCAATGTCCAGGACAGAGTAAGGATATAATAAAAAGGCTTAAACACTAATATTCCATGGTTATAATTTACCATGGAATATTAGTGTTTAAGCCTTTTTTATTACATGCATACATACATACATACACATACACACACATATATATATATATAAGCATTATTTGAAATGGATACTCATTTGAGTAGATGGTCTGCTTTTATTTATTAGACACTATATTTATTTACATCAACAGATCTACTCGAGTATGAGCATCCATTTGAAATAACGTTTAAGCAAATAAATTAAAAATACGGTGGATTTAATCCATTTTCTAATATATATATATATGTGTGTGTGTGTATGTGCGCGCGCGTGTGTGAGATCTATAATTATAGAAAATGTGCGCTAAAAAATAAAATCGATTGATTCTTTAGAAATTGCATTGTTTACGTTTCGGATGTAACTGAAAAGATAGGAACTTTTGAGTCAAATTTGATATATATATATATATATATATATATATATAATATCAATGATTCACTGATACTGGGGACTTTTAACCATAAATATAGCATAACTTAAACACACACACGCATTATATATATATATATATATATATATATATATATACTATAGTTAGTCAAAGTTCATCCATTTGGTTGACATCCGTTGAAATGTATGATATTAGTAACTTTTGCAAACATTACCCTATCGTATTTGCTGGCATACAAGTCCCTGTCCAACATTCTGTACCATGCTGCAGATAGGCTAGGTAGTCTACAGCGTCTAGCTAAATATTAGCAGCCCAGATACACTAACTTCGTATATGACCCTAGCCTTTCTTTCAGTCTGTCATATATATATATATATATATATATATGTTTGTATATACATGTGTGTGTGAGAGAGAGAGACAGAGAACGCATTATTTGTGTAAATGTGTGTGTATGTTCATGATAGAAAAGAAAATTCGAACTTG
>OZ010602.1:42998698-43036198 GCA_963932145.1 Acanthosepion lycidas
TCAAGTCTTAGTTATACATTTTAAGGGGTAAGAAATTATGAGAAGCGAATTTTATACTTTCTTAAATTAAGCAGACCAGTTTGTTTTGTTTTTAATAAAAGCTATAAAGGAATTTAATTGGAAATTTTACAACACATATTGACATATGCACTTTTTTAAAAGAATATTTGTATTTTGTGTGCGTTGCTTTTGCTGTTAATAATAATTTTAATTGGCACAGAAATTTTGCTGGAATTTCGAAAATACGACACGACAAAATATCCGCGTTTTAAAGAGATTTTTCCCAAACCGCCTCGAGTTCTTTTTTTTTTTTTTTTTTTTTTCAAGAAATAAAAACATCAGAAAAATTTTAACAAAGGTAAGCGTCCACACTCAAAACAACATTGGAATTAATTTCGGATAGTTGTTTTCCCGAAAACACTCATAGAAGAGGGAAACCAGGTGTTAATTCTGTCACAAATTCAGAGGAAAATCACGATTTCTACTGAGGGTGCTAATTATACTGATTCACATTTAATATACGCCGCCCAATGTACCAAACATTACTTGATTTATGTGGGTTGCACAACGGAAAAATTAAAAAGATTCAATGGGTACAGATAGGATGTCAGACACAATAATATGACATCAACGGAGCTTACAGGACATTTTGTTACGAACGACTGTAATTTCGACAAACATCTTAAGGTGCACATTCTGAAAAAAAATATTCAGAATCTATCCACCTTTCGACCCTTACCATCCATGAAGATAGTTACGTATGCAAATTACTGACTTCCCGGGCCGTGGAAATGAACAGAATGACAAGAGAATTCCATAAAATTGACAGTAATCTGATTAATTCCTCTTAGTAACTAATCAACTAGTGGAAAATTTTAAGATGGACAGAATCACTATCATATTAGGCACGTTTCAGTTCATGCCTTCACGCTGGCGGCGTTTCATTTGTTTTGAAACGTTTCTTACCAGAACAGCCGTTTTTTTTTCATTATAAGACAATCTAGATGAATGGTTGACAATCCGTCCAGTATGTGAATAGGTTTTTTTTTTCTGTTTGTTCTTTTCAGACTTAAATCATGTCTATCAAGATTGCATGCTTGAATGCGAATGGCCTGAAGGATCGAGGTAAGGCTGTCCGCCTGTTTTGTGACCTCTTGTCGTTCGGTGTGGATGTTGCTGTGATCCAGAAGACGCACTTTGTTTGCAACGTTGATGCTTATGTACTGTCTAACGACTTTGTCTTCTATTCAGTATACGGAGTCCGACTGGCCAGGGGCGTTTCCTTGCTGGTGAAGCTTATACTGAATGCGAGGGTGGACCTTGTCCACGTTGATGCGGAGAACGGGTTGACCGTGGTCGATATTGCTGTGAAAAGTGGTTCGATCCAGATCGTTGCGGTTTATGTGCCCAACGAAGAGGAGGAGCGGGTCTCGTCTTTTCGTCAGCTTAGACCATTCCTGATAGATTCGTCGTGCCTAGTCTTAGTAGAGGAGTGGAATGTCGTCCTGGACCCCAAGTTAGAGGGCAGGGAGCTAGCGAGAAATCGGGCGATCGTAGCTTTGTTGATCTGATCGGCGAGTTTGACCTGGTATCTATCGACGAGACCAATCACCGCGGTGGAGAAGATGTGGGCGTGGACACGCAGTTGGCCATCTACCTAGGTATACAGCTACCTGGATAGAATGTTAGTCAGAAGAACCGATGTAGCTCTCTAAGGTGTCCCACGTTCCACTGGTTAGGCCAGTTTTTGAATTTTCTAATGCCCATAATTTTCTTTTTTTTTTTTTCCTTCCCACTCCTTTAGAAAGAGAGCCTCTTGACTTTATCAGAAGACGGAATACCACGGCAACTGTTAATTTTGAGGAGTGGACGGGTCTTACTAACATCTTTCTTTTTTAGTTTGTTTTCGGGGTCATCACACCCCATCATTTCATAACATTGATAGAATTTTTATACAATTGTAAATATTGAAATTTATTGTCATGGGATGTTTTCAGTAGGAGGCCTGTGTGTGCGAGAGAGAGAGAGAGAGATGTATTTTGTTGTATGTAGGAGCGAATGGTGACGGATAAATTCTTAGGGTGAATGAGTAAATTGTAACGAATGAATGGGCTGTGAATCTGATTAATTAGGTATAAGTGTGTCGACAAGCCTTGAATCATATCTCCTTTTTTTTTTTTTTTTCGACCTTGTGTCACAATCACTGTATTTAATTTACTGTATTAAATCGTAGACAAGTAACGTTTGTACAAAGAGTTACATTTTTTTGTAGATTATAACTGAAATTAAAAAAAAAATATAACTTGAAGAAAACAGATACTGTCGAAATATTGTTTAAAATTGTCAAACAGTTTTTTTTTTTTCTTAAATCGCGCTCTTCTAACTGTTCAAAAATATCATTTATTATTATTAATAATAGGTTGGTGCAAAAATAATGTCGGTTTTTGACGTATTTTTAACGTTAAAAACCGACATTATTTTGCACCAAACTAATAATAATAACAAAAAATAAAAAAACTTTTAAAAATCCAGGAAACCAATCACGGCCTGAAGTACAAAAGATTGCATCGACCGAATATGTGAGCAACGATGAATTTTTAGAGAAAATGGAAACAAAAAGGAAAGAGTTGAAATTTCTAGGACACATAATATGAACAGAGGGTTTGGAAAATCTGATACTCACATGACAGACAGAGGGCAAGAGGGACAGAGTAGAGCAAAGCATAACATACTTAGTGAGCTTGAGTAAATGGATGGCGGAACAGGGTTTAAGGAGAAATAACAAGTGGACAAAATTTATCAAGAGCTACAAAGGACAGGAAAATGTGGAGCGCCATGATCACCTACGTTCTGAGTGGACACAGGACATAAAGAAGATTCAGTTAGCATACAGGAAAACTGGAGATGTTTATTCTTCATTGCTCCCACATCACAACCGAATGTGACATAAGGTCAGTTTAAAGAGGGTTTAATGGCAGTACTGTGAAATTCGCTCAAGCCTCCTCGGCCCTTACTCTTTTCGAGTTGCCTCAGACAATGACCCCAGCCTCATCTGGAAGGAGAGGTACTGCTCCCCGCCTACACCGGGGCTTGAGCTGATATAATTTGAAACTGGAGATTATTATTTTATTTCCTTTGGTCAGGACCCGGAAAGAAATGGCATGCAATTTTCCACTGAGCAGTTTTGAAAAAAAACATCATACGTATTTTACATAGATAAAGGTAAGGTGTGAGCTGTACCTGTGAGTACAATTTATTTGTATTTCTCTAAGGCATGGGCTAGCAGGGATTCCTTCAATGAGTCCATTGGAATTTTTTTCCAATCAACCCGAGGGCTCCAACTACAACTGGAATTGTTAATGTTATCATGCGCCACATTTTTGAGATTTCCATTTCAAGGTCCTTGTATTTTGATAGCTTTTTGAAGATCTGCAAAGATACATTGCAGTCTACAGGGACTGTCACGTCAATAAGGAGGCACATTATGACTATTATAATTATTATTGTCCCTCCGTTATTATTATTACTATTATTATTATTGTCCCCTGTTATTATTATTATTATTATTATTATTGGGCGTGGTATCGTTATTCCAGAAAGTAATTTATTGCAGTTTCGTTCCCGTAAAAGTTGCAGGTTTTCCAGTATATATTATTATTATTATTTCCTTTGGTTTGTGGTGTATACTCATTTCTTTCCGAGTCCCAACCAGAGACATAAGGTCAGAAATGGCATCATGACATTTTCTACTGGGTAGTTTTGAAAAAAAAACGTACGTATTTTACATAGATAAAGCCCTTTGTAAGGTGTGGGCTGTACTTGAGAGTACGATTTTTTTTTTTTTTTGGTATTTCTTTAAGGCGTAAGTTACCATGGATTCCTTCAATGAGTCTATTGGAATCTTTTCCAATCAACCCGAGGGCTCCAACTATAACTGGAATTGTTAATGTCCTCATGTCCTATATTTCAATTTCAATGTCCTTGTATTTTGATAGTTTTTTGAAGATCTTCATTTTGTCTTTGAGATCTCTAATCACGATATGAAGGCGAATAGCTTTGATTGTTCTGTCTGTGTGTATTGTAAATTCCCATAAAATTATTACACGTCCAATCTCCGTAACTTGGTCTTGGTGGTGTTTATACACATTTCTCGAAGTTTTCTTATCTCCAGTTTCCTTGATCTGTGCTTGATACAGACCTGAGAAAATAAAAGGTTTTTCTTGGAATCGTATTCAGCATATTTCAGTGGGAGTTTTTTTCCTGAGTATGTGAAAGGAGCTCATGGGTAGTTCAGATAATAAGGAGTTTCCTGGAATTTTCTTAATGATTAATTTCTTAATTACTATAATTAATCCATATCTACAGATAACGGAAATAAAAATTTAACTTTTATTTGACCATTGCTGAGATATCTTGTAGCAAAGAGGTTCACTCGCTCAAGCTCACCTCGGCAATTCCACTTTGGGGTGGGGGTATCAAGCAATGACCCCAACTCCATCCGAAAGGATATACGAGCTGAAGTGCCTGTTTACAATGGGTAAGAGTTCAAGGCTGGTTATAATAATAGTAAAACTATTTCCACTGATGGTGATCTAGCCTGCTTAATAATGGCTGGCCGATCGTATTCGAGGACTAGCCAATCTCTGTTTCAGACGCCTGCTCTGTCACATTTGTGTTTGTTCAACGCCCACAGAGCCCACCTGTGGTTTATATTGTAACTATACTGAGCGGACCTCCGTCTTTGGGAGAGTGTATTATTTGGCGTGATCAAGTCTGAACAAGGCCAGCATGCTCAAATCCTCCGTCACGATGACTTATGACTTCGTGCCTTCACATCCATCTATGGCGCTCCCAAAAAGTTCCGTTTACCCAATTTAACTTACATGGTTTGGGTCAAACCTTCCAAAGGTACGACACGCGTGGGTCGCCTCCCACAGACCGATAACATCAAGAAGTCACCAATCTGATAAATCGACTTTTGAGATTCGAACCGAGGTCTCGAGATCAGAAAACGAACGTTGTCGGCCATGTGCCCATAAACTAGTCTTTTTAATGATAGAAAGAAAGTATAATTAAATTCGCCCCTCATAATTCTTAGCTATACATTTCATTGACGCAAGGGGCTATTGGGTGTGAAAGACAATGAAAAAACTTTAGAAGCAAGCAGAAACCCAAAACGCTGGATAAACTTCTACTCTTGTTCATAAAACCGGGGAGGAGCCTGAATCGGTTCGTCATTGGTATACGCGTTTGTAATGTATATACGTGTACCGGTGTTGTGTGTATGTAACTCCCATGTGATTGCTCCAATTAATGTGCACGTGAGCACATCAGCACAGAAGTTGACTGTCTTTGAAACAAGACATTGGAATAATACTTTTCCCCCCCCCTCTCTCTCTCTCTCATTCAGTCTGGACAGCCTTTACCATGAACTGAGCAATAAAATTATAAATTTGGAAACTAGAAAAGAGAGAGAAAAATAGTTAATTTTTAAAAACCTTAAAAAATCAAACCATTATAAGAGTTTATTGAACTTTTCCGATTATTCTGAAGTAAATATAATTATATTTTAAAACATTTTTAAACCTTTCGTAGAAATATTTTTCGGTCTCTCCTTGAATTAAAATATACATGCGCCCACACAAACGTACATACACACAATTGAAAGTAAACTGTAATGAACGGCTGTGTCACGAGGGCTAATTTCGTTTTCTGCCTGGCAAAAACCACTGGCAAACCGGAAAACGTACAAGTCGAATTATATTGAAATGTCTTCCCTTTCCTATTTATTAGACCCAAGCATACAAAATCATGTATTCATTGAATCAATTTTAGTACTAATTCTCACGCAAAAAATAAAAATCCCGAGTACCTATTTTTTAACGAAAAAAAAAAAAAAGAAAAGTTTACTTTTTGGTCCGTCTAAATATTTAAAACTCATTTCACCCCACGCAAGGCAACAAAACCACCAAGACCCCTGGGATTACTGAATATGAAAGAATATAAGAAAAAGAAAAACATTATGTAGCAAGAACAATAAAAGAACACAAATACAGAAGGTAACGGCTGACATAGCATTTAAATTTTTCAAGGTCTAACTTAATTGGAAAGAAGAAAAATAAAAAAAAAATAGGGAGAATTCTAGAAGCGGGAACTGTGAAAAAAGAAACTGTTAGCATAGAGCTTACAGTTACATTTAGCCTTTTCAATCTAATTGCCGTCAATCTAGTACTGCGCTTAAATTCATAGAATCTAGGTACCAAAGGGGAAAGTTCATCAGAAAAATTACCATGAAAGTATTTATAGAAATGATACAGGGAAGCTACATTACAGCGGTGGGAAAGTGACTGCAGCTAAGATGCCAGGTCAGGACCAGTAATATTGCAGATTCTTCTTTGGATTTTATCAAGAATCTCTAAATATATAGCAGACCATATATAGCAACAATATTCAAAGCATGAACGAATAGTATACATATAAATATGTAAGATAAATTCAGTCGAGAAAAGAAACTACACAGTTTGGTTTGTTTCGTTTTGCGGCATATCAACTTCAATGGGTTAATGCCGACAAGATATTTATTGTTGGCAATTTTTTTTTTTCTCAAAAATGTATCCCTGGTAATTTTTTCCAAAAATTTATTGCTGGTAATAATTTTTTACAAAAATTTATTGGTGGTACTAAAATGTTTTTTTACACTTGTGTTTTAAACCCAGTTTGGGGGTTAACTATTTGCCCATATCTGGGTCCTTAACAGTTGCTACCACCTCGGGTCAGGGTGGACCTGGGAACACCAGCAATTAAGAGGTGGTTTCACGCTCCTCAAAAACTTCTGATCAGAGGCCTTGCTGTTGGATGTAGTTTATCGTCTTACCCGGGACGCGGATGTAGTTTCTCGTCATACCCTGGACGGAAGTACACAGTAAACCAACTTTCTTAGCAGTAGACCTAACAATAGATTCAATATAATCTTTCCGTGGAAAACTTTAAACCGAGAAAACGCAATGAGTCACTATCCTGGAGAATTTATTTTTTCAAAGGCAAATATTAGTAAAAGAACAGACATTTTATGTCGATTAATTTTAACGATCGACTTTTCCAAGTTAAGAATAATCCTTCTCGGACAAGGAGAAAAAATTCGTCAGAAATTGTCTGAACATAATTTTGGAAGAACAGGACAAGAAATATGGGTTCAAGCCTTCGACTTTTTTTTTTAATTCATCATCAGGATAGGTAGAGGCAATTAGTCACTTTCGTAACGTGTTATTTTTCTTTTTTTAATATACATTTGGAGGATGCGGACTCTTAAGTTATAATTGCTTTTATTTATTGATGTTGTTTTTATTGTATGATTATTGCTTCAAGGATCATAAGTCTGTTTTTACTAATTTATTTTTACTAATAATTTGGTATAGCTTGTTTTATTTTGTTGTACCTTGTCTATCTTGATCTTAATATTGATGGTTCTTTAAAAAAAAAAAAACAAATTAGGAGGCTTCTAACCTTTTAATACTCATTGTCCCTCTAGTGGAACATTTTAAGACATTTTTGGATACTAAACAAGCATTAATTTTTAATATTTTGTCGATGATATACACGGAAAAGACTAAAATACAATACTGGCTGAGATGATTAAATTGTCGCCCCTTTTATATTTTAATTTCTCGCATGTGCGTTATTTGCTTTTGAATTTGTGAGTTGCACAGTAATGTAGAGTCAGTTGGACACCGTCTGTGAGAAACAGATCTCCATGACGCAATTCCCCCCCACCAGAAATCTGGAAACGATATGATGTTCTGCTTGGTATTCGCACCGGAATCTCCAGTAAGAACATTTCAGAGCGTTTGGTTGTTAATATGAGGACAGTGCAGAGGATTCGGAAAGAGTTGGATGAGTCTAACGGTGATTACGAAGGTACAGCTGGTCAGAAAAATTCAGTGTGATCGTTCAGATTAGGGATGGTGGCAGAGACCATAGAAGAACTCGACACGGATAACTACATCAAGTCCTTTAGGAGGTAGTACGGCCCTGGGTCAAGAGTGTGTCTGCTGGAAGACCCTATGTCTGTTAACAGACCATGCCTAGTCATAGCTGTCATACAATTTCTGCGACCACATAACCCCCTTACATTTATCCACCTAACTCCTCAGGCTGCAACCCCCTTGATAATTATGTGTGATGCGAAGCTGAGCAAGAGACTAAAAAAATCCTTGTAACACCAAAGATGAACTTAAGGCCAAGATTATGGCAACATTCGCCAGCTTAAACAAGGAGACCGCCCAGTAGAGATTCCGAAGTCGACTGGTGGCCGTGGTTGAAGCCAATAGCGAGTTTACTGAATAAATTCAGGCTTTAGTATTTCAAGATATTTTTGTGTACGTTTGGTAACTGTATCTGTTAACATGAGATATGAGTGTTATTTTCATTTATGCGTTATTTAGGCGACAATTTATCCATCACACTGTTCTTACACGTTGTGTTAAAATATAAATTAATGCTAGGCTGGTATGAAAACAAAATGTTTTAAAATATGTTTTCCTAGTGGGTCAATTGGCACTAAAAGGTTAATATGAATTTATTTTTTTGCTTTTCTAACCTAAATGTATCTGATAATTGTCAATCGAGTGACAGTTAATTTCCTCAAATACTGAATACTCTACTTAGGCCCGTCACCAACACCCAGCGCTCCTATGATCTCGACAATTTCTCTCTAATCTTATCCCTGGGATCTTTGCGGCTCTTTTTCAATGTTATTTTAAACATGCATTTTTGTTTAATCTGGGCTTATAGTTGGACACGATACAATGCTGAAAAGTAGTAGATGGGTTCGCCTACTGTCCGGTTCACACTCGTGCCTGTTTTATTTTTTTATTTTTATTTTTATTTTTTTTTGAACAGGTGTAGATATTTATCCCTTGTACCCAGTTTAGGATTGAGTTTCTGGTTCCTTTTAAAGTCTTTCATTTTTCTTTCACTTCCCGTAGCCCCTTGCGTCTTAGTAGCATTATCACCTTGATTGAGGTGAATCGATTAAGAAAAAAAAGTTAGTATGTATGCATGTTATCCAATATATAGGATTGATGTATACGGAAAATACTATTCTTAATAGTGCTCAATACAGAGTAGAGCAAATATAATTTATTCGATAATTATAACATAAATATGTTATAAAACACTACAAAAATATGAGGGCGCACGTTCTAGTCCTGCTGAAAAGCACATATTTTTACTTTAATAACATTTCTCGAATATTTAGGTTAGTAGACGAAGTAAATAAATTAAACATACTCTTTAATACATAAACGGAGTAGCCACTAAAAATAATGTTTAAAGTGATAAAACATAATTGAAATTATATGCGTGTGTGTATGTATATGTGTATATATATATATATATATATATATATATATAAGGTTGGTGCAAAAATAATGACGTAATGTTTTTTGACGTTTAACGTCAAAAAACGACATTATTACGTCATTATTTTTGCACCAACCTTATATCTCTCTCTCTCTCTCTCTATATATATATATATATATATATATATATATATATATATATATATATATATGAGAGAGAGAGCGAGTACGCCCTGTTTATGATGATATACTACATCCGCCACCAAGGCCTCTGATCAGGAGATTTTTAAGGAGCGTGGAATCACCTTTTAATTGCTACTGTTCCCAGATCCACACTGGACCGGGGTGGATCAAGGAACAGAAAAAAAGCAGCATGAAAGTATAAAAATACTAGCAAAATATATATATATATATATATATATAATTACTAACAATACCAATTGATAGCAAAATGGCTAACAGTTTTATCTGTATTTGAAGGCGTACAATTACATTTCAAATATATTTAATTGAATCCAGAAAATTGTGTTCAGAATATTTAGATCTCAGTGTTAAATAACCCATAGTTTTATAGGCCGCTAAACAAAATCGACCAACCAATATCCAAATATTTAGATTTCATCATTAAATAACCCATAGAGGTTGATATGATGCTAACCAATCAGCTGACTTAACCACTACTCGCTCACGTTTAAAATATTTTATGCATTATGAAAGTAAATGCTCTTCTACGGAAGAAAATATTATTAATTACCAAATATATAACGTGGATCTTATTTTAGCAATTAAAAAATAACACCCTTCAAATGGTGATCTCTGTTCGGCATAAACTGCTGTAGACGATTTTTAAAGTTTTCAGTCACCCGGAAGTTCGAGTACTTCGAGATCTTCTAGGTGGCTTTCTATAAAGCGCTGAACATGTGGCCCTGATATTTTCAACCCATAGTATCAATTTTCTATCCAGAACAGCATCGGATGTAACAGGAAATAAACACGAAAAACTCTGTTGTCTTAAAAAAGAAGAAAAAAAAAGAAAAAACGTTTCAACAGCAAACGTACTCCGTGCACCGATCTAAGCCATGATTGTAACTGATGGTATCTGAAAAAATGGTAAGGCATTTGCTAGAGGAAGACACCATTGCAATTATTTTAATCGTGTTCACCTCAAGCAAGGCAGTAAAGACACAAAAGGTTACTGGATATGGAAGAATTAAAAAACTGAAACATTACTAAGGAGCGAGAACAAAAGAGTAATCAGGCGGATTTTAGATGGCGATAGACATTGCATTTAGACTTTCGAAGATTAAGGTTGGTTGGAAACCGTAGAGCCGGAAGGGAGTTCGTCAAGGGAAAAAAAACTGTTAGCATAGAACTTATGGTTACATCTAGACAACTGAACTGTAAATTAATGAGACCTCGTCGCCAGTCTAATGCTGTGCTTAAATATAAAAAGTCTGGGTTCCATAGCGAAGAGCTTACCCGAACAATTACCATGAAAATATTTTTAGAAAAGGAGACAGCTTTACGGTTTGGGGAAAGTAGCTGAAGCCGAGACACCAGATCAGAACTAATAATATTGCTGATACTTCTTTTATCAAGGAGCTCTAGATACAGAACAGGAGCACTGAACTATGTTTCAGCAATATTCTAAGCATAGATGAATGGTAGAATTATAGATATGTAAGATATATTCTAGAGAGAAAAATTGTCTAGTACGACACATTGAACCAGCTTTCTTAGCAGCTAATCTAGCAATGAATTCAATAGTCTTTCGACTTCATGTCAACCGAGAATGTTAGCTTGAGAAGGCGCAACTTTCCTGGAGGTTAGCATCAGCCATGCTGATGGAAGGCAGTGGTCTCTCAGATGATTCACAAAGAACAGGTTAGCTTTAGAGACGTTAAAACTATCAATCCATCTTTTGCCCCAATTAACAACGGACTTCAGGCCGTTTTTTAACATCCGAATTTGACTTCATCGAACTGATCAGACATACTATCAAAACAGGAGTAAATGGCTTTGTCATTAGCACCAATGCCAAGTTGAGAGATGATGGCATTGGGAAGGTCGTTAATGAAAATTAAAAACAAACTATGACTTGAAGATATAGCTCTGAGGACAAATGCATGAGTACAAAAGGATCTAGAAGAGTGGCCGTTCAGGATAATTTTCATTTTGCGATTTGATAGGAAAAACTGGATCAGTTCAATAATTTTTCCGGCAACACAGTAACTTTTCAACTTGTGAAGAAGACCTGTATTCCAAATCCTGTCGAAAGCTCTCGAGATGTCCAAAGCTACAGCTCATTCTTATCTAGACTTTGACATTATTTTGATTTATCGTCAGTACATCAGTAGCTGACCTGGAGAAAATGTCCTGCGATGTGAGATGCTTAACCAAGGCCCTTTAGATGTTTTCCCTCAAAAAGTAAATAGCTAAGAGGCCACAACAGATGAGTTTTTCTAGTAGGCAGGAAAGGAAGAGGCAGCAAGGCAATTACAGTTGAGAGAGAACCGGAGCTTATTCGGGGGGCACGCGTATTTAGGACTATTGCAGGGATACCATCAGGTCTACATGCTTTGTGGGGATCCAGATTAGAGATAAGAGGTTAAATAGTTAAATTCCCAGATCAAATTGGTATAAGATGATAATTGGAAAAAAATTTCTAGGTTTTTGCCCACCCGTTTCGTCTTACGACTTTTTCAAGGCAAAAATGAAATCGAAATGTTTTTGTTGTTATAATTACATTACAAAATCCAAATTTTAAAAAAAGACGCTTCTGCGTAAGCCACTTTCTGGTTAATGTAAATTTCCTTTATACTAAGTTTTTGGGGGTTTTTTTTTACATTACATTTTTTAAATTTGAATTTTGTAATGTAACTATAACAAAAACATTTCGATTACATTTTTGCCTTGAAAAAGTTGGAAGACGAAACGCGTCGGCAAAAAATTAAGATTTCTTTTCTAATTGTCATCTTATACCAAGAAGTTACATGCATATCACTCAACGGAGATTCAGTTCTAAGTAGGAAGTTAGACAAGGCAGAGTTTAAGGAGAAATTACGAGCGAAATATTCAACTTTATCAGACGATGTTAACACCTCAAATTGCTTGAAGAGAGGAGGAATAGAAAACTTACTTTTATTTAATACAGAGCTGCCAGTAACCAGGAGAGCCAAGGTTGCCAGTAACCAAGAGAGCCAAGGTTGTTAGGTGCATCCGGTGCCTCATTTTCTTAGCAAAAAGAGCTTTAGGTCATTCGAAGATACGTTTATTACGTGCAGCCCCGAATAGGCGTCTGTTGTGACGGGAACTATAATTCTGGTATAGCCAGAAATAGTGGTTCCTATGGGCTATAGAAGCAAACAATTGAGGTTTCACTTTGCCTTTCCGAGAAGAAATGAAATTCTTGACGGCTTTGACCCAAGAGGAAGCCGTAGTGGTGCAATTCTCAGTACGAAGGTTAAAAATCTGTCCAAGGGGTGTGTCGAAGAAAATCACGTAGTGAGTCACAGTCACCATGCTGATAACGGAAAGATGTCTTATGAATAAGAAGTTTCTGTTTAACAGATGATTAGAATGAAATATCAATGGACACTACAGAAAGATCCGAGTTTCCAAGAAGATAGTTTTGCGAAGGTCGGCAAGAGCGAGAAGAGGAGGTAGGAAATAAATCAAGTAAAGCCTGTTGCTCGGATTTTCTAGGGAAACGAATAAGGAATTGAGGAATGGAAAAACATTGAAGCCCAAAATAAAGCATTATTGACATGATAATGGCGGTTATGAGTAGCATTCATTCAAGAATAGTTGGGCTGGTAATTCCTCAGGATGAATGGCAGCAACTTTCTTACTAACTGCTTTTTCTGTGTATTTGCCGAATTTAAAGGCTGCATTGTGTTCTGCTTATTTAAGTAGACAAAAAAACTACATGACGGACTAGGTGCCTGAACATCATTTAATGTTCAACTCTTTCCAACATTTATCTGTCCCCATTTTCCACACACACATACACACAGTTTGAGAGAGAGAGAGAGACAGACTATAACTATTATACGCTGATGACTGCGAGAGAGACTAACCACTTTATACGCTGATGATTGCGAGTCACCTTCCATATTCTTGTTTAATCAAGAAAGGTAATAAAGCCACTAAGATGCAAGGGCTTATTGAATGTGAAATAATAGGAGTAAAAGGAAAACGTGAGAAAAAAAACAAATGTACCGGAATTAAGACGACAAAAGATAACAATTGACATTGCATTTAAATTTTTGAAGATCAAACTTAACTGGAAAACAAGAGGCTAGAAGAAATTACTACAAGCGAGAAATGCGAAAGAAGAAACTGTTAGCATAGAACTTTCGGTTACATCTAGCTATTTCAATTGTAAAATGGTGAGACCTAGCAGCCAGTCTAGTACGACGTATAATTCGTAAACTTGAGGTACTAAGGCGGAAAGTTCATCAGAACAATTACCATGAAAGTACTTATAGAAATGGCGCAGGAGAGCTACATTACAGCGGTAGGAAAATGAGTGAAGCCGGGATGCCTGGTCAGGGCCAATAATACTGCAGATTCTTCTTTTGGATTTTATCAGGAATCTCGAAATACGTAACTGAAGCACCAGACCAGATGCGACAGCAATATTCAATGCTTTGACGAATGGTAGACATATAAGTGTGCAAAATAGACTCTATCGAAAAAAAAATTATGTAGCATGACACAATGAACCAACTTTCCTGGCAGCTAACCTAGCAAATAATTCAATATAATCTTTCCACTTCATGTCAACGTTAGCCCGAGAAGTCGCAATAAATTAAGGTTAGCATCCGCCATAGACCCAAAAATTTAATTTTTTACCGAGAAATGTAATTAAAAGTTTAAACATCTTCTTTAAACTTAAGAAAACAAAAGAAAAAAAAAATTATATAAATTTTGTCAAAAAGAAAATACATCGAATTGAACTGTTAAAAAGTGGATATTATTTTACTTTCTACTGTAAGCCCATTTGATGACAAAAAATACAACGTCTCCCACTAAGAAATATATTTTGTCTTACGGGGAAAACCAATTGTAAAAATGAAATAAACTAATCATAAATATTTCATTCGTTAATGAATTAAACTGATTTTTGAAGTTTTTCCTCTCGGAAATTACTGACTGACATTTTAATGACTTTGGGGACATTTAAATTGATTCATTTTTATATTTTCAAAATTCTGCGATGAGTAAAGACTCCAGTCTTAGTTTTTGTTTTGTTTTTTTAATGTGGTTTTTATTCCTTTTAAATACATTTTCCAAAGTAGATTTAGTTAATAAAATAAATTTAAAAAACGTTTTGCTAACTGGGAAAACCAACGATAAGTGCAACCGTATTTAGTAATGTTCTACTGTGTATGAAGAAGGATTTAAAATGGGTTCTATTTTTCTAACAGGGCTCTTTGGGCAGGCTCCAGCTTCACAGCGATTATAATTAGGGATTTCTCTCTCTCTCTCTTATATATATATATATATATATATATATATATATATATATATATAAAACAAATATTCGCCTTAAATAATTGGCATTTAAAAAAAAAAAATTTTAAACTTCCAAATCTGTAAACGAGTTCAATTAAAGCAATAAGTTTAAAAACACAACCCAATCATAAACTTAAAGTCCTTTTAAGAAGCCATCAACAAAAAACAAGTAAACACCAACGACTAACAGAACTACAACATCAATAATGTTACAAGGTAACCAAAAATGTTCTGTCCGTTTTTAAAGGAAAAAAAGAAAACGCTTCACAGTATGTGTAACTTATATTTAGTCTTCGAAGTAATCGCCATCGGCATCCAACACCTTCTGCCAACATGTCTCCAGCTGTTCAATGTCCTTGCGGTAGAACTCTTTGACGCAAAGAACTCCGTGAGGGCTTTGCGCAGGTTTGTTTCATTGGTGAAGGATTTCCCTCGAAGATGATTATCCAGGGAGTGGAAGAGGTGGTAATCGGATGGCGCAAGGTCAGGTGAATAAGGTGGATGGCACAAAGTCTGCCACCCAAGTTGCTGTATGGTATCCCTGACCACTCGCACGACATGCAGCCTGACGTTGTCACAGAGGACATGCACACCTTTGCGATTCACCAGTGCTGGCTCCTTCTGTCGCAATGCCTGTTGCACACGTTTCAATTGCTGCGGGTATAGGTCTCCAGTGACCGTTTGGCCCGTTGGTAGCAGTTCATAATGAACCACTTGACGACCTGTTCACCAAACACAAAGCATAATCTTGCGTGGGTGCATAGGCGGTCCTGCGGTGTGAGGGACAGCATCCTGAGGAGACAACCAATGTCTGGAACGCTTCCGAATTTCGTACAGAACCCACTTTTCATCACTGGTAAGCACTCGATTGAATAAGGATGCGGTATATATACGAGAAAGCAGCCATACGCAGGCTGCCACTCGTTGTCCCTTGTGGACCTCCAACAGCGTTTGCGGAACCTATTTGCTCAGTTTGTACGTCTTACCTAGGCAGTGCAGGTGAAGTCTGTTTCATCGGAAACGCTGAACTGTCTTGCAAGTTCACCACACGTTAGACGACTGTCCTCTTCAATGGCCGCCTTTATGACTCCGTCATTCAAGACCTGTGGTCGTCCACTGCGAGGCTCATCATGGAGAGACAAATCTCCCGACTTGAATTTTCGAAACCAACGCCTTACAGTACGTTCATCCCCAGCACTATCCCCAAATGCTTGACATATGCGGCGACTTGATGCAGCTGCTGATAAGCCCACTTTGAAGTAGTAAAGCAAACAGCCCCGAACGAGATCTCTAGACACTTCCATCCTTCTCACAGCTGTCCGGATTATCACTGATGGCCGGGCACGGTGCGCATGTTTTTTATAACGTCTGATGTTCCTACTTCCGGCTGTCCGAATTTGAAAACAATTGCTACACGCATTTCGTATATATTTCAACTTCATTCAATGACTAATCAAAAAACGGACAGAACTTTTTTGGTTAGCTTGTAAAGTCCTAGCATACAGTAATAAAAAAGAAAAACAGAAACACTACATCAATCAGTTAGAGATTTAGCAGTGAGTCTGATAATATTTGCCATTGTTGCCAGACAAAAAAAAAAAAAAAAACAACTTTACACGACTCCAAAAACCCTGACATACCACAAACACTCATACTTCCATCAAAGCAATGACCCCTTGATAAAGAAAACAAACCCCAGACCACACCTCCATTCAAAACTATAAATGAGTAAAACATTCCATAGCATAGTTATTCCAAAACAATACTTGAGGATGAAACTGCCACCCAGTGGTTACGGTTTAATATTGGAATTAAACTTAAAAACTGCTGACCAGTTTCGAAACATAGTAATCTGTGTCGCGATGGAATCATATTTTTTTTTTTAAATAATTATAACCTAGGCTATACTTGTGTATCGAGCACTGCTTTTTAAAAAAAAATAAAAACAAAAATACTTAAGAACTTTGGATTATCAATCTAACAGTTCTTTACTATTATATGAATATATCTACACACACACACACACACACACAAATATATATATATATATATATATATATATATATATATATATATATATAGATAAGTGAAAATAGAAGTCAACATTTAGAGGCGACAGTCTGTTTCATGCTAGGCACCTTTAAGTGTTGACTTCTATGTTCACTTTTATATTTACACACACTCTATCTCTGATATTGAGCACAATATCGCACATCTTAAAACTGAAATATGTATCAGTGTGTTTTCTTCCTTTTTTTTCTTTTTTTATACATAGATGGATAGATGTCTCTTCCCTTTTTCTTTTTTTATGGATATATGTGTTCTTTTCTTTCTTATATATATATATATATAGATGGATAGATGTTCGCTTCCCTTTTTTCTTTTTTATATATAGATGGATAGATGTGTTCTCTTCCCTTTTTCTTTTTTTTATGGATAGATGTGTTCTTTTCTTTTTTATGTATATATAGATGGATAGAGGTTCGCTTCCCTTTTTTTCTTTTTTATATATAAATGGATAGATGTGTCCTCTTCCCTTCTTTTTTCCTCTTCCCTTTTTCTCTTTTCTTTGTTTTTCTTTCTTTTTTCTTCTATTTTTTCTTTTTTTTTCTTGACTTCCACCAGTAGTAATAATTATATTTCTATAATTACTAATACATTGCCGACATTTGAGTAGGCCATAATCCATTTCTAAATCTTTCTTTTTCGATGCTCCAAACTTTGAAAGAATTCCTTAGGATTCCCAGTGCTCATCCGCATGTTTGACAACTGTTTCTGATTTTGGGCAAAGTCCTTTTTTTATTCTTCGCATTTGTTTAATCTCGCCTTCTGATACGTGAAAACAACCATAATCACAATTTGACAGAATCATTTATTTTATTTCAATATATTATTATTTAAAGTGCATTATAGTTTTAAAAATATAGAGAAATTCTTTTTGCTTAAATACAAAAAGTATTATAAAAAAAGGATTATTTTTTTTTATATATTAAATCAACTTTAACCCTAGAACACCAACCATGTGTATATAGTACCCAGTGCAAATTTTCCTATTTTGAATTACAATTTTCAGTACCTGATTTTCTTACCTAAATAATGTTTTTCAGTTCCTATTAATGTTATTAGGTCGGTACAAAAATAATGACGTAATAATGTCGTTTTTTGACGTATTTTTTAACGTCAAAAAACGACATTATTACGTCATTATTTTTGCACCAACCTAATAACTCAAAGTACAAAGTTTGAAGTGCCTGCATGTAAAATATTTCAAATAAAGATTTATATTTAATATATTTTTTGATATTTTCAAAATCGGCTATGATATACCCGTGGTTAGTAGTGGTGTAACTTTAATTGATGGTTAGTGTTCTAGGGTTAAAATAACGTTTAACAATAATGGGGGTCCTTATCATAAAAAACAATCTTTAACATCAACTACGAACATGGCCATAATTTAGCGTACTGGAATTAAAAATACATCTACTTCTCAGCGACTTGCATACAATTTGTAATAGCACAGCTGAAGTCCTTGATAATGTCTCGCAGATTAGACGAAAGGGACACTCTGATGTAATGATTGGCAAGCTTGTCTCGCTAGAGAATAGTGAGTTCGGTCCACACTGGGTTCTCCATACTTTTGGCCTTGTGCTACATCTACACGACGCTTAAATCACCATAGATTAGGCAAAGTTTCTCAACCGGTGCGCCCGGGCGCACTAATGCGCCATGAAAGTTAGCCAGGTGCACCCAAATTAACAAATTAAGTAATTCATAAATTATTTTTATCTTTATAAAAATTCTTTATTTTTAAAAAGCTAGAGAAACCAAGTACCTGGTTTGCAGTCTATACTCTCAGTTGCCTACAGCCATGGAATTTCCACTATTATTGATTAATTTTTATTTCAATAATAATTAATGCCGAGTTTTCAAAACAATAGTAACCGTCAGCTTTCGTAGGGATCAAGTGACAGAAAGTCTCTTCAGTATTTCAGCACTTTCATATATATATATATATATATATATATATATATATATATATGTGTGTGTGTGTGTGTGTATTTGCCTGAATTGTGATCAAACATAGATTAGAATCCGACAGAATATTAGGATAAGGAACAAATAGGAAAGGTTTATAAATTCATCATGTTTCGCTTTTATTAAAGCTTCATCGAAAAATGAAGTATGGAAGAGAAAAGAAAGTTCTAGAATTTTTATTTTGTTATTGTTTTTCATATATATATATATATATATATATAATGAAACAAACAATGATCACGTTCTGCAAAAAAGTGGAGCAACAATGATATTTCTGGAATATGACATTTCTTAAGTATAGCTATCTTTCATAAGTATCGATACCAAGAGATAAAGCATTGATAGTAATAAATATAATTAAATGTTTCTATATCTTGTCACTTCCCTTAGTTTCGCCGAGATTACATCCACTCTTCAGGAGACTTAGTTGTATGAGGTTGATGGATGGTAGAACAGGTTTCGGGAGAAATAACAAAACTTATTAAGACTTATTATTTCACAAGGCACGGGAAGATATGAAGAGCCATGATTGCCTACGTCCTGAAGGAACATGGCACAAAAAAGAAGATTGGTAACTGGTGGCTTTCACGGGAGATTAAATGACTGTAAGAGAAAGAAGAAATACTTCCAAAGACGGATATGCAATGTGATCGGTCCTGACTTGGGGTCTCGGCTCTAGTCACTTTCTCACCGACGTAATATCGCTTCCCTCTGTCTTTTCTATAAATATTTTCATGGCATCTGCTCTGACAACCTATTTTCACTGGTGCTCCAGCTGCATGAATTTAAGCGTTCTACTAGGTTGGTATCTCGGTCCCATCCTTTTACTGTCGAAAAAGTTAAATGTAACCGCCTCTTCTACTCCAACAGCTTCTCTCGCACTTTCCGACGGTGGAACTCCCTTCCTCTTACTTGCTTCCCTGCTAACTATAATCTTCAAAAATTTAAATGTAATGTCAATAGACATCTTCTGTTGCCTTGATCTCTGTTCTTCTTTTTATCCTTTCCTTAATCCCCCACCGTATACCCAGTCTTTTCCTTTACTTACACTCTCTGTAGCTCCTTGTGTACTAGTGGCACTCCTGCCGTGCTTGGGGTGAATTGCTCAGAAAAAAAAGATGGAACAAAGACATTGGAGAACACTTCCTTGACGAAAGCGGATAAGTCACAATACACAAAAATATCGAAGGAACATTGGGTCGTTCTTTTTTCTGGCAATCATACATTCAGTCTTTTTAGAACTGACGTTTAGGCCTTTCTTCACACTTTCCTTTACTGCCTTATTCGATTTCCCATTGAATTCGCTCGCATCACCACTGAAGACATGCACGACATTGTGTCTGTGTAAGAAGAAATCTGTCTAAATTCATGCGTGTCCATACTCTTGCTGCAAGTAAACAATACTGCTTGGGCTCCATTTGTTCCGATCTGTTATTAACACTGTGTGGTCAGCCAATACTGCACTTATGATGCTTTGATATTTGCAAGCCTCTGTACTACGTGGCTCTCTAAACATCACCTACATAGGAACGTTCATTTTGACTTCTGTTGCCAATATGGAAGGAACAAGGATATGTCATGTCTAAATTCTCCAAAATAACTTAGGCCTATGATCGGGAGATTGAATGTTTTGAGGAGCGTGGAACCACCTTTTAATTGCTGTTGTTGCCAGGTCCTCTCCTAACCCGTTGTGGTAGAACCTGTTAGGGTGCCAGCTATGGGCAAATAGTCAATCCCATAAACAAAAATAATTTTGTCTTTTTGCTGTCTCTCCTAATCCCTGTTCTGCTAACCATTTACACAGGTTCGTTAGGTAGGTTACTCGCTGCTTCCCTCTCTACCTTTTGCTTTTAATATATCCTGTTAGTGTCAGATTCTCCGAACCCTCTTTCCTCATTTTCTGTGTCCTAGAAATTTCAATTGACTCTTTCTGATCTAAGTATAACCGTCCTTTTTGTTTCCATTTTCCTTGAAAGTTTCTAGTTAGTCACATGTTCAATCCAGCCTCCTTCTGTAGAACCACATTCTTGTAATTTCAAGGCTTTTCTTCGTTTGTCAATAGATTGTCCAGCATTCACTGCGATATAGGAACCGATATTTCGTAATAGTTTAATACGCTTTCCTTTGTTCCTATCAAAATTTTCCTGCTTATTAATACTTTTAGTTTTGGGGAGGGTATATTTCGCTATTCCTGTACGCCTTCAGATTTCAGTGTCGCATTTTCGGTCTCCTATGAAAACTCTTCCTAGAGATTTAAATTTTTGTACTTGCTTGATTTTGGTGTCTCCAGTCGTAATTCGCATCATGGGCCGTTCCTTTTTACTGACAACCATACATTCTGTCTTTTTACAATTGATGCTTAGTCTTTTCTTCTCGCCTTCCTTTATTACCTTCTGTAGGAGTTCCCGTAGTTTCATTTCTGTGTCTGTTATCAATATAGTGTCACCAGCATATCGAATTTTGTTAGGATTATGGCCGCCAATAATGAATCCTTGCCGAACTTAAAATGAGTGTATTTTAATTGAATATGTATTGAAAATAGATATTTAGAAGTGTAAGCTGTTGCAAATATTTTGGGACTGACCAGGCATCTCGACTTCAGTGACTTTGTCACCGACGTGACGTAACTTCCCTCTGTCTTTTCTAGAAATATTTTAATTCGCTAAACAGTTGAATAAGTCTGGTGAGAAGCCACAGTGTGAAATCAGCACTGATCAAATTGAACAAGATTCAATTGTAATAGGTGCTGATAGCTTTAGATGATTTCGACATTATAAAATGTAATATACGACAGTGGTGATATACCGGAAGACTGAAGTAAATCCATTTCCATAGCGCTTATCTCAGAAACCAGAAACGAATAAGAACTCCATCGGACAATCAAATTAATGAGCCACGTAAGATAACTTATCCTCCGAATTCTGATGAATAGAGCGCGCAGTAGAATTAGACCCGAAATAAGAGCTGTAAGGTTTCGTTAAAGATATTGGAACAAGGAATGCGATATTTATTAGGTTGGTGCAAAAATAATGACGTAATAATGTCGTTTTTTTTCACGTATTTTTAACGTCAAAAACGACATTATTACGTCATTATTTTTGCACCAACCTAATATATTCAGAATGATATCAGGAAGAGCAATACAAGTGCAAAAGGATGTATATTTATGCTTTATAGATTATGCAAGACCTTTTGTTAAGGTACATCACAAAGAACAGCTAGAAATGCTAGGTAAGCTTGATTTATTTGAGAAGGATATTAGAATAATCTAATAATCTAAAACCTATACTGGGAGAAAACCGCCTGCATACGGATAGAAAAGGAATTCACTAAATATACAAAAATAGAAATGGGTCTAAGACAAGGATGTGTCTTCTCACCGGACTTATTCAACCTTTTAATGAAGCAATCTCGAGAGAATTAGAAAGTCTGACCCACTGCTGCACCTCATAAAAAGAGATGTGTCAGCCCCTAGGGACATGCCCAACTGGCAACGGACAAGCAAATCTGTAACCAATCTTAATTCGCCAATACAAAACATGTATATACTAACACTTTCAGTCAGTTAATATAGAAGCTACGAGAGTCATGTTCGGTGGTGTTGTTATCGTCGTCATCACTTTTTCTTTTGCTTTCCGGTCGATAAAATCCATTTCTAGTTCATAGCCTTAGAAACCAGACCTGTACAATGAAAAGATGTGAAGGGCCACACTGATGGCAGAAAATTAACCGCAAGCCACAAGCAAATTAGAGCAAATTACTGAGATTTGATTGTTTCGTTTTTTCCTCCGGCTTATTAACCCTTTTCAGTTTATTTAAAGCCAGGAAATATTTTTAAAATCTAAGAATTTTTTTTAACGAAATAATCGTAGAGCGGAGAAAATAATTTGGAAAATAATAAGCACTGTTTGAAGGAAACAATCGTGTCGGCATGTTTATTTGGTACAGTGTTTATATTACTGTCATATAGAACATATATAAATGAAATCGTCTGTTTATGTAAATAATCTGACTTAAGCGGAGTTGAGTTAGCATTTGCTAAGTGTACCCTCGTGTAGTAAACCTATTTTCTTTACTTACCTACGAGTTTGTCTTTCTTATTTATTTCCCTTCGTTATCTCGAAAACATGAGATACAACAATAAAACTGATGAGGATGACATTATTAATTACTTTCTTTCACTATTTTATTTTAGATATTTATTTATTATGATTATTTCTACTAATTCTGATGTGGACGGTGGTGATTGTGAGAAGATTGATTTTTTTTTTTTTTTTTTTTTTCTTACGGCTAACTAACCCTCAATGTGTTATTTAAAGCCTGGACGTTTTGCATTGGAAAAATAATTGTATTTTTATTTATTTACTTTACGAGGGACTATATTGCATGAACAATTTTTTGATAAGAACAATGATTTTTCTAGATACAAGTTTTTCCATCTAACTCGCAGCTGGGGAAGAGGAGATGGTTTTAAACCTTTTCCAAGGGTGTTAGTGGGGATGATGTGAACAGATTTTTAACCTGATTTTTTTAAAAATTCTTTATTGAATCAATCTCGTTTATTTTGTTTGCTTGTGCTGTTGTAATATTCTGTCAATTATTTTACCATATATTGCTATTATTATTTTAATTTTATATTATTACGACGAGGTGTCGAAACTTTCGTAGCTCAAACAAGACATCTTCACCTACCCACTAAAACAAATTCTAACTTTTGGACCGACTGAAAATCTTTCAACACTCCCTCTTACTGTATGACATTATTTTAGTATATATATATATATATATATATATATATATATATATATATATATATATATATATGCAGCATAACTTCATTGAAACCTGTTTAATAGAATAATATAGACGAATTATATCTATTTTTGTAATGATCCTTTCCAGTTCCCTAAGCAGTTTCTTGATGTTAAGATGATATTCCTTGATGAATTTCTTCTCAACATCCGTATATAGAACGAGAAGGGATCATGAAAAAAATTGATAGACATAATATGTCTATATTATTCAATGAAATATTATAAATTTACTAATTTAAAAATATGGTTCCATCGCTACACATTAATTACTAAAAAACCAGACGACATTCGAAAAACGGAATTCATCATTTGTTGAACAGGCACCCCTACCCTACCTTAACTTAACCTCATTTCGAAAAGTAACTCATATTTTGATACAATAGTTGTCGGTGAAAATGAATACCCTACCACCACTTGTCAAAATGATTGAATTTCCCCGTATCCTTAGAAATTAATATTAAGAATGTATGTGCTTATAAAACTTAGTAAATTTCAAAATAAGTTTTTTCAAAATTCGCTTGAAAATGAAGCAGTACTAGGGATTTTAATTTAATTGTATAATTAAATATGAAGTTTCTGTTTTTGAAACATGGTAATTTCTGTGTAGCGATGAACCATATTTTTAAATTAGTAAATTTATAATATTTATGCTCTGCAAAATTGTATTGAGCACTGTTTTTTTTTTTTTTAGATAAAAATAATTAATAAGAACACCAGATTATAAATTTTACTGTTCTTTCTCTTTATTTCAATATATATTATTTAATGAAATATGTACATCAACCTGATGTGAGGTATATCTACGAAACATGATGTCCAATAGATAAGTAATTTGAAGTATTATTTATCTATTTCAGTCTGTTTATTTCTCTCCCCTCTCGCCTCTCCCTCACTATATATATATATATATATATATATATATATATATAACATGAAAAAGTGGGAAAAATATCCGTATGATGCATTTGCTTCTTTAGGACTCAATCGATCTTAAGGATTACGTGAATCTGATTACACGTGTTCATGAAGTTGAATTTTTTTATGCGTTTGGGTATATAGCATAACCAATTTCATTTCGTTTCTTTTTCTTTCAAAATTAAATTGGCTAGACTCTATAACCAAAACACCCATTTAGAAATAAAAATTTTCAAATTAAAACACACACACACACATTAAGAAATTAAATTTATTTCGTGCGCATTTGTCATCTCATCAACGTAAACATCACTTTAGTCCGATGAAGTCCTAAAGGACAAAACTCGTCACATTAAAAATTTCCCCCACTATATATATATATATATATATATATAATATTGTCACAATTTTCTACGTTTTCAGAAGAGTTCTTCTATAAAGATGTTATGTATGTAAAAAAAACTTTAACTTTTTTTTTATCACTGAATAATTTTTTTTTTCTGGCAGAGCTGAGAAATGTACCTAAATGTATCCATAAAGTTTGAAGGACACTTGAGGCGTGAAACTGACACTTACCATGCAGTGATGATTCATATAAGCACACTGTTTTTATCTACACAGTCTCCATTTCCCATCTTGAGCACTCCCCACCGCTATAGTAAATTGTATAAAAATATGTTTTCTTGTATGTGTAACAATTCGTTATTTATAGACAAAAACAAAACGATAAGTCATTCACCCTGCTCTACGTGTTGAGGTCTAATGACGTAGTAGAAATAGAATTATAAATCGTTATTTATTTATTTTATTTTATTTTTATTTTTTTTAGCTCGTAGATAAATAGACAGTATTTTTTAATACTATTGGACATATATTAGGTTGGTGCAAAAATAATGACGTAATAATGTCGTTTTTTGATGTTAACAGATACGTCAAAAAACGACATTATTACGTCATTATTTTTGCACCAACCTAATAAATTAGGAGAAAGTTAAATATTCTTAACACAGGTTAACCAGTATTTTAGTAATATTTTGTTATATTAATCTAGCATATTACCTATTTTTATATATTATTTGATCATATACTATTATATTTTTTATTTTTCTATATTATATCTTTGTGTCTAATTTAAGTAGACATAATGTCTATTGCATTATGAATATTCTATATTTTATCGATCATCTATTATTTTAACCTATAGTCAATATATCTATTAAATATTATGTTTTTATGCTATAATTTACAGTATTTCATTTACCTTTTGTTTAAGCAGTCTTACGTCCATATGACATTGAAACACCGGTTCCCATACGTTTACATACGGTTACCGAATTTAATTCGGCAACGTCGAGCCTAGACAGTACCTAGTTGGGTGGCCGCTTGGGAAGACCAGGTGCTGTAAGTTTAAATGTACGGATCGTGTAATTCGAAATTGTTAATCGGAGAGCCGACTTCCAATTCTAGTTGAGTTCGTTATATTCATTTACGCACAAATACCCTTGTGAAGTGTATGAATTCATCTCTTCTCTCCAGCTATGGGTTAATTAGTAAAACTTGTATCAGTAAAACCATTATCTCAAAAATAATTAATTAAAAAAAATGCGTACAAAATATTTCGATTTCAGCATTAGCGGATGTGTACCACTAATAAAAAACAACCAACCAATGATTATTATTTTACCGGAGTCTGTGTGTGTGTATATATATATATATATATATATATATTAAATAAAAACAGGCCACTTTAAGGTTCCATGTAATAAATTATTTCACCACAGCCCTTTTAAAAGGACTGCGGATCATCAGACTTTACTTCCAAACAAAAAAATGAAAAAATTTACACATTTTTGACGGGCCGTATTAAACATTTATCTGGATTTACATTGAGCTCTCTGGATTATATCCTCCTTAGGTTTACCCATACAGATTACCTAGTTTTTCAAAAACATATATATATATATAACATGTTTTATGATATAATTTATATATTGTATTTACCTTTTGTGGGGTTGAATAGTAAGGCTGAACATTTCACTAGCACAGCTACGCACATGTATTCATGTGTCAGTGTATTTGTTGCTATAGAGACTGGCTCTTCAATTGAAGATCCCACCGCGAAGAGGCGACGTTAAATTCTCCTCAAATTTTATTGCTCTCCGGTAACGTGTGCGTGTTTCTCAAAAATGTCACTAGATATAAGATCTATCTACTAATCAGCACGCAAATACGTATATCGATATGCAGAATAAAAAAAATAGTCATTATTCCTTTGTTTTAAATGCCTAATTTTATTTGGCAAAATTTATGCAGAATTTTATTTTAAAATATGAAATATTATCAGGTAATAAAATAAGCTTACTTTTACTCAAGTTTTGTAGAAATTGTTATTATGGAAGTAAATCAATTATCATTCATTGACAGTATTGTAACGGGGTTTGATAAGTTGGTGCAATTGATGTCGCATTTATCTCGTCGTGATGTTATTTGTTGATGCAACGAGGTTGATGTTAATGACAAATTAAAATGCATAAAACATACAACGATATAACAATAATAAGACTTGAGATATCTATTAACATTAATAAGAAGCATTTGTATGAGACGGTTTAAGGCAAATCGCCATCTTTCTTTTTATAAAAAACATGTTGGCGGTGTTTTTAAAGGCACCCCAAACATGGAATTACTAATACATAAATCCAATAGATTAAAAAAAAAAAAAATAAATAAACACGGTATGGCTCTCATGGCTTGTAATTTTAATTGATCAGGGGTGTTAACATGTACATGTTTTGTCTTGCTAAATTAAAACGGGGATACAATAAACATAGCGTTCAGTTGTTTTCTAATCTTAAGGAGTTGGCAGATCTTTGTTCATGAACGACAGTAGTGGGGGATCCTCATACATCGGGTGTCGATTTTTTTTCTTCTTTCATTTTCTTCATTTAAGATCGAAGAATGAGGAGGCCAGACTAGTTAGGAGTCATAAACAAATATCTGGGAGCACCGTCTGTCGGAGACCATCTGAGCAGACTGAATTACCCGACTTGGAGGTATTTCTAACTAGGGCCCACCTGTACCACGCCATGCAGCGCACATTTGGCTGTGCTGCATGTGTTTAGTATACTTGTAATGGTTTTGGGTGTCTGATAAATATATTAGGCTTCGTATATTTGTACCATAACGTCATTTATTTTATTGTACTTAACTCTCATTCACTAATAACAATAATAAGCTAGAAGACCATTATGATTGAAGACGACCCAACAAAAAATAAACAGTTTTTTTTGTATATACGAGCCATTGGTAAAGATGATGGGATAATGGTCGATTCCCTGTACCGCTCCAGTAATTCTCTGACTTCCCCTTCTATACTGTGACTTTACAAGAGTCAGATCAGACCAAAAGTGGAGTATTGCTGTCTTATTTGTGCTGGAGCTGCCCAGCCATCACTTGACTGTCTACATAGTTCAAAAACATCTATGCGACCATTTAGGTGATTATTTTCCACTCTACAACCCCTTTTCCACTGGCGCTACAGAATCACAAAGAAAGAAATGTACCAAATAACAGAAGACGCATAACTTGAGGACTTTCAACAGCAGCAATAATTAAAATGGATAGCACATGTAATTCTAAGGGAACATAATCAAAATGTCAGCGTTATTTTCATTTTTGTGTAATTTAGACAATTTATCTATTGCACCCAGTAATACATACATATAACGGCTGGTTGCTCGTTTTCCTACTAGAATGGCAAGCTAGTCTCATTTGTAGACACCTTCTCAAGTACATTTGTTTTCCCTGAACACCTGAGCCCAGATGGTTTAATGGGGGAAGGTCTGGCTTTTAAAATTCAATGCAGTAACGTTCCACCACCGCCGAGCAGACCCCGATCTTTCACTTATCACGATGGACGCATTCTTCTCTCCAACAAGTCTCTTTGCCTTGAAAGTCTATTGGGAGTCAAACTCTTCCCAAACCTCAAATGGGACTCGTATACGCGGTCTATTGCTAAAGACGCTGGGAAAATGGTCGATTCCTTGTACCGCTCCAGTAATTATCTGACTTCCTACTTCTATACCCGGTCTTTACAAGAGCCAGATCAGATCAAAAGTGGATTAATGTTGTCTTATTTGGGCGGGGTTCACTCCAAAAGCGTATCCGAGTCCTTGTGGGCGACAAATTATTTTTCAACCTCTCTCTCTCTCTCTCTCTCTCTCTCAGGCGGGTTGTGACGGGCCTCTCGTTGCTCTATCGCTACTTTCACAGAAAGTGATCGGTCGAAATGCATTCCTTGGTTCGGCCAGTTTTAACCTTCACGGCAAAGACCTGTCATGCCACACGCATAGTAGCAAAGCACGCAAGGTACCTCTGTGTTTCCATTGGGGAGAAGTAAGTACCACTTGAGCAGCTTCTTTCCACAAATTGCTGCTTTGTGGAACCGACGCCCAAAAGGATGTTTCCTCGATCACTACAATCTTAACCTGTTCAAGTTTAGGGTTCACTTATCTGTATAAACTGCCTTCTAACGTAACCCTCTAACTTGATTGGCTTCCAAACAGGGTGAACCTTAATGTTAAAAAAATAAAATAAAAAAGAAATATGTCAGTGACATTAGACAAAAATATATTTGTTAAAGAATATGACAAAGGATTTTAATACTGAAATTAAAAACAAATTATGACACTTTAAAGCTATTTTGTTACAACGATAATAACTGTGGCCCCTGTGTACGATCAAAAACAGTACGGAAAAGAATATTAATAAAATCTCTGACAACCTTTCTTAAAAAATGGCTCCGTGGAACTGATCATCTCCTCATAATGGGAATATTACCAAGATTATGAAAATAGTAAACCTGTATATATTATATATTAGATTGTATTAGAATATGTGCAAACAGAATGCATATATTTTCGACCTATATATAAAATGTGTATATACGCCATATATATATATATATATATATATATATATATAATCTCAATAAAGGTGCAATTAATTTACAAATTCATGAATTATTCATACAAAAAACAAATACAAAGGTTAATGATTTAAATGCCGAGACATCCATCTTCGCGAACAATTCAAATAATATACAAAAACCCCGAACCTGTTTATGAATGAAAAGATCCTGTTTTATAAATTTCAGTTGCAATAGGTCTTATTATTTTTACAAGCTTTCGTCTGTTCCTACAGACATCCTCAGGTATGAAATAGATTGTGTTCTTGTTTTTACTCTCAGTAATAAGTGGACAACGAAAATAGAGTTGTAATCCGAAAAATGCTATGAGAAATGTGTTATTGTTTTGGAACGTGCAGTCGCAACGCTGAGTTTGAATTTAAATTTTAAGGTTCTGCGTTTATGTACAAATATAGTGATAAGAGAATTCTTTTTTACTGGTAGATTTTCCGTCAAAGTGGCATGAACTATATTGTTCAATAATTACAGTAATGTCGCACTTATCTATTTTCGTTGTCCACTTATTACTAAGAGTAAAAACAAGAACAAAATCTATTTCATACCTGAGGATGTCTGTAGGAACAGACGAAAGCTTGTAAAAATAATAAAACCTTATGCAACTGAAATTTATAAAACAGGATCTTTTCATTCATAAACAGGTTCGGGGTTTTTGTATATTATTTGAATTGTTCGCGAAGATGGATTTCTCGCCATTTAAATCATTAACCTTTGTATTTATTTTTTGTATATATATAATCGAATATGTATATATGTGTAATATATACATACATGTGTCATATATATATACCAAATGTGCATATATGTCTAATATATATGCCTTATATATTTATCAATTGTGTACATAAAATATCTACTTAAACTATGTACATAAAACATTTTCATATAGTATATTTCAAATATATATATATATATATATATATGTATAATGAAATTTTTAATCAGTCGGTAGAATTTTTCTCATGATTTCTGTAAGTTAATTTGTTATTGAATTTGTCTAAAATTGTTGAGGATATATACAATATGTGTGAATTGCTACATTCTCATAAACTTCAATACCTTAAAATTTGAAGAATTTTTTTACGGTGAGGTGACGTAAGAAATTTTAATATCTCGTTAATTTTATCATTTTTAAAATTCTAAAAGTTTCTTACAAACTTGCTCCAAATAAACTTAGTGAAAAAATGTTTTAAATGTATAAAATGTAATTTCTTCACAAAAAGAAACTTTTGAACAGTCGTATTTCTTTAAATTCATTATTCAAAAGTAAAATAGAAAAGTCATTTAATATAAATGTTTCTTTAATTAAAATACTCCGCTTTTATTGACAAGTACGAAACTTTATCAGCAACATACTCACATTTAATTGAATCTTAAACTCTACAACTGATCTCGGTGGAGCTGAAACAACTAAAACGTAAACAAAAAGAAAACGTTATTTTCTAATATATTCAATAATTCTACAAATTCTACTAATTAGACTGAACCCAAGCAGAGAAAATAAGTAACTTGAATACGCAAAAAATAAGCATTTTAGTTATAATCCTAAATTGATTATATATTATGTCTACTTATTTTTATTATAATCCTCTCAAATTCACGGATAAATTTGTTAATATTGTTATTAAGCTGTTGTTTTGGTTATTTTTTTTTATTTTCCCAAGTACTTTGAATCTCATCCAAGATCATCTTCAGGTGTGAATTGGTATGTCCAGATTACTCAACTAAACATGCTTGAGTGATAAACTGCCTAGATACACACACACACACACACATGTGTGTGTGTATTTAGGCAGCATATTTTCATATAAGTTCGAGCCCAGGTAAAAGCCAGGATTACACATTTTTAAGACAGGCAAGACCGTATTTGGAAGAATGGCGCAACACAATCATTCTGTTCAATTATTTCTACTGATCTGGCTAACCTTACTAAATAGTCATAATTTTGCCACAACGGCTCTAAAAAAAAAAAAAAAAAACAACTTTTTATAATTTTTTACTCGGTTTTAAACTTGTTCGATTTCATTAAAAATGTGATAATGTAACATACAATCTGTGGAGGTATTGGGTTGGCTTTAACAGTTAACAACACGGAAAATGGGTCCATTGAACACTTTAATTTCTGTTCAATTCATACTACTACTACTACTGCTGCTACTACTACTACTACTACTACTACTACTAACAACAACAACAACACATCACGTTAAAACATTGGCTCGCGTTCGAACACCGAAGTTAAGCAACGGCAGTCCTGGTTAGTACCTGGATGGGTGACCGCGTGGGAATACCAGGTGATAGAAGAACATTTGAAAGCTTCTAACATGCTTTATGTCCAGAAAAGAAGATACTTGTACGAATGCAAGAACAATTGAATAAAAAGCTCTTTAATGAAACTTACCTCATCAATGTACAATTGAGCTCGCTAGATGTAGCCGTAACGTCCCTGCTGACAAGTATCTTTTCTCGCACCTCTCGTCTGTGGAACTCCCTTCTGGTCCAGTGCTTTCGAGCCAACTTTAATCTGCAAAAGCTTAAATGCAATATCAGTCACTATCTACTGTCCTGCTGATTGTCATTTTTTTCTTTCTTGTCATTATTAATGTTTTTGTTCCTAATTCCTCCACACCCGTTGCTTGTTAGTGACTGCAGTGCCTTGCTTGGAGTGATATCGATATATAAAAAAGTGATTGCTGCCCAGTACACACACACACACACACACACATATACATACATATATATATATATATATATAAAAAGAACTGCCAGAATTCCTCCAGAGTTTGGAATTTAGTCTACTCTACTATTTAATCTATAGGTGGGGACGGATAATGGATTCATGACTTTATCAACAAACTGAACTGGATTTAAAACTAGTCTTGCCGATTTTAATTTCCACGCCATTAATTGCTACACCACTTGTGAATCAGTTTGGGGATCGTAATTAAAAAAAGTTTTTTTTTGCGTGTTCATGTATTCCTGCGCTAATATATATATATATATATATATATATATATATATATATATATATATATATATATATATATATATTAAAAAACTTTTTTTTAAAAATAGTTTTAAGTTCTTTTGAAGTTTTTTTTTTTTATATATAGTTTTAATATTTTTTTTTTCGTCCTCCTGCATTCCTATGTGTCTGTGCGTTAATATAATTGCTACAAGAACAGAAATCTCAAATAATATTCAATTTTAAAATCGGCAATATTTTATTGTTATTTATTTTTAGCACACGGGGTCAAAATAATATTAATTTCTCTTTGGTCGTTTCGTCACTTGAATCTTTTTATAAAAATGTCTGTTTTAGTTCTCATACTTTCTACAATTTACTTCTGATTTAAAATTGTAATATTTTTCGATTCTCCCTTTAGTAGTCATTCCTTATTAGCTGTTGACCGATCTTTCTTTTACAAGTTGATCACATCATTCTTCCATAACTAAATTGTCTTCCCAGTAAATAAAGGTAAAAAGATTTCACATCAGTTATCAACGTTAGCAGAGTTTAAATATTTCTACAAAAATAAAAAAATTAAAATAATTTTATTTATTACCAAATTATTTCTGAAAAGTTAAATAAAATCTTAGAAGTATTTGATTATTTAAGGTTAAAATTACAACATTTGTTTCATGTCAGAACAGGATTATATTGCCCATCCCAGGCTGGCGGTTGACCAGACTGAGAAATTAAGGTTCCAATGTCTTATTTCAATCAAACTGTGCGTGTGTACGTATGCGTACATTAAATGGCACAAGCACATGTAAGTCACTCCCACACAGCGGAGACATAAACGTATACATGAGATCTCACATGCAAAGTCACACGCAGAGTGTGTGTGATGGACAGAGAATTACCTTTTTTTATTTATATAGATTGACAGCTTTATAATATAACCCATGATATCATAGGTAGGATTCATAAAACAAATCCGCCATTTTGTCTTCCATTTCCTTGATATTTAAGAGCGTAATAGAACCGGAGACGTGAATTTTTCCGAGGAAATTTCTCAACAAGAGAGTTTAGTAAAACCACTCCGTTTATTAATTTCGCACCATTTTCCCCATTAAATTATTGCTGTATTTACATGAACTAATTGGTTGTTTGGCATTAGTCGCCGAAGACCTAGTGACAAGTTCCTTATCATTTTCCAGCACCTTCCTCAGTATTCTCACCACACCAGCACTACAGTTGTCTGTAAAGCTCAATCTTACTTTGAATTTACGATTCCCCCAGTCTCACCTCCCTAGTGTTTTAGGGATTGTTTTATCTGATACCGTTATTTTGTGCATAACACCGAGTCTAAAGTTCAACAGATTTTTTTTACCTCTCTAGCATATATATAATGGACCCTCCCGTCGCTTTAGACGTATGAGGATCTGACAGCTTAGCTGATTCAGTTATGAAATTTTGTGCGATAATCTTAAGTTGGATTTGAGACCCGCTAGTGATTTACAAAGGAGGCCACATATGCAGCAAGTGTGAGGATTGTGAGATGAGATCCATGTTAGATTGTTTGACCTTTTAGATCTTGCTCTCGCTTCTTGAAGATGATTCAGACAAGCAGATTGAAAATTGCTGAATCCACTAAAACAGGTTGATCTCCATTCTAGCCGCTCCATATATGAAAAATGTCTCTATATATATGAAATGCCTTCACCATCAAATCATATGTACTGTTTTTTGGGCTGTCGGTTTCTAGGAACTGAGCTGCTTTACCCTCATACGTCGAATACGGCGGAAGAGTCCACCATATGAAAAACCTAATATATAATAATAATAATAATGATTATTTTATATATATATATATATATATATATATATATATATATACATATATATATATACACACACACACACACATATATATATATATATATATATATATATAATAAAGATACATGATCAAGTGGAAAGTTTTTGTGTGACGTGTTAGGACTTCATCGGTCTAGGTTTGTTTACGTTGACTTGACCGCACATGCGCTCGAACGAGAGACGATGGGAATTTTAAATTTAGAAAAATATTTTTTGTTGTTGTTGTCAGTCTCGTTACGTTGAGCGACTAATGCATTTAACGTGTTTGTTTTTTTTTGTTTTTTTTAATGTTTCTTTTGTGTTCATATAATCTTTTATTTAAACGTCTTTACGTTTCCCCAGTATATTCTTCCTGACAATCCTTAATGGTAGTAGAATAAATTCCTCCAAGTTTTTTCTCGTTATTTTCTTTTATATTGATTCAGGATTTTATTGTTTTAGACGTAGTTGTGACAAATTATGTTGAGTTTTAGGTAAATTCTTTTCAATAGTGGGCTTGTCAGGAGGGGCCGCTTTTCTATTTTGGAATATTGAGCCTTTCCTTTCGTATTGAATAATTAGGTTATTTGAGGGTTTTGAAAGTATTTTCAATGTATTTCTCATCTTCATGAGGGCTGCAAATTCTGAGTGCTCTTAATCCGATGATTATTCCGGATTTTATTGTTATAAGTTTTAAGTTTCTCACAATGCAGTGAGACGTGATATCAATGAATAGCAAAGCGTTGTTTTCTTCCATTTTGTATGTAAATTTTGTTTTCTGTTCGACTTAGTTTATCTATAAGATCAAGTAATTTACGGGATATATTAATAGAGGATCATTAATATATCGGAAGTATATTGATTGTTTAGGTAAGATATTTTGGAAAGGACCAGATTCAAGAAATTCTAAGAAAACACATGCCCTCATTCCACGAAGAGGTAATCCAAATTTTTGTTTATAAAAATTATTATTAAATGGGAAATACCATTGATTGGTAATAAGGCGACATATTTTTATTATTTGAGCTACTAGTAGGAATGCTTTTTTAAGAGATTTAAACTTTTTTGAACCGGGACTTTGGCGTAAAAGTGATCTAAAATGATTATTATGTATGAGACATAGTTGAGTGAGACCATTAAAACTCCTTGTAACGCCAATGAACTGAAGGCAAAGGATTATGGTGAGTGTTTGTTGCCAGCAAAAATACGTAGCCACTGGTGGTGTCTTTTCTCCACCGTTGTTATTGTGCTCCCTATATCCTCTTTATAAGTATGAGGAGTTGCATTCAGAAAGCTCATTGTATTATAAATATAATAGCATTGTTCTGTCAGTAACACAGATATTAATTCATGACCATTGTAAATGATTGTCTTCCTCATATTCAGTGCGAAACACGAAGACTGCCAAAATGCGCTAAAAATTTTCAAATATTGCAAAATTCGCTGTTTAACCCTAAATTGACTTTTTTTAATTCCAAAACTATTTAGTTTCCTAGTACAGAAAATCACTGAAGTAGAAGTGTGGCGGAGTAGCGGTATAGACAGTGGTCACCGATAAACAAAATCTTTGCCTCCGTATATTACATTCAAACGCATTAGATGCTAAAATAAAACTGATTACGGTTTTCCCTTTCGCTTCGCTTTTTTATAATTTGCTATATGTGTGTAATCATAATACTTTGGTGTCTGGTACAAGGTTGGGAGTCATAATATTTGGGAAGTTCTGAATTTTTCTAAACATGCAATAAACCGGGTGCCTTAATCGAAGGCAGATCGAAAAATAATTTAAAAGGTTAAAAGGAACCCAATTAATAAACGAGTTGAACTTAATAAACCCGAGTGGGGAGTCGGAAAATTTCCCCGAGGAAAATAAACAATGCTCTTAAACAACTATTTGCACCTAGGAGTAAACGGAATGAACATTTTGTAAGATTTGTTTAATAAGTCCTACCTATGATATCATGGGTAGTATTAGGTTGGTGCAAAATAATGTCGTTTTTTGACGTATTTTTTAACGTCAAAAAACGACATTATTACGTCATTATTTTTGCACCAACCTAATATAATAAAGTTAATGATCTATATTATATGAAAAACAAAAACAAACATCTGATTCTGTCAGTTAGACATTGTTTGTGGGTGACTCTTGCATGCTAACCTGCAGGAAAGTAGTTCAGTGCGCCTTCTCAGCCTAACGTTTTCCTCTATAAATTGGAACCAGATACAACTGACCAGTCTGCTGGTTCTAAAGTTGGTTCCCTGGGTCGTTCTAGACATTTTTTCTTATCAGAATCTCTCTTGCACCTTCATAAGTTTACTGTTCATCCGTACATCGAATATTTCTGCCACATCAGGTCTGGTACTTCTGCTAGGTCGCAAGAGATTCTTGGCAAAAACCCAAAGAAGAATCTGCAATATTATCGGTTTCAACCTGGTATCTCCGCTTCAATCACTTTCCCACCGCTGTAATGTAGTTTTTTTTTTCTTTTTTTCTTTTCTACAAATATTTTCATGGCAATGCTTTAACGAGTTTTCTTCTTTCGTATTTTGACTTGATGAATTTAAACGTAGTACTAACTTGGCAACGATATTTCAACATTTAACTGTTGAAATTGCTAACCGTAAGTTCTTTGCTAATAGTTCCTTCTCTTGCACTCTTCGATTGTAGAACACTCTTCCGGCTTCTCGATTTCTTGTTAGCTACAATCTACTAAATTTTGAATGCAACGCCAATCGAATCGCGATCTTTCATTGACCTTTCTTCTCCGTAACATTTTTGCAGTTTTCTTTTCTGTTATTTTTCTCCTCAGCAACCACTTGCATCTTAGTGGCTTTATCGCCTTGATTTGGTGTAGGTATAAAAACACATAGTCTGTGAAATTGTCGGGATGTACATTTTTTAAGGTTCACATCTTGATTATTATAGCTGTTATTATACACAACGTTTCGGTCAAATACTCTGGCCATCATCAGGTGTCTATGGGATATCTGTTGATTGTGTTATTTTGTCCCTATGATATCAGTTATTGTTCGCTCCATCTGAACCAGTATTTCATTACTTGATCCAGG
>OZ010602.1:43046198-43066198 GCA_963932145.1 Acanthosepion lycidas
AGAAAAGTGTACCGAACGGTTACGTAATATCAGTTTTCTTATATGGCAGTGAATGCTGGAAAATCAGATAAAGAGACTTGAAGTAACAGAAATGTAGTTCTACAGAAGAATGCTGAGAATACTATGGACCGAACACGTGAGGAAAGACAAACTTTTAGCGTAGATGGAAACAAAAGGAACATTTACTCTTAACATCAAAAAGAGTTTAAGTTTCTGATTATTTTAATTGATTCAGCAAGACAAGCTTGCTAACCATTGCACCATGTCGAAGTACCCAAATATGATTTAATAAGCGTAGCTTAGATGTGACACAAGACCGAAAGTATGAGAACACCGAGAGAGGATCGAACTCACTACTCAGCCGTAATTGATTTAGCGAGACAAGCTTGCTAACCATTACACCACGTCGAATTTCTCCTAGTAATCCGGTCAGTACCCTCTCTCCCACAGTCGGACGAACTACATTCCCTGCTCCCGCCAAGGCAAACCTTCACGGCAAGAACGCGCCATGCCACTTAGATAATAACACCACCCACATTCCTTCCGTTCCATCAGTTAGAAGTAAGTTCCACTCGAACAGTTTCTTCCCGCGAACCACTGCCCTGTGGAATCGACTCTTAACAGAATGTTTCCCCGATCACTATAATCAAGGCTAGGGCTAAACGTTATCTTTCACGGCTATACACACAAATGGCCCTCAAACGAAAACTTCTACCTCGAGTGTCCTCCGACCTTGTAAAGGGTGAACCTCGCTGTAAAACAAAAAAAAAAAAAAAAAAAAAATTAAAAAATCTCCCCCGAATGGGTTGACAATTAATAGATAATAAAGAAAAGGAATCTGTGGAGAGCCGTAATCGCCTACTTTTTGTAAAAAAAACAAAAAAATCTTGTATTCTTAAATCTTATGACTTCAATGATTTTCTTTCTTCTGTCTTTCTTTTTCTTTCTTCTGTCTTTCTTTTTCTTTCTTCTGTCTTTCTTTTTCTTTCTTCTGTCTTTCTTTTTCTTTCTTCTGTCTTTCTTTTTCTTTCTTCTGTCTTTCTTTCTTTTTTCTGTCTTTCTTTTTCTTTCTTCTGTCTTTCTTTCTTTTTTCTGTCTTTCTTTCTTTCTTTTTTCAACTAAGTGTGTATGCTCGGAGAGTGGAAAGGAGAAAACAAAGAGTGAAGGTGAGTCGCGTTTGAAAGATAAGAACTTTGTAATATTTTGGGACTTACGTGTGTAGTTTCAATTCAACACTAAAATGAAAACCCCTCCCCACCGACCCCTCCCCACCGGAAAAAAACAGGTTAGCAAGTAAAAAAGGGACACTAGATGTCTCATGCTGCCTTCAGCTCTTTCTTTTTATTTATTTATTTTTTAAATTTATTTATTTTCCTCTCTATATCTCTGTCTGCTATGAGTGACGCTGATCCCCTGGGGTGCCGAATTTGGGGATGGGAAGGTTCTTTCGTTGTTCAACATTCAACTCACACCGATTTCGCAAATAGTGCAACATAGACAGTTTTTATTGTTTTCGTTTTTTTTTTTTTTTTTTTTTTTTGGATCTTCGTAATTTTATTCTGTCGTGCAAAAGTTACTCAATTCCTGTCGACTGTCGCCGGTTTTTTTTCTCTCGCCTATTGATAAACGCCTTCCAGAAAATAAGGCGAAGCATTAAAGAGATACTAGAATATCTTTAGAAAAAAAAGAAAAAGAAAAAAGAAAAAAGAAAAAAGAAAAAAGGAAAAAGGAAAAAGGAAAAAGAAAAAGAAAAAGAAAAAGAAAAAGAAAAAGAAAAAAGAAAGAGTGCTAAACTGTTTCTTTTTCTTCTTCATATTCATTCTTCTATGTAGCAGTGAATGTTTGATAATTTTCTTACTGATAATGAACGGCTTGAAACACATAAGAAATACTTTTCTACCAACGAATGCTGAAAATAATATGGATATTATTATAGCGAGCAACGATAAAGCTGTAAAGAAAGGAGGAACCCCAAAGATTCTTATATATAGAATAAGAAAGAAGCAATTTAAATTTTGGCGGCACATGATGGGTAATGGAGTAACGCACTAAAGGATCTTGAGGGATAGTAAGCAGACAAACATTGCTTAGAGATTCAAAAGAAAATGTCGAGCCATGATCGTTCTCGTGTCATGATGAGTCAAAATTTCCGAAAGGAGGTTAAATTTTTACATTTAATTCATTTAGACTTTTTTCAGGGGGTTTTATCTGCCAAAAACCGTTTCAGTATGCCACCCGGCTCCACGAAAAAAAAAACAAAAAAACTCACAGGAATAGAAATCTAGTTCATGATTTTCTGATTAATAAAAGTTCTGTCAAAAACTGATAATATAAACCTGATAGGTACTTCCACTGGTCGCGGAAAAACAGCCAAGCATGATGAAAAAGAACCCAAACTTAATAAAAACAAAGTTTATCGTTAGAATATTTATTATTAAGAGGAAACACCAAAGCATTTTTTGATTATTTTTTTTATTTTTATTTTTTTAATCCTTTCGAGCACGTTCAGAATTTTGGTTAAAAATCTTGTTTTCTTTACGTCAGAATTTGACTTAAGAATTACGATAAGTGATTTTTGCGCTTTTTTTTTTTTTTTTTTTTTTTTTTTTCAGTGAAAAACATTGGAAATTCTTGCAAAAATCAAATAATTGTCGGATGTTAATGAAAGTTTCAGAACATATTTGCAAATGAATGTAATTATTTTTGAAATTTTTTTTTTTTTTTTTTTTTTACATATATTACCCCCCACCACACACACACTTAATTAATTTCATGAAATTTCGCGAAATTAAATTTTAGGCCGAAAATTTGTTTTATTAAAAGCAGGCCTCCTCGGAGAATATAAATCATCAGTTTTTTTTTTTTTTTTTTTTTTTTTTTTTTGTACAACAGTTAACGCATTCACCGAAAATCTGCTCTGAATCGTAAAATAAAAAAAAAATGCAATAAAATTGATATTTTTTAATTAGAAAAGCTTTTAATGGTTTTTATATTTATTAAGGGCACTGTTGTCTTCAGATGAAAGTTTTTTTCGATGAATAATTAATTTTTACAAGAACTGTTTTATTTTTAAAAATTTAATTAAAGTAAATCATTTAAAATTCTGCATCTTAAATTTTTTAATGTATATATAACGTGCCCCTGTTTGAAAGTATGGTCGACCATACACGACATAATCAGAAAATAAGAGCGATGACTATAGTAAATTTAAATTCAACGTTCCTAAATTTAGATTACTGAGCATTTAATAATTATATAGATAAGCGTTCATACATCATTTTCTTAAATTATGTTTAAACAGATGTCTCCTTAGAACAATAAAAGTGGCACCACCTCATCAAGTAATTTTACGCGTTAAGCACCTAATCACGCTACTGTCAGATTTAAAAACCCATTTCTCTGTTATTCTAAACTTAAAGTAAATAATTTTTTTCATCAAATTAAACTTTAAATCGGCCAATATTTCTCAAATAAAGTTTCTGATAAATATATTTTATTTTTGTAAGATTTTTAAAATTGAGAATTAAATTAAAAGTAAATTTTGTTTAAAAAATCTGTCAAAAATGTCTGAATTTAAACGATTTCTGAAAACGAGCAAAAAGTTAAGATTCCAATCAATATAATTTCTACTTGAAATACACCAGACTATTTTGTTAACTGGAAATAGTAAATATAATCATTTTGCTTTCAATTAAAGCTAAACAGAGACCTTCAAGAATTCGTTTATATTTTTAAAATTTCATTTTAAACCAAGCTATCGAAACTGTGTAGAGGTACCTAACAGGCAATAATTAATTTAAACGTATGAGAGTAACCGACTACGTTTTTAAATGTGTACGATTTTCTAAGTTTAACGATTTAATTTTTTTTTTAATATTTGATAACTTCGACTAAAAAGGAGAAAGAAAATTGTCACAGATATTTTTTGTAATAGTTATTTACAGTTGAAGGGTCAAAGACAAAAACGCGGGCAAACTCTAACAACAAAAAAAAAACGTGTTAATCTGACTGAATTTTGTGTTGTAGTACCCCAAAATCCATTTGATATAGGTCATACTTCAATAAATGGCTGTTAAGTTAAACCAGCCTGTCACTGATAACATCCATTTCAATGAGATTCTAATGATTTTCCTCGCAAAAGGAGGCGGAAAAAGCAATTATTCAGATCTCTGCCCTAACTGATCATTTGAAAGTAAATGGTTAAAAGAGGTGCGAGTTTTGATTAAATTCAAACGATTTATAACTTGACAAATACTGGGAGTGAGAACAAAATTAGACCAATTCTAGATTCCTGACACTGTTTTCTTTCAGACTAGATATAGCAAACATTACTTAGATTTTCCAAAATACCAAATGTCCGCTTGTGGGCCGAGTGGGGCGTAATGTGATTTAGTTACGCACATATTCCGCTGTTGGAGGGATGTATCATAACGCGTACAATCCAGAGAATTTCGGAGCGGGTGCCGAAAAGTTTTTGGCTTAACCCGCCTCTCCAGATAATGACTCAACAGATTTTTTTTTAATTCCTTTTAGCCAGGTGGAGAACTTTACATCAAACCCTTGTGGAGAAATACAAATTCTTACAAAAAAAAAAAAAAACAAAAAACACACTCTTATCCCAACATCCCGTCCACTTTTCAAAACAATCTACAAAATCTTCTTTAGAGATCGCCAGCAGGATCTTCTTAATATCTGATATTAAGTATTGTAACTATTTACACTACATTGTTCGGACTCTTGTCCTCATCTTTATTTGGAGAGGTACTTAGCTGGTGTTGACTACTGCCTTCATTGGGCAGGAGGATGAACTGTGCATCACATTCTGATCTTTCAGCCAGTTCAATTTCTGTACTTGACTGCATCGATTTCGTGTCTGTAGGATTTATCCTGATCATGAATACAATATGGGAACCAGTAACATAGAGAGTTATAGAAAAACAACAATAACAAAAAAAAAAAAAAAATGTCATGAACTCTAGTAAAAAATCGTTACTAAGTCCCCAAAAGTCACTGATGTCCCCAAGAATACCATATCCATTCTATAATATTTATTATAGAAATCTGTGATTAATATCGAATTTTAATTTTTATAATTAATACCGTATATTACAGCGGGTATTATCAGATACATGAATCAGTTTATATAATCTCTTAAAATAAATTTTTCGGATTAGGTGTAATATTTTATTTAAAAAAAATCATATCATCCCACAGCCTAGTAAATCATCGGGATATCATACTGATTCTTTCACGTTATTTCTCAGGATTACAAGGTGGTGCCCATCTCCTCTCTTAATAATAAGCAACATGTAAGAGAAATAACGGCGATCTCTAAGAGGATTTTGTAGACTGCTTTGAAAAATGGACGTGATTTTGGGATAAGGGTGTGAACTTTTTTTTTTTTTTTGTTTCGTTTTTTTGTAAGAATTTGTATAAATTTTTTCACACAAGGGTTTGATGAAAAGTTCCCCACCTGGCTAAAAGGAATTTTAAAAAATCTGTTGGGTCATTATTTGGAGAGGTGGGTTAAGTCAATAACTTTTCAGCACCTGCTCCGAAATTCTCCGGATTGTATACATCCCTTCAACAGCAATGTGTGCGTAACTAAATCAATGACTTGAAAATGAGAATTCTTTCTTGTATACGACAACAATTAGAAAGCTAAAACCCCAAGATAAGTCTTGTAGAAAATACAACCAGTGTACTATACAAAAAAACAAAAAAAAAAACAATGGTTAAATATTTCCGTCGTGCTTTACTGCATAGGTTGTTAGATTTCTTTGAATATATTATATATACGACGGTAGAATTAAATGCATAGATTAAAATTCTACATTACTCAGACAGAAAATATAGTTAATGTAATTACAAGATTTCTTAATATTCCGCCATCTTTTGACGATATGTGTTGTTATCTTTCTATGCATATTTTCATATTCAAGGATTTAAAAAACAGAATTATTTCTTACATGCTACAATTAATTGTATAGATTTTTAAAAAAGTAGGTTATTCGTTCAGTAAATATAACCAATAGAATTGCAAATTTACTTTTTTTTATGATTCGAGTAGACTCATCTTTACAAAAAACTTCAGCTATACATTACGGTTTGGACTTCATTTTTTTCTCTGTTTCCCCTTTTTTTCTGTTTGTTTCCCCTTTTTCTGTTTATTCTTTTTGTTTTTTCCTGTTTATTTTTTCTGTTATTTTCTTTTCTGTTTTTTTTTTTGTTCTGTTTTCTCCTCTGTAGTGGTATGTAAATGAGATATTGTATAAAAGGCAGTATTGTCGTCCTGGGTAAGACGTTAAAATACATCTGCGTCCTGGGTAAGACGTTAAACTAAGTCCAGCAGCAAGGCTTCTGATCAGGAGGTTTTGAAGAGCGTGGAACCGCCTCTTAATTGCTGGTGTTCCCAGGTCCACCTTGACCCGGAGTGGTAGCACCTGTTAGGGTCCCAGCTATGGGCAAATAGTTAACTATTACCAGGAATACTTTTTCGAAAAAAATTATTACCAGCACTACAATTCTGAAGGAAATATATTACCAGAAATAGATTTTTGACAAAGCAAAATATTGCCAGCAATAAAAATTTTGTCATTAAAAAACCCATTGAGGTTGATATGCCGTAAAACAAAATAAACCAAACCAATCTAAACCAAAGAATACATAGGCTATTCTTACGGACCTATCCTAAAAATGTTGCCGGCATTAAATAACCCATTGAGCTTGATATGCCGTTAAACAAAATAAACCAAACCAAACCAAACCAAAAGGCAGTATTGCTATACCTACGGGAGAGTTATCTTCTCTTGACGAGACTACATCTGTCAGAGAGAATACCTATCATAACACCCTCTTTTCTACATTTCTTTTTTAACCTGGGTTTTTTTTTTTCTGTTTTTCTGTTCTTATGGTTTTCATTATTTTTCTTTTTTTTTTTTTTCTTTTTCGGTTTTTTTCTTTGTTGTTGGTGTTTTACTTCAGACCCTACCTTGACAGCAAAATTAAAACTAAGTAAATATCTAAATAGATATAAAATAAAATTTCCAGTTAATAAGCTTTAACACAATTCTTAGCCACGGAATTCTATCTCCTCTTATCACCTGAATTCCAAATTGCTCTTCCAATATTCAAATTGCCCCCCTTGTGGGGTTTGCGCCCCACTTTTGAAATCAATAGGCTATGGTTTTAATTATTTTTCCTAATTTTCAATGAATAAATTAACGTTTCTCAAATTCTGATTTTGATAAAAATGTGATAATGAATTGGTTAAAGAAAGCATTTTTATGTATAGACTGAAATTTTCTGTAAATATTTTTATTTTAAAATTTGTTTTCTTAATTGGTGTACATAGGTTCGCCTATCGTCCGGTTCACATTCCTTGCTGGTCTTTTGAACAAGAGTAAACATTTATCCCTTATTTCCTGTCTAGGATTGGTTTTCCGGTTCCTTCTAAAGTATATTTCATTGTCTTTCATTCGGAGTATGTTATATTTGTATTAGACGAATTTTACTGTTAAAATCTTTTCTAGAGTTTGTATTTCGAAAGATTCAAAATTACTACGATATTCAAAAAGTGTTAATTCAATACAAAATGTGATATGTATCCAAGACTTGTAGAAAGGTCTCTGGACGTTCTCTCCTATTTCCCACCGCAAACCTACGGGAAGAAGGCTTTTGGACCACATGCCACACGAAAAATCATCTATACGTGGTGTTATGAATGGGTAGCCATTTTCCCATATTAACGAAAATATTAGGTCGGTGCAAAAATAATGTCGGTTTTTGACGTTAAAAAATACGTCAAAAACCGACATTATTTTTGCACCAACCTAATAGATAGCTGGTGGTGACAGTCTGTCTTCATGGAAAGTAGAGCAAAATTTAACCACCTGGTCACTTGGTGATTAGGAACATCTAATAAAGCTATAAAACCATTATGTTCTCTTTAATTACCTCCCTTTTTTTTTAATATTAATCACCATGTTTCAACTTGGTTTGAACGCCACTCTTTCTCCTTTTCTACCCACCCTTTTCCACGTGTATTCATACATACGTATAGAAGACTTTCCCTGCTAAAATATGTCCTTTGAAAAGTCATTCGATCAACAAAATCTCAGCAGAGGAGTTATGTTTTCGGGTCCCAGCAACGAAGGCCATTATGGACATAGATCCATATTCACCGGTAAACATTTGTCATGCATCTCTCCCACGTCTCTTTTTTTTTTTGTTTTGCTTTAGTTTGACCATTATCAAAAGACATATATATTAGGTTGGTGCAAAAATAATGAGGTAATAATGTCGTTTTTTGACGTTAAAAAAATACGTCAAAAAACGAGATTATTACGTCATTATTTTTGCACCAACCTAATATTTATGTATCTCTTCGGTCTTAATTGTATTATTTTAAATTCTGTTCTCCTGGTTATATAGTCGTATATTTTAACATTTTAATCAAAATTGACCCAGAACTTCTGTTTGTGTTACTATTTTCGTTAACTTATAAATAAATGAAAATTAAATTTCATCAGTTGTTTTTACATTTATTTTTCTTTTTGTCGCACCGTGACAGTGGGCCCCCAGACTCTCGTGACTTGCTCTGTCAATATCAATCAACGTAATGAGTGTTTAGTTTTTTTTTGTTTTTTTTTTTTTACAGTAAGGTTCACCCTTTACAAGGTACTGGGGCGACTCAAGGTAGAGGGTTACATTACGAGGCAATTTATACGGATAAGATAACGGCTAACCCTAGCCTTGAACAGGTTAAGATTGTAGTAATCGGGGGAATAATCCACTTGGGAGTTGGTTTCACAGAGAATTGGTTTGCGGGAGGGAGCTGCTCGAGTGGAACGTCTCAACTATGGAATACGGAGGGAACGTTGGTGGTTTTCTACAATATAAGTGGCATAGCGGGTCCTAACCCTGAAGGTTAGATCTAGCAGAAGCAAGAAATGTAGCTCGTCTGAGCACTTTCTATTCAAGTAGAGATAGAGCAGTGAGAGATTTGCCACGTCCTGTCTGAGAGAGAGATAGGGTGAAGGGCAGAAAATAATTTGGCGCCCACAAGACGCTTTTGAACTCTATGGAGACTGAAAAGTAAGAACTGGGCAGTTCCTGGCCAAATATAACAAGAGTACTCCATTTTCAGCCTGATCTGGGTCTTGTAAAGGTAGAGAGTAGCATGAGGTGTCAGGTACTTACTGGAGATATACAGGGAGGTGACTATTTTTCCAGCATCTTTTGCGATTGATCGTACGTGCCACTTGAGGTCAGGTGTGAGTTTAAAGCCCAATAGTTTCTCAAGACACGGAGCCTCTCCGAGGGGACATACTTTCATCATATAACTGGCGGTAGTTCGGGGTCCGATTGGCGATGATGGAATGTAACTAGTTTGGTTTTCGAGGCATTACATACATAACCATCCAGTCCCCCCCCACCACACACACACTGAGACATTAATGCCAGATCAAATGAGAGATCAGCTGTCAGTATCTGATCATCAAGAATTTTAGAGCTTCATCCGTCTATCGTCATATCTTCGGCAAATGATCTGAGTATATTCTTTGGCAGATTATTTATGTAAATCAAAAAGATGGTTTGCCCGTTGACCACGAGGACCTTTTAGGACTGGCCGTTAATAAATACGTTCAGGAACCTACTTGTTAGGAAGAATTTTATAATAGACCCTCTCCGTGATACCATGGCTGGAGAGCTTGAGTAGCAAACCTTTGTGCCACACATCGTCAAATGCCTTTGAAATATCTAATTCTATGATCTTCGAGGTTTGTCATCAAGATTTTCACTAATTCTGTGAGTAATGGTACTTAGGACATCAGCAGTGGATTGGTCCGATCGAAACCCGTACTGCTAGTCGTTCTTGAAGACCGGGCATAAGTTTAACACCTTTTCCTTCAAGCGGCGGTCGAATAAATTTGCGAGGATGCGGGATAATTACGGGTTGATTTTCAACCACTGGAATTTTCTCTGGGCCAGTGACTTTCTTAGGGTCAAGGCTTTTGATAAGTCTTGAGACTTCTTGTGCTGTAGTGAAAATAACACTGAGAGTGTACTCAGAGACGTGGGAAGTGAGGGAAGCGATGTCCTAGTTATATAAGAGAAAAAGAGGATGCGCGATAAATTGAAATAGCCAAGGAAGAATTGAACACCCTTAACAGCAACAAACAGAACATCTACGATAAACTATGCACGAGTTTGTCGTTGCTTGGAAATCATCCATGTAAACAGAAACAGACTATCATCACTGTATTGTCCGTGTATTGCTTAATATATTGTAATGTAATTGTCATCTTTGATAATGGCTTATGTAAGCCGAAAGCTTAGATAGGATTAAAAAAAATATGTATCGATATTGTTATTTTCTTTCTTTGTCTAATGATAATGTTATTTAGCTTATCAGACGATATGAAAGGTATTTACTTAAAATAAATGGACAACACTTGTCTATATTATTTAATGAAATATGTATCAATGAAAAAATGATGCCTATATATATATAGTGGTAGAGTAGGACTTCCTGCTATTCCCTATTAATGTGACAATAGATTGCTCCTAATATGGCAAGTTGCCACATTTGAGAAGTAGTTAATTTATTCAGGGTTTTTTTTTTCGGTTTCTATGTGAGTATTTAATAAACTTCTTGGTTTTCTCTACCATGTCTTCTGTTCTTTTGATACTCTATCTACGGCCTTCCTAATTCTCGGTTAATTTATACAAAGACAACATTACAATACACAGACACACAGACATATAATCCCTCATCGCTAGCACGATGCAATCTTCAGGTACTGAATATGAACTGACCGTTACACAATTTTGAATTATAATAGATCTGCCCTATTTATATATCATACTGGGGTTATAGTTTCTTTTTTAATTTTAAAATTATATTTGGCAATTAAAATAAGCGGAATTTATATATGTATGTAAAAAATTACAAATTAAAAAATTATATATTCGAATGGAGAATATTCATATTTGATTTTTTTTTTAAATTATATACTAAAAGGGAGATTACTTGTTCTTATTAAAACATGAATATATGTTTAATAATTAGCATTAAAAATAATAATTTTAAAAATATAAAAATAATCAAATATTAAAAATAAAATAAAAAATTAAAAAAATTAATCTAGATCAACATATTTAAGATATTTATTTTTATGTCTAGATGTAATCATCAATTCATTTCTCTTAAATAATAAATGTTATTTGTCTTGTTGAAAAGTTGGTTATCTTAAAACACCTATATAACCTTAACTTATTAAATAAGTTAGTATTATTTAAGTGTTTTAAGATAACCAGCTTTTCGTCAATACATAAATTGCATTTATTTCCTTTATCTTATAAGCCTTAGCCCTAGATATAATTTCCCAGTTGAGTGATGGCGAGATGCCATCATTCATTAACTGCCAGAAATATTTGGAGAGAGCAGTGCTGGTTTTGTATTTCAAATTATTTAAGGTCATTCTGTGATGGTAAAAACGAAATTTCCAAGGATTTTCCGTGGAACCAAAATAAAATTTAACATCGTTACCTGAATGTATGTATGTATATACGTTCGTTCGGTATATAATATTATCGGTCATTCATTGACTGTTTAAGGGACAGGTCGTATTTTTACAGTAGTTGCATTTATTTTGGGAAGAATTTACGTTGTCTTCGTTGGAAATATGTGTTTATATTAAACACGTATTTCCAACAAAGACAACGTAAAGAAAATGTTATGATGGATGTGTGTTATTAACGCAGCTATCGCTGATCTTAACATTTTTTTTTATTAAAATAATTTCTTTAGTGTTGGTTAATGGTTAAAGTGTTTATGGATTAACGTTTTTTTTAAATTCTTCTGATATTATTTTTGACATTACGGTTAAAATGTAGATTAAACGATATAATGTTGCATTTACGGTGTGTCTGTTTATTTCGACCATTTTTTGTTTATTTCTAAATACTCTAAATTTGCTTTATTATAACGTAGTTCTACAGCTTGTATATATTTATCTTTTAGACTTATGAAATATTTCCTTATTGCTGGAGTTTGTGTATAATCTAACTAGGACAGATTTACGTAAATTATCTCGAACTTTATGGTGGTAGAATTAAAATTATTATTGTTTACTAACGTATCTATGGTTATATAGATCCTTTGTGTATAGTTTATAAAAACCACTATTCAGGTCTAAGATTACATCGAGAAAGTTGATTACTTCTGTGTATATATATATATATATATATATATATATATATATATATATATATATATAAGGAAATCAATTGAACCCGCTACTTTGGTTTCAACATTACGGTTATCCTCAGGCGATTCTGAGAATAAAAAGAAAGAATATGAGAGGAACATAAAGGTAGAAGGTAAAAAAAAAACAAAAAAGAATTTAAACCTCAAATCAAACAACACATGAAAAACAATTTAAGGAAAAGAAGAAATTATTTGGTTTAACCCCCCCCCCAGCCTTTTCACTTAGAGGTAAAATGTAAAATAGGGAAATTATTTTTCAAATTGCTTACTAAACATTTCTCAAAGAATTCAGAATTACATAAGATATTCAATAAAAATACAGTTAACGTAAGCTACAGCTGCTCTAGTAATTTAGAAACAATAATAAAGAGACAAAACGCCAGAAATTTCAAAACTAATTCGTAGCAAAAATATAGTTAACAATAGTAATTTATGCAACTGTAGCAATAAAAATAAACGTCCATTAGATGGAGCTTGCAAAACCAAAGCAATAATCTATAAAGCAAAAGTAACAGATATTAATGGCCAAAATAAATCATACATAGGATGTAGTGAAGGTACTTTCAAACGTAAATGGTTCAATCATAGGTCGTCATTCAAGGTAGTAAGTCTTAGGTGCTCTACAAAACAAGCTGACCCTGTGTGGAATTAAAAAAAAACAGCAGGGATCTGATTGTAAGCTGGAAATTAAAAAAAAAGGAAATAAAAAAAAAAGACTTATAAGAACCACAACAATATTTGCAACCTCTGCCAACAGGAAGAGATAGCAATGCTATTTCCTGATCCAAATAACCATTTAAGCCAAAAATCCGAAGTCTTGAGTCCTTGAATACATATTAAGAAATTCCTCTTAAGCAATGAGATTGGATAAACAGAAAAAATGTATGTTCCCTTTCCCACTTCTTCTTTCTTCTTCACATCCTCTTCCTCTATTTCTATCACACCCAACGCCGTGCGTTTGTTTATTAATTTTTAAAAACATAATGTAGCGTTCATTAGTTTTTTTTTGTTTTTTTTTTTTTAAATAAAGTGTTAGGAGGTCAACTTATAAATATCGTCTGAGGATACCGTAAAGGTAGCGGATTCACTTGATCTCTTGATTTTTGAAGTTAAAAACTCTACATGTTGGTTTTACTTTTGTTTTATTTTTTCACACGTATTGAACACTTTTTCATAATTCTCTTTCCTGATCTGACCATTAACCTTTTATATATTGAATCCATTGCAAGGTCTGCTGCCAAGAAAGTTGGTTCACTGTATCGTGCTAGACAATTACTCTCACCAGAATCTCTTACCTATTTCTAAGTCTACCATTCGTTCACGCTTTGAATATTGCTGCCACATGGCAGGTGTTCCTGTTGTATATTTAGAGATTCTAAAGAATCATCAATGGTATTGGTCCTGGCGTCTCGGCTTCAGTCACCTTCTCACCGCCGTGAAGTAGCTTCCCTGTGCCTTTTCTATAAAACACTTTCATGGTAGTTGTTCAAATGAGCACTTCGCCATAGTACCTAGACTTTATGAATTTAGGCGCAGTACTAGATTGGCGATGAGGTCTCATCAATTTACAGTTGAATTGGCTAACCCTAAGTTTTATGCTAACAGTTTCTTTTCTTGCACTTCTCGTTTGTGGAACTTTCATGCGGCTCCATGCTTTCCGGCCAACCTTGATCTTAAAAAAAAAAAAAAAAAACACTTATAGTAGCTTTACTGCCTTGCATGGGGTGAAATGATTTAAAAAATGTTTCAACTTGTTACTATTTCATAAAAGAATATATGCAATATAATACATTATTGAATTTAGTGTAATGATTTTATTTCATTAAGAATTGAATGAACTATTTTTTGTGTTATGAGTAATCAGCGGTATGATGATATATATTTAGGGTAACATATTAGAAAGTTTTAAGGAACACTGTTTCTTCTGTATGACAGGGAATGCTGGACAATCTCCTCACAGATTAAGAGACTTGAGGCAACAGAAATATAGTTATACAGAAGGATACTGAGAATACCATGGACTGAACATGTGAGCAACGATGACGTTTTAAAGAAAATGGAAACAAAAATGACGCTTATACACCAGAAAGAGACAGTTGAAATTTCTATGTCCCCCCCAGCTATAGGTATAATAGTGAGGTATACTTACTTTTTTTATACGCCTTTGATTTTAATGTTTTTCTTCGTATACTCTGGCTGGTTCTCATTTTACAGTTGTCATTCTCCTAGACTGGCTGCCACTCAAGATAAAATAACCGCTATTTAATACTAGAGGGCAAATGGAGCAAAAAATCCTTAATATTCTACATATTTTCTCTCTTTTAACTAGCAGCACCAACTTCTCAGGCTGACTAATAAAATTTTCACGTAGAAGGGGGGTATTAAGAGAAAATATGATGAACATTCATTCAGTTATGTGCCATGCGTGATACTTCGATATATTTCGATACATGACTGACGATACAGTTTTTTTTTTCTTGCAGTAGGTTGCCTTATCTTTCTGCGGTAGTCGAATTGCCATCTAAGGCTATAGAACCCGGTCTGTCTTGCTATTTATTCATAGCTGGGGGGGGGGAGAAGAAGGGTATTAGCACGTAAGTGAATCTAATGGATTCGACTGGAATTCGAACTCGGCTCTTCAATTCCTCAATCCTAGCCGCTATCCATTACTCTACTCTTTTGATAAACGTTAGGAGTAATAAATATATTTATTCTTTTTTATATGTTAGCAACGCCAATTTTTTCAAATACTTTTAGGTTGGTTTTTGCTATTAGTAACATGTGAGAAAACGACATTATTTTTGCACCGACCTAATAATATCAAAATTATGTAAGCTTGTTCCATATATTGCTAAAAATGCTAGACATAACTATCTACATTTTTACATAATTCTAGTAACACACACGTACACATACACACGTGCGTGCGTGTGCGTGTGAAGTGATTATTATGAGGTTTTAAAATTGCAATGTCACCTTATACAATTCAGTTCATTAAAATAGACAATAATTTTAAGTATGCGGCAAAAGAATTTAGCACAGAACAATATTTGCCACTGTACAAATGTACATAAATTTTCGCTCCCTCTAGATCATAAAACGCACCTCTATTTTTGAAATCTATTTTGCTTAGAGATGCAATCTCCGATTGGACAAATACATTCATAAACATTAGTTTTATCAAGGACGGTTGTTTCGTTGAGAGATAAATTATTTTAATAATTGGTTTACTGGTTTTAATTTGTTTTATGATAAATTTGAAATGTTTATTTTTATCTACAGGTCTGTATCAAAATATCTTATATATGATAAAAATATAGTTTTAATTTATGCTATATCTATGAGTTAAAGTGCTCGGTATCAGGGATAGTGCGTATTTAAATACAACAGTGGACATTGAGGACAACACCCAGCGAGAAGTAGCAAATACGTGAACAGCACAATGCTTTCTAAATATGTATAGGAAATTAAAAACAAAAAACAAATCAGCAAAAATATGGGAAATAAGGAAAACAGCATCAGTCTATAACAATAAATCCAAAATCTTTAAACTCTTTCTAGAGAAGAAAATAGCTATATTACCTTAACAGACCAATACAAACTACGAAATAAAAGATCAGAACTAATCTCAAAATGCAGACACGAAAACAGATTTTCGCTAAGTTACTTAGAAATCGAAAACTAAAAACGAACAAAAAGTAAATAAAATAAGTACAATAAATGAATCGAAATCAATAAATAAGGAAATAAATAATAAACAAATTAACAAAGTATGAATGAATGCAAAAAGACAAGTAAACGTAATAATAACCCAACAATAAAGACAATTAAACGTAATAATAACTCAATAACAAAGCAATCAATAATAAAGTTAAGAAACAAAATAGCAACAAAACTGCATTCAGATCCACAATTATTTCCACTCACTAGCCCCTAAAATAATTTCAGACATAACCGTTACAATAGACCTACTCCTAAAACATCACTGATCAGCATATATAAGTAGTTGGACTAAAACAATGCAGATTCCCTGGTGATTCCGTTTAAGCATGAAACAAAATGCCGCCGCTGGGTGTTGACCGCAATGTCCACTTTTATATTCACACACACATCAATGTGAAAATAAATATTTTTATTCAAATTTTTTTTTAAAATTACAAAATTATTAAAATATATAAACCAGCTACAATGCAATAAGTTTTAAAACATCAATTAATTGTCAATTTTACCTATCTTCACTCGTTCGATAATGGTTGTTATAAAAGGCAAGGATTAAAATTTTAATAAAACCCGAACATATTAAATTGAATTCATACATTTTTTTTTGTTCTTTGAGAATTTACAGCAAAAATATGAAAGGCTATTTTCTTATTAGACTGTTTATTTACAAAAATAATTTTATATTTATAACATTCTTAAAATGCAAATCAACTAATACAAAGCAATGTTTATCATTTATAAAGAAATAAATTATGAAAATAACTCTTTTTAATTAAAAAATTTCTTTTCACATTTATTTCTTTAGAAAATGGTATATAATAAATATTTATAAAAGGTAAATAATTTTTTTATAATCTTGTAAATAGACACTACCGAGGGACTGAACGTAGTTAATTCATTTAAACTGGAAAATAATAATTCTTTAATAATCTTGTAAATAAATATAGCCGAGTTAAAATAATAGTAAGGTCAATGAAAAATAACTTTTTGAAATTGTAATTTTTTTTTTGTGTGTGTGTGTGTGTGTTTTTTTTTTTTTTTATATATACGCTTGCCTACAGGATAGGCTATGTGTTCACGGACCCCGCCGAAAAAGAAAAAGGGGAAAAAAAAATTCTGACAAAATGAACTAAATCTCCTTTAACGTTTGAGCAGAAAATATGTCTACACACACACACACACACACACACACACACACACACACGAACCTTGCATCAATACTTTTCTTTTTTTCTTAATTCCTATTGATTCTGTAAATAATTAAGCAGAATCTGTATACTAATTCCCTGTTAAGACTTGTGTAGTGAAAAACAATAATAATAATAAAAAGTTCAAGTGATGAAATATTTTGAATCGAAATTTGCAACACTCAGCTAAAAATTACCAATTTGGTGTCCCCTTTTCTTCATAAATTAACAACAAAATTTAATTTCCTCGCCCCCCGCCCCTCTAAGCGGAAACTAACAATACACAGTGCTATTAGGTGAGTGGTCGCTCCAAAGGTCAGAATTAAGCAGAAAACTAACTCTATCCTCTTGGTATCAATCTACGACAATCCTCGTGAGCTGAGCTTTCTCTAAAAACATTAGTGGCTGACGGATACATCACGTTCATATACCGATTTCCATACGATCACCGAAGTAATGGTCCGGTCAGTATCAACATGGGTGAGCTCCGGGAATACGAGGTGCTCCAAGCTTGGATGTGCGGGTAGTGTAATAGATAATGTCTCGGAATTGTTAATCGGAGAACCGAGTTCTAATTCTGGTCGAGTTCATCATATTCATTTACGAGCAAATACACTTGTGAAAAGGTATGAGTCCACCTTTTTTTCCTCCCAGCTATGTTAAGTTATTTCTTGGTTTTACATAACCTGCAAATGGTTGATAAGCCGTAGAAAATCAATCAATTAAAATCATTATTGCCATTAATTTTCAAAACAAATCAGAAAATTTATGACAATACTATATCATCAGTCTTAATTTCTAAATAGTTCCATTCTATTCGTTGGTTCTGTAGCCTAAGCCGATCAGAAATATTGAAGGGGGGGTGTCACGTAATAGCTTGTACAAATAGCAGCTTTTCTCTTGAACACCTGAAACTGAAGCATGGTGGGCAACTGTCAATACCTTCGACGATCGGTTAAATGTCTGAGCAGGCTTCATAACTTGAATTTTTTTTTTTTTTTAAATATTTTTTTAATGCTCTCTCTCACCCAAGAAATTACATTGCTTGTTTTGAAACTTTCAAAATAGAAAATGGAAGAAAATGGGCATATTTCGGCGTACGTAAGTTAATCAAAACTAAATGTGTATTTCAGCGATTTGTAAGCGTAATCAATTTGTTTGCTTTGCATATAGGATATTTAAAAAAACAGTCCTATATATGGGTATATATATGTGTATATGGGTGGGGTATATGTATATGGGTTTGTGTGTGTGTGTGCGCGCATATGTATATATCAGAGATAGAGCGTATGTAAATATTAGATATAAAAGTGAACATTGAAGTTAATACTCAGAGGCGACAGGCTGTTTCATGCTAGACTCAATTGTCAGGCCTGACTTGTATATCTGTGTGTGTATACACACACACTCTAATATATATATATATATATATATATATATATATATATATATATATATATATATAATGTCTGAATAAACTAATTTATAAAAGTCTTAGGAAACTAGGTCTTATTATTCGCACTTTTGAATAGCACCTTTTTTTTTTGTTGGGACACCCATTTAGAATCGAAGTTACTAAACACTTGTAATGGTCAACCAGACATGCATAGTTAGCTATTGCCCCACACCGATTATTGGTTGGTTGATTTTACATGTCGGCCCTTTCCAAATAATTTAAATGTGGAATTTTGCATGAGGTACCCAATGAGGATTAAAGTCACTACTCAGTTGTTATTGGCAAATAGACTGGCAACGCTGACTATAGTACCACACTGAAGCCTCTCCAATGATTCACAGTGAATCGATAGAAAGGGAGACGTAGATTCGATTTACAGTAGAGTGAAAAAAAAAATTGAAAAAAAAATTTTCCCAGATTTAATACTTCTTATATGTGTTGTGTCCCTTCACGACATGTGCGGTGGGTAATTAGTCGTTACTTAATAAGAACAGAAAAATAACCCCCTCTTTATGTCCATTTTTGAATAGGACACACAGTGATGACCGAAGTCACTACCCAGATATCAGTCCTTCAAGCCCCGCTAAGCGTAATCGGACGCCGAAGCACCTCCCAATTATTATATTAATATGTAGAAATCAAAAACCTCTACTGGCAGCAAACCGCCTGCATAAAGATAAAAAAATGACCTCAGCAGATACACAAAAATAGAAAGAGGCGTAAGGCAAGGATGTGTCTTCTCACCGGACTTATTCAACCTATACGGCCTGCCAATTCTGAGAGAACTGGAAATTCTACCAGGTTTCATCATTGGCGGCCACAATCTTAACAGCATAAGATACGCAGATGACATAGTAGCGATAGCAGACACAGAAAGGGAACTACAAATCCTTCTACCGAAATTAGCGAAGGAGAGCGAGAAGAAGAGACAAAACGTTAACTACAAGAAAACAATGCATACTCATCAGAAAAAAAAGATGATCCTTAAAATGCAATTTAGAAGTCGGGGCACTATAATCAAGCACGTTCGGAAAGTGCGAAGCTGAGATCTGAAGAGGTATTGGGATGGCCAAAGACGCATTCCAAAACCTAGACAGAGTATTACGAGACAAGAGGATTTCATTGGTAACAGAGTACTGAACTGCTACGTGATATCTGTCTTCCTTTACAGTGAATGTTGGACGGTCCCTCAAAAATGAAGAAGAGACTCGTGGCAACAGAGTTTTGGTTCTACAGGAGGATGCTATGGATAACATGGACCGAACATGTGAGCAAACGATGAGGTTTTGGAGAAGATGTACAGAAAGAGAAAAATTATACTTAACATCAGAAAGAGGCATCTGAAATTTCTGGAACACCTAAT
>OZ010602.1:43071198-43093698 GCA_963932145.1 Acanthosepion lycidas
TGTCTTCATTCAGCATCGAAAGAATTAAGATGGATTTTGTTTTTTACGGCTCCTCAACCCATTTAAAAACCAGAAAATATTTTTAGATCGTAATATTTTTTTTTTTTTTTTTCAATAATGAATTACTGATACAGTCCTATTTATTAACCCCTTGTTGGGGAAGAATAGGTTGATTCTTACATTTCCCAAGAGTATATACATGTAAGTAATTATAACGAAACTTGACTCTAATGAGAACTTGACCCTCCAATTTCCAATTCCGACCCGTTATCCATTACTCCTCATCCCCACCCCGCACATCCAAGTTTACAACAGCTGGTATTCCAAAACGATCACCCATCTAGGTGCAGACCAGGCTCTACGTTGCTTAACTTTGGTGATCATGTGAGAACGTTGGAATAAATATAAATAATTTGCCGACATTATAACTTTAGATAGGTACCTCCACACAAATAAGATTCTTACGGTTTTTAAAATGAATTTTTAAAAATGAAAAATTTCCTGAAGCTATTATCTTAATTTTAATTTCAAGCTAATAGACTGAATTTAATATTTCCAATAAGCAAAATGCTTTGCTTTATTTCGAAACTGATTTAAATTGTCTGGAAGGAGTTTTCGTTTTGAAATTGCTGAAGTAGCTGATTTTAACACCATTTTTTAGCCATCCGTCATCACGATACAATTCTCTCTTCCTAAAAAAAAATCGTTCAAAAATAAAATATACTCTTTAGAAACTTTAATTAAACTTTAAATCAGTATTTCTCAAATAATTTGATTTGAAACAAATATTACTTACTTTTAGCTTAAAATATCGCAAAAATGCATTTTTTAATACGGCGGTATGAACACATTTAATGTGTTGACAGAAAATAAGAGAGATAACTGTCGAAAATTTAGAATCAAAGTACCTAAAATTCAATAAAACATTAGATGATATAGAATATTTTTCGTAAATTTTTAAGATTATTGGATATTTATATAAAAAAACGCGATCACTTTATATTCCTCAAGTAATTTTTACAGATATGTCGGAGTTAACTCCTCCTTTAGTTCGTTAACCCTTTCACCAGGGGTCTCAATTCCCTGGCTATAAATAGTCGCTGACCCTTCGCCTCTTCCTCTCTTTTTCCTCAGGCTTTTCAGCTTTAGCATTCTCGCGGATGTGAACGCTCACAGAGAAAGCGTTTCCCATATGCTGGGAACACGCTAAGCACAATACACGTACGTACGAACACTCACCACACACACACACATATATATATAATATTCGCATTGTAACTGTCCATGAAACTTGTTATTAATATATATATTTGTATACATTTATTTATCGGTCTTGTGTTGTTTTTCTTTGCCTTCTTTGGACTTAATTAAAATCCAACTTTCTCATGTAGTTGGACCGGCTAGCAGGAACATCTTAACCCCACATGTGTTCTTCTACTTCTATCAACAACATCACAGCCACAGTCCTCTACAGATATATCCACCATAAAAAATATTTTCCATAATCTAAAGTTTTATTGAATTTTAGGTACTTGGACTTTAAATTTACTACACAGTTATCGCTCTTATTTTCTGATAATGTCGTGTATGAACGTCCGTATTAACAAAAGTCAGCATGTTTGTACAAATGCAAAAAATTTTTTTTTAATTCTTTTTAAAATATCGTGGGTCGCTAACTTATAAGTTTTTCGATTTACGTTTAGTAAATATAGTTTATACTTAATAACAATATCAACTAACTTCTGTAAGACAGAATTTTAAGATTTAAAATTTTATAAATTAATCTAATTAATTTTTTTATAAAAGTAAAACAGTTCTTGTAAAAATTCATTATCTATCAAAAATTATTTTTTTTAAGACAACAGTGTCCATAATATTAGGTTGGTGCAAAAAATAAAGTCGTTTTCTCACATAGTAACATATGTGAGAAAACGACATTATTTTTGCACCAACCTAATATATATTTTTCATATAAACAGTTAAAAGCTTTTCTAATTAGATAATGTATCAGTTTTATTGCATTTTCATTTCACGAGTCAGGGCAGATTTTCAGTAACTGGGGGTTTAAAAAATAAAATGATGATTTAAATTTTCCAAGGAGTCCTTCTTTTAACTAATATAAACGTTAAGCGGGGCAAAATTGAATTTCCCGAAATTTCATAGAATTTATTAAGTAGTGGGTAACAGCTGCAAAAAAAAAAAAAACTCCCCCCCAAAAAAAAAACTCCCAAAAAAATCAATATAATTACCAAGGTTTCTTAAGATAATCTTTCTAAAATAATTTCATTAATCTATGAATAATTTCTGAAAGTTTAGTTAAAATCAGATAATTATTTAGTTTTTGCAATAATTTCCAAACCAATGTGTTTTCACCGCAAAAATAAAACGTTAAAATTTCGTATATCTAATCGCTTATGAAGAAAAAAAAAAAGAAAAAAGATTTTTAACCAAAACTTCGAACGTTCAAAAAATAATACCAAAATATAATTTAATAAAAAAAAAAGACTCCTTTGGTCTTTCCTCTTAAAAATAACACAAAGATTTTGACGATAAGACTTTGTTTTTATTCAGCTTGGACAATTATTTGCATCAAGGTATACTAATTATTTAGCGAATCAGTAGAGCTACTTACATTAGAGAAATATTTAATAGCAAAACTACTCTTTATAAATTCCTTATCTTAAACAATTCAGAAGTATTCATGGTTTAAATTATAAGAGTCTTACTAATTAACCCATAGCTGGGGGAAAGGTGGTTTCATACATTTCCCAAGGGTATTTGCGTGTAAATGAATATAACAAACCAAACGGTAATTGGAATTTGATTGTCCAACTAACAATTCCTGGTCAACCATTGCACCACCCACACATCCAAGTATACAGCATCCGGTATCTCTAAGCGGTCACCCACCTAGGAAATGACCAAGCCAGATTTTGCTTAACTTTAGTGATCATATGCGAACCGGTGCTTCAAGGTGATGTGGCCGTAAGCCCGTGAGTTACTTCTTGAAAAATCATTGTTATTCTCAAAAAAAATGTTAATGAAATATGCAATGGCAAAACAAAAAAAAGAATTATTCCTACAATCTGAGGATGTTTCGGTTTTAAATAATCCACTAAGGGTTGGTAAGTCATAAAAAAAATCGATCAATCAAACTCGCTTACCTTGACAAATAATTCAACAGTGAAAAGCAAAAAGAAACGGACTCATTATTCGTTTCGATCTAGTCAAAAAGTTTAATTAGTAATGGAAGAAACTGAGATGTTACAAGAAATTACGAAGAATTTAAAGCCAACTCATAACCTCTTTGCCCAACTTAGCTCCATGAGAGAGCGGAGTCTGAGAAAAAACTATATTAAGCATTCTATTCATATGTATTTTTTCTACAATGTTGTTCGCCCTGTACAAGGCTCAAATTGTGGGTTGCAGAATAAGAGACACAGTTTATGCTGACATGTGGAGAAGATAACGGTTAACACTAGACGTAAACAGGTTAAGATTGTAGTGATCGGGAAAGTATACTCTGGGGTGTCAGTTCCACAAATGAGCGGTTCGTGGAAAGAAGCTGCTTGAGTGGGACTTAGATCTCTCCAATGGAATACGAAAGGAATTAGGGAGGTTCACTACAATGGGCGTCGCTTGGTGGGTCTCAGACGTGAAGATTAGAAATGGAAAATATGACGGCATATGAAGGCGAAGACAACCGTCCCCATAAAGTCAGGCTTGAAAAACGTAATAATTGCATAAGCAGAGATCAGGCTGAGAGGTCTGGTTTAGCATACCATATATCGAAGAAAAAAAAACTATACTCGCTATCCCTCTAATAATTTCATACTGAATCATATATATGAGAGAAAAAAATACATTTGTGTAAAATTATATAGAAAAGAAATTATGATCAAAGTGAAGCAAAGCTAAAAATAGAATTGTTACTGACGAAAAATAATTAAAAAAATGTCACTGAAATTTTCAGTTTGAAATATTTTTCGGCTTTAAATAACACACGAAGTTTAATAGGCTAATAATATACGTGTGTGTGTATGATTATTATTATATGTGCGTGTATTATATGCATATGTGTGTAATATGTATTATGAACTAGACTCGTTTCGAAAAACCCTCGAATTTTTGATTTGCAAATAATCAAATCAATCTCGATGGAAAAAAAGGTTTAAAAAAAAAAGAAATAGCTACAAACATGAACTACTGACGAAAAAAATCGCACAGATGCAGGTCTGAAGCCCAAATAAAAAACCCCGATACGAGTAGACAACTAACTAACAAAAGAGCTCAATACAATCGTAGAGCAGACCTAGATACATCTAGTGAGCCAGACAAACCTACCTACGTTTCACCTAAACGGATCGTCGGGCCGTACTTTCCCTGACGATCCGTTTAGGTGAAATCTAGGTAGGTTTGTCTGGCTCACTAGGTGTGTGTGTATATATATATATATATAATATATATATAAGAATAACAGGTAGGCAATGACCTAACGTGACTGCTAGTTTCATGCGCTTTCACGCAATCATGAGGCACAGAGAACTCTTTTTTCCAGTGTGAAATCTTAGGGAGAAACTGTTGGGTTTTGCTTATATTTATCTATAATTGTATTTCGTATATAATGATTAAATAGATTATATCCGACATTTTTTCTCGTGATATTTTTATAGATACAATTTAAGTAAAGGCTTTGTTTTTAATTAAACAGTTTTAATTACATTTACCTGTCTGAATGTTCGAGAAATTCCGTAGCTTCTCTGTAGCCGAATGCAATATCACGTCAGGTCAAATGATGATTTCCGATATATAATTTAAATATATATATAATAACACAGAGAGAAGATATATATATATATATATATATATATATATATATTCTCTCTGTGTTATTATATATATATATATATGTGTGTGTGTGTGTGTGAATCTTGAGTTCAACTCCCACCGCCCGTTTGTTTCATACTTAAACGCAATCGTCAGGCCATACGCTTTATCACCTATATCAACGTCTTTAACTCTTTAGTGATAACTTTCAAAGCGGCAGACTTCGCAATGAATTCATTATAATCTTTACACTTTGTCAGCCGTGAAATCGGAGCGAGTCACACTCTCATGGCGATTAACATCAGCAATATCTCATTTGAGCCAGAAAAGTCTCTTTAACGTTATTTTCACGAGTGTCGAAATGGTAGACATAGATACAGTATACAGGTGGCTTTTTTGGAGTGTAGGATGTTATTCCCTTTGCACGCCAGTTTATTTGGCGTATATATATATATATATATATATATATATATATATATATATATATATATTACCCCTGTTAAACTAGGCCTCTTGATTTTCTGTTAAATTTCGTCATCACTCTCTAAGTGAATCTGGTTTAATGATTATAAGAGTGTGAAGTGTGTATTCTTTATCGCATAGACTGCAGTCAAGATCTTAATCATTTCCTATCGATAGTTGCATACGGTTTTGAATTCAAATTTCCTAATCGTAGACTGGTTGCCAACCACGTCTGAAGAACACAGTCCACACTGCTATTTATCACTAGTTAGCTTGGGAAGTGGGGAGAAGACATGGATTTATATTTTTCCCATGAGTATTTGTTTGAAAGTGAAAGTAACAATTGGAGTTGAGCTCGGTTGACTAATTTACACCACCCGCACATTCCAGTATATACGATGTTTGAAGACATAATTTTAAAGCTAATTTTAAGGTGGTCACATCATACACGAGACGTAAAATTAGCCTATGTACTGATTGCCATTGACGAAACTATATATACATTTACTATAGCTTCGAAAATTAGGTCCTTAAATATCGCATGATTCCTGAGTATATACGGTACTCTATTGCAACAGATGCCTGAAACCAACTTCGATATTTTAAGTTTTAATTTTTATTTTAATTGGCAAATTAAATAGAATAAAGCTAGCTGTTAAAAAAAAATGACATCCTTGCGTACATAGAATAAGTTTCAGTGTTTTTGTATCAGCATTTCTTTTATCTCAGCATTTCTTTTATCTCGTATTTGCTACATCACAGCATACTGATGACACGTAAAATAAATTGAGCTAAAATTTACGAGTCGTCCGAAATTTTTCTTTGTCAAAAAATTAAAAAAAATAGATGTAAGAAGAAAAAAAAAAAAAGAAAAAAAAGGGAAACGATTGTGAAGTTGACGAGTGATCATCCTTGAAAGTAGAACTCTTAAAGTCGCTAGAGGGCGTGTCATTCACTATTATTCACAATACGGTTAGTTCATTTTGTATGTTCGCTGAGCACGTGACTTCTGGTGGACGTGAGAGAAGTTACCTGAAACAGTTCGGCTTAGATTTAAATATTATCATTTAAAAAAAAATAAAAATAAATTCCAAGTTCCTTCACGACATATGCGATTATAATTTTCTAGCCCTTACTTTTTTGGGGAAAAGATAATGAAGGAATTTCTTCTCCACGATTTTGAATTTAGAGTAGTTTTATATATATATATATATATATATATATATATATATATATATATATATATATATATATATCCTACACTGGCTATCATTTAGACTAGAGAGCCCAGTTTACTCCGTATTTCGTTGAGACAGTGGGCAATTTTAAATGGAATTGATAAAATTCCCCAAATCAACAATAATAAAAGTAAGAACGAAGCAAGATAATACAAGAAATGAACAATGTATAGCAAAGCAAACGAACTATAAGACAATAACAATGTTCATAGGTAACCTGGATACAGTCAAGTGGTTACTAGCTTCTGGCTTCAAGGCAAGAAATAAATAAAAATATGTGGCGAAGACCAAGAATTGTCAATTAAAATTGAGATAATTGATGATGGTTAATTAACTGAGTTGAGTTAAAAAAAAAAAAAAAAAAAAAAACTAGTTGATTTTTTAATTATATAATCTATTGCATATGAAAGCGTCTTACAGAAAAGCTGATTCTTTTACACACGTAATTAAAATTATAGCAACAATTAAAAATCGTTTAAAAAAATGTGGTTACTATTTTTTTGATGATTCTAAAATTGCTAGATTACAAAACAGTTCTATTAAAAAAAAGATTGCAGGCGTTTCTCCGGAACAAAAAATATGAAAGGAAAATTTAAAAAACAAAATAATTTTAAATTGAATACTATCAAAATCTTTAAAATATTAACCTCAATAGTTTTTATTCTATTTTTCCCATGCAGTAAATCGGGAATATATTTTAAAATAAAAAAAACAAAGAAAACAAAAATCTTCCTGAGCAAAAGCAACACTTAAGTTTATATCACATTATATTAGATATTAAGTTTTGTGTGCCTGCTATTTATCTTGAGGTTTTTAACAAAATTCAAAAAAGATCTGTAATATAATAGATCCTAACTTGGCATCTCGACTTCACTTTCTCACCGACATGACGTGGCATCCCTGATATCTTTTCTACAAGTATTTTTATAGTAACTGCTCTGATGAGCATTTTTCCCTGGTGCCCAAACTACGTGAATTTAAGCGTGGTACTAGACTGACATCTAGGTCCCACCCGCTTACTGTTGAAATAGCTAAATGAAACCGTCACTTCTACTCAAACAGTTTCTTTTCTTGCACTTCCCGCTGTGGAACTTCTTTCCGTTTAATTGATTCCCTGATGACTACAATCTTCAAAAATTTAAATGCAACGTAAATCGTCATCTTCTATCTTCTTGAATCCCATTCATCTTTTGTCCTTTCCTCCCTATAACCTTTTCTCTCGCTTTTACTCTCTGTACCCCCACTCCTGCGTACTAGTGGCACTCTTGCTTTGCTTGGGGTGAAATGATTAAAAGACAAATTTAATTCTTGAGATTGAGAGTAGTGATTGACCCTCATTTAAATTCTTATCAAATTTAAACGACTTTTGGAGTCAATCGATATTTCTTGATATAAAATTAATAAGGAGAATTGCTTACGTAATGTATATACATTACATTATATATATATATATATATATATATATATATATATATATATATATATATAATATAAATCTAAATCTGTAGGTAAAAAAACATGGATAGCACAATTTTTAAATAAATTGGCATCCGAGGAAAAATGGCAAAACAAGAAAGCACTAGAAAAAATCGTCCAGTAGGTTAAATTTCTGGTACAAAGAAAAAAAAACGAAGAGTGCTCAATATAGTAAGTAGAGCAAATGTAAAATAAATAAATATAGGATCATCAGTTCACACTGATGATCCCATATGGTGAAACCTAAGTAGGTAGTACCTAGCTCATTAGGATTTTTATTTAATATATATAATAGCTATAATAGCATCTGTCTGTTTGTTATTGAACTCCTCCTAGCTAGCGTGCGTCCTGGGCACGACGATAAACTACGTCCAACAACAAGGCTTCAGACAATGTTTTCGGAAAAATAAATGTTGCCAGCTATACGCTTTTTGGAAACAACGATGTTGCCAGCTATGCGTTTTTGAAACAACAATATTGCCAGCTATATGTTTTTGGAAAAAAATAATGTTGCCAGCTATATGTTTAATAGTACCGTATATTTTATATATATATATATATATATATATATATATATATATACCTTAATTTGGCATTAAGTGACCCACAGTAGTTGATATGCCATAAAACCCAACCAACCATCCTCCTAGCCTTATGAGATATACCCCCATATATATTCTGAAACTATATTACACAGGATACTTGGATAAGTACATTTCATTTTGATCAAAGGGGGCCCCGGAGGTGCACAAAACCCCACTGAATTTTTACTTTTATTTAATTTAAATTAAGTTTTAATTTGAACAAGAGAATGACTCCTATCCAAAATATAGGAGGAGAAAGCCAGAAGATGGAGGTCACATCAACAAGATCAAAATTAGAAAATATGGGCGTCAAGTTGAGCAAGAAATCACAAATCCCTCGGTAGTGCTTTACAATATATTTGTTGCGACGATTCAACTGTTATGTCAAAGTTGAAATCTACTCATCAATTCATTCAATCAAGTATTGCATCAAATACATATAAAAGGGGTCAGATCAAGCAATTTTTTTTCACACCCACTGAATTTTTTTCCCTTTGATTTAAGTTAAATTTGAACAAGTGAATGACTAAAAGTCAACAAAAAGAATTTAAAAAATAAAAGAAAGCCAGAAGATGGAGATCACATCGGCACGATCATTGAGTAATATTGAAATGCATCATTTTTCTCCACAAATGAAAACAATGATTTAAAATCATTCATCATTTTCTTAGAAAAAAATATGTGACACGCAGCAAGGCGCGGGTAATTCGGCTAGTATATATATATATATATATATATATATATATTTGTAACAAATGTACAAAATGAAAAAGTGCTACTCGGGTTTCAGCCTCGAAATTGAAGGATCATCAGGACAGGTTCAATTTTAGTCCGATGTATTTCTACACCCCTCTCTTTATATATATATATATATATATAATCTCAATTATTTCTTCACAGTGTAACCTTTTTTTAAATAATCTCAAAAGCTTTCGGATTTTGGAGGTTAGTGGATTTGCTAATTTCAGATAACGGATACTAAGCACATTGCATCTACCGGCCTGGGTTTTTCGAGAGGCCCGGGTTTTTCGAGAGGCCCGGGTTTTTCGAGAGGCCCGGACATGCGTTCCCTTCATTTGGGGGAAACCACAAGATAGACCGATGCACTTTTATATCGATTCTTCCACGAATAACTTAACGATAAAACAAGATTAAATTGTCTTTCTGAAAGAAAGCGTTTACACTATTTACATTGTTCGGACTGTTGTCCTCAACTTTATTGTCATATTCACGACGTTTCGTCCGTTGTACACTCCAGCCTTCTTCAGGTGGTATACATTGTACCAATAATAAAAGATCCAAGTCGAAATGCTGATTAAGAATAATCCAGTTCACACGGTACGGGACATCGCAGAGATACCCTGCATATAATGTTGAAAGGCATTTGAAAGCACTTACCTATGTGAACCGCTGCGATGTTTGGATGCTTCATGATTTGACGGAAACAAAATTTCATCTGCGATTTTCTCCTCGCAAGCAACAAAGTGACCCATTTAAAAAAAATGATGAAAAATTGATCGTCTACAACAATGTGGAGCGGAAATGGTCGTAGGAGAAAAGGCAAATGAGCCGTCGTTAACCACTCTATAAGCCTTTTTTGCCTCTGAAGAAGGTGATGTTGCATATTTGGTTGAGTTGAAAGGGTAATTACGATTTACTTTCGCAAAATCAAATATTGAATTCAAACAGGTACTGTTCCCAATGTGATCAATTAACCCTACGTTAGTCACATGAGGGTGTTTTATTAGCCCCAAAGTACTAGTAATTCCTAGTTGGCAACTTATTTCTTTTGCTCCCTTCAACTACTCTTCTCACTCGATGAGGGTGTGCAGCACGCGGTGTGGCGCAATTGTAGTTCATTTGTCGTGAGAGGCAGACAGAATCCGAGGCGACTAACACAGAATTAACGGTAGCAAACTATGAAAACCATCCAGGATAATCTAATCCGAAGCCTGTCGTCTTCCATCAGGTAAAGAACATACCTCACATCTCTTTGCAGACTCTTCAGAAATTGGTACGACTTTGCTGAGATGTCCTACTACAGTCTCCATACCCCCTTACCTTGCACCTGCGGATTACCGCTTCGAACCTAACAAAATTCTCTTAATGGAAAAGTCACTTACCCACCGTCGTAAAGTTGCCTCCCTTTTCTATAAATACTTGCAGGGTAATTGTTCGGATGAGCTCTTTGCTATTGTACATTATTTTGTTTAGTTTATTGTAAATAGTTTTGTATTCATATTGTAAATACTCATTGGGGCTAGTTTTTAAATTGTTGTTTTACTCCCCTCCAACCCCAGACAATGAATTGTATATATGAGAACTAGAGACAATGAGGTATTATGGTGGATGGAGTAAGAAAGGTACGTAAGAATGTGTTGTTTTGGTGCAAGGAATATTGTTTATATGATTGGGTCAGTGTTTGTGGCTAGCTAAGTTATCGTTAAGACAGAAGAAGACCGTTTTTCCCCCAATACCCCCTTTGGCCTTGTGTCACATTTCTGTGTATTTATCAGAATAAATATTGCTCTTCGCTATTGTATATTATTTTGTTTAGTTCAATGTAAATAGATTTGTATTCATATTGTAAATACTCATTGGACTAGTTTTTAAATTGCTGTTTTACTTCCCTCCACCCACAGACAATGAATTGTATATATGAGGACTAGTTAGGACTTTCATAGAGACAATGAGGTATTATGGTGGATGTAGTAAGGAAGGTAAATAAGAATGTGTTGTTTTGGTGTTAGGAATATTGTGGTATGTTTGGGTCAGTGTTTGTGATTAGCTAAGTTTAAATTTAAGAGAGAAGACCGTCCTTTTCCCCATTTTTGGCCTTGTGCCACATTTTCTGTATTTGAAGCGGAAATAAATATCGCTCTTCGCTGTGGTATCTAGACTTTATGAATTTAAGCGCAGTACTAGATTGGCGATGAGGTCTCATCAATTTACAGTTGAATTGGCTAGATGTAACCGTAAGTTTTATGCTAACAGTTTCTTTTCTTGCACTTCTTGCTTGTGGAACTCCCTTCCGGTTCCATACTTTCCAGCCAACTTTAATCTTCAAAAGTTTAAATGCAATGTCAATTGCTATCTACTTTCCTCCTGAGTACTCTTCTTTTATTCTCTATCCTTAGTAATGTTTCCTTTTTTGTAATAGTTCCACACTCAGTTGTGTTTTGGTGGCTTTACTGCCTTGCTTGGGGTGATCGCGATTTAAAAAAAAAAATAAGGGAAATATCTTGAATTCTCTGGAAGCTTCTAAAACCCCTTAGACTAGCTCATCACCCGGAAAGATGCCAAATTCTGGGAGGATAGAATTATGAAGTTGCCTCAGAGGTAGTACAGTGTAACCCGGATATAAGAGACACGGATATAAGAGAAAACCGGATATAAGAGAGATTTTCTCTGGTCCCAAATTAGAGCCTGTGTTAATGTATATATAATAGACCAACCCCAGATATAAGATAAACCCGGATATAAGAGACTTCGTATCCGGTCCCGACAACTCTCTTATATCCGGGTTACACTGTAGAACAAAATAGCTCATATGCGGTCGAATAATTCCATGTACAAATATGTAAATATTGCCTTTGAAATTCACTTAAAAAACGCTACGAACTTTTGTTACTACTTTCGAGAGTGACTCTGTGATTAGAATATAAAAAGTAAGATGCCATATCGGTGACATTCATTACTATTATTTCTCTCAAGTGAGAGGCGAAGTATCTTTTTCTTTTAGTTGCAAAACACGGTGTACTTCACATTATATAAAAATGAATTCATTAAAACAAAAGAGATATCGAACTGAAAGCGAAATCAGCATGCACTTTTTTTTCTTGGCGTTCAGTCGAGCACAGAAAAGACCCGATGTAGCCAGAAGGACTCCACACTGACTACTTAACATCAATTTTGCGCGCAAAATTTTACCCTCGATTGCTTTACTCCGAGTTGCTTATTGTCTCGTTTTATCAACTCGATAAACTCACGGCCGGGGAGGGCGGTGGTAAATCAAGCGATGTCTTTAATCTGCTTTCTCAGCAGTTTTCAATTTCGATTTCTTGCTACGTTAACCGGATTAATAGGAAAAACTTACACTTCAATGCCATTAGATAGCACAACGTCAGTTGCATCGAAAGAAAACGAAAAAGAAAAGATATAGAACGTGAAGATTATCCAATCAATGTGTTCTTTTCTTGTGTGCCTTCTGAAAAACAAGATTAAGGCTAATTCTGATTGGTTGGTGATTTGCATGTAAGACCATATTTGTCCTCCATTGCCCACACCAAACGAACCCCCGACTGAGAGAAAGGTTACAGTGAAATAATTTTTTTGACCCATGTCAATCACATCGTCATACTTGATTCGTTAGAATGGATGAACACTTGCCTCTACTTGATATACCAACACATTTTCTCCAGTAATTGATACAGTTTTATTTATTAAATTATCATAATAGCTATTATTTTGTCTCTCTGACATTTTCCACTGTCGCTTTGTTGGCCGCTGGTTTTGTTGTCTAAGTTTAATTATTATTTGCATCTTAACGCGAAAAAGTTATAGAGAGAAATATTTTTTTTTTTTTTTTTTACTATTCTTCACCGAATACAAGGCACAAGAGCGACTGAAGGTAGAGGGTGACTGAATGAGGCAGTTATTTGAAACGTTAAAAGAGGAATCTAAAATTGCAGATTATCAGGATACGTGAGACATATATAACGGTTGACACAGGAGTTTGTAATGATCGAAGAAGTATTCTCACGGGAATTTGTCCCACAAAGTAATGGTTGTTGAAAAGAATATATATCAGAACATCGATTATATATATATATATATATATATATATATATATATATATATAAGAATATAGATTTGATATGTATGAAAGAATATCGACTTTATGTGTGTGTGTATATATATTGAATGTATTTAGGGAGCATTTTTCCATTAATGCATGTTTCATTAAATAATATAGACAAGTTTCGAACTCACAGATAGGTTGGAAGATTATAGGTTCCGCACATACTCCTAATTGTCTTAGAGATAGGTGTAACTTAGGTTTAGAAGAAAAAATTAGAATAAAATATAATAATCAAAGCCAACTATTGAATCAAAGGAATGAATTCGTATTAAAACCTTGACAAATTCAAATTTCCATAATATAGGTTTTACTTTATTCGCTACTATATTTCTCTAACTCTTCAAATGTCGAATGTGTAACTAATTCTAATTCCTATATTTCCATTTTTGCACCATATTAATTATATTTTATAATTGACCCCTGTTCTACGACGTTCATTCTTCATACAACCCCAATTTAATGTCATAAGGTTAATATCCTGGTTTAATTAATAAAACATCTTCCCTTTAAGACTATTACCTTGCATCCTCCCCTGACCACTGCCGCGTGCCTTTCGTCTGCATGAAACATTGAAATGGATAAATTCTGTATTAGTTTTTTGACGGTTTATTTTTTTTTTTTTAATTTAAAAATTTTTTTTTTAAGTTGTCACAATTACATTTCTAATTACGACACGAACTCGGTCAATACCGGGGTTGAATAAGAGTGACATATTTCGTCGGTTGAAATAAGCTTATATGAGGTGATTTGGGATTTTATTGTGTACTAATTATTTGCTCTGTAATAAAAATACATTTTTCTAGGTCAGTTTTAATATTTTATATTACTAGAATCCACTTGGATTATATACCAACGGATTTATTACCTTTATATATAAATCAGTATGCTTATATATATATATATATATATATATATATATATATATATATATATATATATTTTATTTTTAATCTGTTAGCGAAATGAGTTCGCCGTTAATTACATTAACTTTGATTTATTCATTGAATGACTATTTTACAATATATATTAAGCTGCATTATTTAATAATTTAAAAAAAGGATCGATCGATTTCTGAAATCTTTTGAGACATTGCTCTAATCATTGGATAGTCCATGTTACGTAAACGGGAAAAAACACTTACTATCTGCTTCACAACCGAGTAATGTCGCCTGGCTCAGCGCAATGCCTTCTTCATCTACCGGTACCCTTCTAGATGATGAGTGCACTCGGATCGGTGTCGCGATCCGTCTTGGACTCAAATTATGTGAGCGTCACAGATGCGGACGTGGAGCTTCCATCGATGAGTTTGGTTTGCATCCTCGCACCTGTCGTCGTAGTGCCGGCTGCTTTCCACGGTATGCAGCAATAAACATCATCAGAAGAGGTTTGGATGCAGCTGGGTTCCCTTCCCAAATCGAACCCGTAGGCCTCGACCGCGGTGATGGAAAGCGGCCGGATGGCATTACCATTTTCCCTTTTAGGATGCGGCCTGTGTGGATACATTTTCGGTCGGTAATTTGATCAGGTCCGCGGTTGAGCTGGGATCCGTCGCTCGGGACGCAGAGATAAAAAAATAAATAAATAGTTAAATATTCTCTTGCTGATAGATTGTTTTTTACTCCTATGGTAGTGGAGACTTCTGGGGTTATTGGCCCTCGTTCAATGACATTCCTTCGGAGGATTGGCGCGATTGCGTTGATTAAGGGACGAACCTCGCGAAACGGAGTGGTTCTTGCAGCGTGTCTCACTGGCGATGGTTCGAGGTAATGCTTTCACAATCATTGCAGCTGGTGGAGGTTAGAAAAAAATTGATTATAGTTACTTAGTTAAAACTTTCTTTTTAATAAATAAATTGTTGGATTGTTTTTACATAATAGAAACTGTGAAAAAAAAATATATGCTGGAGGATAGTAAATGTTTTTACCGAAAGTACTTGCAAGCAATATGGGCCGAACATCTAATCAACTGTACAATTAATAAAAACAAGGAACTTGTCGTTCAGCGAGTGGTCAGTGAGTTAATGCCTTTTTAATCTGTGAGGGAAGTGGATTCGCCATTAATTACATTAACTTTCTTGATTTATTCTTTGTATGACTATTTTACAATATTAATTAAGCTGCATTATTTAAGAAATGTATATATATTAAAATACTTATTATTATTATTATTATTATTATATATATATATATATATATATATATATATATATAATAATTATTATTATTAATAATTATACATATTCGCACTGTACATATTATTCTACATCGTTTGCAATTTATATATATATATTACTATAATAATAATAATATTGATTTATATATATATATATATATATATATATATATAGAGAGAGAGAGAGAGAGAGACATACATTATATTATAATATATATATATATATATATATGTTTGTATATTATTATAATAATAATATTGATTTATATACACCAACCCGAGTTACCCGCGCCTTGCCGCGTGTCACACATTTTTCTGTAAGAAAATGATGATTGATTTAAAATTGTTATAATTTTACCGAGAAAAATGATGCATTTCATCATTACTCAATGATCTTGCCGATGTGACCTCCATATTCTGGCTTTCTCTTTCTATATTTTGGATACGAATCCTTCCCTTGTTCGAACTGAAATTCAATTTAAATCAAAAGGATAAAAAATCAGTGGGTTTGAACTGATTTGATGTTACCACGTTTACACATGCGCACGAAACTAGTTATAAAATTTGAAATTTTTTTTTTTTTTTTTTTTTGAAAGAATATTTTTTACAATCTAGCCAAATTAATTTGTATTCTTTTTCTCTCCATCACCTTTGTCCCTGACTATCCAACATCGAGACAACAGAAAATCGACCAAGAATGGTGATGATATATTTTAAGAGCTGGGGCGCAAATTTACCGTGGCTGGACCAGCGACCAAGGCATTTTCTAGACATTTTCGTTCTAGTGGATTATTTTCTCTTTTAATCAAAGTAACATTCCCTATGACTCCCGCGTCTTACCTCTTCAGTTATTCGAAATCCATCGAAAAGCTGACATATTTGACAATGGAAGAATGCCGGGAATGCTGTTTTCTTGTGTAAGGTCCGAGCTAACTTTTGAAATCTCTAATTTTAAATATTTCTTGTAGGTGCATGTTTCTATTTATTATTTTTTGCATTCCCTCTCTGAGAGTTATTCTTACTATGATTGTCATAAGTCTTTTGTTCAAATCTATTTTATTTACTACTAGCCTAGTTAACCGCCTTTCGAGCGGACTTTTTACTTTCAGCGTTTTATGCCTGTAAAAATTATAATAATTTAGAAATAAAATTATTTATTCGATACCGTAATTCGGTAAAATCTTTCTTCATATACGTAACCGATCTCCGTAGTTTGTTTATATACGTTTTGTGCGCAGTTCTATTTTCTTTTAAAATCACCATTCTTTATGATCCCTTCACTTAAAGTTACATTTAAAAGACATCAAGGAATCCGAACTGTAATATTTCGAATAGGTCATACGTTCAAGAAGAAAAAAAAAGACACTAGTAACGTACCATGCCCCCACTTAAGTTTACGGCTAATTAGACGATATAAATTGCAATTGCGACGAAAAGCGACATTAAAGTTAAAGCTTTAAAAAAGAATTGTTTTTAAAACCTTTCACTCATTTCAATATTTAACTTTAAATGAGTTATTTATTTAATTTTTAATCACGTGTTAACTACAGTAGTTACTACCTGTTGCTTCAGATTGTTTATGATTTGCCGAGATCGAAATATAGACGGACAGACATACACTGCACTTTATTTATTAGGTTGGTTCAAAAATAATGTCGTTTTCTCACATATGTTACTATGTGAGAAAACGACATTATTTTTGCACCAACCTAATATATAGACGATTGTTATTATTAAGCCTCCTGTTCACATCTAGTTTATTCACTAATATCCGAATTACTCGCGCCTTGCTGGATATCACACATTTCTGGTAAGAAAATGATGATTGATTTTAAATCCTTGTTTAGATTTGTGGAAAAAAAATGATGCATTTCAGTAATAGTCAATGATCTTGCCGGTGTGACATCAATCTTCTGGCTTTCTCCTTGTATATTTTGTATAGGAGTCGTTCCCTTATTCAAATTTAATTTAAATCAAAGAGAAAAAAAAAATCAATGGCGAGTGTACTCCCCATGAACCCTCTTTGATCAAAATGAAATATACTTATCCAAGTACGCTGGTGAGTATAGCTTCAGAATATATATGGTTATTGGGGTCTATTTCCAAAACCCTAAGAGGAGTTCGATAACAAACAAACAGACAAAGGCTACAACTGTATATATTTATAGATGATTGTTATTATTAAGCTTCCTGTTTGCATTTACTTTATTTACTATAATTGTTGTTATTAAACCCCCTGTTCAAATTTACTTTATTTACTAAGATTGTTTTTATTAAGCCCCCCACCCAACAGCAACAACAACACTGTTCAAATCTTCTTGTTGCAATTGGAATTAAGTTGTACTTTTTGATTCTCGAATCATTTAAAACAATATTTGTCCACTGCTGTCTGCATTAATCGTATTCGTATTTTTATTGGTTATTTTAGTGCCAGATACATCAAAGTGTGTCTTTTGTGTATCTATATTAAGTGTTGTAAAATCTTATGTGACAAGAGTAAATTTCTGGTACAATTTTTAGTTGGTAGAAGACATCAGAACTTAAACAAGTTAAAACTTAATTATTAATACTTAATATGCATATTGATTCCTAAGCCTCTATATCTGAATTTAATGCTACAAATGGGATCTTACTATTTTTCAGTGCTAACCTCTCCTGGTGTGTTCTCAACTGACAAAACGAAAACTGGATGAGGTGGGATCAAATCTAAAAGAAAATAACTTCATCCTGTAACACTGTATGTACGAATATAACTTAGTCGTAAAAACTATTTCGTTTCATTTATTTTTTACTAATGGTTTCGCATGGGTGATTTCGCCCTGTCACTTATCAAGTCCATAAAATTAAACATAACATTGGTGTTACAGAGGGTTGGAATTTTGGGATATATTATTTTACTAATTTGTTCGTTTTTAATTTTTTGTAGTAAATAAAATGACCTACGGAAATATCCTGACGTATTTCCGCCTTGTCCGAGAAGGATTGTTCGTAATTTCTAAAAGTCGATCAGTAAAATTAATCGATACAAAATGTCTATTGTCTTTAATATTTGCCTTACAGAACAAATGCTGCCTAAATACACAGTGTGTGTGTGTGTGTATATATATATATATATATATATATAAGAATATTTATTTATATATCTTTCAACACACACACACACATATATATATATATATATATATATATATATATATATATATATCCCATCGTATTCGACGTATGAGGCAGCTAAGTTCCTAGGATTTGATTATAGTGGTGAAGGTTTTGTGCCGAACCATCCACATTTTTTGAAGGGCCGAATACAGAGACCTGGTGCACTACGTGCCACAAGGTCCTCCGCAGGTTTTGAATTTAGAGTTGTTCTTCTCCTAGACCAGTTGCCATCCAAGGCTATAGAACCCAGTCTGTCCTGCTATTTACCCATAGCTGGAGGGAGAAGAGGATTCATACCTTTTCCAAGGGTATTAGCACGTAAATGAATGTAATAGATTCGACTGGAATTCGAGCTCGGCTCTTTCCCATTCCTCAATCCAAGCCGCTATCCATTACTCCACCGTGCCTCCTCTATACTCCACCGAAAATAAAGTATAATATATTAAAAAAAAAAATCCATATTATAACGAAAACGTTTGCGGCTTCTCTTTTCTCTTTAAAATATACTTTTCTTTTGTTGAAAAACCTATAATCTCTCCCTTACATATGTATGTATGTATGCTTTATATTTTGGTTCTTAATTCGAGAAAGTTATAAAGAGAAGTAATTTCTTTATTATTATTAACCCGATGCAAAGCCCAGGAAATCACTCGTGTTAGTGTTACTGAATGAAATATCAGCGTAAGAGGAAATGAAAAGTGCATATAATGAGGATATGGAGGATAGATAACAGTTGACCCAAAACGTGAATAGCTTCTGATTGGCTCGATAAACCGCCCAGATTAAACTTCCTCCTTACTAATGGAATATGAAAAAAAATTGGGATGATTCGTTCCAGAGTACGTGGTAAGGCGGGTCTTAGCTGTGAAGTTCTGAACTGATGGAACAAAGGAGTGTATCTCGTAAGAACATTTTCCATGGAAATAGCGATAGAGCAGCGAGAGGATTGAAAACGTCTCGTCTGTGAGAAAGCGGTTGCAGGGTGGAAAATAATTCGTCACCGACAAGGACGCCGAGACGCTTTCAGATTCTATCGAAAGTGCAAAGTGAAGACTAAGCAGTTCTTGCCCATATATGGCAGCAGTACTCCATTTTTGGATTGATCTGGATCTTGTAAGGGTAGAGGATAGCAGAAGGGGTCAAGTACTTGCTGGAGCGATACAGGCAGCCTTGTGACCGATTAAGATATTTCAGTAAATAAGTAACTGTCGCCAAGTTGAGCAATGTTCGTCTAACTTATCTCGAAAATTATAATTAGTTTGTCGTGAGTTCAATCCTCACTGAGCGCCCCACGGTTGTAACCTTGTGCCAGACTAAGCTACATTCAGTAAATGAAAGAACAAACTTAGCACACAAATTCGTTTTCTAGGAACTACTGAAATAGATGGGTCCATTCGTAAACATAGAGAAATGTCTTCCGAGAATACTTTTTGTAGATTAGCTATCCTTAGAGATTTTTCATACCACGACATTTAGAAGTAGGGTCATGTTGATAATATCGATACAGTGGAAAATCGATCCCTGATGCTTTACAGAGTTACTGGACCTGTCTGTTATTTATAAATGTCAAATTTGCAACTATGCTCACATCATTTATATTTGTATACCATATCTACTCGAGTATAGTGCGAGTTTTTATGATAGTTATTTCAGGCAAAAAATATGGGATTAATTTTTTTTTTTTTTTTTTCAAGAGTCTAAAAATCATGCATTTTCGGTGACCGGTTGCATTATATACAGGTTAAAATTCATGCAGAAAAAAATCAGGAGTCGCTCAATGTATGAAGTAGCCTTATACACGAGTATACACGGTACTTTCTTTTTAATTTTTTTCAAATTAATTTTTATCTTTTTTTTTTTTTTTTTTTTTTTTTTTTTTTCTAAGGCCGGGGTGTTTTCGGAGGCATATGCACAAACATTGCAGGTAATAAGTATTTATCGTTTAAATGAAGAATAAACGGACATATACATTTTATTAGTGTATGCAAAAAAAAAAAAAATAGTTAAAAATCTATATATCCGTTTGTCTTTTTATTAAAAAGAAGTCTTTTTGTAAATAAAAAAATAACAAACTCTGTAAAAAGTCAGGAATCAATTTGACACTTAAGCAGGACTACATCCGATTGTAAAATAATAAAATATCAATTTTTTTTTTTTTATTTTGACAAATGTCGTGTCTTTAGGAAGACCTAATGGATGCTAAACTTAAGAAATTATTACCTAAAAAAGATTCGTATTTTTTTACGAGTGGACCAGTCTCGTTATGTAGTGCCGTTTTAAAAGCCAGTTCATGAGCGCAGCGACTTCGTTCCTCACTAGGTGCCTCATTTATCATTGAGTCAAGTTTAATTAAACGAATTAAATATCGACTAATTATAACCTGTGAAAATTTCAAGGTTTTTCTATTTTAATTTCGCGATGAATCTTTATAGTTCTCCACAACTTTCTATCATTTGTAACCATAAGCAGTCACATCATACTATAGGGTGAGTGCTGAAAAGTTCTCGTTCCGGCCTCTTTCCCCTAATCTGATCAAATATTCATTTTGGAATCTCTGTGGTTGGACAGGGAACTTTTTAGAACCGCTTCGTAAGATGGCCTTTTTGGAGTTACCTTGTTTGCCGAAATATTAGCCCCCTTTTTCTTTTCTTTTTTTCTTTTTTTTTTTTTTTTGAAAAATGATGAAAGAAAATCGATGAAATAATATCTCCCGATTCTGATAAACGAAGTTGAACTATTTGATAGACTACCAATAGTTGCCCATTTCATCACTCCATAATACTAATAGTAAATGAAATACAGATAGTTAGGTGCTATTAAATAGGACAAGAAAAACCCGCGGTATTATGACGAATCTTAATTCTTTAGTTAATTATTGAATAAAATAAATTCATGGCGAGTTCTATGACAATGAAATATGTGGAGAAATTCATCCGTCATAGGTACCCCCAAGAGATTCGCTAAAAATCAGCATACCGTGATGAAAACACTTCAAACATAATGAAAATATAGGTTCATCGTCAAAATGTTTATTATTAAGGGGAAGGATCAAAGTATTTTTTGATTATTTTATTAAATTTTTTACTCTTTTCTAGAACATTCTAATTATTTTAATTAAAAAAACTTGTTTTTCTTGCGTCGGTGGTTGTACTAATTTTTAGCATAGCAAATTTTCGCCTCTTTTTGCAGTGACAGACACATTAATTTGGAAATTCTTGCAAAAATCACATAATTCTTGCAATTTCATGAAATTTTCAGGACTTATTCACAAATGAATGAAATTATTTTCTAAATTTCTTTTGTTAGAAAATCTTGGTAAAATATATTTTTTATATTTCTCCTCCTTACTTAATTTTCTGAAAGCTTCAGAAATTGATTGAGATAATTTGTAGTGACTATATTAGTTAAAAGAAGAATTTTTTGAAGAATTTAAATCACCGATTTTATTTTGCAAAATCAGACCCGGTCTTACTGAAAATCTGTTCTGAATCGAAAAATAAAAAAACGCAATAAAACCAAGATATTATTTAGAGAAGCCATTAATTGCTTTTATGAAAAAAATATACATATTAATGACAATATTGTCTGAAGAAAAAAAATTTCCATTAAAAATGAATTTTTACAAAATTTGTTATTATTTTTTTACAATTTTTTACGATTCTAAATTGAATAATTTATAAAGTTTTTCAATTTTTAAAGTTCAATTTCGATAATTTTTAGGGAA
>OZ010602.1:43098698-43103698 GCA_963932145.1 Acanthosepion lycidas
TAAGGCCTTTTTTAGTTTTTACAAGCTTTTGTCTGTTCCTACAGACATCCTCAGGTATGGAAATAAGTTTGTTCTTGTTTTTTTACTTCTCGGTAATAAGAGAACAACGAAAATAGAGATGTAATCCGAAAAAATGGTATGAGAAATGTGTTATTGTTTTGGAAGGTGCGGTCGCAACGCTGGGTTTGAATTTTAAATTTTAAGATTGTACGTTTTTGTACAAATATAGTAATGAGAGAATTCTTTTGTACTGGTAGGTTTTCCGTCAATGTGGCATGAACTATATTGTTCAATAATTACAGAATTGTCACACTTATTATCCGAATGTTGCACGTTGGATCAGTTATTTTAATTTCGATTATAGGTGCAGTTTAATTTATAATAATAAATTCATGTAATTATAAATTCATATACAGGTTCGGGGTTAGTGTACCTTATTGAAATTGTTTGCGAAGATGTATTCTCGCCATTTAAATCATTAACCTCTATATTTGTTTTTTTGTTTGAATGATTCATGTAATTATAAATTAAACTGCACCTATAATCGAAATATATATAAAGTTATCAGAATATTGAATTTTATATATATAAATTATACAAAATATTGAATTATATAATTTATGGTTGGAACCAAATTTCAGATGAACACGAAATAGACCAAGAATAAAAACAATAAGATTTCCACACCATGTAACAAAAGGAGCCTATGGTGTAACAACATTAAACACATAAATTCAGACGCTAACACTACTTTCAAAAATTCTAACTGTAGCAGTTATAACATAATTTATTTATTAGAATGCATATTAAGCCAGGAACAATATGTGGGAAAATCTAAATGGCCTACCGAATTAATAATTATCGGAATCGAATTAAGTCGGCTCACCACGAAAAATGATTAGCTGTAGAACAATATTTCCGTCTAGAAAAACATGATTTCAGTAGCCATGCAAAATTCACTATTATTGAAAGAATAGAAAGACACAAAATACAAAGTTAGGAAAATACTAAAAGAACATGAAGACAAATGGAATTTGCACCTCAAAACAATTTGTCCAGACGAATTCAACAGCCAACTAAACAGCACAAATAGAATTAATGTATAACCCCAGAGACCACATCCGCTCCATATTTCTCCCTCACACATTATAATCTCTGTATAGTTAAATATGCTCTTCTGCTACTACATAGAATATGACACCACCCATAAATGACCCAAGTTGACTGCCTTACCCCTCCATCCTTAAACACACCAGATAGACATGCTCTCCCATACACACACTCGCGCACAAATATATACATACGTACACTACACACACTCCCCCAAAATTAAAAGATAACATACACAACACACATATCCCCTTCCAGGAAAACGATAAAGATGTCAAAATGACTAAAGAGGTACATCTGAAACTTATAGGTCTCTTGACCTCTCCTTAAAAATAACTTCAACCAATCCCAGAACTGACCAAACATTAACTATGAAAAAAAAAAAAAAAAAAAATGAAAATTCCAAGCCAAGTTCAACTTCCCCAGAGACTGTCATTCATCCCCTGTAGTTCACTGCTACGCACAATCATGATTTTTTTTCTCTCCTGATGATGGCCATGCTGGCCGAAACTAGTCGAAGAATGAAATTAAAAAATGAAACAAAAATATTAATCCAGCGTGTTTAAAATTTTAATTTTTAACATTTTTTTTATTGTTCTAGAAACACACACACACACACACAAATTTCATAAACTTTCAGTAAATATCGGTGGTTGTCAATGCCTCTAGTCTGCTTTGCATGTACTAATTCTGTGATATAATTCTGCTCCGTATACACTTTCAAGTCAGAAGCCATTTTTCCAAACTGCTATATCTAACAATGTAAAAATAATTATGCGTTATTGGAGAAGCAATGTTCAGCTTCTGTGACCATATCCTCACCACTAACGTTATAGTATACACATAATTAAATTTGAGAGAGATATGCCTCAGTGTGTTTGTCTGCATATATATATATAGGAAAGTCTATGACAAAGTGGCAAACAATTTTCGTGTCAAGAATTTCGTCATTTTGGACTTCATTGTACTTTTTTCCATTTTGTCACAGATTTTCCTGAGACTGTTATTTAAAAAACATATATATATATATATATATATATATATATATATATAACAATTTTTGGGAAAATCGATGACAAAGTAGGAAAAAAATCTGGTGATGTCCTAAAGGATGAAATGAATCATACGAAAATTGTTTGCCATTTTCTTTTATATATATCATTTTCTTTCACTCCCCGTAGCCCCTTGCGTCTTAGTAGCATTATCACCTTGATTGAGGTGAATTGATTAAGAAAAAAGTTAGTATGTATGCATGTTATCCAATATATATATATATATATATATATATATATATATATATATAATATATGTGTGTGTATGTATGTATGTTGTGCGTCTGCGAATATTTATGATGATATATTCATGTCAATTTATAAAATAGATATTATTTTGTAATCTACATTTTATGTTTATTTTATGTCAATTGCGAAAGAATCAAACGCATTTGCTTGTCATATAGAATTCTTTTCTTGACAAAGTACGCTAAAAATTACCTGGACACAACGATTAAAAAAAAAAAATAAACAAACAAATTATTTTATTCAAAAAATGCTTTTTCTAAGCCAACGCCCAAACATGGAGCAATACCTGCAGGTGCGGGAACGATGTCATACGCAAACGAAAAGTCGATTTAACCTTCATTTACATGTACACAGGTGATATATTCATCCTATATATACATCATGTGCGATCTTGTGTATATATACGATACCTGAGTTCATTTGATTTTTCGTATTTACTATGCTATACGTAGAAGAGTGAAACGATCAGATTTTAATTCACGGAACACGTATAAATGACTAATAATAACAGAATTTGAGTCCTGTTGCTGTAGTCTAAATGCTCTGAATGTGCGTCCTCTGTAGAAGGGTACCACCATCAAAAAGGGGGCCACCTAGTACGTAATTTCTTATACATGCCCAAAATTTATCTGACCCCAAACCAAATAAATGCGTATAGACTCAAATATAAAGAGCCCATATTGATCTATCCTTGGGATATATAAATGATTATAGGCTCAAATATAACAGACGAATATTTATCTATCTTTGGAAAAAATAAATGCTTATAGACTCAAATGTTAATGACCAAGACGAATATTTATCTATCTTTGGAAAAAATAAATGCTTATAGACTCAAATGTTAATGACCAAGACGAATATTTATCTATCCTTGGAAAAAATAAATGCTTATAGACTCAAATATAAATGACGAATATTTATCTATCCTTGAACCAAATAAATGTTTATAGACTGAAATATGAATGACTAGTATTTACCTATATCCGAGCCTAATAAATTAGAATAGACACAAATATAACAGACCAATATTTTGATATCCTTGAACCAAATAAATGCTTATAGACCGAGAAATAAATGACCAATATTTGTTTATCCCCAGAACTAATACATGCTTATAGACTCAAATATAACAGACCAATATTTATCTATCCACGGAAAAAATGCTTATAGACTCAAATATAACTCACCAATATTTACCTATCCCCGGACGAAATAAATGTTTATAGATTGAAATATAAATGACCAGTATTTACCTATCTCCGAGCTTAATAATAGACTCGGATATAAATAGCCAACATTTACCTCTTCTCGCACCAAATAAATGCTTAGACTCAAATATAAATGACCTATATTTACCTTTTCAACGTTTTTACAGCCGTGGAACCCATGTAATAGTTTTCATGTCTCGGAAACACCTGCATAAAAATTATTACATACAGTCATAAATATCTACCTCTATTATATTTTTATCTTAGTTCACGTGCAAACATAATATATAGATATCGTGCATACATCCCGTACTTGAGTGAGTCATGCACAGGTCTTATCCACGAACTAGTAATGGCGGTTTGAAACTGACGCCATATCGACATTTCTAATTACATTCCCATGATTATTATAATTCTATATAAGTGACTGAAGCCTTTATTATAATAACCAAGGGTTTTCCAACAATATGCCGTATGTGTATAGTAAAATTACGATTATAAAATTAAACAGAAATTATTCAAAATGCATTAGCCTATTTGTCACTGTTTCTCGCGGAATCCCCAGCGATCTCTTGTGGGGCCCTAAGTTTTCATGAAACACTGCCGTATACGTTCAAATGTGAACGACCAGTATTTACTTATTCCTAATAAATGATATATATATATATATATATATATGAAATTTCAGATAAAGGATATCTATAAAAGGACAACAGGAATAAAGACAAAAGGAAACTTACCTTCGCCAAAGATAAATTTTCCTTTTGGGTTCACACACACAAATGTATATGTATGTATATAAGATTAATATAAAATGTGTCACTTAGCTGATTGATATCATATTAAAAACCTCGTCTCTAAAGTTTCGTAGACGAATTTTTTTGCAATCGTCCGCTACACTCGTCAGGAGATATCTGCTGATTTTCTGATTTTCGTTATTTTTATATTAAGTTAAAAAAAATCAACCTAATACCAATAAAAAGCCGATAAATTATTTTTTTTCTTTTTGTGTGTGGGCGTGTGTGTGTGCATTTACGCCTGATCGTGTGTGCACATGCACATGTATAGAATGCCGTGGTTGTTTCTACCTATATACAAACAAAGCAAAAAACTGATTTTGACTTTAAATAACCCAACACGGGTTGGCATATTGTAAAAATTAACCCAACCCAGAATTTGATACCATTTGCCTGTACAAATTATTGTTTCTGTTGTGAAAACGTTTTGGAGTTGAACAATAAGCAGTGAGTCTAGAAATAATCATCTTGCAAAATGTTTTTTCCTCTCGCTATAGATTAAGCACTCTAGATTATGTAAATTGATCCCTCTAAAGAAACCAAAACAAATATGTAATGATTATTCTTAGTTGCAGTGGCTGCTG
>OZ010602.1:43108698-43223698 GCA_963932145.1 Acanthosepion lycidas
TTTTCTTTCTTTTTCTCTTTTTTTTCTTTTTCTCTTTTTTTCTTTTTCTCTTTTTTTTCTTTCTTCTTTCTTTTTTTTCTTTCTTTTTTTTCTTTCTTTTTTTTCTTTCTTTTTTTTCTTTCTTTTTTTCTTTCTTTTTTCTTTCTTTTTTCTTTCTTTTTTTTCTTTCTTTTTTCTTTCTTTTTTTCTTTCTTTTTTTTCTTTCTTTTTTTTCTTTCTTTTTTTTCTTTCTTTTTTTTTTCTTTCTTTTTTTTTCTTTCTTTTTTTTTTCTTTCTTTTTTTTTCTTTCTTTTTTTTTTCTTTCTTTTTTTTTTTCTTTCTTTTTTTTTTTCTTTCTTTTTTTTTTTTCTTTCTTTACTAAAAATATGTTTTAAAATTTCCCTGCATTTTATATGCCATATGTCGGTGTAAAATTTGCGATAGTTGTGATTTTTTTTTTTTTTTTTTTTTTTTTTTAAGTGTGGCATTAGCAATGCTCTCAATGGAACGGAAGATTACGCATTATTTAACGACGATGATAGTAGTATTGAAAATGAATATCAGTTTTGATAACGAAGACGACAAAATTTATAGATTTGAAGATGAATAAAATTTTAATGGTAACTGTACTGTTTTGCTCAATTGTAATAATTGCTTGATTTTTATTTTGTTTTCTTACCTTTGGATATAATACACTTTTTATAGGCTCGTTTTCTTTTTTTCTTATCATTTTTCGTTTAATTGTAATCGTGTCTTGTTTAACCAAAATAATACCTCATAAATATAGCCTAGGCTGAACGATTTACTAATAATTTTACTAATTACTAATTTTTTCTTGGTTTGCCCTGCTGAAATTGGGGTGCGTCTTATATATCATCAAATACGATAATAATAAAAAAATCCTTTTTGTCTTTTCTGTTAATAATAAAGATTATGACGATAAAACTGTTTTTATTAAGTTTGGGGCATTTCTTTCATTATGTTTGCTGTAATATATTCACGTGGTCACGTCTTTCTGAAAACGCGGCTTTCGAACTCGACGAACTCTTGTGTTTTGTATACAAAAACTTTGTTATTGCCAGTGTGAATAAAAAAAATTAAAGCTTTTGGGATTTCCGATGAATGAGTTAATCCGACATAAACACAAGTAATGAGTTGTCTGGTTTAGACTTTAATCTTCTGTAATATGCATTGATTAACAACCGAGAAAATTTAATCCGTGTCGATTGTCAGATTTGGCTTATCAAATATTTCCTCTCCAAGATTCACTCTCATAAACGGATTCCGTTGAAGAAGAAACAAAAAGAAATCAAGTCTGCATTCCGTAAGCAGTTCCATATCATATTCTCATCTTTGTTTATATCATGACGTTGAGTTCATACATCTGCTTTCTTTCGTATATTAAGTTGAAGCATAAATAATTTCTGTTTTGAAGTGCCAAATATAATGACGAATGTATCATCCTAACTAACCGTTCCTTAAATATATCAAAACAGGTGATGAATAGTGCATTACATACAATAATGTTCAATGAAAAAGGCACTGGCTAGACAAGAATAAATCTCCACAAAAGATCCTAACAGCTGAGCGCCATTGAAAAAAGGTATTGTCGTGGGGTCATCAGGTTATTATTTATTCAGAGTACTTAAAAAGCAATGAAACACTAAATGTTCATTTATATATCCAGCAGCTGCAACATGTCTATAAATGTTTGGTCAAAAAGCATACTGAACTCGTCAATAGGAAAAATACTCCACTACATGACAAAACAACACATGCAACAAGAATAACTCGGGAAAACGTTGGAAATCGGTTGGTCTGTTCTTGTAACATCCAATTACTACCATTTTTTTGTTCCCTGCAAAACGCTTTTAATGAGGAAAAAATGTTATAATGTAAACTAGATTCAAGAGTTCGTCGAAAACTTTTTCGCGTGAAAAACCTACGTATTTTTACTAAAACAAAAAAAAAGCCTCGAAGAACTGCCTGATAGGTGGCAACAAGTCGTTGTAAAATACAAGATCTGATGAAAAAAAAAGTATCGGGATTGTTGTTATGGTAACGTAGCTAAAGTACTTAGAGTGAAACTGCTGGGCATAAATTGACCATGAAAAATAGGTTCGAATCCGGCCGGAAGCATTTTTTTTTTTTTTTTAAGATTTCTCGAGTGCGCAGGCCGACAGATGTTAGACACACAGTTTAAAATAAAATTGGGCTTCTATTTCAAATACGAGTATCCATTAAAAATAACGTTTAAAGTAATAAATGTTGGATTAAAAATAAATCAATTAATTCTTTATGTATAATGTGTATAGGCATATCTATCTATTTATATATATATATATATATATATATATATATATATATATATATATATATATATATATATATGTGTGTGTGTGTGTGTGTGTGTGTGTGTGCGCGCGCGTGTATGTGTTATTGATTTGTTTTTTTACGACTGATCAACCTTTTGTAGGTTATTTAAAGATATTTAGAATTTTGGTGGTGGGGCGATAATAATAATTCCACTAATTAACTCATATCTGGGGGGAGAAGAATTGGATTCACACTAAAGAAAAATTGTGCCTCTGAGAGAAACAAGAATTCCCAATTTTGACTGATTGCTATTAATTTCGCTGTTTGATAAAATAAAAAACAGAGAACGGAATTCAAATACAGCTATCCACTAAAAATAACTTTTGTACTAATAAGAAATAATGTCAGACAAAATTGTAATTGATAGGGTTTATTCCAAAGAGGACTTTTAGTCCATATGAGAGCTCAATGTATGATGCAGAGCAAATTATAATAATTAGGGAAAACCTTAAATTTAAAAAAAATTTTTTAATAATTACATATAGATATATGTGTGTTATATACATATGTGTTATATATATGTGTATGCGTTTGTGTGTGTTATATAGATAGATAATGCATAATCTGCCGTTACAATCTGTAACACCATCGCCATTCATTTATTTCAACGTTTCTTTTTAATGCAGCAATTCTACAATATATGTCGTTGGTGTTGGCTGTTTTTCTTTTTTTATACTCGTATATTTCATCGGGCAAGCAATTTTCGTGCAAGAGTGTGGTATCCGATACAAATGTGGAATCGTGGTAAATGGGAATATTTCCTATTGCGTAAGATTCGTTTGTTTCATAACTAACTTGTTATAACGAAAAAAAAAATCCATCCGCCAATACCGAATCAACCAACACATCTACTAATCTAAGAACACACGCACAACAAGGGAGACACTATATTTCTGTTTAAATTTCTAAGATGAGAAATTATTATTAGACATTGATCTATTGAAATTAATGTCCTCGCCTTAGTTTTTATACTCATAACGTTTCAGCCGATGTATCTTCGGCATTCTTCTGTTAACTTTCTGCGGAATTTTATACCGAACCTTTTATTCAATCCACAGGCTTAGATTTCACTGCCCAGGTGACGAAGATATGATCTATTAGTTTTTCTTCATATTAGTTACTTATGTTATTTCGTCCTTGTGATATCATTTCTGCTTGTTTCGCTGGTAAGACTGGAAGAATATCTATAAGCTGTTTTATGTAAAAAGACTATGAAATCAGAAATGGCTGATCATATGGAAGAAGAAATGAGGTTCAACAATATCTATGCATAAAAAGTTGAGAACATCACTGGAAAATATGGTGACTAAAAGAATCAGCGCACATGCTAGGCTCTGATAACCCTCTCAGCTGACCAAGCGTAGTACCGAATACCGTATGGAATCCTTTGAGCTGGGGGTTTTGTTTTGTTTTTGTTTTTTTTTCCATTCTTTACTGAATATAACTAAACATCGTTATCAAGGAAGGAAGGTTATAAAATGCATTTTTATTGTTTGCGGCTGATGAGATATTGTGACGTCACCCCCGGCCTCTCTGCCCCCGTGCTATCCTGTGACGACCAATGTGACTTGGTATTGGTCACGGCGCCAAATGTGACGTGATCCTATTGTCACGGCACCAAATGTGACGTTCTAACCCTTGACTGATTCGGATGGGAATCTTGTTAGATTCGGTATCAGCTTTGTCGTTTCCAGCTCGCCTTCAACGTCTGGTTACCGAAGTAGCTGCTTTGACTTCTAGTCTAACCTCCCCACGTTGTGATTTGATCTTAGGTAGACGAAATCAATCAGTCGCCGGGCCGTTATTCAAGCCGAATTCGAGCAAAGGTGACATCGCACAAGTATATGTAAAAGAAAATAAAGTAACAACTCGAAAAGTTCAAATGTGTCAAAAAAAGAATAACAAATATCTTTATATCTGGTTGCTGAATACAGGACTGCGTCTTTCTCCCAACCCGCTTCTATGGATTCGTGACACCTTGTGTTTGTTAGGCGAGTCTTAATATCTTAATTTGTTTTTCGATAACTGTTTTTTTGTATCTTCAGGTGATATTCGTAAAACTTGTTTTGGTGGTGTGAGTCTAAGTCGTCTTCAAAAATAAATTGTTCTTGTTTAGAAGTCGAAGTGGGAATGCGTGGATCTTCAACCAGCTTCCTGCGAGGCTGGTCTCAGAGCTCACAGCTCAACTCTGTCTGCGTCTGCGTCTCCTCGGAACTCTAACTTCCCAACTCTCCAACTCCAACTCTGTTTATACGGACGCGGACCAAAACCGGGTGTGGCATGTCGTGGTTTGGGTTCCTCGATAATTCTAAATCCACAATAAGGATTTTCTTTGTTTTCGGACAGGAAAATTTATCACTTTCCATTTTTGGAAGTCCATTACTTTCTGCTTTAGAGGGGTTCTTAAGGGAATCGTCCACCCAAATTCTTCCTTTCTCATATTGGTATTGAATCCCCTCAGAGGGCGTCAACAGGTTTCCCTTCTTTCTCATATTGGTATCTCACACCAATCCCCTCAGAGGGCGTCAACAGGTTTCCCTTCTTTCTCAAAGTGGTATCTCACACCAATCCCCTCAGAGGGCGTCAACAGGTTTCCCTTCTTTCTCATATTGGTATCTCACACCAATCCCCTCAGAGGGCGTCAACAGGTTTCCCTTCTTTCTCAAAGTGGTATCTCACACCAATCCCCTCAGAGGGCGTCAACAGGTTTCCCTTCTTTCTCATATTGGTATCTCACACCAATCCCCTCAGAGGGCGTCAACAGGTTTCCCTTCTTTCTCAAAGTGGTATCTCACACCAATCCCCTCAGAGGCGACAACAGGCCTCCCCCCCTCCTCATATGTTTACCTTCGCCCACCGCTCACGCCACCACTCAGCCAATGACGCTTGGCAGCGCGGGTGTTTACAATTATCGCTCAAAGGAAAAAAAATTATCTTCCCATTTTTTTTTCTTTTCTTTCTTTTCCTCCGCCAGACTCCTACGACTCGTAGTGTGGTCCTTAATCTCTATCTTAACCGAATGTCATGTGGAACTTATCAACGAGATTTTCGCCAAGCGTCAAATGGGTGGTCAACTGGACATCTTCGCACCCTGTCACCAATTATCTGTCCCGGTAACAAACTTTTATCATGTCCAGGGTCTGAACATTACACAGGTGTCTTTTTCCAAAACCAAATGATATCTCCGAAAGATAGTTAATGGTTTATTCTTTCCCTTTCTCTCTGAGGTGGCTTCAGCTGATGCCTTTCTCGATCAGTGCGTGACCTGATTACGATTATCTTCCAGCTTCTGTTTTGTAGGCCACTTGACCAATTCGAAATTTTCATTATTGCCATGGGCAGATTGCTATCTTTTATTCGCCGCGTCGTAGCATAAATTAATTCCGACAGATCCGAGATCTTACGAATTTCCTATCTTCCGCGAAAAAAATACTTTTCTTCGCAAATGAAAATAAAATCTTTACCACTTTTCTTTGTTAAAAAAATAACATCGCTCAGTATGTCTTTCGTGATAGCTTCTTCTTGCCTTATTTCTCGCTTTTAATTTTCACGCGACCGCTAAATAATGTCACAATATTTGGCCTGTCTACAGTTTCTTGAAAGGTTTTCATTATTCTCTGTAATGTTGAGAATAGTATCTTTGTAGTTTCATGAAAGTGTTTCTACTGACATGTTCTTCAGTCGACTTCAGGTTTATGCTAAATTCAGTTACAAACGAACGTTGGCCAATACGAAAAATGTAGCTTTAGTGTTGATTTTTTTCACTATATCTCTCGCACATCTACTAACAAGTAAGCAAAGAATAAATATGATACTCGCCTAACATTATAACAGTAGGTGCTAAAATTTCTCGGCCCGATCCACTTCAAAAGAGATCAGTATTTAAATGATCTGGCGTCAGGATACTAATTTTGAACAGTAGGCTGGGTTGAAAACCTTGTAGCAACTCCTCGTATATCGTGAATTGCGGGATATACATCATAAGGGTGAGCGATAATCTGTATTAAGCTTTTATAAAAACATTAGTATGGTTTATTTCCTTTTTCGTTGAATATTATTCGAGCTGTTTTATTTTCTTAATATTTTTTTCATTCTTTTGTTTGAAAAGAAACAAAGATTTGACTCTTTACAGCGACATGATTTGTACTTCCATGACACCAAAAACCGCTAGAAGCAGGATTATGGATTTAAGATTAATTTAGATTACATACATACATATACATATATCTTGATTACTGAGGAAGAGTTATCAAACGGATGAAATGTTGTAATAAGTGGGTCATTCTGAAATTGTCGGATTTTTTGTGTTTTTATTAGGGGCTATTCGATTTTTTTTATCACCAGTAGCGAACTACCTAAATACGCATGCACATAAACTCAAATATTCGTATGGCAACAGAATTTTCGATGGAACTGCTGTATACGCTTATTGCTCTCTTTCTCTCTTGATATAAATACTCATGCTTGCACGCAATCATATATATATATATATATATATATATATATATATATATATATATATATATATATATATATAGTCACACATTATGAAATGGACAAAGTCCAACAATTATTTTAAGATATACATTATTTATACATTCTTTTTATAGATACAAATATTTAAGTACATGCTCTGTTTATAATAAACACTATTAAACAACATTTACCGGCTTTAATGTCCGAGAAATCCTCATCGAAAATATTCGTCCTCCGACAGGATTCGAACCTGTATCCTATACAGAACCGTCAGATAGTCTGACGTGCCTTTTAACAGATTCGGCCACAGACGAGCGTTCGGTTAGCAAGGTCGAATTTACTGCTTTTAAACTTCAATCATCCATGGATCTGTCACGTACATTCATATCTGCTCATGGCGTATCAAATGTAAACAAATGACGTCACACATTATGAAATAGACAAAGTCCGACAATTATTTAATTATTTAATCGGTTAAAAGGCACGTCAGGCTATCTGACGGTTCCGTATAGGATACAGGTTCGAATCCTGTCAGAGGACGAATATTTTCTATGAAAATTTCTCGGACATTCAGGCCGGTAAATGTTGTTTAATATTGTTTATTATAAACAGAGCATTTACTTAAATATTTGTATCTATAAAAAGAATGTATAAACATATATATGTGTGTGTGTGTGTGTTCCCTCTCCTTCTCGCGCATGTGTAATTACAATTTACAGCGTAAATATGACTTTAGTCCAATGAATTCCTAAAGGTCGAAACGCGTCACACGAAAAACATATTTACTTTGTTATTAATTCTCTTAACATTGTTCTGGTATATAAACATTTATATATAATTTTTTTCTCTCACACACGTATATACACAAATATATATATATATATATATATGTGTGTGTGTGTGTATATGTATGTATGTATGAATGACCTGACGATTGCGTCTAGCGTGACACAGCCTGTTGCCTCTGAGTGTTGACTTCAATGTGCACTTTTATATTTACATACGCTCTCTTTGATATTGAGCACTTTATCCCATAAATATAGCACACCTTAAAACTATATTTCTTATATGTGTGTGTGTGTATATATATATATATATATATATATATATATATATATAGGCAAAGAATACAAGAAAATACAGGTTCTACATACAACGCGTGAAAGCACGTGCGATACTCTGCTCTCGTCAGTTGCCAATCAAGGGTGGAGTAACACAGTTTCGGTGGCTAAGGCGGAACTGCCACTCCTGACGCCAACAGCAGCTTTTGCCACCGCACAGGGTATTGTTTTTGTGTAGACATATCAGTTTCTGCGATTTTTATGCAACTGCCAGTCAATTTTTCAAAATGGTAAGTAAACAGATGTGTTTCACGCCAGAAGTAGCATTGTGTTGCGATCATCGTTTTAATTAACTTTCTTTATTGTGGATCTTGACCAGATCTAACTCGGTGCCTGTTTAACTGTGGTCTGGAGAAGCTGTGAAGCACACTTCAGACACCGGCCAGTGATGCCCACCTTCAAAAGGAAGGAAACGATTGACCGTTCAAGAAATCCACGGCACCCGACCTCAATAGGTAGCACATGGCATGTTCCACCCCTTTTCTACGCAGTGGCATCGCAGCAATTCGTAGCTTTTTTTTTCTTTCGCTTGTGCACCTCTTCCCTGTTCTTTTCCCATGGAACCGTTAATTCCTACTAGGAGGACACACTTCTTTGAATCAGACCAAGCTACAATGTCAGGACATGCGTCTATCTGAATGATGTGTACCGGAAATTGCAGAGTGTAACACCCATCAATCACAGGCTCCTCAGGAGAATCATATTGGTAGTTATTTGGGTCTTTCGCACAGGGCGTTCACCTTCCTTGCGAAAACGGATCTTAGGTTCTCCGGCAGTTACAGGCTGTTTGTTGTCTGCTTCACACTGTGTACTGGCTAAGTCCATCACCACTTTTTTTATGGCGCCACGTGTACACACAGAGCACGTGATGTAAAGTGCCTCGATCACTTTGGCATAATGCGCATACATCGGTGTCAGTTGTGGTTGGTTGCATTTGGTAGAAGATTATAGGTAGATCGCAGGAGGAATTAAATTTATTAAAATTATAATGGCTCCATTGCAATCTGGATTTGCATGATAGCTTCATCCGATCAATATCACTCCATGTAGTCCAAGCACATTGTTTGGACTGGGGAAAAACAATATCCGTTCTCTGATCTTCCTTGAAATTCCTGATTTCTTAAATCACCATGTCCAGTTTTCCCTTTTAGACCCTGTTTGGAGAAAAAACTGGTTATTTGTGCTGCCCAGACCAGCTCCATTGGTTTGGGTAACCCCCATAATCTCCTTGGTTCGCGCGCTGGATTCTGCTTCTTGGGTGGCTTCTACTACTGACCACTTGGTGCCAGTTTTGATATCTGGCTGTATCCTGCGGACGAATTTATCGGCTAAGTACCGCATCAACATGAGAAGGCGTACCTTCCCGGCCTTGAACTCCTCCACAAATGAGGAGATGGGAAGTTTTAGCTTTCCGGAATTGGTATAGAGTCCCACTGTGGAGAAAGGGGGGACCTCCAAGCCACTTGCACAGGCACTGTTTGATACACTGTCTCGCATTCAGAAGACGTAACAGTGTAATGCCATACACCCGCAAAGGTCACAGAAGCCGGAGCAGCAAACCATGTTGTTAGCACCAAGCTTTCTGTTTACCGGGAAGATGGGTTCTGTTGATATTCATTTAGTGCCACTTTCTGCACCTCTTTACATCGGCACCGATCAGTCAGTGGAATTTCATACAGTCGCCCGAGGCTCTTCAGTGGCTTCTCTTTGTCTGTTGGGATCATGCCACACCCAATGCAGAAATAAATCTCCCTGGCAGAGCGTCAGAGTAATGATAAGCTCCGGCTTTTCCTAGGTTTAACCTTCATTCTCGCTCACGTGAAGAGCTTATGATAGCGTTGCAGGAGTTTATCGGCACTGGCCAGAATGGGTGATGTCATCAAGGAAAGTTCTGAAAAAAGAAAGGGCTATTTTTTTTCTTAGTCATCACTCCCTTTGCTGCACCCCGTAATGTAAGTTCCACGGACATAATGAAAAGTGGTGAAATCACACACCCACATCATGATGCCGACCTTGAGAGCTTGCCACTTGATGGTGTAGTTAGCAACGATAAACTGCATAAATGCTGCTCTGAAATATTTAACTATGATTTCCCCAACCTTACTAGGGAAATTGAAAAATTCGAGGGATATTCGTATTAGGTTGGTGCAAAAAATAATGGCGTAATAATGTCGTTTTTTTTTTTAATTTTTTTTTATTTTGTTTGATAGGATTGAGTAATCCAGACAGCCGGGGAAGAAGATCAAGATGGGGCGAAAAAAAATTTGCAATACCTTTTGCATTCTTTTCTTTAGGTAACCAAATGCCATCCGCCAGGCACCATTTTTATCGTAAAATAACTTGTTTCTGTGCCCGCTGGAGGAGGAGTTTGGACAATTCTTATATAGCTTGAAGGATAATCCATTTATTCCAGGTGCATATACCGGCACAGAATTTGCGGACATATTGCCGAACTTCCTTCAGCTTTAGTCTGCTGTCATTAAAAATAACCTCTGGATCTTGAGACCTAGGAAGGTCATTCATAGGAAGAACTGGAACATCTTAGCATCAAAATACGTCATCCTCAGGTGGTTATCGAGTTCCTACTGTGGTATGTCTTAGCTTAAGCGAACGGCTTTTTAGCAAAAGGATAAGGATTATTGTAAAATGATCTCCGAGACTGTCGCTTTTTCTTCCGAAGTTTACTTCGGTTCTTAGCTCTAGAGATCAGTAATATACATTTTTAATAACATTAATCAAATACTTAAGGCCTTCTCTGTCATGAATTGGGGCTTCTTTGAGTCGACGCTTTAAAACTCTGCTCTTGGTTTACCCTTCTGAATCTATCGTTTGTTTGGTCGCTTCTCTTCTTTCTTATCCCCACTTGCAGTTGCCACACCAAACCACTCAAGACAAACCTTGTACACAACTCTGCAGGAATATCTGATCTGATGACTGGTAAGTGTTATTGAGAGTCCCCGATCGAGATTCGACCAAGTAGCTCTCCGATTTCCTTTGGGACACTGGATTCTTGGCTTGCTTGGAATTTCTTCAGGGTGCTGACGCTTAGCAATGGGATCTTGAACACTGTGGGTGTAATCCGAATTCATAATCCCATTATTTGACTTACATTCTTCAATAGGTGAATTGCGTTGTCTGTTTTCACGATGTTCATGGGTTGAATCCGCTGGTCCGTCTAAACACGACACTGACGAGTGACCACCAAGTTGTGCTGTTTTGTGAGCTTTTACATCCATTCATGGAATCCATATACTCCGCAAAACAATGCATTATTCCATCAGGATAGTGCAGGGGTTCTCGAACTGGTGGTGGGAATTCCCAGATTTCAGGAGGGATCACTTATTTGTATTTCATTTACAGGATTTGTAGCCCATCATGTGTGTAAACAAAAACGGTATGACGAATCTTCTTTCTTTTTATGTGCCATGTCCCTTCAGGACGTAGGCGATCATGGCTCCCCACCTCCCTATATCCCTCTCAGCTCTCAAGTTCTTTCCCTCTATTTCCTCCCCCAGACCACATTCTGTCATCCACTTGCTTAAACTCGCCAGGTACGTCACGCATTGTTTTCCGTTGTCTCTCTTTCTCTTTATTCGATCGGTATCAGATTCTCCAGGTCCTCATTCCTCATTATGTGTCCCAGAAACTTCAGCTGCCACTTCCTGATGTTAAGTATAAGCCTCCGCCTTGTTTGCAGCCTCTCTAAGGCCTCGTCGTTGCTCCCACGCTCGGTCCATGATATCCTCAGCATCCTTCTGTAAAAACACATCTCCGTCGCCTCGAGTCTCTTCTTCATCTTTGAGGAAATCGTCTAACATTCGCTGCCGTAAAGGACAGATGTCACGTAACAGCTCAGCATTCTTTGTTACCAAAGAAATCCTCCTGACTTTGCCCAGCTTTTGGAATGCTTCTTTGGCCATCCCAATACGTCTACGGATCTCAGTGTCGCACTTACCGTCCTCTGTCAAGAAGCTTCCCAGATATTTAAACTTCCACGTCTACTTGATTCTAGGGTTCCCGAACTGTATATCGGATTTCGGGCTCATCCTTTTACTGATGATCATGCATTCTTTCTTCTTGTAGTTTATGCTTAGTCCTTTCTTCTCACTATCCGTCGCTAGCTTCTGTAGGAGATTTTGTAATTTCTTTTCTGTGTCTACTATCATTACTGTGTCATCTGCATATCTTATTTTAGCCGCCAATGCTAAATCTCAGTAGGGTTTCCACGTAAACCTCGTCGAATTTCCGGCCGCAATCACACGTTGCCGCCAGTTTCAAGTCCATGTTGTTGTCCCTCACCACACACACACACAAAGGCCATTTTTAACAGCTACTTTTAAATAACATGCCACCACGCGCGTGCGCGCGCGCACACACACACACACACACACACATATGTATATATGTTTGTGTGTGTGTGCTTTAGAGATAAACTGAAGGAGAGTGTGAACAGTTTGACGATTCACTGCGATCTTCAGACCAAGGAAAGATCACATACAAGCGTGAAACTGACACGGACGAAGCAGTGTTGAATCATATATCCACACTACATCTATAGATACTCTATCCCCGACTTTGAATATTCTTCCTTTATGACGATAGCAATTTGAACAATATACGAAGTTTGATCAAAAATATCGGACTGATGCTCTAAAAAGAAAACTACAACACAATCAATTCGGCATTTGATCTCCCTCGAAGTAGTTCCCTTATGAAACCACACACTTTATCCAGCATTATCTCCATTGATGGAAGAATTCCTGGAACCTCCTTTTGTGGGTAAGCAAGCAGCTGCCTAGTCGCATTCTCTTTGATTTCTTCGACCTCTTGAAATCTTGTCCCTTTCAAGTAGGATTTGGTTTTTCGAAAGAGGAAAAATTCGCAAGCGGCGTCTTATGGAGAATATGGTGTTTGTTGGACCTGGGGAATGTTGTCCTTAGCCATAAACTCTTGCACAAGCCATGGTCACTAATGAAACTTTGTGGTTTGGTGAGACGACGACGCTCCACACTTTCCTTCCAAGTAATGCTATAAACAACGGAAATGAGCGGGAACGTTATAACAGTGTGCATACGCGACAAAGCTCACCGTCAATCTGTGCTAAGCAGCTTCACTTTTGCGGACTTACCACAGCAACAGTCCTTATAGTTTTTCATCAGACCTTGTTTGTGTATAATATATAACGCATTTTTTATTAGAAACCCAACAGCAGTCTGTTTCACGCAGTGCAGCTTTCAAAATGGGCGTTTATTTCCCTTGGATGTTCCCGAGCGTCAAGAATGCTTCAGCTTGCCGACAGTTCAATAAAATTTCATTTTAGTTTACTAATCCATTCATGTTCTGTTTTGAAAATCACTCTGCGTGAAATAGACCGTTAATGGGTAAATAATAAAATATTTTTATGTGTACTAAAATGTTCTTCTAGATATATTTAAAATAAAGCATTCATATATATATATATATATATATATATATATATATATATGTGTGTGTGTGTATTTAGACAGCATATCTACATTCAAACATGTTTCACTGAATAATATAGACATATTGTGTCTACTTATTTTTATACTGATCCTTTCCAGTTGTCTAATCAGTTGATGTTAAGATGAAATTCATCAAGGAAGGCGCCGCAGATTTTTAACCTAAGTACTTTTGATTTTTTTCTCGGATCATCTTCAGGGATAAATTACAAAGACATATCTGCTTACTTTTTTTTTTTTTTTTTTTTCAGAGATACGATATCCCAAAGGACATTTAAACTGATATACAATGTTGGTTATTTCAAAAACACTAGTTGATGGACAAGTGTTGTTGTGTATGTTGGTTGTGTTAAATTTAGTATAATATATAATATTATTTTTTTAATGGGATCAGTGGGGAATATATTAGTACTTATGAGATATTTTAGGACTTTTTCATATATTTTATAGTTAGAGTTAATTTGATTACAGTAGAGTAGGTTGATATGTTTAAGGAAGTATTATGTTCTTTTTGAGTTATGTTGATATTTCTAATGGCTCGTCTAATTTCTTCATCAACGATGTAAATAGAAAAATCATTATTAACGAGAGTGTTTATTTTTTTTTAATTCAGTGTAGAAAATATATATATGAAAACGAATATACAACTCATATAGGTGTGCTTACATGTTTGAGCTTATGAAGATGTGGCATAGATGTGATTTTCTAAGCTTAGCTTAGATGTGACACAAGGCCGAAATATGAGGCACCCTGTGAGGATCGAACTCACTACTCAGTCGTAATTGCTCTAGCGAGACAATCCTGCTAACCATTACAGCACGACGAGGTGGCCATATTATATGGATATGCCTGTACCGGGTGTAAGAGCAAAATTGTCCACTTGTTAGATTAAGCTTTGAACCGTTGTATCTTAGAAATGATTAAAGATATCTTACTGGAATTCTCCGAGGTTTTTATTGAACTCTACTTTGAACAATAAGAGTGTATTTAGCTTTAGAGCTAAATTCACTCTTATTGTTCAAAGTAGTGAAATGATGATCCCTCTTCTTGTGACCTCCTGATCCAGATTTCTTCTCTACTGTTCCCTCTTTTTTAAAACTTATTGGACGTTCTCTTGATGTTTCTTGAATGATCTTTGAAGATGAAAGCAAGAGTATGAATGTTCGTACCATTAATGAAGGACTGAATGAATCTCACCATTGTTCGGTTAAGAAGACAATGGGGCTGACACAAAACGATTTTAACCTGTTCTCTTTCTAGCTGAATAACTCAAAGGTTGTTTTTTTTTTTGTTTTTTTTTTCAGTGATTCTTACGAGAAATGCTGTCCAGATGGCTAAATCTGAAAACCTGGAAAAATAAACTCAATTAGTTTAGTTTTTTTTTTTTTTTTTTGTTGTTTTTTTTTTTTAGATATTAAGCATTTTGTTGGCTGGACAATTATGCAGTTACACGATTTGGACAATTTTGCTGTTACACCCGGTAGATGAGAGATGTCTTAAGAAAAGAAAAAAAAAAGAAGTTAAACTTTCTTTTTTTTTTTTTTCCAAATCAATATATTAGTTGGGGGCGGTGTGTCACGTTCGGCTGTCAACTGAGTCTATGCAAATTTAAACACTTGGTGCATATTCTGCCCTTAAAATCGTCCTCCTTCCGCAGGTCAATCTCTCGGAGGTCCACCGTCCCCTCCAAACATTCCGCTGTAGAAAATATGCGCTTTGTGAAATACAGTGGGGTATTGGTTGTTGAAGATAGTGTCTGGGTGCGACACCGCAGAGTATCCCTGCTTAAGAACATCCGTGATGTCAGACATACGAACGGATATACTGTCGAGTCAAAATAGCGTGCTTATGTTGGCGCATCGGCAACGACGTTTACTTCCTCGATAGTTCGAATATGGTTGATGGCTATAATTTGAATAATACATATTGTGACATTTTTTAAAGGATTTATCAGTTAAATTCTTTGTATTCACTTACGTGTAAATACCCTTGGGAAAAGTATCTGTCTCCAGCCTTGGGTTACACATTTGAATTGTAATATTCACTCGAAAAAAAAAAAAAAATAAGCGTAATTAACACTGTTAAAATAAATTAAATAATATAATAGACCGTTTACTCGAAGACATGTATCCACAAAAATAGTGTTTTGAGTAATAAGATTGGGTTCATTAAATTCACTTACTTGCAAATACTATTGGGAAAGGTATGATTCCATCTCGTCCATCTATGGGTTAAATAGTAGCACTTGTAAAAGAAAATCGTTGTTATTCTAAAAAAAAAAACTTAATGCAATATTCACTCGCAAAAAAATGAATTATTCTTAAAATTCGAAATATGTGTAAGCTTTAAATAGCCCCAAAATAATTGATAAACTCCGATCATTAGTGAGTATCTATGCGTATGATAGAACAGCTTATAGGTATCTCTCCAAACATCTGGAAGACCAGAACCTAGCAGGCTATATCTCCTCTGATATAGCTCTGGTGGTCAATGCGGTAAGGACTGGCTTGTCAAATTTAATCCGGCCAAAACCAAATTGGTAAGTTTCCACCATCACCGAGCTGACCCTGAACATTCGCCTATCATAATAGGTATGTGTTCTCTCAAGGAACTTCTTTACCTTGAACGTCTATTGGAACTCGAACTCACTCCAGACCTAAAGTGGAAGTCGTGTATCCGATCTATTCGTAAAGATGATGGAAAAAAGGATCGGTTCATTAATGTCGATTGCTACCTACTGTCCTCCTGGTTACTCTTCTTCTGTTCTCGCTCCTTAGCAATGTTTCTGTTGCTAACTTTTCCGTGCTCAGTAAGCCCTTGTGCCTCAGTGACTTTACTCCCTTACTTAGGCCTTGTGGGTGATTAATTATGTTGCACCCTACGATCCCTTGAGTTGGTAGGGTCTTAGATAGAAGCCGATAATTAGTTCGGATGTTTTGTTTAGTATCATGTGATTTTCAATCATTGAGAGCTTGTCGCTATGCAATAGGTACTAACGTGCCAAAAGTCATTGAATATCTGTGTGTAACGGAAAGGTTAATTGATGCCGGTGAATCATGGCATTATGGAGAGCTTTTTCTATGTGCCATCACATCATGGCTCTACAATTTTCTGTGCTTTGAGCGCTTAATAAATGTCTCTCCTAAGCCCTGTTTCTCCATCGTTTACTCAATCTCGTAAAGTAGCTGATGCGTTTTTTCCAAATGTTCCTTTTACCTTCAGTATGTTATGTGAGTATCATATTTTCCAAAGCAGATCTATTTAGCCGCGCAATGACATCTGTTGAATAGGTGTGAACACCAACTGGACTGCTTAGAGCAAATCGACGTGAATTATCAACATTCTAACAATTCATGATAGTGGCTAACAGAGAAGTAGAACATTTCATTTCTGAAATAGTCATGACAGCCCATGCTCTACGATTCCACGGGTTTATCAGAAATACCTGATGAAAGAGATTACTGTTTGGTGTGAACAGTACAGTAGCCGATCCCAGGTCCTTAACGATCGTAACAAGAGGTACCAGATGAATGTCCATCAGGTCAATTCAATGGACTTTAGCTTCCATGGAATATGGGAGCAGACGAGTCACCAGCATTCCACTGTTATCCCCACAACACCTGCTCGGGTTTCGACGTCGTTAACGGAACACTGAAAAACCTGCAACGTGTGTTAAGATCCGATGAGTCATGATTCAATTGTTTCGGGCTGATGGCATGGTTCCGATTTAACGCAGATCTCATGAGGCTATGGACTCCAGTTGTTAGCAAGGAAATCGTACAGGCTGCTGGTGGTTCCATAATGGTGTAGTCTGTTTTCACGAGGTTCATGGGTTGGGTCGGCTGGTCCGTCTAAATACGACACTGACGAGTGACCACCAAGTTATCCTGTTTTGTGAGCTTTTACATCCATTCATGGAATCCATATACTCCACAAAACGATGCATTATTCCATCAGGATAGTGCAGGGTTTCTCGAACTGGTGGTGGTAGTGAGAATTCCCAGGTTTCAGGAGGGGATCTTTTATTTGTATTTCATTTACAGGATTTGTAGCCCATTATGAGTGTAAACAAAAACGGTATGATGAATCTTTCTTTTTATGTGCCATATCCTTTCAAGACGTAGGCGATCATGGCTCCCTACCTCCCTATATCCCTTGCAGCTCTCAACAAGTTCCTACACTCTGCTTCCTCCCCCAGATTACGTTCTGTGGTCCACTTGCTTAAGTCTACCAGGTATGTCACGCGTTGTTTTCCCTTCTCTCTCTTTCACTCTATTCGACCCATGAGTATCAGATTCGCCAGACCCTCCTTCCTCATTATGTGTCCCAGAAACTTCAGCTTCCTGATGTTAAGTATAAGCCTGTTCCTTGTTTGCAATCTTTTAATCATGCATTAAAACAAATTTTTGTAGATGTATTCAAGTTTAAAAATCCATCAAAATTTTCTATTGCTATTAAATTTGCAAAACTTCTGTATAAAAATAATCTGTACTAATATGTAAAAAGAATGAAGATGTTCAATAATATATGCATATTATTTGGAATGCACCTGTTGAGTCGGACAATCTTGAAAAGGCGGAGAGAACATTTTGTCATGGTGAAAATGTTTCATTGGCTAAAAACGGTTGAGAACCATTGCAATAGTGCATCATGTCATCGGTCCCAAAACTGGTTTGAGGAACGTTCTGGAGACTTCCGTCGAAAGGTGTGGCCACCATTTTCGCCTGACATGAAACCATTTATCAGACGCGATGGAGAGTATTTATTCGCCCGCAAGATCTTGAACCTATAAATATCGGGTAAATGTGGATCGCTATCGAGACGACCTGACTCAACATCTTATGGAATCGATATTACAGCGAGTTGCTGGACTTAACCTAAGGAGAGAATGTCCTGCACGACACCAGGAACTTATCCAATGACATTTGGCACGTCAGTGTATCTTTCTTTTCGTAATCGAGAATAAAGATATTTGATTCGGATGTTTCATATTTCATAAGAACTGTCTCCAAACTACGGTCTGCGTGTCACATACGGGCACCACAATTTGCCTTAATTTGTCTTGAAATAAAGAGACTACTTTTGCCACCGATATTTAGATGACTTAAAGCTCAGTTTACTGAGTTACTTATCTTAGTGCTTCATTTTACTTATAATTATTATCACGTGAAGCAAACAATAATATTACTTCTGACCAAACTAAAGATACCTGTAAAACTGAAATTATACCAATATACACCCAGTCATTAAAAAGTTCGTTTCCAAACAAACCATAAGGAACCTGCTGACGAGGAAATTAAGAAAGCTATTTAAAAGCTAAGGAATAATAAAGCATCACTTGATATTGAGTTTGAAAGTTTGAAAATAGCTTACTTTCTCCCCGAATTCAATAAGAGGTGTCTCTATTTTATGAAAGATGTCTGGAATAGAGAAATACATCGCCAAAACGTGGTGTTTATCACGAATAAATGCACCATGGAAACAGAAAGGTAGCCCTCAAGACCCTTAAACATACGAATCTCAAATGTATTCATCAGGTTGAAATTATTAATAAATATTATATTAACTAGGCTCTCATCGATTTATGAAAATCAACTTCTCACGGCCCAGTTTAGTTTTCGTTTCTGGTAGAGGGTGCAATGATAGCATATATCAGGTCATCCCATAAGTTCTATCCTAATTTTGAATAAAGAAACCAAGTGACCAAATGTTACATTTAATTACAGATTCAATCAACAATGTATTTTCCCTGATTATCTATGACTTCCTTCCATCTATTAACAAGCTTACTAATTCCATTACTGTAAAATTTTTTGGCTTTGATTCGAAGAACTCACAAATGTCAGTTTTAACCTCTTCCTGTGTTACAAAAGCTGTTTCTTCCAAATGATTCTGTAAGCTACGAAACAAATGGTAGTCTGAAGGAGCAAGATTGGGAGAATAAGGTGAATGAGGAATTATCTCCCAACCAAGTTCTTCGATCTTTTGTGACGTGATTCTTGCTGTGTGGGGTCGCACATTGTCCTGATGAAACATCACCTCTTTTCGATTCACTAGAGCAGGTCTTTTTTTCCTCAAAGCTTGGTTCAAACGCTCTAATTGCTGACAGTATATTTGAGCATTAATTGTTGCATTAGGTGGTAAGAATTCAAAGTGGATTATTCCTTGGCGATCCCACCAGATTGAAAGAAGAACCTTTTGCCCATGAAGTTCCCTTCTTGGCTGTGGATGGGGTCCTTCCTCTTTACCAAGCCACTGTCTACGACGCTTAACATTTCGATAAAAGATCCATTTTTCGTCGCCAGTCACAAGTCTATCCAAAAAAGGTGAAACAAGTTGGTGAGAATGGAGAGAAGGGCAGATGTCAACTCGGGATTTGAGGTTGTTTTCAGACAATTCATGAGGCACCCATTTTCCAAGTTTGGGAACTTTTCTAAGTTGTTGAAGATGACGATGAACAGTTGTATGGTTTGAACTGAGAACCACTGCCAATTCCTCAACTGATAAAGCAGGATTTTCTTCAAGGACTGCTTCAAGAAACTTTTCATCAAACTCAACTGGACGTCTGGTTCGCTCTTCAACTTCAAGCGTGAAATCTCCACCTCTGAATTTTGCAAGCCATCTTCTGCAAGTTCTTTCATTCACACATTCCTTTCCATCAACTGAGTGAATGTTTCTAGCCGCTTCGGCTGCTGAGTTTCCTTTGTTGAACTCATAAAGCATTATGTGCCTCAAATGATTCTTGGATACTTCCATGTTAGCAGGGTTTTAATCAAACAAAATTTAATTTTATTGTTCTCTGAAATAAAATTTGATCAGTTAAGATGCATCTAAACATAAAAAATAATGTTCAGCTCCATTAGACATTATAAAATACTCTTTAAATTTCGTTCATTTTAACAAGAAGTTAAAATTCGGACAGAAATGGGATGACTTGATATATCGGCAAACCACCCCAAGAAATAACTTACATCTCTAACAGGAATTTGTGTGCCTGCTATGTCGATCTCACAGCAAAATATAACCACATCGACGGGGACTCTCTCTTCTCGTCCATTAGAAACTGCCTTCCAAACTCCAAATCCACTGAATGCATCAATCTAACGGAAGAACTTTATCGATCTACAAAATCGTTCGTGTCTGGCGAGGACAACAATCCGGAAATATTTCAATCCTCATCAGGAGTACGACAAGGAGGAAATGAGAATCCCTGTCTATTGAAACTCTTCCGAGACCATAATCTGCGTATTTATAAACATAGATGTAAGGAGTTGAGCACTCAAGCATTTTCATACCACATCCAAAACGAACCTACCTATAAAAGTCAGCGATCCTGATTTCCCTCCCAAGGCTAATGTACTGATGAGTGGGGGCTATACTGATGATATAAGTTTTTATAGTTGGGATAAGAATAGATCTTGAACAAAAAATCAGCATCCACTAACAAGTATCCCAAGAAATAGAAATCTAGATAAACCTTTCCAAAGCAGAAACTCTCTGGAACTGGAATGAAATCTGTGATGGCACATACCCTGAATCCATCATAAAAATATCAGGATGTGTAATTAGTAAATACCTAACAGTTGAAATATCTCCGCGTATGGAACATTACAACAAATTTAGTATATGAGAAACGGAAATTGAACATACCGAGTGTAACAGCAAAATTGTCCAAATCATTTTAACATTCTGGAACAATTGTCCATCCCACAAAATGTTTAATATCTAAAAAAAAAACCACTAAACTAATTGAGTTCTCTTTTTTCCAGGTTTTCAGATATGACATTTAGCCATCTTGACGTAAGAATCATTGAAAAACATTTTGAGTTACTCAGCTAGAAAAAGAACAGGTTAAAATCGTTTTGTATCAGCCCAACTATGTCTTCCCAGCTGAGCAATAGTGAAACGAAAAAGATCATTCAGGCCTTCAGTAATGATGAGAACATTCATACTATGTCTTCCATCTTCAAAATCCATTCAAGAACCACCAACAGAACGGTCAATAATTTAAAAAAACAAAAGAACGAACAGTAGAGAGGAAAACTGGATCAGGAGGTTACAACAGGAACAGGGATCATCTTAGAGCAAAATAAATTCTTATTGTTCAAAGTAGTTTCCAATAGTGTTATAAGAACCTTGGATAATTCCAGTAAGATATCTTTAATCATATTTAAGATACAACGGTTCAAAGCTTAATCTAACAATTAGACCATTTGGCTTTTACACCCGGTAGATTAGGTTTCGCTAAAGGTAGTTTCGCCAAACACGCCAAATTGCTATATATATATATATATATATATATATATATATATATATATATATATATATAGCAAGGCATACTGGTCCTTAAAATGGCAAGCAATCTAGGGGAAGGAAAACTGAATTCAAAACACCTTGCTGCCTCTTTTGAGAGGAGGAACAAAGTAACATCAACATCCTCAGCGCAAAAGGAAACGGTAAGCTATTGCCCTATTCCGCCTTGAATGTCACCATGAACCATAGTTATGAGATGGAGGGGAATGGTGACCACAGAGACGATAACTGGATAAATGATGGTAAGGTTCAATATTTGAATATAGAACAAAAATAATTAAAAGATAGATAAAAAAATCAAAATTAAGTCATTTGAATTTTTATTAGTCTGTTAACTATATATATATATATATATATATATATATATATATATATATATATATATATTACATGAATCATTCATACAAAAACATACATATATATATATAATGTAAATTGAACTGCACCACGTACTTGATATATATATATATATATATATATATATATATATATATTCCATAATCCCACGTTTCTTTTAAAAGCAGTTCATGATACAAAATAACATGATAACAATATTATCATTTTTATTATTAATTACACATTTTAATTTGTATTTAAAGAGGAGGAGGGGGTTTATTGTTCCACTGGGCCTTATAGACAACACATTGCGTGAAAATTTGGTGGAATAACTTAAAACATGAAAAAAAAAAACAACCGCTTTAATGTAAATATATCCTGATTTCGAGTATGAAAATAAATTATTTTACTACATCAATAGATGTATATATTATTTTTTTTACATTAAAAGAGAAATTTCTTCCATAAAATGTACTTTGAACACAAAATTAATAATCTTGTTATAAAACGCAGATTGTGTGTGTGTGTATGTACGTTTATATATTGGATCGGATTTCCTACATTTTTCAACCGATTTCAACAAAACTTCACAGGACTACGTAAAATTCCCTTGCTGTGGTTCTGATAGCGCCCAAAATTGGAAAAACACAATTGTTTTTGCACGAAATCAATTTGAAAACACGATTAAGAGGCATTAATGAAAGGGGGGACAACTCGTATCGAGTTATACTTATTAATATCGAGTTATCGAGTTATACTTATTATAAAACACAGGTTGGTTGTTTGTGTGTGTTTTCACCTTTTTTTGGAAGGTAGTGTTTCTTATTGTCTTGCACACTTTTTTCTTTATTTTTACATTCAGAATGCTTTAAAAATTCCATTTACAAGAGAATTGTTTATAATAAAATTCTATTTAATCGTTAGACTCATAACGATTGAAAACAATGTTTTTGTTTGAGTTTGGGTTTGACCAATTCGTAAAAAAAAAAAATAAAAAAAATAAAAACTAATTAAGACATGCGTGTCCGTGAACCTTAAACAATAATCTTTGTCAATTTTATTTTTCAGTCTTTATGATGATCGATACTTGATCTATCTCTTACTGTTACATCCCCGAGATCTATTGCTAGTTAATACTAAAGGCGATAACAGTAGGTTTATTGTGGCACTGGTCTTCATAGTTAACACATTGTGTGAAAATTAGGAGTAATAGCTTAAAACAGGTGTAGTCTTTTTTTAAAATAATACGTATATTTATTTTACATTTTTGTTTCTTCCTCGCATTTATTTCAAAATGCGTAACGGCGGTAAATCAACGTGCATCAATTTATTTACCGTTAAGTGATATGTCACCTTTTAAGTAGTTGTTTATTTAAAAAAAAACATTTAAGTGTAGTGAATATATATATGTGTGTGTGTGTGTGTTATGTTATTATTATGAATGTTTATTATTTTTTATACACATAATAGTTGGAATATAATATGCAAGGGTTTGTTTATATACGCAGATTTATATAAAAATGTGTATCGAAAACAAACACTGAAGTTCCTATTAAAAATGTCATAAAAACAGAGAAAAGACCTAGCTCAAAAAAGCCCTTGTATAATTTGAATGAAATTTGGCATTGCACTCGGCAGGGGTTCAAGGTGCAATATGCTCTTAAATTGGTTAGGGGATTATATATCGTTTAAGTTGTATCTCAGGAATTCACGCACATACATACAGACAAGATTAGAGTTTTATTTTGATAGAGATTGTTTCATTTTTCAGGCTTATAATCTGTTGTCGTGTAACTGTTACTGTGGTTCGCTTGCGAAGAGAAGTCATTAGCATTCTCAACCTGAACACTGAGCTCATTATCAAATGAACTCGATACTCAGGAGGTTGAAAATAAGTCAACTTGTGTCAAAGTTGACAAGTTATATATTCACATAGACACACGTCTTCACAATTTTCAGGTGAAACTCAACGACGTTCTGAAATATTTAACTTCGGAAGAAATGGAAAGGTTGTTCGTAAGTCGAGCGGGGGTCTGTCTTGAAGTTATACCCAATCAAATTTTCGTCAGCCATAAAATAACAAGACGGGCAGAGATTACAAGCTGCCAGTCAATAAGAAAACGCCACGTCAAGAATTTGGTGATGACGTGGGTCTGGGTTTATTCGTTGACATACACCGGACAGGAAGGAAATATTGAATTCTTTGTTTAACGCTTATTTGCCTTACGAAGCATTTGTTTAACGATTTTTTGTTACTAAGATATTTACTTAATTGTGGTATTTTTCTGCTTCGTTTTTTATATATTTGCGTCAGGCTAAATTTTGTATGTGTCCTCATATTACATCAGTAGAACTAAACCACGTAAACAATCATTTAATTATATATATATATATATATATATATATATATATGTGTGTGTGTAGCACCAAAGAAAAGCGATACCTAAGCTTTTTTTTTTTAAAAAAAAAAAGAGCTTTCTTTTATTTTAGTTTGAATTCAAGATTTAATATTTCCAATAAGCAAAATACTTTGCGGTATTGCAAAATTAATTTAAATTCATTGGAATAGGTTTTTCTTAAATTGCTAAAAATGGCTGATTTTAACTATATTTAAAAATCTGTCGGCACAACGTAATTCACTTTATTAAAAAGAAAACTTTCAAAAATAAAATGTACTTTTCTGAAATTTCATTTGACGAAGATTAGCTGATTTAACAATTGAATAAATGTTATTGGAAACAAATATTACTTTTAGTTTAAAATATTGCAGAAAAGCATTTTTAACACGGATGTAGATGTTTTTATGAAGTGTTGACAACTATCTCAATAGAATTATGTTTGGGAATTTTTTCGAAAAGAGGATAATCAGTTGATTGGCTCGTTGTTTTTGTTTAGTGGCTTATCAACCGCTATGGGTTATTCAATACCGAAATCTAAATATTCTGTAAGCAATTATTTTTTGAGATAGAATGATTTTCGTGATACAAGTCTTACTCATAGCTTTTTTTTTAAATCGGTATCACCCCAAGTAAAGCAGTACAGCCTCTAGTACGCAAGGGGCTACAGAGTGTGGGGAATTAGGAACAGAAACAATAATGAGGAGAAAGAGAACAGAGCAATCAGGAGGACGGTAGATAACGATTGACATTGCATTTAAATTTTTACAGATTAAAGTTGGTTGGAAAGCAGGGAGCCGGGGGAGTTCCACAAGCGAGAAGTGCGACATAAGAAACTGTTAGCATAGAAGTTACGGCTACATGTAGCTGGCTCAACTATAAATTAATGAGATCTCGACGCCAGTATAGTACTGCACTTAAAATCATACAGTCTTAGTACCATAGCGAAGAGCTCATCCGAACAATTACCATGAAAGTATTTATTTAAAAAAAAAAAAAGGGACATTGAGGTAACCTTACGGCGGAGAGCAAGTGACTGAAGCTGGGCCGCCAGGGCAGGACCGATAATATTGCTGATTCTTCTTTGGGGAGAGGTGAATTCATACCTTTTCCATAGTATTTGCTCGTAACGAATCCAATTGGAATTGGAACTCAATAAAACCTCGGCTCCTCTTCAAAAACGGGAAAGGAGTGTGAACCAGGTCATAAGCGTGTCTATCTACTCCTAAGTTGCGTTTACAACTTTTTTCTTGGCAGTTTGTAAGTGCAACTTTCAATATTTCATATTGTTTATTTTAATTCATATTTTAAAAAATGCCATATATAAGCAGAGTTTCGGTCGATAAATGTTTTTTTCCTCGGATTCATATCGAAATTTATATCTGCCTTGTCAAATCTGTTACAAGAGAGGAAAAAAGAAAAAATATTTAATCGAATATTATGTTTTGAAAATAATGTTTCTTTCATATCAATAAGCGGATATCATTTTTTTAAGATTATTAACATTTTTACAGAATCCCACAATTTTAGACCCAGCGACTTTAGTTACGACTTTTTAATGCTGTCTGCTATTTTCACAAATTAGGTGCGCGAAGCCGAAAATTATAGATAACTCGTGGTTGGGAGTTTTATTATTAATTGATTGATTCGTTTTCTACAGTTTATAAACCCTTTGCAGGTTATTTAAAGCTAGGAAATATTTTTATATTGTAACAATTATCTTTTATAATTTTTTTGATATAATAATGGTTTAGTAATGCAAGTCTTACTAATTAGCCCATAGCTGGGGAGAGAAAAATGCATTCATACATTTCCCAATGGTATTTGCGCGTGAGTGAATATAACGAACATCAACGGGAATTGAAACTCGGCTCTCCGACCTTCCTGGGTATGACGATAAAATACATCCGGCAGCAAGGCATCTGATCTGGAGATTTTGAAGAGCGTAGAGCCACCTCTTAATTGATGTTGTTTCTAGGTTCACCTTGACCTAACTTTGAGCAAATATTTAACCCCTCGAACTGGGGTCAAAACACTAGGAAAGTATAAAAATACATTTTTATCGTAAAAATACCAGCAATACATTTTATTGAAAAAAATAGTTACCAGCAATGGTCTCAAGAAAATGAAATTTCTGCTTTAAATATATCGCTAAACAAACAAACCAAACTCGGCTCATCTATTAACAATTCCGAGCTATTATCTATTACACCATCAATACTTCCAAGCAGTCACCCATGTAGGTACTGACCAGACTCAATGTTGCTTAACTTCAGTGATCGTACGGTTACCGATGTTTCAACGTGATATAGCCGTAAGCCTTTGACATCACAAGCACATGCAAGTTTACAGAAGCTGATAATCCCAAACGGTCACCGATCTTGATACTGTGCCAGGCTCAACGTTGCTTAACTTCTGTGATCATAAGGGAACCGATATTTCAATGTTATGTCGCCGTAAGTGTAGCTTTTCTTATGTCGCCAACTACTCGTTATCTCTTATTTGGTATTTTCTGATACATTTTCATCTGAGGCCGCCAATAACAAGTTTACGTTTAGTGTGAAAACAATGTTAAGATTTCAATTGAAGCTATAAATGAACTCGTAAAAAGATTTTTTATTGCCTATGTTGGCTATTATAAAATTAGCTGTGGACGTCAGATTTTGTAATTGACGGCTCGCGCTCAACGGATTAAACAAGTAAAAGGATACAAAGCTTCATAAATTAATTTTTACTAGAAATACCCGTGAAAATTTCACGGTTTTCCCATTTTAATTTTCTGACGAATCTTAATTTTTAAGTTAATGATCGAATAAGCTCATTTTGAGTTGTATGACAATAAAATATCTGTAGAATTTTTCCTATCACTTTGACAAAATATTGCAATAATAAACATAAATATGAATGCTGGTTGTTATTTTACGAAATGGATACACAACTACCTCGCTCACCAAGCTGACGTGCATATTTCATGCTGTCATTATCAGTGTGTATGATTTTTTACGCTATTGTTCTCCCAGCACAAGGCCCACGAGCCACTCAAAGTGAAGTATTAATGAATCAGGTTAACGTAATCATTTTAGATTGTGAAGATATGTAGGATAGAAAAATGGATGTCCCTGGACTTGAAGAGGTTAAGATTATAATGGTCGGCGAAGTAACTACTTGGGAGTCTGTTCCAAAAAGTAGTGGCTCTTAGGAAGAAACTGTCCAAATATTGCTAAATCGGCTGCTAAGAAAGTTTGTTCACAGCGTCGTACTAGATAATTTTTCTCTGCAGAATCTATCTTGCAGACCTCAATGTCTACCATTCGCCCATGTTTAGAATATTGCTGCCGCATATGGTCCGGTGCTCCTTCTTAATATATAGAGATCCTTGATAAAATCCAAAGAAGTATCAGGAACATTATTGGTTGTCTACCTGTGTCTTTTTTTTTTATAAATACTTTCATGGTAATTGTTCGGATGAGCTCTTCGCTATGGGGTTTAGATTTTTAAATAGTTATTATATCCTCCCCGCCCAACAAGAATTTTATATATGAAACTAGTTAGGACTTCATAAAGACACTGAGGTATTATGGTGTCTGTTGCAAGAATGGTAAGTAAGAATGTATTTTTTGGTGTAAGGAATATCGTAGTATGTTTGGGCCAGTGATTGTGGCTAGCTTAGTTTAATGTTAAAACAGAAGACCACCAACCTTTTTCTTCATTCTCCATTTTGGCCTTTTTATACAATTAAATATCACCCTTCACTATGGTACCTAAACATTATGAATTTAAGCGCAGTACTAGATTGGCAACGAGCTCTCATCAATTTACAGTTGAGCTGGCTAGATGTAACAGTAAGTTCTAGGCTAATTGTTTCTTTTCTCGCACTTCTCAGTTGTGGAACTCTATTCCGGCTACATGCTCTACAACCAATTTTAATCTTCAAAAATTTAAATGCAATGTCAGTTGCTATCTACTGTCCTCCTGATTATTCTTCGTTTTTTTTTTTGTTTTTTTTTTTCGTTCCCGCTCCTGAGTAATGTTTCAGTTTTCTAATTCTTCCACAGCCAATAACCACTTGTGTCTTAGTGGCTTTACCAGCTTGGGATAAACTCAATTAAAAATGGAGCTTCCTTCTTGGAATACGAAGGGAATAAAGTTGGTTCACTCCTGTATACATTGCATGGCGAGTCTTAACTGTAAAGGACTGGCCGGTTGGGACTAGAGAATATAGTTTGTTAGAGCATTTTCCATGGAAATACTATAGAACAGCGATGGGATTGTGACGTCGCGACTGTGGATAAAAGCGTTGTATGGTGGAAATAATTCATCGCCTACAAGACCGCGTAAAAGCTTTTAAGTTTGGAAAGAGAGGATTGGACAGCTATATAATAAGAATACTCCATTTTTGGTTACATCTAACTCTTGTAAATTCAGAGTATGGCAGGTGGAGTCAGATACTTTCTGGGTGACACAAGGAGCTGACAATGTTTCAAGCGTCTTTAACAATGAATCGAATAGATGAATTCCACTTGAGGTCTTGCTTGAATTTGAGTGCCAATTGACGTTCAATGCAAAAATCCTCTCTGAGATTGCTAACATTCATCGTGAAAGGTAAGGATTCATGGACTGCTTGGCGATGAGGAAATGTCACTAACTTTGTTTTAGTGGTATTGAAAGTCACAAGCCAGTTTCTCTACCCAACGCCCTTGGCTGTTAAAGCTTCGTCATATGAGAGATCTTCTGCCATACTGCCTATGTGAAGCTAGTTGCGTATTTCTATCGGCACTATTAATATTTGAGCCTAAGTGAAAGGCACGATTTCGAATGCTAACTTGCAAATCAAACGTGCCTTCCATACTTGGAAGATTGATGCAGCATAATCTTCCTACCCTATCGAATTATTTTGATTGCGCGAAATGAGTTTTCAAGACGAATTTTATAGCATTCAACGAAGATCGAACCTTTTATCGATGACTTGATTGACAATCCCAATAATCAATGAACTAAAAAGTTATTTCACATTAGCTACTATATGAGTATTCGTCCATTGCAACCTATCGGCGATTGGTTTTGACACATATATTTGTCCGCAAAATATCCAACCATTTAGTACGGGATTGGAACAAGAGTTTATAGCTGTATTTCAATAGATAGCATTTGTACACGTGATTTCATTTCACACGTTACTAAAATTTTGAAGACTGGGGAGAAATTGGTACGGCATATCTTATGGGTCATTTAATGCCGAAATTTAATTTCCTTGAAATCCTTAGTAACTTCTTTTACAAAAATGTATTGTTGGTAATTTTTTTAATACGAAAATGTATTGCTGGCACCTTCACTATAAAAATATATTTCTAGACTTTCATAGGAAGCTCCAATACGAACATTTCAATTTATTTAGATGTCAATCTAAGGACAATGCAGAGGATTCTGAAAGAGTTAGATGAATCTAAATGGTGATTACAAAGGTAATCGGAAAACTTACTCTAATCGTTCTGATAAGAAAAATCTCCCAAATTTGTTGGTGAGGCCCTCAGATTCAACACCGAAGCCTATATCAAGTGCCTTGAAGAGGTAGTGCTGCCCTGGATCAAGAGGTTGGCTACTTGAAGACCGTATGTCTAGCAACAGGACTCTGCACCATCCATCGCACCCTGTACATCTATACGCGCCACTGACTTGGAAATTGTGTAAGCATTTCTCCTCATTTTAGGTCGGAGAACTTGCCTTGTCCCGTGGATTCCAACCCTACGGCAGCACCTTCTTCATTGCAGTAAGAGAGACAGGACCGGTGTAATATCTATGCCAGAGTCACATTGTTTGCGGGAACTAGGCAATTTTTTCTGTGTTTGACCTATATGTATACATATGTGTATGGTGCTCCCCACGTAAAGACGACCTTGTGTCACATCCTGCCTTAATAAGAAATATAGCATGCCTTAAAATTATGTTTATCATATGTATATATATATATATATATATATATATATATATATATATATATAAAGAAATATAGTCTTAAGGTGTGCTATATTTATGGGATAAAGTGAACATTTAAGTCAACACTTAGAGGCGACAGGCTGTTTCATAGTAGACGCAATTGTCAGGGACAATTGCGTCTAGCATGAAACAGCTTGTCGCCTCTAAGTGTTGACTTAAATGTTAGGTTGGTGCAAAAATAATGACGTAATAATGTCGTTTTTTGACGTATTTTTTAACGTCAATAAACGACATTATTACGTCATTATTTTTGCACCACCCTAATATTATATATATATTACATTAGTTATCTGATAGGTAAATATATATAGTTATCTGATAGGTAAAGTACATATCGGCTTAAGTCAAAGGGAATTCAACCATTGTGAAATCTATACATAAAAGCAACATGGAATATACAGAAAACATTTTCTAACCAACCGAACAAACTTAATATTGAATGAATGTGTATGTGATATCATAGTGAATATTGTGCCACTAGTGGGCAGACATCGAAGTGTAATAAGATTTTTGCATACCAAGATTAAAAAGCGAACTTTTTAGAACACATTATCACGTATGATGGGTGCTTATGGGCAATTCACAATAGGGCATTCTGAAGCTTACGACTGCAAGTGATGCGGGCCATTCTGGATCCCACCATTGCAAGTGATATGGGTCATTCTCAGGGCATTCTGATAGACATGACCACAATTGATTGGGTCTTTTTTGAAACATATGATCACAATTAATGGGGTATGGTACTTTCTGGACTCGTTATCACGAGTCCCGTAATGCCTAAGGGTAGTAGGGACATCACACGTACTGCAGCGGTGTGTCTTGGGCAAGAGAACTTGACAAAACCTAACTCCTTCCAGACTGTTTCTGAAGCACATGATTACAATTAATGGAGTATTTCTGGAGGATATGATCACAGGTGTTCCATATTACCTCGGAAGAAAAGCTCAGAAGTTAGCGAAGAATTCTATGGAAACTCTATTCTGGACTCCCAAATGTGTGCTCCTTGTGGACTTCATATTACACAGTTAAACAGTTAACTCTATCAAATACCGCGAGATACTGAACAGACTGATGAATGCTGTTCACAGAAAGAGACCAAAACATTTGCATAAGGGTGACATCTTCCTACACGGCGTCGCTACCCTGCACGCGGTCAACCTGGCAAAAAGGTGACTCGGCGTAATTTAAAGACTATATTACACATGCAACGGTAAATTTTTACGAAGAAAAAATGAATTTCGTACATAATCGTCATTTATTGTTAATTACCGTGAATTTTGTAAACTTTGTGTTTACACAATTCATGGTAATGAATTTATGGCACTCTAAGACTTATAAAATCAATATATCAATAAATTTACATCATCTTCACAAATAGGATTAAAAAGAAAAAAAATCAAATAAAACAGTGAAACACTGTATAAATAATATGTGTATTTAAAAAGGTTTTCACCTTGACAATAGAGTGGCTAACCTTTGTCCTCTTTCTCACTCTCTTATTCTCTTTCGTTGGCAAAAGATCAACTCTCGGCACTCGGTTAATCGACTTAAAACTGTCAAAATGGTGTCTCGCTCATCGTCCCACTTTCAAGCACATTCTTTTAAATCTGACAGAATCTACCTATATAATCTCCATCTATCCATCTCAGTTTGGTTTTGTTATCTATCTATCGATCTCCTATTTTTATGATCTATCTATCTCGGTTTGTTTTTACGATCTATTTCGGTCTGTTTTTATTATTTATCTGTCTCGGTCTGTTTTTATTATTTATCTGTCTCGGTCTTTCTTATTATTTATCTATCTGTCACGGTCTGTTTTTATGATCTATCTATCTATCTATCTATCTATCTATCTATCTATCTATCTGTCTCGGTCTGTTTTTATGATCTATCTATCTATGTCGGTCTGTTTTTATGATCTATCTAACTGTCTCGGTCTGTTTTTATGATCTATCTATCTATCTCGGTCTGTTTTTATGATCTATCTATCTGTCTCGGTCTGTTTTTATGATCTATCTATCTGTCTCGGTCTGTTTTTATGATCTATCTATCTGTCTCGGTCTGTTTTTATGATCTATCTATCTATGTCGGTCTGTTTTTATGATCTATCTATCTATGTCGGTCTGTTTTTATGATCTATCTATCTATCTGTCTCGGTCTGTTTTTATGATCTATCTATCTATCTATCTGTCTCGGTCTGTTTTTATGATCTATCTATCTATCTATCTGTCTCGGTCTGTTTTTATGATCTATCTATCTATCTATCTGTCTCGGTCTGTTTTTATGATCTATCTATCTATCTATCTGTCTCGGTCTGTTTTTATGATCTATCTATCTATCTATCTGTCTCGGTCTGTTTTTATGGTCTATCTATCTATCTGTCTCGGTCTGTTTTTATGATCTATCTATCTATCTATCTATCTGTCTCGGTCTGTTTTTATGATCTATCTATATATTTCGGTCTGTTTTTATTATTTATCTATCTGTCTCGGTCTGTTTTTATGATCTATCTATCTATCTATCTGTCTCGGTCTGTTTTTATGATCTATCTATCTATCTATCTATCTATCTATCTGTCTCGGTCTGTTTTTATGATCTATCTATATATTTCGGTCTGTTTTTATTATTTATCTATCCATCTATTTCGGTCTGTTTTTCTGATGTGTTTATCTGTCTCGGTCTGTTTTTATTATCTATCTGTCTCGGTCTGTTTTTATTATCTATCTGTCTCGGTCTGTTTTTATTATCTGTCTCGGTCTGCTTTTATTATCTATCTATCTATCTATCTATTTCGGTCTGTTTTTATTATTGATCTGTCTGTCTCGGTCTGTTTTTATTATCTATCTGTCTCGGTCTGCTTTTATTATCTATCTATCTATCTATCTATTTCGGTCTGTTTTTATTATTGATCTGTCTCGGTCTGTTTTTATTATCTATCTATCTATATATCTATCTATCTATTTCGGTCTGTTTTTATTATTGATCTGTCTGTCTCGGTCTGTTTTTCTGATCTATCTGTCTATCTATCTATCAATCTATCTGTCTCGGTCTGTTTTTATTATCTATTTATCTATCTATCTATTTCGGTCTGTTTTTATTATCTATCTATCTGTCTCGGTCTGTTTTTATTATCTATCTATCTATCTATTTCGGTCTGTTTTTATTATTGATCTGTCTAGGTCTGTTTTTATGATCTATCTATCTATCTAATCTATCTATATCTATTTCGGTCTGTTTTTATTATTGATCTGTCTGTCTCGGTCTGTTTTTGTGATCTATCTGTCTCGGTCTGTTTTTATTATCTATCTATCTATCTATCTATCTATCTATCTATCTATCTATCTATCTCGGTCTGTTTTTATTATTTACCTATCTGTCTCGGTCTGTTTTTATGTGTTTATCTAACTAGGTCTGTTTCTGTTTTTATGTCTGTCTTGTTCTGTTTTTTTTTTTTTTTTTTTTTTTTTTTTACGATCTATCTATCTCGCTGTGTTTCTGCTCTTAAGACACACATGCACATATATATAATGTATATTGTTGAAAGAAATTTTTTTTTATTATCTATCTGTCTTGATCTGTTTTTATTATCTATCTATCTAAAAAAAATTAATAACTTATTATTAAATAACACATTGATGTTAATATGCCACACAAAACAAACCAAACTATACATTTAAAAAAAAAAAAAATATACAGCAATAAAAATTTAGTCGGCATTAATGAATAACCCATTGTAGTTGATATGCCGTAAAACGAAACAAAACAGTTTCGTACCCGAAAACGTAAAAAACCGTAATTTTTTAAAGGAGTTTTTTTATCCGATATTATTTGTTACTATAAGCATTATTTGTACTGGGTAGACGTGTTTGACTTGTCCCTGTTTTTTTTTTTTTCTTTCTTTTTGTTTTTGTTTGTTTGTTTTTTTAAATAAACAGGTAAGTTAATAACAATCAGCCTAAATATGCGCTTGTCAGTACGAAGTAAAAATATTAGTAAGATTGTATCGCGTCAGTTTTCCAAGCGGAAGCGGGAGTGAATTATGCAGAAAACGGAATTTTCATGTTCTTGTTATTAACATCCCATGAAACATTGGCACCGGTATAAATTTTGTGACTAACCAGAAACACTAAAGATACTCGTTAGCTGCGAGTTATCGATATAATAATGTACAAGATGAATACAGTATCTCTCGATTAGTGCAACTAATGTGTACATTAAAGCTAAAAGATACTCACTAATCGAAAACAATAGCTTAGGAAATCATCTAATTTGCACCTCAAATTTTAGTCTCAATTACAATTAATTTCTAATTTGCGTACTTTAGATATAAGAAGATACAATAAAAATGCTACGAATTAATGTTTAATTATTAATCTGATTTTTTATGAAAAACCTATTTAGACTCCTTTGCCGTATGGTATTCTTCTATTCTTCATATAATTGGCCGAAGTGAGGAATTGCCCTTTCAATTTTTCTACAAATTTGTTGGCTTCTGTCTTCATCATGAAAAATTCCTTCTTTATCATCTTCCCTATGTTGGGGGGAGGGTACGGTTTCTTCACATTCTTCAATGTCTTCGCTTCAAAAACTCTTTGCACTTTTTTGCATCGAAAAAATTAGCTAAGAAATTAATTTTTTTTTTATTGATGTTAAAAATCTATAATTTCCTCTTAATTCACCGATATTTTTAAAGATTTTGCCTTCCATTTTTCTTTTCATTAAATTCCATATATTTTCAATAGAGTTGAAATCTGGTGACTGTGGCGTCCAGTCTAATAGTTTTAATTTATTCTTTTTAAAAATGAATTCTTTGTTTGTTATGCACATTTTCTATTTTTGGAAATTTTTTGAACATATCATAATCAATAGTATTTTAACCTGAATATTTTATTTATAATCTTTCCATAGTAAATCCATACATCTTTTATATTTCGATATTTTTATTTAAATGTAATTTTCTGCATATAATTAAATCATCCATTTTTTAACAAAAAAAAAAATCAAAGATTTACTTTCAAAACCTATAAAATGAGCATAAAAAAATCAAAATATTTAAAAAATTTTAATAGATACAAATATTCAAATATGTATCTTATTATCGGCTTATATTTTAAAATTTATCTATTCATAACGGCCCATTTTAATCGTAATGTAATTACTTAGATAACGTAATACTTGACAAATAAAATAGTTAACGGACCCATTTTCAAATTATTAAATTTTAGAATTTTTTTAATTTATCGGTAACTATGAAAAATTCAATTTTCAATTACTATAGTTATACTGAAGAAATTTTTACCACACTAATCGCGTATTATGCATGCACTAATCGAACTTTGGTATAAAAAATTTTTAGCGTTCTAATCGAATGCGCATTAATTGAAGGATTTCTGTATAAATGTTATATATAATGAGAGTGGTGCTAAAAAGGTCTCCGTCTGATTCACCCACTTTCCAAAATCTGACTTTGGAAGGGATTCTTGGTCGTATATAAACGGCAGTTTCACGACCCAGTATCGGGTTTACGAGTTACTAGTGTCCATTTTCTCTCTTTTTTTTTTTTTTTTTTTTTTTTTTTTTTTAATCATTTCGCTCCAAGCAGAGCAATAAAGCCACTAAGACGCAAAGGGTTACTGAGTGTGAGAGAATATTAAGGAGAGATAACAAGAAATGAACAGGAATTAAGAAGGCAAGAGATAACGATTGACATTGAATTTAAATTTTTGAAGATTAAAGTTGACTAGAAGAGAGTTCCACAAGCAAGAAATGCGGGAGAAAACTGTTATAAACTGTTGTCCTTTTGTGAGTGATGTAATGAGTATGCATACACCTGGGTTCCCACTCACAGTAATATTATTGGCTGGTGTCAGCCATAAATACAGACTGATGTGGAGGTACATGGCCTACGCCTATTGCCTACCACTACGACGAGGACCAGACCATTACGGTTACCTGCTAGATTGTCCTACTCGGTTACAGTAGTCCAAAACCACTTTGCTACTTCGAACAAATATATCCCTTTCCGGGACATATCAGTGAGTTTATCTATTAAGGCACTGGATTTACTGAGGTCTGCAAAATATCCCATAATGCTGCTCAATAAGTTCTAAATCAGGTGAGTTTTGGAGCCAGTGGCGTTACTGTTCCTGGAGCCTTTTTCATGTCATCCGTTTAGGATAAGGGATTGAATTACCTTGCTGGAAGAAGCAACCATCCCAGGGATACGACGCAAGAAAAAATGAGTGTGAATGAACTGAAACAAGACCTGCGTTTGTCACTCTTATCTAGACTGACTCCATTTTCTTTAGTGGTTTTCGCGTACTCCGGTAGTCCCAGCCACGTCATGTCTTTATAGATCTATAACCAGCTTGCATAACACTTTGCTGATTGGCTGGATCTATAACCTCATTCGCTCTTCTGTACATAAAAACCCTATTCGAATGAGCTGGAAATATAATTCGTTTGAACAGAAGAGACGACGCCAATCTTCCATGGTTCAATGACGATGTTCTATGGTCCCGGTGAGGTGCAGTAACCGATACCCTGGTGTCAATGCCATCTTTGTTGGCTGACGACTACGAAGCGTCATGGAGTATGTTATACAATCTATTGACTAGAGGGTTAAGCGATTCAAGTGCCAAACTGGGGCGTAATTTTATGCAATATTTTACTTCCTAGGGTGGTTGCTATCTTTGTCAGTAACATTTTTAATACAAACATTCATCTAATACAATGCACTACACCCACTTATCTGAATAAGGTAGGTGGCATGACCGTAAGAGAAGGAAGTAGGACATGAAGCTTATGAGGATATTAAGGATAGATAACGATTGATCATAGACTTGAAAAGTTAGTGTTCGAGAAAGCATCCACGCGGGAGCCTATTTCACAAAATAGTGGTTCTTAATAAGAAGCTGTCTGAGTGAAACATCCTTCTTTTCAATGGAATATGGAGGAAATGACGGTGATTCACGCTTGTGGACGGCGGCTCTTGGCTGTAAAGATCTGAACTGGTGGCTTAATCTGAACATTTTCTTTGTTCCCGCTACTTAGTAATGTTTTCAAAGAAGAGTAATTAGGAAGACAATAGATAACAGTTGATGTTGCATTTAAATTTTTGAAGATCAAAGTTGGCTGGAAAGCATGGGGCCGAAAGAGAGTTTTACAAGCGAGAAGTGCGAGAAAAGAAACTGTTAGCAAAGAACTTAGGGTTACATGTAGCCAATTCAACTGTAAATTGATGTTAGTTTGTTGTCAATCTAGTCATTTGTACCATGCGTGATACACGAGTAGACGATCATGTATCTTTCGATACATGACTGACGAGGCAAATTCTTCCCGCAGTAGGTTGCCATTTCTTTCTGCGGTAAACTGGTTGCCAACTAAGGTTAAAGAACCCAGTCTGTCCTGTTATTCAACCCATAGCTGGGGGATAAGAAGATTGATTTATACCTTTCCCAAGAGTATTAGCACGTAAGTGAATATAATGGATTCGACTGGAATTCGAACTCGGCACTCCTATTCCTCAATCTGAGCCGCTATCTATTACTCCACCGTGCTCTTAAATTAATAAAATCTAGGCACCATAGCGAAGAGCTCATGAGAACAATTATGATGAAAGTATTTTATAGAAATGGCACAGGGAAGAAATTTTACGGTGGTGTGAAAGTGACTGAAGCCAAGAGGTCAGGACCAGTAATATTGCTGATTCTTCTTTGGATTTTATCAAGGATCTCTAAATATAGTGATTTTCCAAACTTAGCTTAGATGTGGCACAAGGCACATATAATAATTTCTAAATATATGTCAGGTTGCACTAGATCAGATGTGGCAGCAATATTCTAAGCATGGACGAATGGTATAATGTAAGATAGATTCTAGAGAGAAAAATTGTCTAGCACGACACAGTGAAACAGCTTTCTTAGCAGCTGACCTAGTAATGGATTCAATATAGTCTTTCGACTTCATGTCAGCTGAGAATGTTAGCCCGAGAAGGCGCAACGAGTCACTTTCCTGGAGGTTAGCATCAGCCATGCTGATGGAAGATCCTGGGGCGAAAGAATGAGCCAAAACAGATCCAGCCTACATATAACAGCAATATCTTCATATAAAAAATAATAAATGAATATAGACTGCTATGTAATATCAATCTTCTGGTAAACATGGACTATCGTGTCCACAATAAGACGTAGTGTCAGAAGGGCGTTTCCCCCCCCCATGATACCGTTTTTTTTGGGGGGGTAACTACTTTCACTCTTCGGCAATGTTTATTGTTTTAAAAAGCGATGATTAGAATTAGAATAAAACTTAAACACATGATGAAAGTGAATTTATACATGTTGATATTTTTGAGAAATTACAACATTCTAAGAACTAATAAAATTAAAACAAATGCAATGCAATATTTATCATTTAACAATTTATAAAGAAATAAATATGAAAACAATTTTTTATTCATAACTTATGATTTAAGTTGTTTATCTAAATAAGGTTCCCTTTTTATTAGGTTGGTGCAAAAATAATGTCGTTTTTTCTTTTTACGTTAAAAATACGTCAAAAACGACATTATTTTTGCACCAACCTAATAACAATCCAAAATTCTTTTTATTAACCAATTTTTATTTTGAAGTTTGATTATTTTTCCATCGTCAACAAGGTGGGCACTCCAGACAAATTGGCTATTGAGAGTCTTGAGTTTTTAAAAATGTAAGTTTTATAGAATTATAAGAAGCATTTGTTGCACGACCATCTCATTTATTTATTTATTTTTATTATTTTTATTTTCATCTTATTTATTTATTTATTTATTTATTTTTGTTCTTCTCTTTTTATGCATTTTGAATTATTGTCCATTTCAAGTTTTGGCAAACATGGAAAAAAACATGTCTGCAATAAGACATAGTGTCAAACCTTCACAAAAATAAACCTTTGCGTCCCGGGGCGATAGAATGAACCAAAACAGATCCAGCCCACATAGCAATATGTTCATATAAAAAAATAATAAATGATTATAGATTACCATGTAATATCAATCTTCCTGCAAACATAGATTATACAACGTAGTGTCAAAAGGGCGTTTTTCCCCATGACACCGTTTTTTTTTAACTACCTTCACTTTTCGTCAATGTTTATTGCTTTAAAAAGCGATAATTAGAATTGTAATAGAAAATGTATAAATTCGCTTTCATATGATTTAGTTTTTTGTTCTTAGGAATTGACAGCAAAAATAATAATCATTTGTTGTTAAATTATTTACACTGTTTATTTATTATAGTATTTATTGGAATGATTGGCAAAACATCGGTTTATTGTCGATTGATTCGAACTTTATAAAACGGTAAATAAGGATTTCCTTATAGTGGTTCACATATTTGAATAATTTAGTAAATGTTTATAAATTTATGAATAAAGATTTATTTTAATTATTTCTTTATAAATTAATAAATGATAAATATTGCATTGCATTATTTTTAATTGTATTAGTTTTTAAGAAAGGTGTAAATATAAAATTATTTTTTGTAAATAAAACAATATGACAAAAAAAGAAAATACACACATAAAGTCTAACATATAGTAGTCGCTATTTGAATTCTGTGACAATAACAACGATTATTATAGACTCACTTGCTCGGATTGTTAATGTCATTATCGTTGTTGTTTACAGTCAAAACAAAAGGTTTCAGCTGATGTAGTCTTTGACTTTCATTATGAGCTGGCTCTACTGCAGTAAACTGATAACAAATAAGGAAAAAGATTTTTGGAAATAATTTTTAGAGATTAGAATTCATTAGATCTTTCTCAATGCGCGACAGTTGTCACAACTAAAAATATTGAGCTCAGAAGTTTTGTCCTGTTCATAATAACGATAGTGTAAAATCAATTCCTGATTTTTAAATAGATATTTCTATTTACATTTTATTGACAATGACAAATTTGAACCTCCCTGGGTATGACGATAAACTACATCCGCATCCTGGGTAAGAGGATAAACTACGTCCAACAGCAAGAAGGTTTTGAGGAGTGTGGAACCATCTCTTAATTGCTGGTGTTCCCAGGTCCACCCTGACCCGGGGTGGTAGTACCTTTTAGGGTCTCAGTTATGGGTAAATAATTAACCCCCAAACTGGGGTTAAAACACGATGAAAATGTAAAAATTGATTTTAATAACAGAAATACTTTGTAAAAAAAATATTACCAGCAATAAATTTTTGAAGAAAAATTATTACCAGAAATACATTTTTGAAAAAAAAAAAAAATTACCAGCAATAAAAATCTTGTTGGCATTGATCTATTGAGGTTGATATGCCGTAAAACAAAACAAACAAACAAATTTGAAACTATGTTTTTAAGGAAACCATTTTAAAGTGTTAAAAGTGCGAAATGAATAAATGAGTTGATTTTAATAACCTCAGTTTGGTCGAAAAAAGTTTTTCTAAAAATAAACTTTACCCCAAATAACGAGAATAGATTGTCATTATTCCGTTGTCTATACTAAGGGAGATAACTTGTATCAGCTAATTATCTCTTCTTGGTAAGTCATTCTTGTAGGAATGCCACTTCCACTGAGCAAAAGTGGCTTTCATCGTCACAGGCGTTTCGACTGAAAAATCAATGGGGTTTCTAATCTCCAGCATGACTGTCGGATCCTAGTATGTCCATATGTTCAGGCACCAATTGTGTTTCTACAACACACACAGAGCCAGCCCGTGGCTTATACTGCTACTATGCTGAGCGGTTCAAGTATGTATCTCACAAGGGCCACAATATGGTAATGGCCAGGGCCGGTGTATAAACCCACAACTGAAGGATAGGAGCTGATTAGGGACCCCAAGCAGTGCTTTGTGACACTCGCTGTCTTAACAACATTTTCTTTTTTCCTACCTACATTTATATACCTTATCAATTAACTGACTAATGGATAAAAAATCTTTGCGGATTTTAACGGGTTTTTTTTTTTTTTTTTTTGTCTAAATCCGTGAATTTGTTTAGTTTTGCTCAAGTTAAGTCTCGAAAAAAACACTATATAAAATTCACTATTTTTTTTATTTATAATGTTGAATGTGTTAAGATTCAGATTTTTAACAAGAAAAATCTCAAGTTGATGTTAAAAATTGTCGCAAAACATTATTTATTTATGGAATTATATGACATGTCTCTAATTTATATCTGTATTTATTTTCAAGTTTTCTACATGAATTGTTTACCAATATTGCATCTGATCCATTGTTGTACATAATTAGCGTACAATTAAATTTGTATTTTATATGAATACTACCTTATAAAAATTGAAATGTAGTATAGTATGGGGGTGTGTATCCTAGAATCCGGGGTGGGGATTGCATGAAACTCTTGCATCAGCCCTGATGCTCAATATCAACAAATATTGATAACAACAAATTAAATTAAATGTTCGATTTATCTTTACCGATTCGGAGTTTCGAAGATATACTATTCACTTGTCAGAAGACTTGATAAAGCTTAATTGATGATCATTTTTTTAACGAAATGTATATTTCTTTTAAATAAATTATCTTTTAATAGAAGTCTAGACTTTCAAGTGATATGAGCCACCGTTAGAAGTATGAGTAAAGAGGAGTAAAGAAAACTCAATGCTTTTTTAAGCAGCGCATTGTTTTTTTTTTTAAAAAAAAGTCTTTGTTGTTTTTGTTTGGAAGCGAAATCCAATGTAGTCGAACGCAGTAAGTCACGTCAGCAACATGCAACATTGTTTATTTATATATGGAAAGATCTATTATGACATGTCTCTAATTTGTATTTAGATACATTGTATTTATTTTCATTTTTTCTACGGGAATTGTTTACCGATATTGCATATGATCCATTACTGTACATAATTAGGTATCAATAACAATAATCAATAATCAGTAACAATAAAATACTACCTTATGAAAACTGAGATGCAGTAGAGTGGGGAAGGGGTACTTATTATAGATTCAAGGGTGTATCATATTAGGTTGGTGCAAAAATAATGACGTAATAATGTCGTTTTTTGACGTTAAAAATACGTCAAAAAACGACATTATTACGTCATTATTTTTGCACCAGCCTAATAGATTCGTGGAGAGCACTGGGCCTGGTGAGGGTAATATTAGCCGTTTCCTTATAAGGAAACATTCAACATCTATTCACCGAGCATTTAGTGCTGCTTTTGGTTGAAATTTATAAAAATCTTTTTCTTAAAACAATTTATCAGGAAAATATGTTTTCACGTAGAATAGCTAATATCGCTTCTTTTTTTTTTTAGTATTGATGGAGGCTTCTTTTTTGTCTTTTGCTTGAGGTGGTGTGAAATGTCGACATCTTGATTACGTCATCATTCTTCGAGTTATATACGCTATCCATTTTACTTATTACTGCTGTTGAAAGTCCTCAACTGATGTGGTTTGTTATCTGGTACAGTTCTTTGTGATTCTGTAGCGTCAATCCACGAGGTTCAAGGAAGGATGGTCCTCGCTAGGGCCTACACGCTTCACTCGACATTTTTTAATTTAGTGTTGTCCTTCTATAATGTGTAGAGGATTAAGCCTGCTCTGTTATTTAATCCATAGCTGGTGGAAGAGAAGAGATAGGTTGATATCTTAACTCGTGGAATTCGAATTCTTCTCGCAGAATTCTGGTTCTGAGCCTATCGACATTACACATCTAAAAAGTCATAAATTATAACTTTTTTTTCCACTATCCGATGTAAGGATTGAACTCACGACCGCCATGTAACATAATAGGACAATACAGCGGGAAAACCCAAAAGTCGTTTGTCTGTTTCTTCAACTGAACAAGATCTCACCTGCAGTTGGCAAATGAATGACAAATTTGGAAACTGTCCAATGTCACGTTTCTTTCCTAGAACAAACTGCAAACAGCGGTTTTATTGATGCAGTCTTATATATATTTAGTATATTTGGACATAAATTGTTTTGTTTTTTTTAAACATCTATTGTTGAAAACAATAGACAGTTTGTGCCTGTTAGTGTTATTTAATATTTTTTTTCTTCTAACGTTGAAGAACTTTAACACATGCAACATTATGAATAAAAAAATAGCGAATGTTTTACGTATAGTGTTTTTCCGCGAATTAGCATGAGCAAAAAAATTCACGTATTTGGACGAAAAAATAAAAATCAGAGAATGACGTCAAAACCCTCGAAAATGTGTCATCCTTACATTTGTGCTTACCTTAATTTGTAACATATATAAATGTAAGTAGAAGAAAAAAGTAAATATTGTTATAGTGAGGGCCACAAAACACTACACGGGACCCCCAATCAGGCTTGAGACCCGCATGCACCGGTCCTGTGAGTGTGTGTGTAAATACATACATAACACACGCATATATATATATATATATATATATATATATATATATATATATGTTAATTTCTCACATCAAAGCTTTAACAAAAATAATAACTAGTTTTAACCCGTGAAAATGCCACGGTTTTCCTATTTAAAATTTCTGATAAAACTTAATTCTTCAGGTAATGATTAAATAAGCTCATGGCAAATTCTACCACACTAAAATATCCGTAGAAATTCCCCTATCGCATTGTTAAATATTTGAGCTTAACATCCTTAACAAAATATTGTAATAAAAATCATAAATATGAATGGTGGTCGCTATTTTAAGTGAGGGTGTACAACTGAAAAGATTTTAAATTGACCATTTTTTTTCTATTTCACTGAAACAGACGTCAAACACTTCAATCTTCCCTTGTTTCATTTTCCCACTGAAATCAAGTATCGTCTTTGATATGTATTTTGTCTTCTCACGCGATCAAAACGGAATAGTCCATTATTTATGAGTTATTATTAGTAAGAGATGTTAAACATATCTATCTTTCTTTTTCACTGAAGCTAAGCGGCGTCTCTATTATGTCTTTTGTCTTTCTATGTGATCAAGACGGCATCGTCCATTATTTATGAAGCAAGCATAACAGTCGTGTGAACTAACGAAGAGAGAGACAAGCACAATTATTATATGATAACCTGGATTGTCTTATTTGATCTTGCGAGCTCAGAATTTCCTTCCAGGTTGTTTATTAAAACTTTTGGCATGAGTTTAAACTGACCACTCCTCCATTTTCCCGTAAATTGTGATCATTTTGCTTAAAGTTCGTATATTTTTCATTTCGGATGAAAGCTTGAACATTTTCCAAAATAATTCAGGGAAATTTTAATTTTTCAAAATTATAATTTAGCGATATGGAAATAAAATGTATCAGTTTAAACGCCAGGAGGATATGGATAAAATGTTCTTTACTAATCGTTTTATATTCGTAGTTGTCTCAAGGGCCCGGTTTAGGCTTTAAGTGCCCCCCCCCCACTTCTTTACGTATTTTGCCGAACCCCCTTCATCTGAACCCCCCAAGAGGGGCCATCGAATAAAAAAAAACACTCTGACTAGTGGGGCCCAAATACTCTAAATTGTTTCAAATTAGTTCAAAGAGCATAATCTGAAGATAGACAAAAATCGGTTCTGGTATGATATCTACCGAGGCATTTGCAACCTACAAAAAAAGAGACGACGCACTATATCAAATGACACACTTACGGCCTACAGCAATGAATTCCTTAAACTGCATACAGTATTATTTTAACCAAAAGGGAGTAGCGAATTTATCTCATTTGTATTCACAAAGGAGGTATTTTTGTAATTCCATTACAAAATGTATGAAATTTTGGAATTAGTGTATTATTTTATTAAGGAAATACCGAAAAGTAGTATAGTAACTTTTAGTGGAAAGTCACCTAATACTATATCTGATTGGCATAAATTTTATACTACAAACTGTTTGTTTATGTTCCATAATAATAATAACATATTGGTAAATATCATTTCATAGGAGAAAATGAATATTAGATATCATACTATAGTAGAAAATGGGCAGTAGATATCATACTATAGTTACTATAGCACCCCAAAATCTCTACACTTATTATTAGTCTCCTCTAGTCTTGAGTGCCCTGGGCCGCAGTCCATATAGAAAAATGGCATTGCACCCACTTCACAATATCTTTTGGGAAAAGTAGAATTTGGGTTGTAAATAAATGAGGTTATTTTGAATAATTCTCAGACGTATAGAGCGCGAAGTTGAACACTGACTGGGTATTATTACTTATAAAGGTCATTCTTCATTATGACTATACACCTCTGCACCTATCTTGTGCATTTTTGCACTGTATGACACAAGGATTGAACTCACGACGTTCAGATCAACTATTATCTACTGAGGTAAATCCCACTCTCTCGTATTTCCACTTTTATTATTCTTAACTCATTTTTTTCCTTTCGTATCCATGTATAAGCAGATTAATATGACTACTGCAAATTCGTCTACGCAACGTAGCGGGTAAGGTAGCTATCCTGGATAAACAGTTTCTCGAGGAAATGGTATGTCAGTTACGCCACTTTTTTTTTTTCTTTCGTATCGTGAAATTTTAAAACTTCAGCTGTGCTCTCAAAGCCATAAGTATGCTTTGTGGTAAACAAGCTTTACATTTTCAGAGAGTCTGTTATCATGATTCTCTTAAAGATGGATGCCTGAAAAGAAATAAGAACAAAAAGATCCTTTTCTGACTGTCAGAGAGTGAGTGAGCTAATATAAATCTTAGAAAATAATTGAAGAAATGTTTAAACAAAATGTTATTATAAATAATGAAAGACAACTCGTTTGTGTTAAAATTGAGTTATGTCCCTTGAATGTGCGTAAAACGAAAAAAAGATTTTCTTTTGGTTTTTAATTTTTCATTGTCATTATTTTCCCTTTATATAAAGTTCTAGTGTGAGTTCAATACCCGGTTAAGGCAGTGGAGAACTTTCAGAGGGAAAATTAACAGGAGATAACTGATAACTGACATCCATCAAACATGGCACGTGGAACTAGAACAGTCTACCCCAGTGAGCGAAATGAAGGGTTCAGTTCGACATTCAAACCACCTGAAGAAGGCCGGAGCGTACTACGGCCGAAACGTTGTGATAAATATGGCGACAAAGATGAGGATAATAGTCCGAATAATGTAAATAATATCCACAGAGCTGTTTTATACTGCAACTATACGGAGCAGACTTTAGTTACAGTTTCTGGGAGAGAGGACATTATCTGGCGTGATCAACACTCTCAATAAGACCAGCGCACTCAAACCCTTGGTCACGACGACTTATGACTTCAGGCTAACTCATCCAATGACGGTTCCAAATAGTTCTTTTTATCCAATTTCACTCACAAGACTTGTGTCAACCAGTGGTATGGTTTTAGGGTACGTGCCGCGCGCTGGGATCGCCCCTCCAGGCTGATATCAAGAAGTCACTTTCCGGACAAATCTGATATGCTGAGATTCAAACCCGGGGCACACGTTCGAAAAGCGAACGTTTTAATCACTCGGCCATGTGCCTTTTAATTACAGAAATGCTTAATTATCACACAATTTACATATACATATACCTTTCCTTATGTATATAAAAGTGCTCTACCTTTCCTTATGTATATAAAAATGCTCTATTTTAAAAATTTTAAAAAGAGTTTTTTATTACACACACAAAAATAACATTTGTTCTAGTTATCATAAAAAGCACCCATTTTGAAAAATCGCTAAACGTGAAACAGTGCTGCAAATGAGTAAATATTAAAAAATATATACCATTTTTTTTATTTAGTTAGTCATTAACAACCTGTTTCACACTAAGTGATTTTTCAAAATGTATGCTTGTTTATTTGGAGGCCCCTGAGATCTGTCATTATTTTCACATTTTCAAAAAGAATGCATCACTTTGAAATAATTTCACTGACACTTTGAAATAATTTCATTCCTTATTGTTTATTAAACATCGACATTTTTTGAAAAATCACTAAGCATCAGTCCGTTAATAGGTAACTAAATACATAAAGTTATTTCTTTAAGTATATTAAAAAAAATTAAAGTATTTAAAATAGAGCACTCATATATACGTAAGAGAAGGAATATACAAATAAAATATTTTTTTTTTATTATTTAGCCTATTTACCTGCAGACTGTTGTCTTCATCTTTGTTGTTGTTATTACAACGTTTTGGCAGTTGTGCGGTGGCCTTCATCAGGTGTATGTTGATCCGTGTAACATCCAGGGAATTTCGAACTGAACTCTTTATTTAATCTACAGAGGTAGATTGTTCTCTTTCCATTGCCCATAAATACAGGGACTCTTTAATAAGGGTTTTTATTTCCTGCAAAACTGAATAACATCAGATTTTGAAACCAAGCTATATTATTTAATATGGAATAAGGAGTTATTATTTACACTGTTTATATTCGGACTAACAATATGGAATATTTTTTTAAAAGAGGACATTTTGAAACTTTAGCCAAAACCTGAAGATTTCAGATTTGGGTATCTTTTCTTCCACTATAAACAAGATTTATACCTATGTACATATTACTGTGTAACATGATTTTTGTCCTTGGGTAGCAACTGTTATTTCCTATTTGCTTATGCCTAGAAAGCATGAAAAATGGCTAATATTTCCTTCAAACTTTGCATTTGTAACTAGAATAATGATATTTCTTAAATTTACCTATTCCCATTGGGAAAACAACTGGCGAATGTGAACATTCTCGTTCATGTAAATTAGAAACAAAACGACATATGATTTAAAAGTATCATTTATTTATTCTAGGATTACACAAGAGAGATCAAAAGAATGAGAACACTCTATCCCCGTAGATTAAATAAAGAATTCAGTTTGAAATTACCTGTAGGTTACCCAGATTGAGTGCTCTATTTTAAATTTTTTAAAAAGAGTTTTTTTATTACACACACAAAAATAACATTTGTTCTAGTTATCATAAGTAATAAAAAAGCACCCATTTTCTGAGGAAGGTCGGAGGGCCGAAACGTTGTGATAAAAATAACGAAGATGAGAACAATAGTCCGAATATAAACAGTGTAAATAATTATTCCAGAAATTCAGACAGAAAAAAAAAATTAATTATGAATTTGAATTAAATTTTATATTTGTCTTAACACCGAAATAATATTGTCATAAATTATATTTTGAATTAGAAATATTTGTAGGAAATTCTGTCATCTAGATTAAAAAATCCGAACGTCTGAATTTCAATCAATAAAAATAAAGAAAACATGGGTGTGCCTGTTAAATAAATCATTTGTATAAACACATACGGGAATTCAAAAGAGTCAAAAAGGAGTAAAAATAATTTTTCGTTGAGTGGGTCGTTGGTCCACAGAAAAAAAAATACGGTTTAGAAAAGACTTATAGTCATTGGTCCACAGCAAAAATCAGCAGCTGAGAAAAGACTTTGGTCACCAGTGAAGATTCTCCAGCCGCCCTTGCTTGTCCTGGTTATGACGATAAACTACATCCGGTAGCAAGGCCTCTTATCAGGAGGTTTTGTGGAGCATTGTACCATCTATTAATCGATGTTGTTCCTAGGTCCATCCTGGCCCGAGGTGGTAGCATCTGTTAGAATCCCAACTAAATAGGTTTTTATAGTAAAAATACTAGCAATACATTTTTGAAAAATTCTCCATGTATAATACGCATTTAAAAAAAAAGAAGAAAAATCAGGGGTGCGTATTATGTATAGCTACAAAAAATCTTTAGAAAATTGCCCTAAAATAAAATAAGAATTATCATAAAACTAAATTAGAATAATATTATTCTATGTTTAAAACCATTTTTTAAATAAGAGCAGGAAACGCTGGCAGTAATGAAATTGAATTTAGGGTTTGATTACCAGACAAGAGGTGCGTATTACGCATGAGTAGAAGCATTTTCCTACACTTTCAGCACAACTTCAAGTGTCCGTATTATGGATGAAGGAGTATTACGGGGAATTACGGTATTACCTGTACATTTTGGAAAAAAAATTACCAGCAATACATCTTTGGAAAAAAACAGCATCTAAAACCCTCTTTACAAAAATACGTCAATAAAACCTGATCTATACACAACACTGATTTCTTACAAAGTACATATTCTATTCATACGAACCTATCCGAAAAATTTTGTCGGCATTACTTAACCCATCGAGGTTGATATACCGTAAAACAAAATAAACCAAAGCGTCTCTAACTGTTGTTGTTGTTGTTGTTGGAGATGAATTGTTTGAAGTCGCCGATACACGTTTCTTTCAGCATACGCTGGGAATGGGGGGAATTATGTACTCATATCTTGTGTCCGAACGGCTTGAACACACAGTCGCATCTCCTGCTGCTGAAAATCAATGGTTTTTCAGAAATTTTTCCCAAGAGTAGGCTCGATAAAAATAGGGTTTTATTTTTCTCTGATTGGGCAAAGAATCAGAGAAAAATAAAACCCTCTATTTTTATCGAGCCTACTCTTGGGAAAAATTTCTGATTCTTCACACATAAGTTTTATTAACTGTTTTTTTTTTTTGTTGTTTTTTTTTTTCAGAAGAGCAATATTGGGATTGCCATGGTAAAGAAAGATATTTTTCTTTAGAATTTATCAATTGTTTGTGGATGTTCGTACAGAATGAAATGTTGACAAAAAAAAAAAAAAAAAATTAAACCTCCTGGTTTTCATAAATTCCATACATACTTTGTTTGGATATTAAATTTCATAAGTCATTTTATAGGGGGGGGGAGTGCGTAAATACTGATAGGTGTCTCGCTATCTTAATTGTATTTTATTTTTAAGGTAGTCTTTTTTTTTTTTTGTTTTAGTATCCTGAATTAAACACATGTGCTTTACAACATTATCAGAAAGTGGTTGAATTTAAGTCTACTGTTTATCTCGAAGAATAATAATAATAAGCCTCTTATGAGATAACAGGAAAAAAAACTACTTAAATAAAAAAAAACTGGTTCACTCTTAAAAAAATAAGGGAATTTCTTTTTTACAATATTTTTGAGATTAGCGTTCTTTTAGACATTCCTTCAGCCAGCCAGAATAAAAAAAAAAAACACTGATTAGTTATCGATTTAGAAGGGGGTGGTCATGTTCATAATAAGTAATAGTGTAAAAATCGATCCCTGACTTTGAAAAGTCATCAAAAAGTTTGTTTATAAATGTTATGTTTGAAACTGCTTTTTTCCGTCACTGATATCTGCATACTGTTTTTTAAACGTTGAGAATCTTTAAAAAGGTTTGGTTTTTTAAACTTTTTTCTTCATGTAAGCTTTTTTGTGTGGTTGTTTCTGGGGTGTTAATTATTTTATTTATCTTAATTTTTTACTTTTGGAAAAAATCTATACTTTAATAAAAAGAAAAAACGTATGTATGTATATTGTGTGTATGAAAATGGACAATGAGGTCAACACCACTTAGTGTTGACCTCACTGTCCACTTTTATATTTACATATGCTTTTTAATTTTATCTCTGGTATTCCCATTTAAAACCGGCATCATATGTGTGTGTGAATGTGTTTGTTTTCTTTAATGATAAATCTTTCTAAAACAAAACAAAAAAAATACAAAATCTATTTAAATTTCACCAAACAATTCTTTTTATATTCGTTTGGTCGTTTGTAAAAAAAAAAAAAAAAAAAAAAAAATCTCGTACGCAAATATCAATGACGAAAGCACACTTTCAAACGGTGTGACGGTAACTTTTCAAAGCCAGAGATTCTGTGTACCTAACAGAACCCAACTTCTAAATCGATAATTAATTAATCAATATTTTATTGAATTCTCACAAGTGTGGCGACCGAAGAAAGGTCTCTAAAAGAATGCTGATTTAAAAAAGAATTTTTCCTATTTTTTAAGGGGTGTACCAGTGTTAAGTAGTGTGAAGTTTTAGTCAGTTTTTCTTTCTACTCTGTTTTTTAGCATTTTCGTTTTACGAATACAAATCTAAATTCGGTGTATTGTGAAAAGGACATTGCGGTTTTTATGATGAATGAAAACCAACCGAAAACGTGTGAATGGTTTTGATAAATGGGTGAAATGGTTTAACTGTGACACTTGTTAGTGACTCATTTATTTTTTTCTTTAAGCTGCACGACTTGAAATACTAGAGAAATTAACAAATTCAACCAAAACAATTGTAATGAAAGCCAGCCGACAGACCACAAACATGGAAATTACTGGTTAACTCCCCTTTAATTATGATACATACACACACACACAAACTTCTCTCCCCTCCTCACTCTCCCCTTCCATCCGATCTCTTTCTCCTCTTCGCGTCTATTCTCTCTCTGTCTCCTCTCCTCGTCTATTCTCTCTCTGTCTCCTCTCCTCGTCTATTCTCTCTCTCTGTCTCCTCTCCTCGTCTATTCTCTCTCTCTGTCTCCTCTCCTCGTCTATTCTCTCTCTCTGTCTCCTCTCCTCGTCTATTCTCTCTCTCTGTCTCCTCTCCTCGTCTATTCTCTCTCTCTGTCTCCTCTCCTCGTCTATTCTCTCTCTCTGTCTCCTCTCCCCTTTCCCCCTCACTTCCCCTCACCCTTCTCTCTTCCTCTTTAATTTATCCCTCCCACCAACTTCTCTCTTACCCCTCCCTTTCTGTTTATGTTTCCTCTTCTCTCTTCGCTCTCCTTTTCTCTTGCTTTTCTCCTACTACCGTTCCCTGTTTTTTTAACATCTCTCTCTCTCTCTCTCTCTTTTTCTTCACTTTTGTTTCTTTTCATCTCTTTGATATTATTTTACATTCTTTTACTTTTTTATTTTTTTCTCATTTTCTCTCTTTTTCTGGGTGTCTTGATGTGGTGTAACAATTAGAGAAGCTCATCTGATTGACCATTATTATTTAGTAAGTTGGATCCTCACTGAATGTCCCCTACAAAAATTTGATATTAAATAACCCAAGAGTTGACTTACTGTAAAATCAACAGTTGATTTTTTAGTCAATGTTGAATTGTGTATGGGTCAACTAGACTAGCTTTGCTAACCTAGTCTAGTTGACCATTACAACTGAGTAGTGAGTTCAATTCTTACTGGGACACCATACACAATTCAACATTGACTAACAAAGGTTCACATGTAAAATCAACTAACCTAACCTCTTGTTTTCTCAGTGAAATAATTATAGATATATATATATATATATATATATAATTATTATAAGTTAATAGACTTAAAATATGGTTTTTCGCTACACAGTTCCAACCATGTTTCAAAAATGGAAGCTAAAAGCCCCTAATTTAATTTTGTACTTAAATTAAAGACATTAGTTCTATTTGAGGATGAAATAGAACTAATGTCTTTAATTTAAGTACAAAATTAAATTAGGGGCTTTTAGCTTCCATTTTTGAAACATGGTTGGAACTGTGTAGCGAAAAACCATATTTTAAGTCTATTAACTTATAATATTAATGCTCTGTAAATTTACATTGAGCACTATTTTGTAAAAATAAAAATATCTATAAGAACACCGGATTATATATCTTACTGTTCTTTCTTTTTATTAATATACATATATATATAATTATTTATTTAAAAATATGATTCCAATGCTACATAAGAGTTCTCATGTTTCAAAACAAGAGCTGAAAACTTCAATATAATTATTTGAATTAAATTGAAATTAAAGTACCAAGCTCTGTTCCATCTTCAAGTGAAATATTTTTTGGGATAACTAATTCCTGAAATTTATGCGTTTTATAAGCATATTCATTATTAAAATTAAAATTACTATGGTAACAGCTAGAGCAGTTATTTAAAGAAAAGGGGCATAAGGGTTAATAATTTGTATCAGTATCTCAGTTACATTCAAAGACGTCAAGTCAGGGTAAGGTTCGGGTGTCTAAATTTAAAGAGGAAGATGACATCGTCTAGTCTGGTTAAGTGTCTATGGAGATTTATTTATTTTATTTTTTATTTTTTTCTGAAAGGGTTTTGTGTATATAAAAAAAACTGTCACAATTCGCTAACATTATATATATATATATTTATATTAAGACATGTCTCATTAAATAATTTAGACAAGTTTTATCTTCTTATTTTTAATAGGATCTTCTCATAATGACAGACAAGTTTCTTAGTATCCTTATTAAAGGAAGAAAGAAAATTACCATGCTGATGCATATTCATTTTATTCCAACTACTTTTGACATTAGCACATCGTCATCATTAGGGTGCTGTTTTTTTTGGGGGTGGGGGGTTAATACAAAAAATTGTTGTGTTCATCTGAAAATTAAATTTTTACTTGTGAAGTGAAAAATGCTAAGGTTATGTACTATATGATTTTTAAATCTTATGACGTGAATGTCAGGGGAGGTAACTAAGTTATTGAAATGTCTAAATATTTTTTTAAAAAAGAAAAAACTATCTACTGTAAATATTTTAAAATATTTGTGCAGTATTTATAATTAATTTTATTAAAGGTTGCTTTCAATTTTTTATATAGAAAACTTCAAGAAGTTTTAGTTTATGTTTATTATTTTTATGAAAAAGTATAGTTGTATTTTCAACAAGAATTTTCCCAAATTGTGAATGTGGACAGGTATGCTGTTGTAAATGTTGAGAGATGTTAGATGTATCATATATAGAAATATATATTGAATTAATACAAAGAAAATGTTTGTAACTTAGCTGATTGATGTTATATTCAGCATCCCAACTCCAGAGTTTTGTAGATGGTCTCGCTGAGAATCACTCCATCCACACATTGGGGGTAGCAGCAATTATCTGCTTATATTTCTCAGTTTTTCTTTCTTATATTCAATTTTCCTTGGTGCAAATTTTTTCATAGAGTATGAGTGCGCACATGTGCCCATGACCCTGTTTGCATGGATGTGCATATATGTAGAACGTTGTAGTTATTTGTTCTTTTCATAGTCTTTTTCACTTAACACTCACTCCTTAAACCTTTCTCTCTTTTTCCTTTCAGTTGTAGCCATTTTGACTTCCAGTTTTCTAGATACATAATGTTGTTGTATATACTCCAAATATTCTTCGAAAAAACAATAAATTTGTGACTCCCAGTGAGGATCAAACTCACAAATGCAATAAATAACTGTCTGTGGGATCAGGTTGCTAAACACAGCTCTAAGATATAGTGTGGTTCACATTGTTACATTTGGCTCTCATATATGAGACAAAGTGGAAAAAGTTTTCATGTTAGGACTTTCATCGAACTTTTGGACTTCATTAAACTAAGGTGATGTTTACATTGTTGTGACTGCACATGTGCATGAAGGAGAGAGGATACTAAGAATTAATTTTTTTTATAAACAAAAAGAAAAAGAAACTAAATTAAATTTTTTCTCTCTCTCTCTCTCTGTATATATATATATATATATATATATATATATATATATATATAATCTAATGCAATGAGAACAAAAGTAATATATAAATTTTAATGTTCACAGCATTAATTCAAAAGAGGGCTCAATACCGATAGTAGAGCAATAATTATTTATTATAATTTTATCATATAGACAAGAACAGTTTATTCACTACAAGGGTGCAACTTCATTTCGGTGCATTTCAGTTGCACCTTGACAGGTGAGAACCAAAAATTGTTATGAACAATTCTGCTTGTAGGCAAGCCATATGTGAAACGTCACTTCCTTTTTTTTCATTTATTTGAGAAAAAAATATACATAAATCAAGCAAAAAGGTGACAGAGTGAAACAATAGTGCTTGTTGATAGCAGTTTGGTGAAGGATGGGTGGGGTGTTGAATGCTGGTTTGTCTGGGAAGATTCCTTGCCAATAACAACAGTCAAAAGTTTAGGCACAGCATCTCACTAGTGTCCTAAGAGTGAGAGGTGGGGAGGAAAAGCAGGAATAAGAGATAATAATACAATGGAAGAGGTAGGAGGGATAAATTCTAGCGATAGTTATAGTAGTAAATATATTAATTAGTATCATTCCATGTAAGGCAGTAATACCACTAAAACACAAGGGGGTTACAAGATTTGGAACAATTAACAACAGAAACAATAATGATAAGCAGAAAGAGAAAAGAGTAATCAGGAGGACAGTAGATAGCAATTGACATTGCATTTAGATTTTTACAGATTAATGTTGGCCGGAAAGTATGGAACCGAAAAGGAGTTCCACAAGTGAGAAGTGTGAGAAAAGAAACTGTTAGCATAGAACTTAGAGTTACAGCTAGCCAGCTCAAGTATAAATTGAAGAGATCTCGACACCAGTCTGGTACTGTGCTTAAATTCAAAAACTCTTGGTACCATAGTGAAGAGCTCATTGAAACAATTACAATGAAGGTATTTATAGAAAAAATATAGGCAACCTTATGATGGTGGGAAAGTGACTGGAGCCGAGCTGCCAGTACAGGACCAATAATATTGCTGATACTTCTTTAGATCTTATCAAGGAGCTCAAGGTAAATAGCAGGGGCACCGGACCATACATGGCAGCATTACTCTAAGCACGGCCGAATGGTAGACTTAGAGATATGTAAGATAGATTCAGGAGATATTTCTAAAAAAAAATGGATTAAATACAAAAAAACAAATACATTTAAAAAATATTTAATCTACTTTTTTGTATTTAATACATTTTTTAGAAATATATATATAGGCAAACCTAGAGAGCCAGGCAAACCTACCAAGGTTTCACCTAAGCGACTCGTCTGGCTCTCTAGGTTTGACTAGGTCTGCTCTACTTTTGCATTGAGCACTTTTAAGTTAGTTGATTTCTCGTATTGGTTGTTTTTTCTTTGGCCTTTGGACCTGTATGCTGTATGATTATTTTCAACAGACGTTCATGTTCATAGCTCTTTCTTTTTTTTAAATCCTTTTTTCCTTCGAGATTGATTTGACCATTAGCAAATCAAGAAACAGAAGGTTTTCCGAGACTAGTGTAGTTACCTATATATATATATATATATATATATATATATATATATATATATATATATCTCCCCATAAATAAATGTACTGCTCCACTGTTGTTTGGTTATAAATATTAATTATTAATATTTACAATAATGAGTTTTCAATCCACACATGATGATTGTTGTATGCATGAAACTCAAAGTTGTACAAAATGATGAGGAAAGAAATGTATATTTATTATTAATGTAAATTTTAGCTCTGTTATTATACATTGAGCACAGTTTTATATATATATATATATAGGAGGAACTTGCAGAAATATGAACATGAAAGGAATGTTATAAACAACAATTTATCAAACACATTTTTTTTAATCATTTCACCTCAAGCAAGGCAGGAATGCCACTAGTACTCAGGGAGTTACAGAGAGTGAAGGTGAGAGAAAAGACTTATGTATGGGGGGGGACTGACGAAACAATAAAAGCTAAACAGGGTTCAAGATGATAGAAGATGGCGATTGACATTGAATTAAAATTTTTGAAAGTTGTAGTTATCAAGAAAGAAAGTAAACAGCAGGGTGTTCCACAGGTGGTAAGTGTGAAAAAAGAAACTATTGGAGTAGAAGTGGCAGTTACATTTAAGTAATTCAACAGTAAAATGGTGTAAAACCTAGATGCCAATTTAGTAGCGCATTTAAATTCAAATAGTCTGGACACGAGGGAAAAAAGCCCATCAGAGCAGTTGCCATAAAAATATTTATAGAAAAGACAGAGGAAGGTCTAAATAATTACATCGGTAAGAAAGTGAATGAAGTAGAGATGCCAAGTCAAGATCAATTACATTGCAGATCCTTTTCTGGATTTCGTCAAGAACCTTGAGATGAATAGCAAGAGCACCAGACCAGATATGACAACAGTATTCAATGCATGGCTGAATGAGAGATTTGTAAATGTGCATGATGGATACTGACGAGAAAACCTACTGGCATGACAAAGTGACCCAACGTTCCTTGCAGTAGATGCAGTTATTGATTCAATTTAGTCGTTTAACTTTAAGACAGTTGAAAACGTGAGGCTAAGGAGGCACAGTGTGTTGCTCTTTATAAATCTAGCATCAACGATGCTGACAATGGGCAGGAAAGTTTCTCTATGGTGGTTAAATGAGATCAATTTCATAATACATGGAAATAAATTCAACCACAACTTTGATCTAAAGAATTCTGCACTTATTAAAAGAGAAAGTTACTTAGAAGGAAAATTCTCAAGAGTGTCAGTATTGAATCTTATCAAAATATAAATCTAGGCCACAAATTTTTTCAAATACAGGCATCCTTCAATTAATGCACATTTGATTAATGCATTTTTGAATAGTGCGCTAAAATTTTTATATCCCGAAATTTGATTAGTGCATGCACAATACTCGATTGGTGTCATAAGACATTCTTCAGTTAAACTATAGTAACTGAAAATTGATTTTTTTATAGTTACCAATGTACACATCAGCCGCACTAATCAAGGGATTCCTGTATCTCCATTCCTGAAAGAATTACTATTTTCTCAAGCAGTGGTGATGAAAATGTTTAAAAAATTTAAAGAAAATTGCTGAATTCATTTTGTTTAAAATATATAACACATAAATTAATCCTAAACTAATTTAAATGCTAATTTTACATTAAATGCATTGAAAAAAAATCAAGAACATCATTTATTCACTTTCATCTATCATACATTAAATTGTGTCACTTGGCACCCTCCATAGCTTGCCTAGACTTTTTGGTTAACCTGATGAATATTTATATAAGCATTCTTAAATTTAAAAATTTTGAAAAATCAATAACATCTTTGCACTTGTACATAAATAGTTGTTACAAAATAAAAATCCTTGCATTTGCCTTGAGAAAATCCATCAGAAAAAACAAAATGCATTTGCTAAGATAAGTTTTCCTTTTGTCTTTATTCATCTATATATACTATATTATAAACTTCAATCTTCCATGAATCTCGTACATTCATAACTGCTCATGGCGTATCAAATGTAAACAAATGACGTCATACATTAAGAAATGGACTAAGTCCGACAATTTATTTATTAAAGACATTTTTTATGTTTAACATTCTTTTTAGAAAAATGTCTTTAATAAATAAATTGTCGGATTTTGCCCATTTCTTAATGTATGACGTCATTTGTTTACATTTGATACGCCATGAGCAGTTATGAATGTACGAGATTCACGGAATATTGAAGTTTATAAGCAGTAAATTCGACCTTGCCAACCGAACGATCCTTTGTGGCCGCATGGTTAGGCACGTCAAGCTAAATGACAGTTCCATATAGGATGCAGGTTCGAATCCTGTCAAAGGACGAATATTTTCTATTAAAATTTCTCGGACATTCAGGCCGGTAAATGTTATTTAATACTGTTTACATTATAAACAGAGCATTTACTTAAATACTTGTATCTATAAAAAGAATGTTAAACATAAAAATGTATTTAATAAATATATTTGTGTGTGTATACAAAGCATGTGTGAGTGTGTATATACTATATATATATATATATATATATATATATATATATATATTTGTGTGTGTATACAAAGCATGTGTGAGTCTGTATATACTATATATATATATATATATATATATATATATATATTTGTGTGTGTATACAAAGCATGTGTGAGTGTGTATATACTATATATATATATATATATATATATATATATATATATATTTGTGTGTGTACAAAGTATGTGTGAATGTGCATATACAATATATATACATATATGTGTGTGTGTGTGTAATATATCTCCAAATATAGGATTAGTGTATACGGAATAAATTCCAGTAACCAACAAATACTATTCATAAGAGTGCTCAATAGAGAGTAGAGCAAATATAATTATTTATTTGACAATTATAACATAAATATGTTATAAAATCACTACAAAAATACCCATTTTGTTTCAACACTTCTGGTGTCTTATCAAGTGATGGTGTTGAATTGGTTATTCTTGCTTATGCAACAGTGTTTCCCCTAGTGAGGGGTGTTTAAAATTTATTCTACATTCAACACCATCATTTGATAAGACACCAGAAGTGTTGAAACAAAATGGCTATTTTTGTAGTGATTTTATAACATATTTGTTATAATTTTCAAATAAATAATTATATATGCATACATGTGTGTGTGTGTGTGTGCAATATATATACAGGGTGGAGTGGATAAATTGTCCTCTAAATTATGCAAAAATGAAAATAACACTGACATCTCATTTTTAACAGATATATTAGTTAACCAAAATTGCACAAAAATATCTTGAAATACTAGAGTAAATTTATTCAATAAATTCGCCATTGGCTTCAACCATGGCCCCCAGATGACCTTGGAATCTCCTGCAACTCTTCTGGACAATGTCCTTGTTGGTGAATCCTGCTATAATCCTTGCTTTCAGTCCATCTTTGGTGTTACAGAGAATTTTGTTGCCCTCTCGCTCAACTGCACCCCACACTTAATGCAGGCTGCAGTTTTAGGAGTCAGGCAGCCAGATGTAAGGGGTGATGTGGTTGCAGAAATTGTCTGACAACCGTGACTGGGTTCTCCTGCGTTTGTGACATGGTGCAGAATCCTGTTGTCAGACATAGGGTCTTCCAGCAGTCACAATCTTGACCGAGGGTAGCATTACCTTCTCAAGGCACTTGATGTAGGCCTCCATGCTGAGTCTGTGGCCCTGTGGGAAGATGAAGATATTGCCATCACAAGTGATCACTCCAAACACCACGATGTTGACTGGATATATCATCCAACTCTTTCCAAATCCTCTGCACTCTCTTCAGATTGACACCCAAACACTCTGAAATGTTTGTATTGAAGTTTCTGGTGCAAATGCTAAGCAAAACATGCCGTTTCCAAATTTCTGGTGGAGTAAATTGCATCATGGTGCTCTTTTCCTCACAGATGGTGCTTAACTGATTTTTCTATACTGTGCAGTCAACAAAATTAAAAACAAACAATGCACAAAACTAAAAATATAAAATGACGATAATTTACCTATCGCACCATATATGTATGTATGTGTGTATGCATGTAATATGTATGTATGCATGTAATATGTATGTATGCATGTAATATGTATGTATGTATGTATTTGTGCATGTAATATGTATGTATTTGTGCATGTAATATATATGTATGTATGCATGTAATATGTATGTATGTATGCATTTGTGCATGTAATATGTATATATATATATATATATATATATATATATATGTATGTATTTGTGCATGTCTGTATGCTTATATATATATATATATATATATATTGTATGTGTATTATTATTCAACATATCATGTGTATCTTGATTTGTGTGTAGAAATAAAAAAAAATTATGAATTTATATACATATATATGGGATCAAATGACAATTGGAAAAAAATCTTACATTTTGCCGACGTGTTTCGTCTTCTGAAATGGAAGATTTTTTTTCCAATTGTCATTTAATGCCAATCTGTCTTGTCCACAGAATTCATCTGGGAATTTAACTATATATATATATATATATATATATATATATATATATATATATATATATATATATATTTGTGACTCCAGTTTTTAAGATATTTGCAGAATATATATGTTTGTGTCTGTATGTATTGTTTCAGATTAAACCTTTTGATGTTTGCTGAAACATCATCTTCATCCTTGCGCCTTTGTGAATTTAATAATTTATGATGAATTTATTGGGAAAAAACACTGAATCTGTCATTGCTCAATGCACACAAACAATTTTATCAGCAGTTGCATCAAGAACAGTTTATTAAACTTGAAACAGCTGTTTCCAGTGATTTTAATTCATTTCCAAACACTTCTCAATTTGTCTTTCAACAGAGTAGCAAAATTTCATCAACAAGTAATATTTGTGCAACATCAACACTATTCTGTTTAAGTTTTTAATGGTTCAGGATTTTTTTTTATTGTAAGCTGAATTCTTCAGAATACCAGAGAGAAAAAAAATTGTAAGACAGAGATCATGGGATTGACCAAAGCATTCAATTTTTCCTCATAGAAAAGTGTTCTTACAGCCATCTGTTTGTAATGGAACTGTAATGGGCCCCATCCTGTTAGATACAAATTTCTTAAAGGTTTGGTCCATTGCTCACATCTGGTAATTCTTAAAATGTTAAGTTCTTCATTAGCTTGCTGAGTTGACTTTCTTGAATTTTAACTGAAAGCAATTTAAACATCGTGCTTGTCTATTTTTGTATAACTTTGAATTTCTTTGAGTTTGTCTAATCTTCTCCAGTTTTGTCTTCTTTTATATATTGGATTCCTTGTTTAGTTTAGTCTTTCCCACCATTATCATGTTCCCTCCCTCTGAATTTTTCATAAATATTTTCATGGTAATTGTTCTGATGAGCATTCTTCTATAGAATCACAACATTATAAATTTAAGTCAGTACTTTATTGACAGCAAGGCCTCATCATTTTACAATTTGAAATTGCTAGATGTGGTCATAAGTTCTGTGCAAACAGTTTCTTCTCTCACACAAGTTTGATATCTGGTTTTTCAACATTCACACTATTCTTGTTAATTCTTGAGCATTCCAGGGCTTTATATATATATATAATACTAGTAATTATACTTGGTTGGTAAAAAAAAACAGATGGTACAATTTGCAAGTATATCAAAACAAATTGGTATCCGAGGAAAAAATTGGAAAAAAAAGAAAGAACTAGAAACATCTGAACAGGACAAAAATTATCCAGTGCCTTAACTTCCGATTCCAAAGAAAAAAAACCCCAAGCAAGTAACTAAGATAAAACATAGTGCTCAATATGTTAAGTAGAGCAAGGAATAAATTATCAATAAATATGTCATTTTCTCTTTAGTCACCTTACCCTGAAGATCCATTTAGGCAAAACCTAGGTAGTTAGTTAGTTGCTGGTTATGTATATGTAATGACAAAGGTAGGCAGGTGTTGGCTTTAAGAAAGCTTTATTCAACTGAGAATACAAGGTTTGCGTATAGTGTCCTTTCATTAGCTCTCTCAAAGACAAGAGTAACAAAACAAGGGGAGACCACTCTTGTTTATTCATAACAGAACTCATTACATGAATTTTCATTTGAACACACTTGTGTATTTCAAATTTTCTTGTCCACCCCAGAATTATTAAATGATGTCAGTGTAATGACAGATGTATGCAGGTGTAGGCTTTAAGAAAGCTTTATTCAACTGATTATTCATAACATAATTTGAAATTAAAAATTACCCATTTTAAACCCATTGGAATAAACGTTAAGATCAACCAATCAATTCAAATGTTTACTATTCAAATGTATCCATGTTGTCATGAAGTTCAGAACAACAGTTGATCTTAATGTTTATTCCAATTTATTTCAATAAAAACAAAATAAATAGAATAACATACTTTTTCTTTTTTCCTCAGTAATTTTATAATTTTAAACAATAATAGAGATTAAATTTAAATTTCAAAATGGGTAATTTGTAATTTAAAATTTTATCGTATAATTCAATACTTATTACATAGAATAAATTCTATTTTAGTCTAACCACAACATTAAAGCATTAAATAGTTATTATAATCTTAGTTCATTGTCAAGTTTTTTGAATTCTCGTATACTTGTATTTTGATTGGTCATTCCAGCTTATATAACAGCGTTTCCCCTTGCGAAGAGTGGTTAATTGATTTGAACCTTTTAAAACCCTATATTCTACATTCAACATCATCATTTGATAAGACACCAGAGATGTTGAAACAAAATGGCTATTTTTGTAGTGATTTTATAACGTATTTATGTTATAATTTTCGAATAAATAATCATATTTGATTTACTCTGTATTGAGCATTCTTTTAAGAATAGTAATTGTTGCTTATTGAAATTTATTCCATATACACCAATCCTATACTTGTGTGTGTGTATGTATGTATATATATATATATATATATATATATATATATATATATATTATCTAAAAATCATATATTGTGTGTTTGTGTTTACATGATTTGAAACAAAAATAAATTACCTATAAAATACATGGGAATGTTTTGTTATCTTATATTCAGTTTTTGCTGAAGTCTTTCCTGTCATTTGTTCCATTAAAAAAGACTGTGAATGGTGTCTGTATTAAACCTTTTCTTTTTACTATCTGATTTTCTTTACCCACAAATATCATGCTTACACTCTGCAGCAGTGAAAGCACTGAGCCTGACATGTCAGGGTTATGGGTTCACAGGGATTGAAAGACTTCAGAAGAATTTGAGGGGAACCTTCAAGTTCAATGGATTAAAAAGGCTTCTATGATTGATAAAATTTAGATAGATAACTTGAGTTGCATCAGATGACTGAAATAAAATTGATTTTCAGGATATTGCCTTAGAGACTGACAGTAGAGAAAAATACATTGATTATTTTCCATTTTAAAATGCTGTTGTTTGTACCCAAGGGATGAGATTAGAGAGAAAATACAGGTAGAAGGAGGAAACCTGTCTTCTCTTTTCATATAAAGAAAATCTGTTGGTATTGTTTTGTTTTTTTGTTTTTTTTAGCCCAAGTTGATGCCTTACTCAAAAATATGAAAGTTGCAGCCATTCTTGGTTCCGTAACCTCACAACCTCACCTCTCGTCATCTCTTTCGCTCATTGTCCCTGACGATTGACACATGCATGAAAGTTACAGTTGTACAGAAGAGTGAAAGGCAAATGCATATTTATTATTAATATGAATTTCAGCTCTGTTATTTTACCTTTTCCCAGGTTGGTTGTCAACCAATGCTAGACAGATTTATACATATACAGGCACACATGAAATGATTCTGAAAAGTTATTGGTTCAGTTCACTTCACCAAATCAGCATTTCAATAACTAAACATTAGAACAACAGTGTCAGTATAAATACACTACAGTTCAAAAGTTTGAAGATACTCCCAGAATTAGCATGGGATGAACTTGATAGAAGAGTAAAAAAAAGAAAAAGAGCTCTCAGAGTCATTGAAAAAAGAATGGAATGAATTGTCAAACTTATACTTTGAGAAACTTTTACAATGAATGCCAAAAAATTTGTGCTGCAGTAATCAAGGCTAAAGGAGGATATTTTGATGAGAGCAAAATTTAATCATAAAATGCTTTTTTTTTTTTGCTTTTTGCCATAATAAAATTTGTAATAAAAAATCATGTCTCAATTCTTTTTCTTTTTTTTTAACCATGTATAATAATTCTACTTCTTGGGCAAATTTACCAGGGGTGGCATCAAACTTTTGGACTGTAGTGTACATATATAAAACAACGTTTTTTATCAATTACCATTAACAATCTGTTTCACACAGTGCAATATTCAAAATGGGTGTTTGTGTTTTTCAAGTGAGATGTATTAGTGTGATACACTGAAATTTATATGAGACTTTGAAATAATTAAATTCATTTTGTTTATTTATCTATTGATGTTCCTGAATAATATGACTTTCAGTCTCTTCCTTCTATGCAGTTTCTTTGTCTTTATATCAAATATTTATAGTCAGTGCCATGTGTAATACAAGCATAAGCAATCATGTATCTTTCGATACATGACTGACAAGGCAGATTTTTTCTTGTTGCCATTTCTTTCTGCGGTAGACCAGTTGCTATCCAAGGTCTGTCGTGATATTTGCCAATACGGGGAAGGCCGGAGGGACGAGAAGAGGATTCATACCTTTCCTAAGGGTATTAGCACATAAGTGAATGTAATGGATTCAACTGTAATTTGAACCCATTACATTCACAACTTTTATAAAATTGTAGATTTTTAAAACTATATCTTATAACTAGTAATACAAAGGAGGCTAAATTTGGTATTAAAAAAAAAAAAGCAAAAACAAAACAAAATTACATTGATGAATTCAAATAAAACTGATCTTCATAAAATCAGATTTAAATAAAAAATTATTTTTAAAGTTTTTGACAGTATTAATTCTGAAAAAGAAAAAAAAAAAAAAATAACACCGTAAGGTTGGAAATTCCCAAATGTGCCAGCAAGTTTCACAGCTTACAGTCTGCGAAAGTCTCAATGTAGTTACAATTGGATAGCACTCTATTTCAATAAACAGTGTTAACATCCACCAAATGATCAACTAAAGACTGAAAACCTACAGTCAATCAGTTCAGTCAGATATGTGCCATGTGTGATACATGCTTAGACGATCATGTATCTTTCGATACATGACTGACGAGGCAGATTTTTTTTCTTTCAGTGGGTTGCCATTTCTTTCTGCAATAGACCAGTTGCCATCCAAGGCTATAGAAACCAGTCAGTCCTGCTATTTTCCCATAGCTGGGGGGAGAAGAAGAGGATTCATATCTTGTAAATTTACAAATTATAAAATTAATAAACAAAATGAATAAAACTAAATCTGTAAGGAAGAGTAGATAGGTGCACTTATCGTCCAGTTTATTCTCTCCCCAGTCTTTTATTATTGGGTTTCTGGTTCCTTTTCCTTCACTTTCACTTCCAGTAGACCCTTGCATCTTAGATGTGTTATCACCTTATCAATGGTGAGTGATATGTGTGGTATAAATAGAATAGAAGGTCATCCTGATGCACTTCTGTTCTATTTATACTGCACATCACAGTCACCATTACCAATTTAACTAAAACTCTCTACCTTGAGTGGCTTATGAGCCTTGTATTATGTGAAAATAATATATCTTCCTTTCTTTTCATTTATAATTATTTATCATTTAATTATTATTATTTATAATTATTTATCATTTAATTATCATTTATAATTATTTATCATTTAATTATTATCATTTACAATTATTTATCATTTAATTATCATTTATAATTATTATCATTTACAATTATTTATCATTTAATTATTATCATTTATAATTATTTATAATAAGTGGATTTAACACCATTCTTGGAGAAAATTGATTAAAAAAATTATAAATGAAAAGAAAGGAAGATTTTTTTTTTTTAATTAAATTTTACATAGTACAAGGCTCACAAGCCACTCAAGGTAGAGGGTTATAGTTAAATTGGTAATAGTGAGTGAGATGTATGGTATGAATAGAATAAAAGGTGGTATAAAGTAAAGATTATGAGGATAAGGAAGATAGATAATAACCGTCTCGACCTGAAAGTATCAGTGGCAAGTAAACACAGCTGACTAAACTGGAATTTGAACTCGGCCCTCTGATTTCATATTATATATTGGTAACCATTATGCTATCCACACACCCTTCTAATATCACTAATGGAGAGCCTAAAAATACAGTTTCGGTATGGAACATGGAACGAACGATGCTGAAAATGGTGGTGATGATGATAGTCGTGAGCGGAATGATGGTGATAATGTTGATGATAATTTTTTTTATTATGTGAACATGTTTTAGAGCTGTATTTTTTTTGCATTGTTTCAAGTTCTCATTTAAACATAGTATGTTATTGCTCTGTTAATTGGTTAGGCTGGGATTTGAACTCGGTTCACTGATTGCACTTTCCAAACCAATAACCATTGTGCTATCTGAACACATTTCTAATATTTTTAATGGAGACCCTGAAAAATATGATTTCAATATGGAACATAGAATGAACATGACTCATGGTGGTGGTAATGATGATGATGGTCATTATGATGATGATGATGATCTTGATAATGGTGGTCATAATGCTAATGGTCATGATAAGAATGATGATTGTCATGATCTTGATGATGGTCATAATAATGATGATTACAGTTATGATGATGGTCTTGATAAAAATAATGATGGTCATCATCATCATCATGGCCACCAACATAATGATGATGATCTTGATGAACATAAGGACGATGATGCTGATGCTCACGATGATGATCTTGATGGTCTTGTTGAATGATAAATCTTTCACATTTTTTTTAACTAGTTTTCCTTTTCTTATTATTTTTAGTATTTTGCATAACAGTACATCAATTGTTTTTTACATCCTATGACTGTGAAGTAAATAGCTTAGATCAGAAATTAACAAAAGCTAAAAAAAATGGTCATCTTCAACAAGATATCAACTGGCATTCCTTAACCTGTGAAGGCTACTTGATATAATGCCTTAACAATAAGGCTACAGAAGCTTATTTCCCCCTTCTTGGGCTAAAGTTTTTCCACTGACATGAAGTGGAATGATTATATTGAATCAGTTGCTAAGTCTGAGGTGACAATTTTTCTTGCCATAAACTATATTACACTGTTGGGGTGCACCCACCTTCTCATCAGAATGGACTGATCTCTCTACTACTAATAGAACAGTTCTATAGAGTTCTGAGAAGGGATCAGGTGACCATCACACTTCCGTCTCTCTACCGGAAGATACAGTTGGACTTTATACTCTTTCTGATTGTTACTGACTAACCTCTGTTCGTTTGACTACTAATCTCTCTGTTGTAAATACCTCTTCGAATATACCGGTATTTTTCCCTACGTATGTGTTTGTCCTTATTTCAATACACGCACGCGGAAACACTCAACATCTCAACATACACCCTTATAAGTCTACCATTCATCCATTTATTGAATATTCCTGCCATATCTGGTCTAGTACTTCTGAAATGTACCAAGAGATTTTTCACAAATCTTTAATGTGATCAGTTCATATAATGATGATATGGCATCTCAACTTCAGTTGCTTTCTCACAGCTTTAACATAGCTTCCTTGTGCTTTGTCTATAAATATTTTCATGGCACTTGTTCTGATGAGTTTTCTTCTTTGGTACCTTGGCTTTATTAATTTAAGTACAGTACTAGATTGGCAGTAAGGTCTCATTTACAGTTGAAATGGCCAGATGTAACCATAAATTCTATATTGGTATTTTGTTCACTTGCACTTTCTTCTAGTGGATTTCTCTTTCAGCTTTCTGCTTTCCAGCCAAATTTGATCTTCAAAAAATGAAATGCAAAGTTAATTGTCATCTGTCCACTTTGAATATTGTCCTTTTATTTTTCTCTCTCCATAATAATGTTTTTTTTTCTCAGATTCTTTCACTCACAGTAACCCTTTGCATCTTAGTGGCTTTATTGCTTTGCTTGGGGTGAAATGATAAAAAAAAAATATAAGTTAACTATATTCTTCATTTAGGCTCCCTACGATATGAGTTCACATGTTGTCTTAATTTTTGATCCTTGCTGCTTGCTTAATGGTTGTAGAATGCAAAACAGTTGGAGTCTTTATAATAAATATCAAGAAAAGAGAAATAGTCAAATAATGAAATCAATAAAAACATATGTAATGAAAAGGGGATGAAAAGGGAAAACCATAACTAAAATAGCAATATGAAATTAGGAGCAAGAAAGAAAAGCAAAACAAAAAAAGAGAAAACAAAAATCATGACGAAGGAGCTACCCGGTTATCACTCCTCACTTGATCGAGGAAAGAAAAATTCTTCTTTCATTTCCTCTCTCTCTCACTTTCTCTTGCATTCTCTGTCCACTCTCTTTCTTATTCATTCTTTCTCTGTTCTGCACCTCCTCTACCTCTCTATTTCTCTCCCCTTCCATCTACTTATTTCTATTACGAATCTTTACTTTTTTTCTTCATCCTTAAAATTTTCTCACATATTTTTTTCTTATCTTTATCTTAATCTTCTTCCCTTTTATATTTTTTTCTTGCTCTCTCCACTTTGTTTTTTTCTATCTCCCCACTTGGCTCTCTTTTACTCTTTTCTCCATCTGTTTCTCTTCTATTATTCATCTAAACTCTCTCTCTCTCTCTTTTCCACTCTGTGTATCTCTCACCCAATGTCACTTTCTTTCCCAACATTCTGTCTGGTATAGAAAATTAGGTCAATAAATTTGTAGCTTGACATAGTTATTAATCAAATTTTATTAAAAATTTCAGTTTATATTGTTTCCTAAAGTCATTTTTTTATTATCCAAAGATTTCATTACAGCTATGAAATTTAATTAAAACAATAAAAATGCATGTAATTAAAAGGGAAAACAACCACTAAAGTAGTTGGCAATATGAAATTATGAACAAGAAAAAAAAGGGCAAAACAAGAATCAACCCGATTATTGCTCCTCACTCATCAGAACTCGATCAAGGAAAGTAAAATTTTCATGCATACTGAATAAAAAGGAGTCAACTAGGAGTTCTACCACCTTATAAAAAAAATCAGTCCATCTGAATGGACATATTTTCAGTTTTGTGTGGATCACATTCTATCATTAAAAGTCCTTGAAAGTATTTTTATTAAATCAAGGTAACCTTTCTTATGTAAACTACATCTGACAGCAAGACCTCTGATTGGGAGATTGGAGGTTTTGAGAAGCATGGAACTACTTCTTAATTGCTGTTGTTCCCAGTTTGACTTTGATCCGGGGTCGTAGCACCTGTTAAGGTCCCAGCTATGGGCAAATAGTGAAACCCCTGCCAAGCAAAAAACACTAAGAAAGCACAAAAATTTAATAGTAAAAATACCAGCATAACATTTTTATATAAAAAATGAACACTACATATAGTAAAATGACCCGCAAAAGATTTTATCTATAGTTGAAGCCAGACAATTGCATGCAAAATATATTTAGTTGCTGTTATAAAATTGTTCAAAATATTTAGATTTCAGCATTAAATAACCCATAGAGGTTGAGTTGCTGCTAAACAATATTAACCAACCCAAATCCAAACATTTAGATTTCGACATTAAATAACCCAATAGATATTGATAAGCTACTAAACAAAATCACCCAACCAAAATCCAAATATTTAGATTTTAGCATTAAATAAACCAAAGATATTGATATGCTGCTAAACAAAATCAACCAACCAAAATCCAAATATTTAGATTTTGGCATTAAATAACCCATAGATGCTGATATGCTGCTAAACAAAATCAACCAACCAAAATCCAAATAATTAGATTTCGGCATTAAATAACCCATAGAGGTTGATATGCCGCTAAACAAAATGAACCAACCAAAATCCAAATATTTAGATTTTGGCATTAAATAACCTATAGATGCTGATATGCTGCTAAACAAAATCAACCAACCAAAATCCAAATATTTAGATTTTGGCATTAAATAACCCATAGATGCTGATATGCTGCTAAACAAAATCAACCAACCAAAATCCAAATAATTAGATTTCGGCATTAAATAACCCATAGAGGTTGATATGCCGCTAAACAAAATGAACCAACCAAAATCCAAATATTTAGATTTTGGCATTAAATAACCTATAGATGCTGATATGCTGCTAAACAAAATCAACCAACCAAAATCCAAATATTTAGATTTTGGCATTAAATAACCCATAGAGGTTGATATGCCGCGAAACAAAATCAACCAACCAAAATCCAAATATTTAGATTTTGGCATTAAATAACCCATAGAGGTTGATATGCCGCTAAACAAAATCAACCAACCAAAATCCAAATATTTAGATTTTGGCATTAAATAACCCATAGAGGTTGATATGCCGCTAAACAAAATCAACCAACTAAAATCCAAATATTTAGATTTTGGCATTAAATAGCCCATAGAGGTTGATATGCTGCAAAACAAAATCAACCAGCTAAAATCCAAATATTTAGATTTTGGCATTAAATAACCCGTAGAGGTTGATATGCTGCTAAACAAAATCAACCAGCTAAAATCCAAATATTTAGATTTTGGCATTAAATAACCCGTAGAGGTTGATATGCCGCTAAACAAAATCAACCAACTAAAATCCAAATATTTAGATTTTGGCATTAAATAGCCCGTAGAGGTTGATATGCCGCTAAACAAAATCAACCAACTAAAATCCAAATATTTAGATTTCGGCATTAAATAGCGCATAGAGGTTGATATGCTGCTAAACAAAATCAACCAACCAAAATCCAAATATTTAGATTTTGGCATTAAATAACCCATAGAGGTTGATATGCTGCTAAACAAAATCAACCAACCAAAATCCAAATATTTAGATTTTGGCATTAAATAACCCATAGAGGTTGATATGCCGCTAAACAAAATCAACCAACCAAAATCCAAATATCTAGATTTTGGCATTAAATAACCCATAGAGGTTGATATGCTGCTAAACAAAATCAACCAACTAAAATCCAAATATTTAGATTTCGGCATTAAATAGCGCATAGAGGTTGATATGCTGCTAAACAAAATCAACCAACCAAAATCCAAATATTTAGATTTTGGCATTAAATAACCCGTAGAGGTTGATATGCTGCTAAACAAAATCAACCAACCAAAATCCAAATATTTAGATTTTGGCATTAAATAGCCCATAGAGGTTGATATGCCGCTAAACAAAATCAACCAACCAAAATCCAAATATTTAGATTTTGGTATTAAATAACCCATGTAGGTTGATATGCCGCTAAACAAAATCAACCAACTAAAATCCAAATATTTAGATTTTGGCATTAAATAACCCATAGAGGTTGATATGCCGCTAAACAAAATCAACCAACTAAAATCCAAATATTTAGATTTCGTCATTAAATAGCCCATAGAGGTTGATATGCTGCTAAACAAAATCAACCAACCAAAATCCAAATATTTAGATTTTGGCATTAAATAACCCATAGAGGTTGATATGCCGCTAAACAAAATCAACCAACTAAAATCCAAATATTTAGATTTTGGCATTAAATAGCCCATAGAGGTTGATATGCTGCTAAACAAAATCAACCAACCAAAATCCAAATATTTAGATTTTGGCATTAAATAACCCATAGAGGTTGATATGCTGCTAAACAAAATCAACCAACTAAAATCCAAATATTTAGATTTTGGCATTAAATAGCCCATAGAGGTTGATATGCTGCTAAACAAAATCAACCAGCTAAAATCCAAATATTTAGATTTTGGCATTAAATAACCCGTAGAGGTTGATATGCTGCTAAACAAAATCAACCAGCTAAAATCCAAATATTTAGATTTTGGCATTAAATAACCCGTAGAGGTTGATATGCCGCTAAACAAAATCAACCAACTAAAATCCAAATATTTAGATTTTGGCATTAAATAGCCCGTAGAGGTTGATATGCCGCTAAACAAAATCAACCAACTAAAATCCAAATATTTAGATTTCGGCATTAAATAGCGCATAGAGGTTGATATGCTGCTAAACAAAATCAACCAACCAAAATCCAAATATTTAGATTTTGGCATTAAATAACCCATAGAGGTTGATATGCCGCTAAACAAAATCAACCAACCAAAATCCAAATATCTAGATTTTGGCATTAAATAACCCATAGAGGTTGATATGCTGCTAAACAAAATCAACCAACCAAAATCCAAATATTTAGATTTTGGTATTAAATAACCCATGTAGGTTGATATGCCGCTAAACAAAATCAACCAACTAAAATCCAAATATTTAGATTTTGGCATTAAATAACCCATAGAGGTTGATATGCCGCTAAACAAAATCAACCAACTAAAATCCAAATATTTAGATTTCGTCATTAAATAGCCCATAGAGGTTGATATACTGCTAAACAAAATCAACCAACCAAAATCCAAATATTTAGATTTTGGCATTAAATAACCCGTAGAGGTTGATATGCTGCTAAACAAAATCAACCAACTAAAATCCAATTATTTAGATTTTGGCATTAAATAACCCATAGAGGTTGATATGCCGCTAAACAAAATCAGCCAACCAAAATCCAAATATTTAGATTTTGGCATTAAATAACCCATAGAGGTTGTAAATATTTAGATTACCAAGTGCTGTAAACTTACATGTGTGGGTTGATTAATGAGTATTAGCTCAGAATTTGGAAATCAGAGAGTTGAGTTCATTATATTCACTTGTTCACAAATACCCTTGAGAAAGATATGAATCCACCTTTTCTCCCTCCAGTTATGAGTTAATTAGTAAAACTTGTATCAGTAAATCTTAATTATCTTGAAAAAATTCTTATAGTCTAAATATATTTTCCGGCTTTAAATAACCTGCAAAATGTTGATAAGCCATAAAAACTAACAAATAAATCAATAACCGGCTAACTCAACCTGCATGATTTTTGTTTTTCTCTCTTTTATTCTTAATTTTTCCTCATTTCATATTGCCAACTACAATAGTTGTAGTTTTTCCCTTTTTGTCTATTTTAATTACAGCCATTTTTATTGCTTTAATTAAATTTTGTACATCTAATAAGATTTTTAAATAATGTAAAAATGACTTTAGGAAACAATATACATTGAAATTTTCAATCAAATTCAATTAATAACTGTGTCTCAAGCTACAAACTTATTGATCTAATTTTGTATACCAGACAGAAGGATGTAAAGGATGTCGGGTGAGAGATACACAGAGTGGAAAAGATTACAGTTTGGCTTTGTACAAATACTAGTAGTCTACTAGTGTTTGGATAAGCATTAGTTAATCGGATACATCATATTTGGATAGAAATATTTCTGAGTAATTATTTGGGTAGAAAAATAAGTTATATAATACTGTAATGGGAGAGAGCTATAGTAGAAAAATGTATTCTCCCACTTACGTTTTTCCTGTTATAGGCATTATTATATCTGTGATATAATAACATTGTACTTCATGGACTGGACTGAATGACTAAAAGAAAAAAGAATGACAAATATGCTTTGTTATCAGAGAGACTTTTAAATGACTAAGACATACACGAAAGTATTAACTATATATACATATATACACATGTCCCAAGTGGAGAATAATATATCACATATATCTACACAGCAAAACAGAATGTAAACAGAGAAAAAAAAAAAGGAAGGGACTTACATATTGTTGAAACTTGACTAATGCATGGAATAATAATGCAACACAAAATATACTTAGAACAAAATGTATTGAAACAAGAAAGTGTACACAATATTTACATATAGTCTTTTGTATATTCCTGGGAAGACCGTTCCTGGAGAATGTGTTGACTGAGTCGCAGTCAGACAGAGTCTCTGGTTTAATCTCTTGATTCCTCCCCTCTCTTCCCGGTACCAACCATATTTATATGGTCGGTACTCCACTATGCAAATTAGGTGGATCCTACCACAACACATATAATATAGAGATATTCCTGTATCTTGGGGAGGCATGTTTAAGACTCCAGATTCATCTATGTCCTAGTTGGGGACATATTCCATGAACGGGAAACAGTGAGCCTTGGTTTTTTTTAAACTGAGGAAACAGCAAGCCTCGGGTTTTCTTAAACTGAGGACTTTAAACTGGAGTTTTCTTTCTTCATCTTGTAAACTGCCGGGGAGACAGATTTAACCTTTGCCCAGACCATGTGAAGCCTCTTGCTGAAGAAAGCAACCTTTTCATTTAGCTGCTGTAAACAAACTGGATTTGACTGCTGCTATCATCACTGTGTGGAGTGATGTCATTAAGCAGCTGTCGTGACTTATCTCTTTCAAAGGAAGATAAGCCCCTTCTGTATACCTACAATAACAAATAACATATATTGTGATCCAAATTTTGCATTATTTATTTGAAGAACTCGTTAGAAGTACAGAATTTAGTAAAGGAGTTCTTGTTTATTTGTAATAGAATTTTTTTTCTCTATTGGTTCTGCTTGTCTGTTTTTGTCATTTAAATTGTAAAATTTAATTTTTTTTAAAATAGTCACTGTACTTCTATCAGAATTAGAGTAAAACAGAAATCAAATTTAAAAAGTAATTTTTTTTATTATTATACAAACTTTAAAGCAACTATAAACTCATACATTCTGAACAAGTGATAAGAGTTATTGAACTGCCGCCCAAACAGCAAACTTTACAAAATTAAATCTACTCAGACATGTTTTAGAATTTCTTGTCCAATCAAGAATCCAAATAGGACACGCCTACATCACTTGCTCCCTTCTCCTAAAAAACATGAACATCCACCTGAATGTGCAGCATGTCAGATGGGATGTACCGTAAAATGTATTTTAACTGATTGTAGTCACCTTATCCCTAAGCATCAATGATTTGATGACATGTCTAACAGAGCAAGTTGATTCTTCATTTTTTTTTTGTTTTTTTTAGAAACTCAGCATTACACTCAGTGTGAAAGCTGGGATTTGATGTGATTGGTACTGACATGAAAAATAGCTTTACCAACTGAATCTAAGCCTATACTACTTGACCCAGGGACTGAACTCAGTTGGTTCAAAAACCAATGTTTTAATGCATTGGTCTATTGTCCTATCAGACAATCAAGAACCTAGATCTCACAGCCTTAAACCTAATATTCTTGTTTCATTGTGTTGGGTACATGGCCATATTGGCATCCATGGAGATGGAAAAGTTGACATGGCAGCAAAGAATCCCTAAAGATGAACATTTCAAATTTGAAAATCCCCTCTGCAGACTTCAAAGGAACTATAAATTCAGACATTCTAAACAAACTGCAAGAACTACCACTCAAACAACATTATAAAAGTAAACCCATTTTAGGAGAATTGCATCATGGTCTCAGACTTTCTTGGAAGTTGTCTTATCATGAATCAGAATATAACTATATTATTTGTTCATTTCTCCTAAAAAATGAACATCCCCCTGAATGCACAGTGTATCAGGAGGCATATACTGTAAAATATATTTTAACCAATTGTAGTGATCTTGCCCTTAGGATTTCATGACATGACATGTTCTAGATGACCTTTTCCAAGATAAAAGCAGAAACTATCCTAGCCTATTGTAGTGAAAGAGATAATCAGTTACCCCCCCCAAAAAAAAAGTTTGTGTTCTGTGTGCGATCTGCCGAAGAAAAATTACCAAAAAGTAGTTAACAAAAATCTACTTCAATGACTAGAATCTATGCTAATGTTCTCCCCTCCCCTGAATGGCGTTACCAATCAGAAAGATCTCTCAATGAACCAAAACCGTTGTTTTTCGCTCATAAAGGAAGAAGATTTCCTGAGCTGAGGAGCTGAACACGCATTTTTGCTCGTGAGAAGTGAAGGTTGGACGTGTGACCCCATTTTGTTGTTTCTACTTTTCTTGTTGGACTGTTATGATGGGCCATTGTTTGAACTGCGATTTGGCTACAAGTGTTGCGGTTGAGAAACAGAAGAAATCCATTGCAGTTGCTACTATAAGTTGACAGTCTTTTCTTTACTACAACACCTATCTTGAAGGAAGTTGATCTATACCACAAATTATAGCACTAAAAAACATTCTACAGGTATAACTAGAGAGTGATGGAACCCAAAGGATTGTTTACAAGCCATATATTTTTTTAAAAAAATCATTTAGTCAAAAGAGTTGATATGTTGTTACAACAATCTATCAGGTGTTTTATTAATTAATGAGGCTGAAGTTAATATTTATAATGTTTTCTTTTTCCTGTATGAAAGTTTAAATAATCTTGTAGTGAGTCCTGATAAAAATAAGTAAAAAAAAAATATACAAACAAAAATAAAAAAAATAAAAAATAAAACAAGGTATTTGTGCTTTCCTTTAAAACCCTTATCTCTCACTTTCTCTCTCAAAACTTCTCTTTCTATACTTCTCTCAACCTATGAGAAGACAACCCTCAAATAAAAAGAGGAAGAAAAAAAAGAAAAGACTGAACTCAGCCCCAAAATCCGGAAGTTTGCAGGAGCAGAGCTTACACATTTGTGAATGAAAAATCACAAAATCAAGTAGGTTCCATGCATAACTTCCATTATATAAAAAAAAAAACACATTAAAAAGAAAGGAATGCCAGAAAATAAAATAACTTGGACAATCAAAAAAATTGACACAAAGAGATTTTTGATGTTAGCCAAAACCACTGTTTACACCATATTCTCGCACCTGGTCAAAAGATTATGAACCTGACTTCTCTAGGCTAGAGGAAAGGACAGATCAAAAGAAAACTACTGTGTAGAAACCAGCCATATGTGACACATGAAGAAGTAGTTAAGAGTTCATTTGCTACTGATATTTCCACAAGAAAAAACAGTTGATTGACATGGATTTAATTTCTGAGATGAATACTATCCTTATAATAGTCTGACTTCAACTACCGAAACGGACATTTCTCTAGACTGCTACGAATATCCACCTCATTAACAAACTTTTTGCTATACCAAATATCAAATTGGACTGAACCCTTTATTTCACTCCCTGGAGTAGACTGTTCTAGTTCCACGTGCCATGTTTAATGGATGTCAGTTATCAGTTAACTCTTGTTAATTTTCCCTCTGAAAGTTCTCCACTGCCTTAACCGGGTATTGAACTCACACTCTTTGGGTCCTGTCACTGGATCTAACCAACGACTTTATCCACTGTGCCATGTGTCCTTGAGGTGCAAAATAAAGGGTTCAGTTCAACATTCCAACCACCTAAAGAAGGCCGGAGCGTACAATGGCCGAAATGTTGTAATAAATATGGCGACAAAGATGAAGACAATAGTACGAATAATGTAAATTATATATATATATATATATATATATATATATATATATACCAATCTTCTACTATGAGTGTGAAAGTGACTGACAATGTTTTTTTGAAAAACCTTGTAATGGCATTAGATTACCAAATTGTTATGAAACTCGTTGGTTTGTAGCAGTAGTGTTTTGTTTGTGTAACTGGGGCATTTTCTTGTGTTGGAAAGGATATATTTATGTGATTAGTTTTAGTGAACATGGTTCAAGAGCAGAAAAGTAAAGCTTTGACTAACCAAGGATTCCTCAACTTTATTCTCAATGGGAACATGACAAATTTCCATCTTATCATCCATCTCTGTCCATGCCTACAATGTTTTCCTCTTTCCCTTTGTGCTCTGCCCAACTTTCTCTTCCACTTTTTTTATTCAGATTGACTATGCATCGACATGAAAAAGTCATCTCCCTGTCTTGATTCTTGTTTTATAACCACTACCCTTAGCTACAGTCCCTCCCTTGCATGTGAAGCTGAGTTATACTGTAAGTTAACGTTTATCTGGATGACATCACAAACTCTACTTTGACACATGTCATAATCAACAGGGGCTGAGATGCTATCAAATATGATCAGAGATTTCGTGGTTGGTTTGTTTTTTTTACAGTGATGTTCACTATGTACAAGAGACACTCAAGGTAGAGGGTTTGTGAAGGTTAACAAGCTTGTGGGTTTTGTGTGTATTTTTAGGTGAAGATGCATGTTCAATATATAAAGAAAGAAAATAGAAGAAGGATACAGAAAAAAAACGTTAGTTACTGCTACAGATGTTTATTCCATTTATGTTGACTGTATTGAAACAAAATTTAATGTCTCATGAGTATGTTCGTTTTCCTTTTTGGTTCACAAATAATTCATGGGAAATAAGGATAAGAATGGGTGAAGATGGTCAAACTCAAGTCAGCCTCACACTGAGTTGGGCTGGCCAAATCTCTATTTCATAAGTAGGACTGCTGAAAAACATATCTGAATGATATTGTTGGAAAAAGTTTAGTTGTCAGTTGACTGGGGAAACTGTGGTGATTGTTTAATCGATAAAATAAAAAAAAATTTATAAATCGAAAAATAAGATAAAAGAAATACAAAAAAAAAAAGCATCTCCCAGGATGCTCCCTGACAGCAAGATCAAATGACGTATGTGCAAATAATGAAGGGCTTCCTGTCACCAAAAACAAAAGAGACGAATTGTTCTCTTTTTCCCCTGAACTTTCAATGAGTAAACACGTGTCTTTTGCTATGGATGGCACTTCCCTTCAACAGACCATTGCTACTCTGTAATATAGTACCTAAATCTATTTCCAGTGTCTCTGTTTCCTTTACCTTGAGCATTCTATTTCAGCCACGAGAAGAATTCAACACAGATCTGGAGTTCAAACAAAATCACCAGAAACACGCAAAGAATTAAACCTTATAAAATTCAAAAAAGCTAAAATTCCCCAGTGAGAATGCTATTACTGTGTGGTTCTTGAAGCCAAGAGGAAAAAGAGTGTCTTTTCAGGAAGTAGGGTCATAAAATTGCACATGTGACCAGAAATCCTTCTGGTTTCTTTATAACTTGCATCATGGGAAAATAAATTTAATTTTTTTTTTATTTGTTATTATTATTTTATTTCTTGGTTTTATTTCACTTTCCTACAGGTTATGGGGATATGTAGGGAAAACGTTTAACACTAGATTTGACCAGGTTAAGATTGCAGTGTTCTAGGAAGCATCCTCTTGGAAGTCAGTTCCACAAAGCAGCAGAGAACAGCTTGGGATACATCTGTGTTGACCACTTTGGTCTTGGAGGACTGGCTACTAACAACTACCTTTTAAGGACCTGCAGGACATGATAATTAAGAAAACTCTTCCAGTGATTCCATAGATAGAGAGCTTGTGCAGTTACCCTTGATGCCACACCTTGTCAAAGGCCTTTGAAGTATCTAATGCCATTATCCTTGACGTGTATTTTTTGTCTAGTGCCTCACTGATTCCGTGATTAATGGCAGAATAAAATGTGTCATTATTGTTCTAAGAAATTTTTCTTTAAATTTTAACATTTTATTTGAAAAGGTTCTTAAGTGGCTTCTCTCTGTCTTTTCTAAAAAATACTTTCATGGCAATTGTTCTGATGAGCTGTTGAAGTCTTCTACTAGATTGGCAACTAAGTTTCACAGTTTTACTGTTGAATTTGCTTGTTCTATTCTAATTGTTTCTTTTTTCACACTTCTCACTGGTGGAACTCCCGATTTCTTGTGTTCCTGCGACCTGCAAATCTTCAAAAATTAAAATGCATCTTCTGTCTTACTGAAATCTGTTTTTATTTATTGTTTGAACTTATTGTCTTTTTCCTCACTTTTACTCAAATCGTCTCATTCTCTTTCACTCCCTGTAGCCCATTGCATCCTAGTGGCATTGTTGCCTTGCTTGTTCTGAAATGATTAAAATAAAAAAAAGATAATGGCAATAAGAGGTTATGATGAAATATTAAATAGAATTGAAAACTAGAAGTTTAATATGATGTAGACAGTATCAGGAGTAAAAATGGCAGCAAAAATAGTCCCAGACTTCTGGAAAAATGCCAGCAATAATAGTACTAGATTTCTGAAAAAATGGAAGCAACAATAGTGCCAGACTTCTGGAAAAATATCAGCAATGATAGTACTAAACTTCTGGAAAAATGGCAGTGATGATAGACTTCTATAGAAGATTGGTACTTCTGAAACCAGTTAAAATTTCTTTAAGTAAAAAAACAAAAAAGAAGAAATTACAGTGTTATATGTTATGATGTGGATAAGTTGATTTTCAGATTGTTACTCCAAATAAAAATTTCTATCTATAAAAGTCAGAATGTGTGTGTGTGTGTGTGTAACGATTGCACGGCCGCAATTTTCGAAGGATTTGCACCAAAATTTCCATGCACATGCTCCAAACTAGCGGAAAGGCCAAGACTGACTTTACATTTCCCAACTCCCATCAATAGTGGAAATAATTGATTTTTTTCATGCTTCTACGGCAGTTTTCACATATTTTGCGGCCATTTTCTACTGGCCAGAGTGAGAGCTTATAGCTGGCAGCCACAAATAGGCAGGAAGATTCTATTGGCCAGTGTAAGAGCCAACAGCTGACTGACACGAATGTTAACTAGCATGCAAAAAAATAGATAGCTGCATTTGTCACAAGTGGGAAAAATTTAAATCTGCATGGCACTTTACTCCAATTGACTCATTCGCTTGCTTAAACTCAATGTTGATTCTGATTCCGCAGAACTGGGTTGGGTGTGAAAAAGTATTTGTTGTTAACATTCTTTTTTCATTCGGTTTTTTCAGTTACGAGTCCTTTTTTAAAGCTGATCATTTTGTGTTCATTTTGTTTAGTTCTTTTTTCGTAACAGATTTAATGTTTAGTACAGAGCTTAGAAAAAATTTGCAGTGTGAGATAGGCAAGAAGGCATGTAGCAACATCAGCATGGCAAAGGGCACTCTTTTAAAGGCAAGGAAGGGCAAAAATATTTTAAGTCAAGTGATAGCGATTGCTGTATGAGTTGTATGATTTTTTAATCAAGCATGGGCAATGCCAGGTCATGCTGCTAGTAATAAATAATAGTGGAAGTTGTCATAGTAAATCCTGTATTCTTTCCCTGTGGCATATAGGACCTCAGCCATACCACACCAGGTGTTACTTGCTGTGGTTTCTGTAGCAAGTAGGTCTTTACAGGATGGAATCATATGTCCCATGCCCAACCAGATTGGATTTCAGAGTTGTCCTTTTCCTAGAGTGGTCACCAACCAAAGCTAGACAGCCTAGTCTAATTTGATGTTAACCTCTAGTTGAATGATAAGGAGAAGAGATATAATATCTTGAAATTTCTTAAATCAAACTATATTTCAAAATATAGCTTCAACAGAACTACAACATAAAACACACATCACCACCTCTAGTGATCATATTCACAAAAAACATGTAAATGCACAAAAGCAGAATATCATCTACCATGTATTCAATTGTGAAAGTAGAATAACATATATTTTTATAATTTCAAAGTTCCCAAGAAAATTAAATTTCAGCATTAAATGACCCATAAGGAGTTGATATGCCATTAAACAAATCAACCAACCAACATTATGAAGAAATGTTTGTTAGGACTGAATGTTAAGTTTATAAAAATATACCCGTCTCAATAGTTATTGATATGTGTGTATTTTCTTCATGTTTCCTTTTTTGTTGATTGGGCGCAAAGATTTTACTTTCTTTCATTGAGGTCTGATGAAAGAGGAGCAATAACTGGGGCTTACAGCTATATCACATTGAAACACCAGTTCTCCTAGAATCACCAAAGTTAAGCAACATCATGCTCAGTCAGTACTTAGATGAGTAACAACTTCAGAATACCAAGTGCTGTCTTACATGTGCAGGTGGTGTAATGACTAACAGCTCAGAATTTGGAAATCAGAAAGTTGAGATCATTATCAACAATTCATAACTTTCCTAGGGTATTTGTGCAAAAGTGAATGCAGTGACCTCAGCTGGAATTTGAGCTCTGCATGCCAATCATACTTTCTACTCCAGCAATGTCTAAACTTTGTGCACACCCAGTAATAATAAATGAAGACTAGTAATAAAGATGGACAGAGTTGTTATTTTTTTTTGTGTGTATTTTTTCTTTTTTTTTATGTGGGTAACAATTTGAGAGGGGGTTTATGACAATTTTGTTGATGTCAAAGAGGAGGCTGAAGAAAACAAAAAGGACAAATGAAGGTTGTGGTGTAAGAGTCAGTGAAAAAATAACGAACTCTTGGAATGTGCATAGTAAGGGGAGGTTGAGAAGGAATAAAGAAAAGAACATGGAAAAAGCAAAGAGTGGTGGTGTTTTGCAGTGATGGTGGTGGTGTTTTGCAGCAAAGAATGAGATGATTGTTATACTGTAACAAGCATGAGATTAGGAAAATAATTTTCTCCTGGACTGGTTTTGATATTCTAATAAAATAATATTAATTTTTTTTTTTTTTTTTTTTTTTTTTTTGAAACTTTGGGAAAAACGATGTTGAAGAGGAAACTGAAGATGTACTGATTACAGGTGAGCAATCATGAGGATGACAATGACAAAAAAAAAAAAAAAAATTGAGAATCACACCTCTTGGACCTCATCTCAACTGATCTGTCTGACATAATTTAGCAGGTTAGGTCTTGGGGAGGTATAACTGTTAAGGTTATTCAAGTTTCAATTTTTTAATTGCTATAACAATTACTTGAAAAATTAATTAATTATTCAGTTTATTTAAAGCATTTCCTGTGCAAGAAAAGTAGAGAGAGGAGCTAAGTGATGACTATGATGGTGATAATGATAAAATGACAATAACAGTGACTCACAAGATGAAGATGATAGTGGGAAAGATGATTGTGGAGATAAAAAAAGATGAAAAAGTGTGGGCGGGTGGGGTGAGAAAGCTGTACAAAATGATAAAGAGGTGTGAGGAAAATGATTGTCAGTAATGTTGATAATGAGGCAATGGAGGTGGGGAATGATTTTAGTGACGATGACGATGATGATAGTGATGATGATGATAAAACAAAAAAGTAAGACTGTGACGATGATTACTTTAGAAAGGTAAAACTGGAAAAGTGTGATTATAAGGAGTACATGATGATGATTAAAAGTTGTAAATTATAATCCTCTTCTTCTATGTGATCTGTCCCCCACCCAGTGATGATGGCTCTCCCTAATTTCCTGTCCTTTGCAACACTTAAATTTTGTCTTTTTTGTTATCTCTCCTAAACCTTGTTCTACCATCCATTTACTCAAGCTCTTCAGCTACGTTATATGTTGTTCTCCTTTATATCCCTCTTGCCTTCAATCTGACCTGTGAGTATTAAATTTTCCAAGCCCTCTTTCCTCATTTATGTGCCCTAGAAATTTCTGCTGTATCTTCCTGGTGTTAAGTATAAGTGTTCCTTCTGTTTCCATTTTCTCTAAAACTTTGTCATTGCTTACATGTTTGGTCTATGGTATTCTCAGCATCCTTCTGTAGAACCACATTACTATTACTTCAAATCTCCTCTCCATCTGTGAGGAGATGGTCTTGCATTATTATAATAAGTGATGAAAATATTACAAAAAAACATGAAAACATTAAAGCTATAATGTACTGGATTGATTGATTGGTTCATTTTATATGGGTTATCAACCCTTTGAAGGTTATTTAAAGTCAGAAAATATTTTTAGATTGTAAGAATAATTTTTTTTCTTTTTTTTTTCTTTTTTGGTGATAATAATTTTTCAGTGATACAAGTCTTACTAATTAACCCACAGCAGGAGAGAGAAAAGGTGGATTCATACCTAATCAGATAAACAAACAAGAAATTATAATGTGGATATAAAGTGTGGGATCAATTCTATATTACAGTCAGTATGTAAACTGATCCCTCACTTTGTGGTCACGCTATTTTCTATACATTTATATTCCAGATAATGTAAATAAATCTAAAGGACATACAGTGTAGCTAATCAGTATTTGATTGACTGATTCGTTTTCTACAGCCTATAAACCATTTGCAGGTTATTTAAAGTCAGAGAATATTTTTAGATTGTAAGATTTTTTTTTTCTTTTTTTGGGAATAATAATGACTTAATGCTACAAATCTTAATAATTAACTCATAGTAGCAGTGAGAAGAGGTGAACTCATACTTTTCCCAGGGTATTTAGGTGTCAGTGAATATAATGAACCCAATGGGAATTGGAACTCTGTTCGCTAATTAACAATTCCAAGCCATTATCCATTACACCACCTGCACATCCAAGCTGACAGCACCTAGTATTCCTAAGTGGTTATCCATCTAGGTATTGACCAGGTTCAACATTGCTTAACTTTGGTGATCATACAGGAACAGGTGTTTCAACATAAATAAGTATAATGAACTGGATTTAAGGTAAAGATGATAATATGCATATAACTTATGATGATAGTTGCAATGATGAAAATAAGTAAATTATAATGAAAATAAGTAATATACTTTTTATTATAAGGAAAGAAAGAGAAAACTATGAGAAGATTCTATGATGATGATGTGAAGATTAATGATCATAAGAGTGAATAAAATAGAAAAGTGGATTAAAATTAAGTTAATTATAATTAAACTGGTGATACTGATGAATGATGAGAACAAATCTGAAATGTCTAAATAGAAATGAAATACAAATATTGATCTATATATAATAAGAATTTAATAATGATTAATGTTTGATAAAAGTTATGATTATATGACAAGAGAAAGGGAAGAGGTTAATGATAATGAAATCAATAATAAGGAAGAAATAATGGATATTTTATTGCAGAATAATTAATAAGGATGTGAGCCAAATAATGACAATAATAAAAATGGGAATGACAATGAAAACGAAGTTAGCAAGAAGGAAAGAATGATGATAATATGCAAATAATGATGTAAGGATGAAGTGAACAGAAAGGAAATAATGATGATGATGTAATGATGACGCAGAGAGGGAGAAAATAATGATGTAAGGATGAAGTGGCCAGGAAGGAAATGATGATGATGATGATGTAATGATGATGCAGAGAGGTAGAAAATAATGATGTAAGGATGAAGTGGCCAGGAAGGAAATAATAATGATGATGATGTAATGATGACGCAGAGAGGTAGAAAATAATGATGTAAGGATGAAGTGGCCAGGAAGGAAATAATGATGATGATGTAATGATGACGCAGAGAGGGAGAAAATAATGATGTAAGGATGAAGTGGCCAGGAAGGAAATAATGATGATGATGTAATGATGATGCAGAGAGGTAGAAAATAATGATGTAAGGATGAAGTGGCCAGGAAGGAAATAATAATAATGATGATGATGTAATGATGACGCAGAGAGGGAGAAAATAATGATGTAAGGATGAAGTGGCCAGGAAGGAAATAATGATGATAATTCACTAGAAATAATGATTTAAGGGTGAATTAGACAAAAAGAAAATGATGATAATATAATGCAAATAATGATGCAAGGATGAAGTGAACAAGAAGGAAATAATGATGATCATATAACAGAAATAATGATGTAAGGATGAAGCAAAGAGGGAGAAAATGACAACGATAGGATGAAGTGGATAGGAAGAACATAATGATAATAATCTAACAGAAATCATGATGTAAGGATGAAGTAGACAGGAAGAAAATAATTATGATAATATAATGATGTAAAGATGAAGAGGATACGAGAATGATAGCAGTAGAATAAAAAGAAACCAGATTTTAATTTAAGGATTCGTAATGGAAAAAAAAGAGAGGATCTTAAACCCAGTATAAATGTAATAATAATGACGATTAGGATTTTAGAAAAACGATGATGATATACATAGAATAATGAATATAATACAATAGGAATGATGACAATATGAATAAAATAAAGACAAATATGGAATAACGATGATGATGATAATTATATTGATATAATTATCGTAATGAAGATATTTTGGGGGAAAAGTTAATTATAATCAGGATGAGAATAAAACTGATGACGAGGAAATGCAACCACAAGCTTGGTTTTATAGATATGATTGTTGGGAGAACAAAAGTAGAAAAAGGGAAGAGATATTAATTATGGGTGTACTGAGATATATGACGGGGTGCTTAAAAAATTCTTTACCTCCCCAAAAAATAAGTATATAAATAAATAAAAATGTAATATTTGGTAATTTTTGCTAGATCTTTGGAAAATGGGTGAGCCAAGTATTTTCTAGCAACCAACTGTAAGTCTTAGAGTGCTGCTGCTGATAATGTACATAATTATGATGCTGATGATAAAAAGAAAAACCCCAAAGCATGAAGGAGGAAGAGCAGAATTAACAACATTGCCAATGGCAGCAGCACTGAAAGAAAGAAAGAAAAATGATAATATTTAGCATCAATAAAGATATTGTAAGTGCTACAAAGGACAGGAAATTGTGGAGAGCCATGATCGCCAATGTCCTGAAGGGATACAGTACATAGAAAAAAAAGAATATTAAAAAAAAATGTAGAAAGGAGGAGGACAACCAAGAGGAGCAGCATTATAATAGGTATATATATGCATATGTAGTTTCATCGATAAGTAAAAAAAGCAGTTATTTTACACAAATACTTATTTTCCAACATAATCTCCTTCTCTATAATTCATATAACTTGGATAGCACATACAGGAATTTTCTGATAAAAATTCAAGTAACAGTGTTAGGCTATAGACTTATTGATTCATCATTATATACATATCCAGATGTGTGTGTGTGTGTGTATATATATATATATATAAAATGTGTGTGTGTGTCCTGTGCATATATGTTTATATGATTGTGTTTGTATATATATATATATATATATATATATATATATATATGCCTATCTATGTATATGTGTGTGTGTGTGTGTATGTATATAGTAGTCAGCACCCACTCACATCTGAGCATAGGGATTGCCATCCTCTCTCCTTATTCGCTTTCTACTCTCTGGTGACCATGGTTGTGGCCATGACAGAGATGGCTGTGGAGGCTCAGACTACTCCTGAAGAGTAGTCAAAGAAAGTTTGATGCAGCCTTTCACATGAATTTGATTTTGATGGACAACCCTGTGTATGACCACACACTCATGGCTCAAATGAGATTGAGACAGGTAAGTTCTGGCAAACCTGGTTGCATCAGCTTGTTGGATGCTTGTTCTGTGGTTGAAATGGTGTAGCTTTGCTTATTCCATTTTTTGGGTATTTGGGGGTTTGTTGCATTCAGTCTGGTCCCTCCTCTTTGACCTTACTACCAGAGTTGAAACTCCAGACTGCTTTGCTTTTGGGATCACTGCAATATGCAAGCCCTCTACCATGACAAGGAATGGCCATATATATTTTAGACTGGTTGTCAGTGAACAGTTCATTATCAAATGTAACATTTTGACTTTAATGATAATGCGGGATGTGTATGTATACATATGTGCACACACACACATATATCTGTTGTGAATAGATATCAATGAACACACTTTTATATGTGCATATATATATATATATATATATATATATATATATATATATATGTATATATATGTGTGTGTGTATGTGTACATGTGCATATATATATGTCTATATGTATGTGTATGTGTACATGTGCATATATATATGTCTATATATATATATATATATGTGTGTGTGTGTGTATGTGTACACGTGCATATATATATGTCTATATATATATATATGTGTGTGTGTGTGTATGTGTACATGTGCATATATATATGTCTATATATATATATATATATATGTGTGTATGTGTACATATGTGCATATATATATGTCTATATATGTGTGCATATGTGCATATATATATATATATATATATATATATATATATGTGTGTGTATGTGTACATATGTGCATATATATATATATGTGTGTGTATGTGTGCATATGTGCATATATATATATGTCTATATATGTGTGCATATGTGCATATATATGTATGTCTCTCTCTCTATATATATATATATGTGTGTGTATCTGTGTGTTCATCTTATCCTGGCAGAAATTTTTCTCCTCTGAGAACAACAAAAGCATGTTTGGTTGAAGGGAATGCTTGAGTTTGTTCAAAAGCTTCATAGTGGGGTCTTTCCCCTTCCCCTTCATGGCTTGCCATAATAGTTGGCTCTTTCTCATGTTGTATAAGAAATACCAAATGTTTACATCCACTACCTGCCTGATAAGAAATTCATACACTCCTGTGTCCCTGGCTATGGACCTGATTGATTTGGATTGATTGTTATCAATCATGTTTTAGATCTCACCAACAAATTCAAGAGTTCTTTTCTTTTCTTATCAGAACAATCAGAGTGAGTTTTCTGAGCTGCTGTACCTTCGTGATCACCATTAGACTCATCCAACTCTTTCCAAATCCTCTGCACCGTGTCCTAAGATTTGACACCCGAATACTCTGAAATGTTTGTATTGGCACTTCCAGCATGAATCTAAAGCAGAACAGAATGCCATTTCCAAAAGTCTGGTGGAGGGAATTGCGTCATGTTGCTCTTTTTCTCACAGATGGTGCCCAACTGACCCTACTATACTTGCAGTCAACAAAATCAAAAACAAACAACCTGCATGCATGAAATTAAAAATATAAAATGGCGACAATTTATCCATCTCACCCTTTATGTGGGTGTATGCATATATATTTACATATATATGTCTGTATTTCTGTACATACATACATACATACATACATACATATATATGCGCGTGTGTATACATATGTGTATATATATATCTGTCTCATACATGTTTGGAGATATATATATATTTATTTAAAAATATGATTCCATCGCTAACATAAGACTTCTCTTCTTTCAAAACAAGAGCCAAAAACTTCAATATAATTATTTGAATTAAATTGAAATTAAAGTACCAAGCTCTGTTCCATCTTCAAGTGAAATATTTTTGGGAATAACTAATTCCTGAAATTTATGCATTTTATTTTTATACATATATATATATAATGTGTGTGTTTGTATACCGATGTAATTAGTCCAAAAATTGTATTGAAACTGACTGTTTTACTAAAATGCTGATTCCTATATCTCTACTGTCTGTATTTATAAATGTTCTATCTCCAGTATTGAGCACTCTTACCCATTCAATATATCTTACTATTATATTAATGAAGATATTTTAAGAAAAACACACACACACACACACACACACACACACACACACACACACACATATATATATATATATATATGAAAGGATAATGAAATGATACAAACTGCTCTGACATTGATAAGGAAAATAATAAGTGTAGCAATGGTGTTGTTGTTGGTGGTGGTTGTGGTGGTTTTGCTAAGAACAGAAAGGAATATAATTCAGTAATCTTAGAAAAATGTCACAGGAAGTAAGGCTCAAAAATAATGAAAATCCAAAAAATGAAGAAAATAAGAAAACTAATAAAATGAAAATAAAATTAAACAAAAAAAAGAGTACAAAAAAAATATGAAAATAAAACAGAATTGTCAAGGAATGAAGGAGGGAAAAAATATAAAAGAAAGAAAAATGTAAAATAAGGGTAAGAAATTAAAATCCTGAGAGAGCTGAAGATGGGCATTGACTGACACCACGGCAACCATGCAGTCAGCGGCTGTTCCTGACTCTTCTGGTGTCATTTCTTCCTGCCTTTCTTCCTTCTTTCATTCATTTCTTCCATCTTTCCTTCTCAATCTACTCTTTACCCACTCCACCCCCATCTCAGACAACACCTCCACCTTTCCTTGTTGCACGCTGCATCTTGCTGCAATACTTCTGTTCAGTAGAGCACTGAGAAATGCAATATGATGCAAGTGTAAACTAGGAAGAATGAAAGTGGTTATTGCACAGGCTGCTTGCTGCAATGTGCAACTTTGATGTCTATCAGCCTCCTCATGCACCTACAGCCTGCACACCAGTGTACCTATGTCTCATGTTCTGTCATTTGTTGAATAATTAATTCATCGATTGTAGACAAATATATATGTGCTACTTGTTAAAGATGTCTAACATGTATATTTTTTTATACTAACCAACAAATTTATATATACATATAAGATAATGACAAAGATAGACTTTGAATTTTTTTTTTTTTTTGTAGTTAACATGCAGGAGCACAATAAAGTTTGCGGAAATGACTAAATTTTTGGCTACACCTGTAGTCACAGTGGAGTAATAGATAGCAGCTCAGATTGAGGAATCAGAGAGCCGAGTTCAAATTCCAGTTGAATCCATTACATTCACTTATGTGCTAATACCCTTGGGAAAGATATGAATACTCTTCTTCTCCTCTCTGGCTATGGGTAAATAGCAGGACAGACTAGATACTATAGCCTTGGATGGTAACTGGTCTACCACAGAAAGAAATGGCAACCTACTACGGGAAAAATCTGCCTTGTCAGTCATGTATTGAAAGATACATGATCACCTAAGCATGTATCACACATGGCACATAACTGACCGACTGTAGTCTTCATCAGTGCTTGATATTAAATAGTTGTGTGTGATGAATTAGTTTTCTTTCCACCCTACAAGCCCTTTACCACAGAGGAAGTGTTGCTAACTTCTTGATACTCTATCACTATTTCCATGGAAAATGTTCAGGTAAACAACATTTCTTTGTTCCACCAGTTCTAACCTTCATGTCTAAGACCCACCATAGCTCAAGTTTTGTAGCGAACCACCCTTTTTATTCCATTACTGACATGTAAGTTTGTGGAACCAAGTCCCAAGAGAATGCTTCCACCATCACAACAATCTTAATCTGTTCAAGACTAGAGTTAATCGTTATCTTTCCCACATATCTCCATAAAGTGTGCCCCTTACTCTTTAACTTGCTACCTCAAGTGGTTCTTTGGCCTTGTGCAGGGTGGGTATCATTGTTAAAAAAAAACGTCTCTAGTTTTTTTAATTGGCCGTTTTTTAATTTTTAAAACCTTTGTTATCTGTATACTACTTTGTGTACATATATAAGTGTGATCTATTTTAAATTCTTTTAAAACAACTTTTTAATATACAGTTTTTATTATTAATGTTCTATCTCATAACTGCTACTACCATGGGGTGTTTGAACACCCCATAAAATGTTATTTTTATGTGTGTGTGTATATATATATATATATATATATATATATATATATAATGTTTTGAACAATAAAAAATATAAAAAATTGAAATTTTCAGACACACTGGGTTGCATATTAATATTTTTTTGTTTTTATTATTTCGATTAGATTCATCAACTAGTTTCGGCCAGCATAGCCATAATCAGGAGAAGAAAAAAAATTCTGCTTGTTAGTATCAGTGAAGTACAGAAATGAATGACTTGATGGAGAAAATGAACTTTTGTCTGTAGTTTTCATTTGTTTTTTTATTTTTTAACATGAATTTTGGTCAGTCCTTGTGTTGATCAAACAGCCTCTTTTAAGTTGTTATTTAAGATAAAAGCTGGATGGATTCATGCTGCTCTGAATCTATGAGGGCAGCTAGCCAATCCCTATTGCAGACTCTCACTCAGGCACATTTGTCTTTGTTCAACACCCACAGAGATAACCTGTGGTTTATACTTCAACTATGCTGAGCAGAACTTAGTTACAGTTTCTGGAAGAGAGCATGTTAGCTAGAATGATCATCAATCTGAACAACACCAGCACACTCAAACCATGACTTGTGACTTCGTGCTAGTACAGTTACTGATGGCCCCAAGTGTTCTGTCTACCCAGTTTCACACACAAGTCTTGAGTCAACCCGTTGTATAGTTTTCAGGTACTTTTCAAAGGTGCTGCACGCTGGAATCACCCCCTCCTCAGACCAATAACATCAGGAAGTTTCCTCCCTGATAAATCAACTACAGTGAGATTTGAACCTAGGTCTCATGGTCAGAAAGCGAACGTTCTAACCACTCAGCCACATACCCATGTCAGGGCTGAATTGGACCAGGGAACAGTAGAACAGTAGTATTAAAGGTGCTCATGCAAAAAATAAAAAGGTTGAAACCAAGGTACTGAAATCAACTGATCTCCTAATTTTTTAAGTATATATATATATATGGATGGTGTGTACTACACTCGAATCCACCCTCGCTTTATTATCAACATTTGTTTTTTCTACTTACATTTTTATATGTTATAAATTAAACTATTAAAGGGTGAAAGATTTTTGCAGATTTAACATCCTGGAGGTGGTAGGGGGGGCAATTTGTGAATTTATTTTTCTCATACTAAGTCTAAAAAAAAAAACACTACATAAAATTCACTATTTTTTTTATCTATAATGTTGAATATGTTAAATTATTCAACTTTTTAAAAATTGCCACACAACATTTTTCATTTATCTAGGATGGAAAGATCAATTATGACATGTCTCTAATTTGTATTTACATACATTGTATTTATTTTTAATTTTTCTGGTTGAATTGTTCACTTATATTGCATATGATCCATTATTGCACATAATTAGGTTACAATAAAATGTGTATTTTATATGAACATTACCTTATGAAAATTAAGATGAAGATGGGCCCCATATTATAGATTTAGGAGCCCCATGTCTTAGATTTGGTGGGAGGTCCATGAGACTTTTGCACTGGCCCTATATATATATATATATATATATATATATAGTAATGATCATGGTGAGATTAACAATTTTTAGATAGGAAACATTCTGTAGTCATGAACTGAAGAGTTAGTGTTACTGTTGATCAAAATTTATAAAATCTTTCTCTTAAAATAGTTTTTCAGGAAAAAAAACTCCACTGTCCACTGTTATTGCTCTTTCTAGTACTAACGGATGTTTTCTTCCTGACATTTTGTTTAGACTTGTGTGGAACATCTTGATTATATCATTATTTTCTCTTCTGACTAAATGTGCAATCCATTTTAGTTATTGCTACTGTTGGAAGTCATTAAGTGATGTGATTTTTGTTATTCAGCATAGTTTTTTGTGAATACCAAACACTTCAAATACCTTGGCATGTGGATCAGTTATACCAAATTTAGTATCAGAAAAAATGAAACTGAATACAGAATAGGCAGTGTTAGAGGTAGATTCATTCAACATTGCAAATTGCTGCAAAACCAAAATCTATATAATACTAAAAATCTGTGCTTCTGTGCATGCTTGTATGATGCATCCATCCAGTGCTTAATGATTTATGAGTTGTTTACACAGTAAGTATTTTTATTTTAAACTTTCTTCGAACAGACAATTTTTCTTATTAAAATATTTTTAAGTTAAAGACAGACACAAAGAGATCCCGATTTGCTTTTTCATCTAGTTGTAGAGTAATTATTTATATTTCAGCATTTTTTTAAAAAAACAATATTTTAAAAATATTTTCAAGTGAATATGCTCTAAAAATATTTTTTGGCATAATAAAAGAATATTTTTAAGTTAATCTGATTTAAAATTCAAGTTTATCCCAGAAGTTCTATTCACATCAAATGCTGTCAAAAAGCAATCAGTAAAATGAACTTGTAAATCAGACTAATGATGACACAAATGAATTGAAATATTTAATTGAATCGTAATTAACTTTCAGTTCAATGGAATATTGGAATCAACTTCAATGTTTTATAACCTGAACTGTCAGTGACCCAACGAATCATGGATAGTCTAGTAAGAACCTAGAACTTTTGTTATGTTAAATAACTTTGTCAGATTGAGACTTTCCTATGACGGTCATGCACAGTAAGCGCTGGTGGTAATAAAACAATGTTTGATGCATAATGACAAAGCTAAAATTTATATTAATAAATATTATGTGTTCAAGCACATTTGTTTCTTCTAAACCCACAGAGCTAACCGGTGGTTTACACAGAAACTATGCTGAGTAGACCTTAGTTACAGGAAACCTTAGAGAGCCCAAAATCTGTTGTGATCACCAGTTTGAACAAGGTCATTATGCTCAAATCTTTGATCAAGGTAACTTTGTGTTAGCATGACCATCAACAGTTTCTGAACATTTCCATTTTTTGGATCAACCTGTGGTATGGTTTATCCGACACTAATCAATAGTGTCACATTCTGAGATCACTTCTCCAGGCTGATATTATCGGGAAGTCAGCTCCCGCACAAATTGGCTATGGTGAGATTCAATCCCAGATCTTATGGTTGGAATGTCAACATTCAATCCATTTAGCTACATGCCCACAGACATGATATAACATTACCCAAAATGATGAATAATTAAAGATGCAGCTTCTCCAACATCTTAACTTTGACATTGTCAGATCATATGATGCCACTTTCACCAGACAGCTTGAATGTCTTTAATGTGAGAACTTCAAAAAATGGTCAGCCTTTAGCAAATGCTGCTATCTTAATCTGGTTTTGTTACTAATAAAAAGAATAGTTTTCAGATATACAATTTAGATTAACACATAAATGAAAGTAATGGTAGGAGAATATTAGGAAGTAATTAAAAATTTATTACAAAAATGTTAAGAATGATGCTCTTCTCCAACTTTCTACAGAGAAAGGTATTCGTAATCTTCTACCAAGACTTCATCAGGATATGATGCCATGACAGTTGCCATTCCTTACTTCATTTTCTTGCAATGAGACGATAAAAAAAAAAAAGCAGCACTCAACAAAACAAAGAGGTGATCTAAATAGACAACATAATGGATTATTGCTAAAATGTTAACTGTCCCTGTAAGTACCATTAGATTGATTATTCTGAAGCAGAAGATGTTTAGCACCACCAAAAACCTTCCTTGAACTATCACTCCATCAAAAATCTGTTCAAAGGGAATTCAAAAAATGCTGATCAAGTGAATTCAATAGTAACTCTGATGTAAATCGAAGTTGTTTTAAAAGCATCTTGAACATCAGTTAATAAAAGAACTATTTGTAATGAATTGCATGGAAAGTGTATAAATTTTCATGACTCATGGAAAACACTTTTGTGAAAAAAAGGTGGTTTTTCAAAACTTCATTTTCAACATGAAACATAATAATTGGGGAGGACTGGTCTAAAATTTTTTTTACTATATATGCTACCAATTGAAAACTATATGTATAAAAAAATATTTATTTATATATATATATATATATATATATATGTATATATATATATAATACATACATACATACATACATACACACATATATATTAAAAACAATCATAGCTACAATGGATAAATTTAAAATCACAACAATTACAGTTACATTACGTTTTTCTTCACAATTCACCCCTGAGAATGATCTCAAAGGAGATTGAAAGTAATTTGGTTAACAACAAAATATGGCACCTTTTTCTCTCTCTCTCTCTCTCTTTTTTTTTTTTTTTAAAGCTTTTCACCCCAAGCAAGGCAGGAAGCCACTAGGACGCAAGGGGTTACAGAAGATTTGGAACAAGATCAGATAGGAGTGGTAGAGGAAAGGATGAGGAGAAGGATAGTGGATAGATCAAGGCAACTGGAGATGTCGATTGACATTACATTTGAATAGTTGGAGATTATAGCTCTCGGGGAAACTGGAAGAGGGAAGGGAGTTCCACAGGTGAGAGGTGCAAGATATGAAGCTATTGGAGTAGAAGAGATGGCTACCTTCCTTGATAAATTTCAACTTAACATCACGATGCTAATTAGAGAAATAACAAGGATTATTATAAAAATAAATAGACATAATATGGCTATATTATTCAATGAACATGCTTGAATGAATACATGCTGCCTATATATATATATATATATATATATATATATATATATATATCAGATCCGTAATTTGAAAGGATAATCCAAATTGGTCTTTTTAATATAAAATTAAAAAAATAAATCTATGAAGATAGCTCAGTGTATTGTATACAGAGAAATATGATTTTTTTTAAACATATAGTCTGGATAAATTTAAACCATTTTGTAATTCCAGTCTGGTATAGCAATTATTAAAAACTTACCTGCTGAAATAAATTTATTATTGGATTTTTCGTGATGTGTTAAGTTTGTAGCACCCCTCCTAGAGGGGGCATGATATAACATGGCCTGTGCACCCCAATAAGGGATAGATGTCATAAGAGGCCCACTAACATTATAAAAATAAAGACATGAATCTGACAGATCAACAAGAGGACGACAAACTTAAAATTAATTCAAAATTTATTTACATTGTATACAAAAGTATGTGTTTGAATTAAAGGAACCTGAACAAACAATGAATCAAGTAATTGAGGCAGAATTAAGCAAATTGAGCAATACTGACTGGCTAGAAGATCTAGATAAAATAACTGTGACTAAATGTTAAAAGTAGAGTCCATACAAGTTAAGCTGGCATGTAAGTCCACAGCTTGAAAGTTCAGTTCAAATGTTCGGCGAAAGTGTTAAAAAGTTCCTGGTTAAGTCCAATGATGAACCTTCTGCAGTATTTTAACCAAAGTGTACGAAATAGGTTGTTTGAGTCTGGACAATATGCAAGCAGCAGTTTCCTAAACTAGGTGAGTTAGGTTTTTTGAGATGCTGGAAGTAAGACCATGGGGTAGCTGGAAGTTCTGAGCAATTGTAAGCAGGTCCATTAATGCCGATCAACCAAGTGAGTTAGGTTGAGATAGATACTGGGAGTAGAGACTTATGTGTAGCTGGAAGTTCAGGGTTGTTGTAAGTAAATCAGGGTCTGTGGTAGCCAGAAATAATAAAAGACAAGAGTGTCAGAAGTAAGAGTGGATAGGAAAGCCCAACTAGTGTCCAGTTGGCAGACAAAAATAAATGGGCATGTAGCTCAATAAATAACCTGTCCAAGCACCCTAGCCACAATGGCCAGGGGCCTGCATTTCTTCTCCTCCTCCTCCTTAGTTTGGCAAGAAGTCGGTGGGTTATATGATAAGGGAGTATAAAATTAACTGGTCCTGCAAAGTACTAAAAATCCCAAGAAAATAAATTTGGATGTGCTATGAAGTATAAAATTATAAAAATATTCACAAAGAGTATTCAGACTAAGTTTGTAATATGGAAACAACTAAAAAGTCATTTAGTTTATTATAAATATAAATGAACTTGTTATATTGTAGGGTGTGCATCAAAACAATGAAGAAAAGGTCAAGGTCATAGAGGTATATAACATCTGCTGGATGGAGTAGTGAAGAGCTATGATAATTTTTTCCTTTGAGATATATATATATATATATGTATATATATATATATAAACATATGGATTTATATTCATCCTTTGATGTGCATATATATATATATATATATATATATATGTGTGTATGTCTGTGTGCACACACATATGGATTTATATTCTTCCTGCTTTCTTCTGAGGGAAATGCCAGCATTGTGACTAATATTGGCAAACAAGGAGAGTGAAGAAGTACAGGTGAAGGGATGCAAATGACAGGCTTGCACTCATTTTTAATTAAACAGTAATTAAGACAAATGAGCAGAGGCTGATGAAAAATATCTTTGTTCTTCCTCCCAGACAAAATTATTTAACAATACTCTGTCCGAGCAGGTTGTTAGCCATAACTAGCAGTTGTAACGTTGAGTAGAATCAGTTTGGTGAAAAACAAAAAAAAAAAGAAACAAGTGTTTTTTACCTGTACAGGTAGCTTAATGTATCGACTCACCTGCTGGATACCTGCTTAACCAAAGTTTGTGGCGAAAGCAACGCTGAGTGTTTTAAGTGAAATGACACAAATGTTAAAAGAAATGCCTTAGCCAGGAATAGCAAGGTGAACTAAGTTAATTAAAAATCAGTTTTGTGTATTAAAAAAAATAACTGTTTTCCAACAGACTTACTGTAAATTCTCATACATGAGGGGGTGTGACAGATTCTTGGAATAAAGAAGGAATTCCAAAATTCTGACAAAGAAAGCATACCTACCTAGACTTAAAATTTAGTTTTGGTTAAAATCTTTTCAGCACCATGAATAATTAATTCACTTTGAAAAGAATTTAAAATTTCCTTTTCCAACATTAATTTTTCACTATGTTTAAAAATAAAAAATGTAACATGTTTTGACATATAGCATATATAGTGTGTTTGTTGTGGATATTCTAGTGATGCATTGCCTTTGTCTGAATGTAACTTTTGTTTTTTGTATATGTATTTTCTTGGGGGTTAAACAGACATCAATAACCCACAACGGAATTATAAAATTCCAAACAAAATCATATATGAAATTCTAAAAGATAAGCATAGAAAAAGATGATAAAATGTCTCGGTATACATTTCAGAGAAATGATTGTATATTTCAAAGAACATATATGTATACAGAAATAAAGAAGTTTTGCATATACTTTGGTGGTAACATCTTTTATCAGAGACCTGTCCAGGCTCCTTCAGCCATTGAAAAACGAAGAAAGTTTTGATTTTTGTTTCATTTGGTGGTATTAGGTTGGTGCAAAAATAATGACGTAATAATGTCGTTTTTTGACGTATTTTAAACGTCAAAAAACGACATTATTACGTCATTATTTTTGCACCAACCTAATAAAATGCTTGTTCTGGTGCATCATGGAAGTATTCTATATTTATTTATTTTTTTTTATAATCTAACTTTTACTTTTTTATTATTATTTACCATGCTTATCTGTATTTTTATTGCTTAACTTTCAATTTTTCTTTTATTATTAATTATTTTGGTTCCAAACTACTACATAGTCTAGTATAATAAGGATTGGGGATATTTAGTAATTTATTTATTGCTATCACTATATGTTATTTATATTTATTATATGCAATTATAGATGTGACATATGTACTCATACCTTAGTATTGCATCATCCCTTAAATGGATATTGGAAGCAACAGATAAAATCTGGAGCAGCCAACTCAGTTTGTAAGTCTTGCGTGCTACGGACAGCATTGTGGCAACAATGGGTACAAGGTGCTGCTTTTTGAGCTGACCACTAGTTGGTGGGCTGTCACCTTGTTTACATCATATAACTGGACATGTAGCTTATTGCTTCATGGGTTTTCCCTTTTTTATATATGCCAGTCTGTTTAAGTGGTTTTATATTCATCATTTTCTATAACCATGTTGTCCGGAGGAAGGATAGAAAAGCAGAAAAGGATGAAGGTAAATTTATCAGTGGTACAAAATCATATATATTTACAGTGTCCAGATTGGACAATGTGTTTGATTAAATACCCTGCACTATATTATACCGCCTCCTTTTGTAATGTAATTGTTGATAATACCCATGACAGACTGGATGTCAGAAACTATGGAATATCGGCATTATTGGACTGATTATTCCCCATTTTATTCATTAAAAACAAGGTATGAGTGTGTTATATATATATATATATATATATATATATATATATATATATATATATATATATATATATTCCTTAAAAGGAAACCTTTAGTATTCATTGACTGAGCAGCCAGTATGACATTTGCTTAAAATTTATAAACTTTTTCTATTAAAACAACTTTTCAGGAAAATAGTACCTGTTATCAATCTTCATGTTATTGATAACAGTTTCCTTCCTAAATTTTTGTTTGAAGTAGTGCTGAATGTCATCATCTTCTTTATGGCATTATTTTCTCTATTTACATCTGCTATCTATTTTAGTTATTGTTGATGAAATTCCTCCATTGATATATTTTTAATTAATCAAAAAAAGTTCAAGTGATTTATCTGGTTTGCTAACTACTGAGTTTCGTGTCAGAATGCTCGTCATGGCCAGATGTTTGATAAATCATTATATATATATATATATATATATATCCAAGTATAGGATTGGTGTATACAGAATAAATTCCAATAACCAACAATTACTATTCTTAAAAGAGTGCTCAATACAGAGTAGAGCAGATATAATTATTTATTTAAAAATTATAACATAAATATGTTATAAAATCACTACAAAAATAGTCCAGTGAAGGTATTGAAACAAAATGGCTATTTTTGTAGTGATTTTATAACATATTTATGTTATAATTTTTAAATAAATAATTATATATATATATACACACACAGTTTTAAAAATGCACAAAGGCATTTTTATTTATTTTTCTTAAGGAATCCTTTCAGCCAACACTTTGTCAGAAGGAAAATATTGGCAAGATTTTGAGGGGAACAAAGAACTGAATAATTCACACAGTGAAGAAAATGAAAGAAAAAAAAAGATAATGGCAAGTTGAGGAGGCAAATTTTGGAAGAAAAAATTAAAATAAATTTATTGTAAAATGATTTACTGGTAGTTTTTGGTCTCAACCTGTGCCATTTTTATTTAAAATTACTATGGTTGGGTGGGAAAACTCAAAAACTGGTTGACAGTGTCAGCTTGTGTCACATTAGGTTTTTCTACTCAAGGTTATGTTTTATTTTGGTGCTAATTCAGTGTTTCCTTCTTTTATCAAAGATGGTTTGTCCTATTTTCAAAATAGTTCTAACGCATATAAATTTAAATGTCAGTGTGAAGCTGAATATGTAGGATGAACCAATCAAAACTAGAAACTTTAATTGGTCAGTATGTTCCTGCAAGTATAAGACTAGTTAGTTTGGGTCACTCTTTGAGGATATCTCAGTCTGTGCATGAGTTGGCTATCATCCAGCATTTACTTGACAACCCAGACAGTGCTAAAAAATATGCAAACAATTCTTTCCCAGTTATGCACAGAGCCTGACATGCTCACCATTTACGTCTCCTGGAAGAAGTTAAGTTATATCAACTATCTCTGTGCAAATGGAAGTGGCACTTCATCTGTTCCCGCAATCCTTTTAGGAGGCTTTTGAGTAATTATTTTCCATTTTATACTAACTTAGAACTATATATTTTATTTGTAAATCTTTTTCCAATAAATTTATTTTAATCCTTGTTTCAAAATTTCCCTCCTCAACACTCCATTATCTTCTTTTTTTATTCCCTTATCTTCACTTTGTTCTCATCAAATGTCTTGCCAATATTTTCCTTCTGACAAAGTGTTGAAAGGATTCCTTAAGGAAGAGAAATAAAAATGCCTTTATGTATTCTTAAAATAATATTTATGTATTTATCATGTCCTTGTTCGAAAAATATATATATATATATATATATATATATTCCCTGAGAGGATATTGAAAAGTTTGTGATCTAACATACTTTTTAAAATCATTCAGTGACCAAACATTTGAATCCTGATTTTATAAACTGGTAATTTCAGTACACACACACATTTATATATATATATATAAGTAAACATAAAGAGCCAGACAAACCTACACAGGTTTCACCTACATGATTCGTCACGGTAGTTTTCAATAGACATAAATGTCAATTCAATAGACATACGAATGTCGATTAGGTACCAGTATGCTTTTAAATGAGCATCCTATATTTACACGTTCCATGATAGTTAATTTTATAAAGTGCTCAATAGAATAACCTAGAGCTAAAATAATACTAATAAGAACATTAATTACAAATTACCCTGATGATCAGTGTAGGTGAAACCTAGGTAGGTTTGTCTAGCTCTTTAGGTTTACTTAGTTTGCTCTACTTAGCGTATTGAGCACTTTGCTTAGTTTTACTTTACTCATGCTGGAGGTTTTTTTCTTTGGACTCTGAACTTTAATTCAAGACGATTATTTTTGCCAGAAGTGTGCATTCTAAGTTCTTTCTTTTTTTTTTTTCCCTTTTTTTTTCCCTTGGGTATTGGTTTGTTCATTTACAAGCTAAAACACCTGAGGTTTTGCCGGACGAGTATAGTTGCTTATATTTATAAGATGATTAGTATTATATCATATGTATATATATTTCAGAAAGTTGGTCAAGCTGAAAATTTTTCAACACTTCCTCATATTGCATAATCAGTGCATATATACAATTATATGACCATCAAAATAATTATATATACACAGATAAATACTAGATTGGCAGCTAGATATGATCATTTTACAGTTGAAATTTCAAGATGTCAGTGTAAGTTCTATGCCAACAGTTTCTTCTCTCATACTTCTTGACACTGGCATCTAACTTCTTACCTTCCAGTCAACATTTATCTTCAAAAAATTAAATTTAATGTCGGTCATTATCTTCTGTAATTCCTTTTCTTTTATTGTCCCCTCTCTTTAATAATGTTTTCCCTTTTTTCTTGGATTCTTTCACCCATTGTGTCTTAGTGGCTTTATTACCTTACTTGGAGTGAAATGGTTAAAAAAGAAGGTTCGGAAAATTTTTTAGGCTGATCAGGATATCATTTCAAAAAAGAAAATTCTGATATTTGACCAATTGGTCAGATCTTTGTAAAGTAGGTCAGGCTGAGAACTTTTCAACACCTCTTATATTGGATCAACCAAAAGATAATTTTGCTTTGTATTGATAGATGGCATTAGAGACATTTTTTTTTTTTTTTTATCTAACTTCATTCAAATTTGCTGATTGCATTGTAACAACTCTTATATTATTGCATCTTTTAAGAAATGTTGTCAAATGTGTATTTTTTGTTGATTGTAATATTGCAGAAACAGAAATATGTGACTGAAACGTAAAGAATATTTGTGAAGTTTATGGAGAAGGTTCTGCAAATGGCTCAACATGTCAAAGTTGGTTTGTGAAAATTCATGCTAAAGATTTCTTCTTGAACATATTAGCAATCAAAACTTAGACATAACTTGAAAATAAACTCTAATTGGGACTGGAGAATGTCAGTAGGCTTGAAATATCTAAGAGTTGAAAATAATTTGCCCCATTTTGGTTACATGAGCCACATTGATGTGCAGCTTCAATATCAGTGAAAATAAAACTGACTGAGTAATATTTAAATTTTCTGTTTTTGAAACAAAATCTCATGACTTTCTTGTGAGCTGGGTGAATTTGAGGAATACAGTGAGAATCAAGCTCAGTAGTAAGGGTCAACCAGACTAAAGTTTGATTGGGTGATTTAAAGTTTAATTTTTTATAGAGCACCCAGTGAGGATCAGACTTACTACTCAATAGTAATAAGTAACCAGTCTAGATTAGCTAAATATTATCTGTTGGAATTTTTGGGTACCTTAGTGTACTAGTGAGCCAGCCAAAATGAGCTGACTCATTTTATAGTTCACTAATAGAAGCGTTAACTAATCAGAAGGCTCAAAATATTCAATGCGACATGTATAAAGGCAGCCATGTTTTTCCTGAATACTCACTGCCAGCCTTTGATATCGAAGATTGAAGAATTACAGAACAGCTGCTGGTGGTATTGGTGATATAGTCAGATTCAGTAGAGTGTCTGACTCGTGAGTGTTAATCTTTAACGTTGTTTCATTGAACAGATTACGTACTGCGCTGTATTCTATATTCATAGACTATAGTGAACATGGTCAACATTACCAAATGCCAATGTATCTCCAATTTTTGATATTATGTTTTGGGATCCCCAAACTCATTATTCTTTACAGTGGCTCCAATATGTTTTTTTTTTATATCTATGCATAACCTACTGGTCAAATGATTTCAGCATAACATATATTCTGATTTCTTTAACTCTATTATTCTCCAGTTCTATTTCTTTTATATAATTTAAATTTCTTTCCATAGAATTTGGTATCCACCCTTTTCTCTTCACATATAAAGCAATACTTGATTTTAAATTTTCTGTATGGGTTAATTTTCTAGTGTTTCTCAAGTTTCACCAAATTCATGAACCAACATTTTAATATAGTAGGCTATTGTCTCATGGAACAACAGTCCAGTAGATTAAAGTGTTGCAATAACAGCAATGAAGATGAGGACAATAGTCTGCATGTAAATAATGTAAAAACAACCAACTATTAATTTAAATAATGTAACCTCAACTATTATTGTGATCCACTTTCAATAAGTGATTATAGTCAACATAATAAGTGATTATAGTCAACATAATTACAGCGACATGAGTAAGATGATAAACTACAAGGCCTTTCTTCAGGAGGTTTTGAGGAGCATGGAACCACCTCTTAATTGCTGGCCTTTCCAGGTCCACCCTGACCTAGGATAGTAGCACCTGTCAGGGTCCCAGCTATGGGTAAATAGTTAATCCCACCCAACAAAAGGGGTCATAACACAATGAAAGTATAAAAATAGGTTTTAATACCAGCAATACTTTTTTAAGAAAAATTATTACCAGCAATACATTATTACAAGCAATTACTTTTGAAAAAAGAAAATATTATCAGCAATACTTTTTTGGAAAAAAAATGTTACCAGAAATAAAAATCTTGTCATCATTAATCAACCCATTGATGTTGATATACTGTAAAACAAACCAAACCAATCAACCTAATTACAATTGATGGTAGATAAATTAGTAAGAATAATTAATTTAGGATGATCTGATTGTTCAAATAAGGCCTGAACTGTACTTGTCAAAATGTTGTGATTATTTTAGTCAAGCTTATTTCATTTAGTCAACTCAGTTTATATATTCAGTTCCTGCTGACAATGAAAAAACATGCTTTGTGATCCCTTTGAAGAATATATAAGCCAAGTTTCTAGACCAGACAAGCCAGGAAGGAGAAGGAGCAGCAGCATACTGCAACAGATTCACAACACCATAGCTTAAAAGAGATTCCTTTACTTATTCACCCATATTCCTCACTAAAACTATATGACATTTACACTATTCCTCATCAAGCTATGTGACACATTTTCCTTTTCCCTTTCTCCATTTTTTTTTACACATACAAGTGAAGAAATCACATTTCTTTTCATCTTAACAAATAGCTACAAACAAGAACTTAAAGAACTTTAATACTCGTATGCACAAAGAAAAATTTATTTGTAAAAACATGAAAATAAAAATATTTTATATTTAAACACTGTTCCCACCTTTTTGTTGTGGGTTGATTCAAATCTGCAACAAAATTGTTAACTCTGACATGATCGATTCATTAATTATAAGAATTTAGATGAGGAGGTGGTAAAATTCAGCACCTGCATTAAATACAAGCATTAAAATCAAAAAACAAGAAAGAATAACAAAACATTTTATAATTAATGTAAAGAGGTAAATCAAAAAACAAAAAAGAATAAAAAACGTTATACATAATTAATATATAATCATTACAGGCTGTTAACATTCTGACCTAAAAGCTAATTCCTTCTGCTTACACAGGGAGAACTGAAAGGACTTAATTTATATAGTCATTAAGACATTTAGGTAGTAAGTCAAAAGAGTCTTCATTATAGGATTGATCACACTAATGATTATTTAATGAATACCCTGTCATTGCTAACCCAGATGTATTGATGCATCTATGTAAATTATCACAATTTCCTTTTCAAATATTGATTTATTCTAAATTCCAATCTATAATTTGTTCTGCCTATACAGTCAGCCTCACACTGACACTTCAAATAATTAATTGCAAAATATGGTGAAGAGGTTGAACATCTTTTCATATTGATCTTAAAATTGATTGAACAATAAAAACAATACATGGATTGGCAGATGAATAACAATTTTTCACACGAGCTGAAATTTGCTAAGCAAACACGAATCCAAGGTATATGTAAATAGACAAGCCACCTTTAGGAGCCAATTAAATTGATTTTTTTTATTGCAACATTTTAACATGAATACTAGACTCCACAATAAGGAAGTTTTTTTTGTCTTTTTTTTTTCAGTTTACTTCTTTATGGAAACTATAAAAAAAGTTTTCATTACTTCTTTCCTGCTGTTTGATTTTAATGTCTGTTTTTATTGCCATTAATTAGAGATATATATATCAGAAGTAGATATGTTTCCTACTCTTTCTAAAAACATGTTCTTTTCTTGGCCTATGGACAGAAGAGTAGAATTTATGATGCATTTGTTAAAATTCACTACAACAAATTCTCAAGTTATGCTTCTGAAAATATAAATTCATTATTAGTTTTAAGTATTGATGTCTATGATTGGCCTACTGATCAGATGATCAGAGTACAGTAAGTGCACAGATTCCTTCAACCTTCTTATATATAATACTGTTCATGACTTTTTAACTTAAATCCTCTATCTCTGTGTAGTCCCTTTTCAAAAAATAATTCAGACAATTACTATACTGATTCTGTTGTCACAAATTACCTTTCTACCGATAGATCCATTAATAATTATGTATCAATGTATCAGCAGAGGGCAGAATGTTTCTGACTCTTTCTGAAAACACTAATGTCCTTGTGTATGATTTTTATTCCTAAGTAAATAAAAAAAGAGATTACCAGGAACAAAACCATTTTCATGGCACCACTGAGTCATTCTACATGTTGTCATGATTCTAGCTGAACCCAAAATAAAAAGTTCATGACTCACTTTGGAGAAATAAACTTGGTTTTAGTTCGGCTCAACTGATGTGTTTTTTACAGCTTATCAACTTTTTGTAAGTTATTTAAAGCCAGAAAATATTTTTAGATTGTAAAAATTGTTTTGAGATAATAATGATTTACTGATAGAAATTCTACTATTTAACTCATAGCTGGGGAGAGAAAAGGTAGATTCATACATTTCCCAAGAGTATTTGCATATAATATAACAAATCTGGAATTAGAATATGGTTCTCTAAATTTCAATTCTGAGCTGTTATCCATTACACCATCTCCACATTCAAGCTTACAGTAGCTGGTATTCCCAAGTGGTAACCCATCTAGGTATTGATCAGGCTCAGTGTTGCTTAAATTTAGTGATTGTATGAGAATCAGTGTTTAAACATGATATGGTCATAAGCCAGTTTTAGTTAGAAGAGAAAATGCTAATTTCTTATTGAACTGATTAAGAATTTTAGAATCAATTTAAAACAAGTGACTCTTTAGTTCCTAATAAAAATATTTCTTTCTTTACCACCAGAAATAAAAATTAGAAAAGATTGAGATATAAGGTGATTTCCCCAGTTCATTTCATTGTAATGTCTTTTGATTCAAGATATTGTAATTTCTCTTGTGCAACTGAAAATAATTTTTTCTGTTCAAAATCAAAGAATGCAAATGCAATATAAATAGCTCATAAAGACAAATATTGTATTAATTCAAATTTGATCAAATATAATCAAAAGAGAAAAATGCCCAGTCTAATATATTAAAATATGCTTATTACCCTCACACATACACACAAATAAATAAATATATATATATAAATTTTCACATACACACATACACATTTTATTCACAGACATATATATATTTCTTCACACACACATATATGCACATTTTCATATGTACACACAAACACACATGTATATTTACATACACACACACATACACACACACAGACACATTTTCATACAAACTTACATATATTTCCAAAATAAATAAATATATATATATATGTGTATATATATGCACATACATATATATATATAAATTTTCACACACGCACATACACATTTTATTCAGACATGTATATATTTCTGCACACACATATATATGCACATTTTCATATGTACATACACATATATACACATTTTCACACACACACATATATATATATATATATATAGACACAGTTTCATATGAACTTACATATATTTCCAAAATAAATACATATATATATATATATATATGCACACACACACACACACACATATATATATATATATATATATATATATATATATATGAATAGAACAATACATGCTGAACAGTTTACAAGTGTTCTCTTTGAAAAAAGGATTTTACTTTGTATTGTACTGAATAACATTGTGTGTTATGGAAAACAATCAGAATTTTATCGTAGACTGACTCATCCTCCTCTATTGAGGATTTTATTTATTTGTTTTTTCTACAAGAATTATCTGCCTTGTTATTTTATTTTGTATTTTCTAATAAACTGCTCTGTGGAAAGGTGCACCTCGTCTCTGCAGAAGAGAGAATGAGAAATCAAAGGAAAACCTGGGAGTGGGTGAATGATAAAAAAAAAAGAAAAAGAAGTGGGGAGATACAGAGTCAGTTACAGAGAGAGAGAGAGAGAGAGTGAAGAAGAGAGTGCACAAGTGAGGAAGGAGAGGTTTGGTTTGTTTTATTTTTTTTTAACTTAATCTTTACTATCTGTAATTATAATCATCTATTTTTACCTTCTCTTATTCTTTGCCCTGCTCAACATTATCCATTTTTTTTTTTTTTTTTTTTTCAACTGTTGCTCTGAATTATACTTACTCTTGTGTACCAAATGCAAGCACCAGTATAATTAAATTATTTTATTTCAATTTCCACCCCACCACCTGGCATAGTGTGTATTTGGTACGATGTACTTATTATTTTTTAATAATTTTCTTTACGGCATGATTATTTTCTTCAAGGTTTATTAAACTTGTATAACATTTTCTGGTGGAATGTCTATTTTAACCAGCATGCGTATTTTATGATTTAAAAAATTCACACCAGCATGATTATTCCAGACAGCACTAGTCATCATTGTCATCAGTCACATGACCAAGTGTCTGCATAGCTGAGCACCTGTCCAGCTCCCTTCATGGTTGTGTGCCAATTTTTGGATGATGTAAAGGATCTTCCCATTCACACAATGATATTGCCAGACCATTTTCTTTATTCTACCTGCCTCTTCTTTTGCTTAAAGTGGTATCTTGTAGGATGGCAAAAAAGAGTACTATTTTCTTAAAGCACATAAATTTTACAACCAGATCATCTTCCTGATACCAAAAGCATCTGGAAGTGTTTGTTTTTCTTTTGTCAGGATTTATTGATTGATTGATTTGTTTTTTATGGCTTATCAACCTTTTGCAGGTTATTTAAAGCCAGAAAATATATTTTAGATTGTTAGAATTTTTTTGGAGATAATGATTTACTGATACAAGCTTTACTAATTAACGCATACCTGGGAGGAGGAGAAGTGAATACATACCTTTCTCAAGGGTATTTGTGCATAAGCTCAGCTATTCGGTTCCCAATTCCAAGCTGTTATTCATTACACCTGCCATACATCTAAACTTTCAGCATGTGGTATTCCTAAGCAGTCACTCTTCTAGATACTGACCAGATTTGACATTGCTTAACTTCAGTGATTGTATGAGAACCAGTGTTTCAATGTGATATGACTGTAAGCCTCTTTTGTTAGGCACATCAAAACATTACACATGGTTCTATTTTTTTTATAAGCAACTCCTTTATGAGCAATGGTACTCAAATTTGACTAAATCTTAAGCAACAGAGAAAAAATGTAAAATTAAGCAAAAGGACAATATTTTGGTCATTGTATCCTTTAGTTATCTTCAGGTGTTTGTTGATCCAGGTAATCTTCAGGGAATTTCAAACTGAACACTTTATTAAATCTACAGGAATAAATTTTTCTTATTCTCTTATCCATATCCATGACACATTCTCTTGTTCTTATTTAGTAAGAGATACCCCTTGTACATGAAGTGCAGAACAATATATCTCTATAACAAGAGACCTTAGAAGAAAGGTTCATTCTCCTATTTTTATTTCCCCTATTATGGGCATTATTATATCCATGATATAACAATACTGCATTTCACAGACAGAACCAAATAGCTAAAAGAAATGAACATCTCAGAAAGAGTTTTATAGCACTAAAACATACACAAAACTATATATACATATTTACATGTCCCCCACAGTGATTATCTACCTGGTAAGCAGAATGAAAGGATAATGAAAAGATAGGGTCTTATATATAATATGGAGATTCTTCTGTGTTTCTTGAGAAGCTATGTTTAGGACTCCACATTCAGCCTGACCAGATTCATCTACTATATTCCAAGCAAGGAAATATTCCACAAACTGGAAACAGTGAGTTTTGGGTTTTCCCAAATTGAGTACTGCTAGCCAGAATTTCTTTCTATATCTGGGGAAGATATATTCCCAGAGAGAAATGGTGCCATGTGCTTATAAGCTGTTGTGGATAGCAAATTTAGCCTCACTTAAGGCCAAGTGGCCCAAATCAAATAAACAACTGCTTTGTTTGACTACTATAAAGTGAATTAATGACTGGCCATTTTCGTCACTGTATGAAGTGATGTCACTAAGCAGCCGTCATATGACTATCTTGACCAAAAGAAAATAATCACCTTTTGTATCCTTACACCCCTATAACTTAAATAAAGAGTTTAGCTGGAAATTCACTAAAGGTTACTTGGATAAAAAGATACCTGAAGAAGGTCTGAGAGCACAACTGCCAAAATGTGATAATAATGAGGATATTCGTTCAAATGTAAATAATGTAAACTCATCCCAGAAATTCAGACTGAAGTCAAACAAAAAGAGTTACTAAATAAGTTTTTATATTGTAGTGAAAAATTCTACTAATTCTATTAGTTTAGATTTTCATTTATTTAATTGAATTCACCCGAAGCAAAGCAGTAAATCCACGAAGACACAAGTGATTACTGGGTGTAGAACAGTTAGAAAACAGAAACATTACTTAGGAACAAGAACAAAAGATGAATAATCAGAGGACAGTATATAGCAATTGACATTTCATTTAAATTTTTGAAGATTAAATTTAGCTGGAAAGCATGGAGCCAGAAAAGTTCCATAAGTGAGAAGTGGGAGAAAAGAAACAGCATAGAATTAACAGTTACATCTAGCCATTTCAATTGTAAAATGATGAGACCTTACTGCCAATCTAGTACTGCACTTAAATTCATAAAGATTAGGTATCACAGTGAAGAGCTCATCTGAACAATTACCATAAAAGTTATTGTAATGTGTCTGTTAGTTAGTTGAATTCAGTCACTGTTAGAGTAAGTCCAGCTACAGATTACTGCTCTATTTTCTCAGATGACTGCTAAATACAGCTTTTACTGTCTCCCTCAGTCTTACATTCTGTTCTCACATTTCTATATATGTGGGTGAGTCCATCTTGTCACTCAGGGTATAATGAAAGTATTTAGAGAAAAGGCACACAGAGGCAACTTCACAGTGATAGTGACTGAAGCTTAGATGCCAGGACAGGACAAATAATATTACTGGTTCTTCTTTGGATTTTATCATGAAATGTATTTCTTTTCTATTTATTAGCTCCAAGTGTTGGAGAAATGTTCTTTAAATGTCGTTGGTCACCATGGTTGGGATCCATCTACTTGTAGCTATCCAAGTGTCATGATTCCAAACATTCGACAACAACATCACATTTTTTAAATGAAATATAAAAAAAGGTTATTTTCTGGATTAAAAGTAGAAGCAGATGAAATAATATTTATATATTCATTTTACAAATAAAATTTTCAATTTTCCTTGCAGTGAAGTCTGTTTTATGAAGTGATTAAGTGCACCTGGGGCAGTGTGAAATGTGTGTACAGATTTAATTTATGACAGTCATTCTAATGTGTTTGTGAGTTCTTAGACAAAAGCTTAATAGGTGGTTGCTTCTATTGTGTGTGTGAACAAGGCCTTAGTCAGCAGCTTCTGGCTGTTGTCTCTTCCATTGTGTGCATGTATGTTTACTGGCCTTCGAAATTGTTGTGAGCCTCAATAAGCAGTAGGCTTCTATTTTTATATCCATAAGATTATTCAAAATCTAATTTTCCATAGAGGTGTTAACTTTTTGAATACAAGATTTTCATTGGTTAGAAAAGAATTTCATACTGGCTCATGAAGATCTTTTTCTTGAATTTGTGGGAGCGGTGAAAAGAGTTATTGTTGTTATTTTCTGAATAGTCCAAAAATAACACTCAGTAGTTTGAAAACTATATCTGCAAATATTTTGGTAGTATTTGTCAAATCAAACAAAAATAGTTACTAAACACTTTATCTAATACTGTATTCAAGAATTCTACCTGTTCATCTAGTTTCTTCTTCTATGTGCCATGTCCCTTCATTATATTGGTGATCATGGCTCTCCACAATTTCCTCTCCTTTGTAGCTTTTAATAAATTCTGTCTTTTTGTTATCTCTCCTAAACACTGTCCTGCCATCCATTTACTCAAACTAACTAGATAGGTTACGCATTGTTTTCCTCTTACTCTCTTGCCTTCAATCTGTCCTATTAGTATCAAATTTTCCAAGCTCTTTTTCCTCATTTTGTAGAAATTTCAACTGTCTCTGATTCTAAGTATAAGTGTCCTTTCGTTTCCATTTTCTCATCATCGTTGCTCATATGTTCGGTCCATGGTATTCTCAGCATCCTTCTGTAAAACCATATTCCTGTTGTTTCAAGTCTCTTCTTCATCTATGAGGAGATTGTCCAGCATTTACAGCCACAGAGAAGGACTGATATTACATAACAAAACTTTCTAGTTTACTTAGACAGAAACGTTTTTCTTATTAATTAGACCCAAACATAAGAAAAATTTGTTGTCAGTGGAGCAACTTGGGCACTAAGTTTTGCACCAAACATTAAGCCATCTGACTACTGACCAAAATCTTAAGTTGCTTATAAAAAAATGGGCAATGTTTAACATTCATGCCCATAAAATAAACAATGTGTCAAAAGGACACCTTTTCCTTTGACACTGCTATTATTTTAACTCCCTTCACTCCTCGAGAATGTTTGTTTTATTAGGTTGGTGCAAAAATCATGACGTAATAATGTTGTTGTTTGACGTTAAAAAATACGTCAAAAAACAACATTATTACGTCATTATTTTTGCACCAACCTAATAGAAAGTGATGATTAGAATTTTAATAAAACCTAAACATATGAAAGTAAATTTATACATTTTCTTTGTTCTTGAACATTAACAACAAAATAATAGACACTATTAGATTGATTGTTGGCAAAACATTGGCTAAATGACAATCAATTCAAACTTTATAAAATGGTAAATAATAAGGATTTCATTATCGTTGGTTCAAATATTTTAATAATTTAGTAAATACTTATAAATTTATGAATAAAAAATTTGTATTATGTATTTCTTTATATAATTGGTAAATGATGAATATTGCATTGCATTAGTTTTAATACAATTGTATTAGTTTTTAGGAGGATGCACAGTAGAGTAATGGATAGTGGCTCAGATTGAGTAATTGGATAGCCAAGTTCAAATTCCAGTCAAATCCATTACATTTACTGTTGTCCTTGGGAAAGGTATGAATATCTTCTTCTCCCTCCAGCTATGGGTAAATAGCAGGACAGACCGGGTTATATAGCCTTGGAAAGCAACTGGTCTATTGCAGAAAGAAATGGCAGCCTACTGCAGGAAAAAAATCTACCTCATCAGTCATATATCGAAAGATACATGATCACCTAAGCATGTATCATGCATGCCACCTGATTAGTTTTTAGAATATTGTAAATATAAAATAAAGAATCTAAATAAATAGATACATTTTAAAATAGATTGTCAATAAGAATTTAATAAATAGTGTTTTTGTTGTAAATTCTCAAGAACAAAAACTATATAAAGTTTCATCAGTTTCATCATGTGTTTAGGTTTTATTACAATTCTAATCATTGCTTTTTAAAACAATAAACATTGCCAAGGAGTGAAGGTAGTTAAAATAATAGTAGTGTCAAGGGAAAAACTGTCCATTTGACACACCATTTTTTTAGCAGGCATAATGGTTAAATATTGCAAAAAAAATCGTTGATTAAACTAAAAAAAAAATAATTATTTGACAAGAAAATTACATCTGTTGGTTTACATACTTTATAGTTAGGCTTCGGTGAACAGTTGTCGTAAAATACTTAAAATATAAACAAATGTAACCAAATCATGATGCACTAAAAGATCCTTCCAGGATTTAAATTACAGATATAAGACAGGCATAGATCAATATGTATGTGACTTGTATTCCTCCGAGAGAAAGAGTGAGGAGTAAAAACCAGCTTCAACATCATTTCCTTATAATGCTTAGACACAAGAGTGATATTGGAAGATATTTTAGGAAATAAGGCAGCAGATTTTCAATGCTAAATTTTATATGGATGTATAGAAGAAAATGATATATAAATTTTGGCAAACATGGATAAATGTGCCCGCAATAAGAGTTTTACCCATGACACAGTTTTTTAATTAATGTCATTCTTTGGTCGTGTTCATTGTATTAAAAAGTGATGATTAGAATTAGAATAAAACCTAAATGCATGATGAAAGTGAATATTTTATAAATTCACTTTAATATATTTAGGTTTTATTACAGTTCTAATCATTGCTTTTTAAAGCAATAAACATTGCCAAAGAGTGAAAGTGGTTAAAAAAGCAGTACTTATAGGAAAAACTGTCCTTTAGAAAGTCTGTCTTATTGGCTTTTAATTTTTGAATTACTGAGACTTCAGGAAAGAAAGTTGGAGAATCTAACACTCATAAGACATTTTGAAAGCACGAAAAGTTGGGGAAATAGCAAGTAAACTTCTTAAACAAGTTTTTGCGGATGGAGAGCAATACAAGGACAAAGCAGAATAGTAAAGTATCAAAAGTTGCTTCGAGAGAAAAAAAAAAAAAACCCTGACAAAGCATTTTAAGGGTTTCAGTTTCAGATTTGCTGAGCTTTACATGACATTGGACACATGGAAAAATGTTTTTACTCATTGTAAAGACTGTGGAGTTATTCCAGTACAACTTTACAAAATCTTGTTTAGTAATTAAAAATGAGTAGGTAGCATGAAGCCTACTGGCAGATTGACTCACTAGGCTTGGTCCTAATGAGTGTTAGCTGGATGCCCACTTCTATAAAACAATAGAATCAAAAAAAATGTCTGATCTTTTTAATACTATCTCATATGCAAATACTATACTATTTTTATATAAGTGACTTGGACATTTACTGATTTCATTTTCCACAAGCAAACCCAGAACCAATTACACACACTGAGGGTCAACTAACATATATATATATATATATATATATATATATATATATATATATATATCTGTCTGAGATGAGGTGTTACAATTACTTACATTATTTACATGATTTGAACTGTTATCCTCATCTTCATTGTCGTCTTCACAACATTTTGTCTGTTGTACAATCTACCCAAGCAGATGAAATAAAGTGTTTGGTTTGAAATTCGAATCACTTGAAGAAAGACAGAGCCTACACACACACACACACACATCTATCTATCGATCTATCTATATATATATATATATATATATATCT
>OZ010602.1:43228698-43238698 GCA_963932145.1 Acanthosepion lycidas
GGAGTGGGATGGGCTCCGCCAGGTCTACTTGCCCAAGACACATTACATATGAGTGAATACCTTTCTAGCATTCGACTCAGATATGTGGAGTTCATCAAAGATATCACATCTTCCATCATCAGACCTTCTCACTCAGCTGACCCAACCATTGCCAATCAGGCAATAACCTGTGTCCTGGAGACTGTTAATCCACCTTGAAATATTGAATGACAAAAGTAGGAGTGTGCATATATATATATATATATATATATATATATATATATATATGTATGAACACAACAATTTTGTCTTAGAAAAAAACAACGCCCTGATGATGACAGTGTGCTAATGTCAAAAGTACTCAGAATAAATGAATATGTATCAATATGGTAATTTTCTCTCTTCCTTTAATAAGGATACTAAGAAGCATGGCCATAAATATGAGAGGATCCTATTGGAAATAAGTAGGCAAAACTTGCCTAAATTATTCAATGAGATATGTCTTCATGAAAACATGCTGCCAAAATATATCCTACATATATATATATATATATATTACGTATTTGCATATATGTGCAGTGCTTAGTGGAAAGTGCTCAATATCTGTGAGAGAACTAATATTGTATTATGGATTGTTGTATGGATATTAGTTTGTAACTGTAGGTTTTGTGATTTTGTGATCAGCAATCAAACTCTTTTGTGATCATGAGACAGATTTTGTCTGAGGACCACAAAAGTGTGAAACCCAGGGTTACAAACTAATATCCATACAACTGAATTATATATATATATATTGGATAATGGTATATAAATTTTTATGCATCAAAAACAATTTTGTGTGAAAGATGTATGACAAAGTGGAAAAAGTTTTTGTGTGATGTGTTTCATTGAACTCTGTTTATATTTATATTAGTATGGCTACACATGTGCATGACTAAGAGATGTTGGAAATTTTAAATTTAAAGAGACTTTTTATGTGTTTTTTTTTTTGGGGGGGGTATATAATCTAGCTGATTTCATTTAGATTCTTTTTCCTTTTGTTTCCATCATTTTCATTATTAAATGTTCAGTATTGTGATAATGGAAGAGCTGCCAAGAATGGGGAAAACATTGTAAGAATCTGGATGCAAATTCACTGTGGATGATCGAGTGATTGAAGCGTTTTCTAAACATTTTCATCCCAGTGAATTGTTTTCCCTTTTAGAGTAGAATTTTTTATATCAAAATTGTGGACAGTCTCATTCTGGTGAGTCTCATCAGTCTGATAACATCTATCTATCTAAGTCTGTTCATATCTATCTCAGTCTGTTCATATCTATCTCAGTCTGTTCATATCTATCTCAGTCTGTTCATATCTATCTCAGTCTGTTCATATCTATCTATCAATCTCAGTCTGTTCATATCTATCAATCTCAATCTGTTCATATCCATATATCTATCTCTCTATCTCAGTCTGTTCATATCCATATATCTATCTCTCTATCTCAGTCTGTTCATATCCATATATCTATCTCTCTATCTCAGTCTGTTCATATCCATATATCTATCTCAGTCTGTTCATATCTCTCTATCTCAGTCTGTTCATATCCATATATCTATCTCAGTCTATTCATATCTTTCTAAGTCTGTTCATATCTATCTATCTCAGTCTGTTTATATCTCTCTCTCTAAGTCTGTTCATATATATCTAAGTCTGTTCATATCTATCTCAGTCTGTTTTATCTCTCTCTCTATCTCAGTCTGTTTTATCTCTCTCTCTCTATCTCAGTCTGTTTTATCTCTCTCTCTCTATCTCAGTCTGTTTTATCTCTCTCTCTCTCTATCTCAGTCTGTTTTATCTCTCTCTCTATCTCAGTCTGTTTTATCTCTCTCTCTCTCTATCTCAGTCTGTTTTATCTCTCTCTCTATCTCAGTCTGTTTTATCTCTCTCTCTATCTCAGTCTGTTCATATCTATCTACCTCTGTCTGTTCATATCTATCTACCTCTGTCTGTTCATATCTATCTACCTCTGTCTGTTCATATCTATCTATCTATCTATCTAAGTCTGTTCGTATATATCTAAGTCTGTTTATATCTCTCTCTCTGTCTCAGGCTGTTGATATATCTCTCTCTATATCTATCTATCTATCTATCTATCTATCTCAATCTGTTCATATCTATAGTAAAATTTCCCAGAATGATAATTCTGTGGATAAGACAAATTCGTATAAAAATGACAATTGGAAAAAATCTTACTTTCTGCCAACGCGTTTCGTCTTCCAACTTTATGAAAGCAAATAATGAAAGCAAAATTTTTTTGTTGTCATAGTTACATTTTTAAAAATTTTGGATTTAATGTAACTATGACAACAAAAACATTTCACATTTCAAAATGTCATTTTACTGTATACACATGTTTGAGTAGATGCCCTATTTTTTAATAGCACAAATTAAGTTTATCAACCTCCGACACATTCAAGAGACTTAATAAATAAAATGTGCTTTCCAGCAGGGTATGAGCCTGTGTATTTATTTATAGTGGAAACCAGGTTTGAACTGTTCCGGAGACCACCTGTTCTTTATTAAGTCTTTTGAATGGGCAGGCTGTTAAAAGTAATTCATACTGTTTAAGAAACAGGGCATCTATTCAGACAGGTGTATTCAGTAAAATAACATTTACAATAATAAGGAATACTGTCATATTAAAAATGAAACCGATTGATTCTTAAGAAATAGTTTAGGTAGAGGTTGAGATAGATAGATCTCAACAGATTGAGATAGATAGAGGTGACCAAATGTAGATAAATAGATACATGTGAACAGACTGAGAGATAGATGTGAACAAATGGAGATAAATAGGTACATGTGAGCAGACTGAGAGATAGATATGAACAAATGGAGATAAATAGGTACATGTGAGCAGACTGAGAGATAGATATGAACAAATGGAGATAAATAGGTACATGTGAGCAGACTGAGAGATAGATATGAACAAATGGAGATAAATAGGTACATGTGAGCAGATTGAGAGATGTGAACAAATGGAGATAAATAGGTACATGCAGCAACCCTCTAGTCTCAGGAAAGTACTACCTCCTCAATGCACTTGACGTAGGCCCTTGTGTTGATTCTGAGGCCCTCACCAACAAATTTGAGAATTCTTTCCTTATTGAAACGATCAGTGTAAGTTTTCTGAGCTGCTGTACTTTTGTAATCCTCATTCGACTCCTCCAACCTTTCCAACTCCTTCGCACTGTCCTCAGATTCACACCCAAACACTCTGAAATGTTTGTATTGGAGTTTTGAGTGCAAATGCTAAGTGAATTGCATCATGGTGCTCTTTTTTTCACAGACAGTGCCCAACTGAGCCTACTATACTGTGTAGTCAACAAATATATATAGTTTGCAGTGACAGTTCATTGCCAACAAATTAGGGACCCCCACACCAGAAAAATATCCCTTAGCCAACATATAGAAGAATACAGAAGAGAAAATCTGCCAAGTTTTAGTGTCTTTCCATTCTACCAGTGTGACTACAGAACCACTGAACAAAGGATGATTAATGAAGAAATATTTTTCATCAACAAATTCAAACCAATACTTAATTCATTGCATAAATAGATTCTACCAAATTTTCCTTATCATAAATGACATATATAGCCAGTTACACCCCTTGATTATTTGTTTTTTTTTCATTTTTATCATTTGTTCAAAACATAAGCGTCAACACATGGAGATACAAACAATTAAAACCTTTTTAAAAAGCAAAGCTAAACCGGTTAATTTAAAAAAAAGTAAAACTCGAATTATTTTTCTAGGAAAAAAACACTGAAAATCCAATTGTAAGTAAAAAAAAGTTTTAATCTTAATTTTTCTCTGTAAAAATAGAAATAAATATAAATATTAGGTGACTTTTCTAAATTCTTATTTTAGTTTATACAACAAGTTTCTGTACAGAATCTTTGTAACAGTTTCATTTTTTTAACCAATTTATATAAGTGGACATTGAAGTCAACATTGAAGTCAATTTTATGTAAGTGGACATTGAAGTCAACATTGAAGTCAATTTTATGTAAGTGGACATTGAAGTCAATTTTACATAAGTGGACATTGAAGTCAATTTTATATAAGTGGACATTGAAGTCAACATTGAAGTCAATTTTATGTAAGTGGACATTGAAGTCAACACCTAACAGCAACACTCTGTTTCATGCTTAAATGCAATCATAAGGCCACCATATGCTGATGATTGCAATTAAGCATGAAACAGACTGTTGCCACTGTGCATTGACTTTAGTGTCCACTTTTATATTTGCATACACAATATCCCTAATATTGAGAACTTTAATCAATAAATATATCATACCTTAAAACTATATTTTATCAAATATATAATATTTATTATTTAAAATGTTATTTTTAATGGATATCCTTGCTTCAAATAAACACCCCTTGTTTGAAATAGGTGTCCTATTATTTATTTTATTTTAAACAGTGTGTATTCCACCTATTGGCTTGCACACGCAAGAAAACTGCACTCTCTAACAGGCTTCAAATCTGTGTAACTACCGTTTGACCCAGAATGCTTTAGACTGCTCAGTCACAGAAAGCATTACGACCTAGTGAGGTTATATTTAGTCTTTCAAAGAATACACGCTTCCTCTTTCGGTTATTCTCAAAAGCCCATATCTGCTCAGTTTTGTATCCGAAGTATAAACAATTTCTAAAGAATTAATAGGTTTTTTTCTTAATCCAAAACTTTTGACTTCAAACATTATATAGCCATGTTTGAAATAGATTCCCATTTTTTATTTTATTTTGAACAGTGAGTATTAGGTCCATCAGCCTGTGGATGTGAGGAAACTTAATAAAGAAAATATGCTCTCCAGTCGTGTTTGTACCTGCATCTGGATTTGTAGCAGAAAACACAGTTGGATCTATTATGCTTTAGACCTCTTATCCATGAAAAGAATAAATATCATGGGATAGCTGTATGTAAATGTAATAGTATCAGGTTGGTGCAAAAATAATGTCGTTTTCTCATATAGTAACATATGTGAGAAAACGACATTATTTTTGCACCAATAGATGGTGTACAGACATATATCACTTGTGCTCTAATGTCTGGTGACTCATTTTGAACACACACTGGCTAAGCGGCTCTTGGCAAGATGACAGTCTGAATGTGGCATGACAGTAGGTGCTAGATAGATGAGACATTTCATTTTTGAAACTGTGGAGATGCTTGACATCACTCAGTCTAGGATGTTACATGTGTACTGAGAATATTTGATGACAGTCCAGTGACCAACCATAGGTCCTTAAAGATCATGAATAGAAGTGTCTGGCTAGAATAGACTATGGTATCTCAAATCACATCTATGTTCAATACAGGAGAACTAGATGTATAGCTAGGAGGTCAATTTGGCATTCTTTAGCTTTCATAGAATATAGGAGCAGAAGATCCACCAAGGTGTTCCTGCTAATGCTAAATCGCCACTTGCCTCAAGAGATCATGATATCAGTAATTGAATACTGGAGGACTAACAACATATGGTGTTAGTCCTGGGTATGATGATAAACTATATCTGGCAGCAAGGCCTCTAATCAGTAGATTAGAGATTTTGAAGAGAGTGGAGCCACCTCTTAATTGCTGTTGTTCCCAGGTCCATCCCAACCCTGAGTGGTATCATTATATATAATAATGCCTGTCTGCTAGGGAGGATAGCCATTCTCAGTTGCTAATGCCTACTCAGGCACATTTGTGTTTATTTAACACCCACAGAGCCCACCTGTGGTTTATACTGCAAATATGCTGAGCAGACCTTAGTTACAGTTTCTGGGAGAGAGTACATTATCTGACATGATCAACAGTCTGAACATTGCTAGTACACTCAAACCTTGATCACGATGACTTGCAACTTTGTACTAGCTCCACCATCAACAGATCCCAAATAATTCCATGTACCCAGTTTCACTTGCAAGGCTTGGATCAATGCATGGTATGTTTTTTTCTTTCCAAAGATGGAGCAATATATCTTTTTTAGTTGACAAAATAAAAAAAATAATGTGCATGCACAAGAATAAAAATATAAAATGGCAACTATTTACCCATCGCACCATATATATATATATATATATATATATATATATATATATATATATCTCATACAACAATTTCACACATTACAAGGCTTGAGAGCCACTTGAGAAAGTTACTGGTGTTTAAAATGATATATATAGTTGGATTGGTGTGAGTTTGTGACCCTGAGTTTCACACTTTCATGATCGTCAGAACCTTTTGTCTAACGATTGCAAAAGCGTGAAACCTAGGGTCACAAACTCACACCAATCCAACTAAATATATTAGCTCTATCACTGATATTGAGCTCTTTCCAATAAGTACCACATATATATAATATATAAATAATATATATAATAAATTGCACATAGATATATTTATATACATACACATTTGACGATAAACTACATCTGCATCCTGGGTAAGACGATAAACTACATCCAACAGCAAGGCTTCTGATCAGGAGGTTTTGAGGAGTGTGGAAACACCTCTTAATTGCTGGTGTTCCCAGGTCCACTCTGACGGGGTGGTAGCACCTGTTACCACCCAGCTATGGGCAAATAGTTAACCCCTAAACTGTGGTCAAAACACCATGAAAGTGTAAAAATAGGTTTTAATACCAGAAATATGTTGCAAAAAAAAATTATTACCAGCAATAATACACTTTGGGGGAAAAAAAACTACCAGTGATACATATTTGAAGGAAAAATGTTACCAGAAAAAGGTTTTTAAAAAAAAAAAATTACAACAATGAAAATTTTCTCAGCATTAAATAACATATTGAGGTTGATATGCCATAAAACAAAACTAAACCAAACCAAACCTCGCTATGCGCACAGACACACACACACATATATATATATCACTTAAATATTTGAATAGATGATCTGTTTATTTATGAAAATGCATATTTATTTATTTTTACCTACTGGCCTGAATATTTAAGAAATATTTTTAGTAGATGAAAATAGATATACTGTTTAATAAGTTAATGGAGTATGTACTCAAATATGAGTATCCACTAAAAATAACGTTTAAATGGTAAAATGTATCAGAATAATAAATAGAAAGATCTATTACTTGTTTTTAGAGAAAAAAAATATATATATATATATATATATATATATATATATATATATATATATATATATAATTTATTTGTTTGAATGTTATATTTAATGGATACAGATATTTTAGATGTTCTGTTTTTATTTATTAATATTTACATCTACTGACTTAATTAATATTAATTATTAATATTTACATCTACTGGGTTGATTATTTGAGAAATCTTATATATATACGGAAGTAAATCCTGAGTAAAATAAGGATGGTATCTTTTATTATTATTTTTTATATTTTGCTTTACTATTTACAGAATTTTATCAGGTACTTGATTGGCTAGAGATAATGCCAAATTATGTAAGCAGCACAGCTGTAACAACTGGTGATTCCCACACAAAAATGTGTGTTACTTGTGAAGCATACAAATTTCATTCATTCTCTCATAAAAGTTTCTAGGATCTCCATTGATTGCATACAGTGTAGTAAAAAACATTACGAAATATTTTTTTCTCAAAATTTGTTTAAAAATTAAAATATAATAATTTTTAGGATGTGATATCATGCTCATTGTATGTCGGTTTAGTCTTGTTTTATTCCCCAAGTCTTCCTCAGATGTCTCTTGTATTTTAGAATATCTTGTTTTGATGGGGGTCTGCATACCCTTTTGAAAATTTGTCACATCTGCAAATGTCATACTTTCCCCATACACTGAACTTTACAGTGAGACAGATGAATTTCACCAATGACTGTTTATATCTATACTTGGTCTTCTGACTGGGTCCTTTAAACATATTACAAGAATAAGTAAAAATTATCTGCTCTTTCACCATAACATGTCTTTAGGTTTCTTGCACTGCCTTCTGCTCTTGTATGTTTATAGTTGGTACTATTGTGGTCCCATGATGGAAATTTGAGGTTGTGTGCATATTATATTGTGCTAATAGGAATATATACTTGAAAAACAAGGTGGATAAAATAAGTAAAGGTTTATTGTAAAAACCGGTACAATAAGAATAAAGGTAACAATTATACACAAGGTTGTCGCAAGTCAATCCAGTAGTGAGTGCTACTATTGAAAGGTTGGTTGTTCTCGCGTAAGTCTGAGTCATACTCAACAGATCCCAGCTAGTGTATTTACTAACCTCCCCATGCAATCAGATGTGGCACATCAGATGTGGAGCATCTGAGCCTGTAGGTTCAGCCAAAAATTCCCATAGACCCCATATAAAATGGGGTTGGGTAGCTGTTTCCTGAGATTAGACTCTGTCCTTCGACATAGCCTCATCTGTGGATCCTCTTTGCTTGGAGGTAGAGAATTCAACCAGCACAGCTGAAAAAGATCCCAGATAGTCTCTGTTGTCTGTTGACTTACAGATACTTATAGACAGTTACTACCTATAGTGTAGTCACTCAAAGGAGTGACAGGTTATTCCATTACATCAGTGCAGCAAATAGAAACAAAACAGTTACCCGATTTCTCTGGTCGGAAGGTGTGTCAGGGGCTGAAATTCATCTGAAGCTTTTAACACAATACAGTGTTGGTGCACTACTATGGAGAAGTGTGTAGAAGTGTGTGTAAGTGTTTTAAGTTTGAGAAGTTATATGGTGGCCAGACAAATGTAATACATGAAGAAGGAGCAGGACATCTGTCAACCTCCATCACTGATAAGATTCCGCAAGCTTAAGAGATTGTAAGGCAAAGTGGTGAATTATCATCAATGAGGCAGCATGTTCTCTGTGGATCACTGTTCTTTGTTCCTGCTTGGTGCACACTGCTAGCAGAGCGACCATGTTTACACTGTAATAGCAGCAAGAAAACTGGCATGATCAAGCCTACTACACTTGCAAAATGATATTGACAATAATCTTTCTAACAATTGCATGAATGTAGTATGACAATGATAATGGTAAAATTAGATGTTGCCATATAGAAAACATTAGGCATTCATTGACTGAATAGTTTTTCTTAAAACAGTTTTTCAGTTTACTTTTATCAATTTTTCTTATATTTAAGGAAGTTTCCTTCCTAACATTTTGTTTAAGCCAGTGCAGAAAGTCAAAAACTTGATTATTTTAAAGACTTTCCTTGCGTACAGTTAGGTTCCAGAAAGTCAAAGACAGACGGACACACTTGAAGAAGAAAAGCAACTCAACTACGGTATTAAAGTCAATGGGTTTAATGTCTAAAGGGGTGCATGCACAATAAGTAAAAAAAAGAAAAAAAAAAGCCTTGCAAATATAATTTATATTTACAGATTTAACTGTTAGAAGAGTGTCCAAGGAACAAGGAGGATTGACGGTGTTGTTGCTTCTGTACTCCATTAATGTTGGAAAGGACGGCTCCAATAGTGTCACTACAGCTGTCACTTGCTTGGCTCCACAAAGGGGTCCTGATTGGACAGTAGTTAGCCAATCAGAGTCTTGGATTAGTCATGGTTTCAAGTTCAAGGTTGATCTTTGAATGGTAAAGGGTTATCTTCCTTTACTATCTCTTTCAAATGTCATTATTTCCTTTCTAGTTACATTGGCTACACATTTTTTTATATTGTTGCAGTTGGAAGTGTTTGAAGAGTTTTGTTTTTTGTTATTCTGTAATTTTTTTGTGATTTTGTGGGGTTTTGCTATTTGATAAAGCACTTTGTTATTTTGTAATACTAGTCTATAGGGTCTGATGAAGAATTGTCTTCTGCAAAAATTAAAGGGTTCATTCTTTTGAAGCCATTTTTAATCATCAAGCACAAAATGGTTGAATGATTTGAATACCATGCATGATATATATATTCTGTTTATACATTATTTTAGTAAATGCTGTTTTATAATAAACAGTATTGACAACATTTACTGGCCTGGATGTCCGAGAAATCTCATAGAAAATGTGTGTCCTCCAAAAGGAA
>OZ010602.1:43241198-43243698 GCA_963932145.1 Acanthosepion lycidas
GGCATGAATATATATATATATATATATATATATATATATATATGGGGGGTATATATTAACAACATTCATCGGCATGAATATATATATATATATATATATATATATATATATATATATATATATATATATATGGGGGGGTATATATTAACAACATTCATCGGCATGAATATATATATATATATATATATATATATATATATATGGGGGGTATATATTAACAACATTCATCGGCATGAATATATATATATATATATATATATATATATATATATATATGGGGGGGTATATATTAACAACATTCATCGGCATGAATATATATATATATATATATATATATATATATATATGGGGGGTATATATTAACAACATTCATCGGCATGAATATATATATATATATATATATATATATATATATATATATATATATATATATATATATGGGGGGTATATATTAACAACATTCATCGGCATGAATATATATATATATATATATATATATATATGGGGGGTATATATTAACAACATTCATCGGCATGAATATATATATATATATATATATATATATATATATATATATATATATATGGGGGGTATATATTAACAACATTCATCGGCATGAATATATATATATATATATATATATATATATATATATATATATATGGGGGGGGTATATATTAACAACATTCATCGGCATGAATATATATATATGTATATATATATATATATATATATATATAAATTTCAAAAACTAGGAGATCAGCCAATTATGCTCCCATGGTTTCATCCTCAGGCAATATATATATATATATATATATATATATATATATATATATATGTATACTTTATCAAGGCAGATGTAGAACTTGTTTTGTTGTTGTAGTTTAATGGATATTGGCTCGGAGTGAGAACTTGGAGAGCCATGTTGGAATTCCAATTGAGTTCATTAGATTCACTTACACACAAAAATAGGTATGAAAGTGAAATGGTATGAATCCATTTCTTCTCCCCCCTCCCCCAGCTATTGGTTGGATAGCAGGACAGACTGGGTTCTTTAGCCTTGGTTGGCAACCAGTCTACTGCAGAAAGAAATGGAACCTCCTGTGAGAAAAAATCTGCTCATCAGTCATATATCAAAAGATTCATGATCACCCAAGTGTACACTATTTACATTATTCAGACTATTGTCCTCATCTTTGTTGCCATATTTATCACAATGTTTCAGCCATTCTATGCTCCAGCCTACTTCAGGTGATTGGAATGTCGAACTGAACCCTTTATTTCGCTCACTGGTGTGGCAGGACCCAAGGAGTGTGAGTTCAATACCTGGTTACGGCAGTGGAGAACTTGCAGAGGGGAATTAACAAGAGATAACTGATAATTGACATCCATTAGACATGGCATGTGGAACTAGACCAGTCTACCCCAGTGAGCGAAATAAGGGATTCAGTTTGACATTCCAACCACCTGAAGAAGGCCAGATTGTACAATGGCCGAAATGTTGTGATAAATATTGCAACAAAGATGGTGACAATAGTTTGAATAATGTAAATAGTGTACATACTACCTCATCTCAAGTGTGTATCATGTAATCGCACTTAACTGATTGATTGATATGTTTATATACTAGAGCAAGGATATCATTGGTTTTTCAATACTTAAATTTGAGAATGTTCATGAAAATTCATTAGGTTACTGAAAGGTAAGTTGAAATATATGGAGACACAGTGTGCCATAATTCAAAGTCTGTTAAGGCAAAAGTAAGCGAGTAATATTCAAGAATTTTTTTTAATGAATGTTGTTTAATCTGTGAGCTGATTGTTATTGTTTGAGATGGACGTATGTGCTGTACATCATCATCAAAAACATGAGGTAATGGATTTAACTATTATCTTTTGATTTTTCAACATTTTTGTGGTCGTGAATGTTGGCTTGGGAAAGTAGTAATTATTTTTATAATTCATTTTGTTCCTTTGCAAATACACTCTATCTGAATATATATATATATATATATATATATATATATATATATATATATATATATATATATGGTGAACTCTTCCGTCATACAAACATATGAGGTTCAAGCAGCTCAGTTCGTAAGAACTGACAACTCAGACACCAGCACATATAATTTGATTATAGTGGAGAAGGCTTTGTGCAGAACCAACCACACTTTTTGAAGGGCCAATACAGAATACAGAATACAGAAACCTGGTGCATTGCATGCCACAAGGTCCCCAAATGACCCTCTGCAGGTTTTGAATTCAGAGTTGTCCTTCTCCTAGACTAGTTGCCATGCAAGGCTATAGAACCCAGTTCTGCCCTTCTATTTATGCATAGCTGGAGGAAAGAGTATTCATACCTTTCCTAAGGGTATTAGCATATAAGTGAACTCAGCTCTCCGATTCCTCAATTTGAGCTGCTATCCACTATTCCACCCAGCCTTCTCATATATATATATATAGATGTAAAATATATATATAATGTGTGTATATAT
>OZ010602.1:43246198-43263698 GCA_963932145.1 Acanthosepion lycidas
ATAGATGTAATATATATATATATATATATAGATGATGTAATATATATATATATATATATATATATATATATATATATATATAGATGTAAAATATACATATAATGTGTGTATATATATATATATATATATATATATATATATGCAATTTTTATATTTATTTCTCATATATTATATATGCATGGTACTTACTGAAAAGTGCTCAATATCAGTGATAGAGCTAACCTATTTGTTTGTCTGACAATCACAAATAGTGAGAAACCCAAGGTCACAAACTCATATTCATCCAACTATATATATATATATATATATATATATATATATGAGAATTTAGGACTAATGAGGCTATATAAAAACATCCTTTGTTCTTTTTCCTTCTTTTTTATACTAAATTTTTATAACTGATCCACACACCATGATATTTGAAGTGTTTAGAATATTAAATATAATTATTTCCTCAGCTTATTCTAGTCTGGCAAAAGGCTATCATAGATAGGGGACCCAATGGTGACTAAATTCATTAGTCTACAAGAATATCTTAGGAATCATCATTCTATAGCAAAACAGTAAAGCTGTAAAAGTAGAAACAATAGAAGTTGGGTAAATATTATATTGTGTCATGGTTACCATTTAATGGAGGTAAATAATATTTCATATCATGTTGACCCAGATAATGGGTGAGCAATGGAAGAAAAGTTTATTCCTTCATTTACATTTCCCCCTTTGTGGGCATTATCATATAATATTATATTCATGATATAATAACAACCTATTTCACAGACAGAACCGAATGTCTTAACAGAAAATGAATAGACAAACATGCTTTTTTTTCTCAGAGTTTTATACCACTAAGTCATATTCAAAATTATATGTGTGTGTGTGTGTGTCCCATGCAGAGAAAATATAACACATATCTACACAACAAGCATAGTGAAAAGGGAACAAAAAAGAGTTTTGTGACTATTAACTCCCAATGGGAATTGCAGCTGTGGAAGATCTTTCTGTGTTTCTGGAGAAGTCATTGTTCAAATTCCAGATTTGAGTGGGCTGGATTCATTTGCGATGTCACTAGTGAGGATATATTCTGCAAACAGGAAACAGCAAGTTTTGGATTTTCCCAAATTGAAGGCTATAAGCCAGAGATATTTTCTATGCATGGTGAAGATATATTTCCATAGGAAAATGGTGCTATAGGCTTTTAAGCTGCACCACATGCTAGAGGAGGCACCCCAGGCTAAAAAGAAGCAACTGCTTAGTTTGACTCCTGAAAGCTGACTGACTGCCACCCTCTGCCACTGTGTGAAGTGACATCACTAAATGAGCATCACATGACCTATGTGACTTCATCTCAACCAAAAGTAGATAAAATCAATTTTGTAACTCTACAGAAGTATTAAGATAAATATTATGTATATGACATTTTTTGTAAATATTTCCATCAGTTTCTGGTACATCCACTTTGTTTTTATTTCTAATTATTTCAAAACATATGAAGATAAATGTACAAATTGATAAAGTATGAAAATTATGAGTGTTATGAGGTTCTACTTAAAAAAAAAATTTTCTTATATAATTTTATCACCAATATATTAATTTATTGATTATATGTAGCAGTACCAGAAAGGAATTGTTTAAAATTGTTACCCTTCTTTTTGTTTTTTCAATATTATAATCTTTGCTCTGTGACTACTATGGTAATTTTGATGGTAATATTAGCCGTTTCCCTACAAGGAAACAATTGGCATTCACTGATCAAGCATCAAGTATTGCTTTTGGTTGAAATTTATAAAATCTTTATCATGAAACAATTTTTTAGGAAAACAGGTTTCTCAAGTTCAGTAGGTGTTATTGCTCTTTCTATTATTGTTGGGGGTTTCCTTCCTAACCTTTGTTTGAAGTAGTGTGGAATGTCAACATCTTGATTATGTCATTATTTTCTCTTCAGGTTACATGTGCTATCCATTTTAGTTGTTGCTGCTCTATTTAGGCTTCAAGTGATGTCATTTCTGTTGTTTGGTACAGTTTTTTTGTGATTCTTTAGCACATTCCACAATATTCACAGATGGATGATCTTTGACAATACCCTCAGGCTTTATTTGCTCAAAGCCATTTTTAACCATTAATCTTTGGAAGCAGTTGTATAAAACTGACAGTTTAGATATTTCTGAATGGTTTTGGTGCCATGAATGACATACATATGAAAGTCGTGATCTGTCATGGTTATTTAAGAACATGACTCGAGTTTTCAGAATGTTTTGATTTTGTAGGATGGTGTTTCATTATAAACATTTTTGCTTGTGCAATGATTTCAAAGTAAGGTTTTTAATTATTTTTTTTATGCTTGTAGTGGAAGGCAATCATAGTTGCCTCTTACTTGAACTTTTGTTATGTGCTGTGTTCCTTCAGGAGATAGGTGATCATCACTCTCCACATTTTCCTGTCCCATGTAACACTTAATAAGTTTTGTCTTTTTGTTATTTCTCCAAAACCCTGTTCTACCATGCATTTGCTCAAGCTCATCAAATACATTACACACTGCTTTCCTCTTTTCCTCAATCTGCCTTGTGAGTATCAGGTTTTCCAATCCCTCCTTTCTCATTATGTGCCCCAGAAATTTCAACTGTCTCTTCCTGGTGTTAAGTATAAGTTTCTTTTTTGTCTCTGTTTTCTCCAAAACCTTGTTGCTGCTCAGATGTTCAGTCCATGGTATCCTCAGCATCTTTCTGTAAAACCGCATTTCTGTTGCTTCTTTTTCATCTTTGAGGTGATTGTCCTACATTCACTACAATACAGGAGGACTGATATCGTGTAACAGTTCAGTACTCTTTTCTTTGATTCTAACAAAATTTTTCTGTATCTTATGGTCAAACCTTGCTTATGGGAAGTAGTCAAATTGTATAAAATAAAGCATCATTACAAGCTTAAATGTTTGTCTGTTTTTCTTTACAATGCGGTAATTAATTACAAGGTTGTGAATGCTACAATCTTGTTTCTTCTGTAACTACAAGCTGGGATTTAAATATGATTTTGCTAGTTCTGTAAGTACAAAATAATGTAGAAAGGTATGTAAGAATGGAATAAAAAATGGAGTAGGGTTGTGGACCCCTTTGTGCTATTTTTATATTGGTTTTATATTCTAAAGAGAAAGAGAATTACAGGCTAGAATATTTGAATTTCAATATTCCTTCTCCTATTCAAGCAGAAATGACTATTCCTCACATCAATACTCAAATCCCTGTAGAAACAACCCATGGATCCATTGTTTTAACCCATTTGCCTCTTGTGCTGTTCATGTTTTTTTGTCACTGAGATATGCATCAATCTTTTTAAAACATTTTGTTCTGTACCTGATTTCAAGAATCGTTTTGCTCTTAGTGAACTATGTGCTTAAAAGCTGTATTTCTTTCAGAATCTTATTTCATACAACATCAGCTTATTATTATTTTTTTTTTACTGCTGCTAAGATTTCAAAAGTTTACCTATTAATAGTAATCTAACATAGTTTCTGTTTTTGCACTATTTGATTGTGAAACTCTCTTCCAGTCTCCTGTTTTTCTGTCAACTATGATCTTCAAATATTTAAATCAAGTGTCAATTGACAAATTTTGCATCCTTGAATCTTGTACCTGTATTGTCATCTACACTTCCTTCATTCTGAATAGCTCCTTGCTTGCTTCATTCTGAATAGCTCATTGCTTGCTTCATTCTGAATAGCTCCTTGCTTGCTTCACTCTGAGTAGCTCCTTGCTTGCTTTACTTCGAGTAGCTTCCTTTATTCTGAGTAGCTCCTTGCTTCCTTCACTCTGAGTAGCTCCTTGCTTCCTTCACTCTGAGTAGCTCCTTGCTTCTTTCACTCTGACTAGCTCCTTGCTTCCTTCACTCTGACTAGCTCCTTGCTTCCTTCACTCTGACTAGCTCCTTGCTTCCTTCACTCTGAGTAGCTTCCTTCACTCTGAGTAGCTTCCTTCACTCTGAGTAGATTCCTTCACTCCGAGTAGCTCCTTGCTTGCTTTACTCTGATTAGCTCCTTGCTTGATTCACTTCGAGTAACTCCTTGCTTCCTTCACTCAAAGTAGCCTCTTCACTGAACTTATTCAACCTTTACAGTGAGGCAATTCTGAGAGAATTAGAAGTCCTATCAGGATTCATTATCGGTGGCCACAATCTTAACAACTTTAGAGATACAGGTGACACAGTGTTGATAGCAGATACAGAAAAGAAACTACAAGAATTCCTACAGAAGGTAGTGAAGAAAGGACTAAGCATCAATTGCAAGACAATGGAATGCATGGGTGTTAGCAAAAGGAACAGTCCAATGTGCAAATTACAAATTGGAGATACCAAAACAAATACAAAAATTTAAATATCTGGGAAGTGTTTTAACAGAAGATGTTAAAAGCTAAGCAAAGTATTAAGAAAAATTTCATTAGAAACAAAGTAAAGAGTACTGAACTGTTATGTAATATCCTTCCTCCTGTATGGCAGTGAATTCTCGACAGTTTCCTCACAGATGAAAAGGAGAAGTGAGGCAGTAGAAATGTGGTTCTACAGTAGAATGCCAAGGATACAATATACTGAACATGTGAGCAACAACAAAATTTTAGAGAAAAATGGAAACAAAAAGGAACCTTATACTTAACATCAAGAAGAGAGAGTTGAAATTTCTGGGCACAAAACGAGGGAAGAGGGCTAGGAAAATCTGATACTCATAGGACAGACTGAAGGCAAGAGGGACAGAGGAAAACAACACATAACCTACTTAGTGAGATAAATGGATGGCATAAAAAGTTTAGGGAAATAACTAAAAGACAAAATTTATTAAGAGCTTCAAAGAACAGGAAATTGTGAAGAGCCATGATCACCTATTTCCCAAGGAAACATGGCAGATAAAGAAGAATCCTCTTGCATCCTAGCGGCTTTTAAAAGATTAAAAACAAAATAAAACAACATACATATGTATGTATGTATGTATGGAAATAAAATGTGTTCTTAAAACAGCAGTCTTATCAATACAAATTTGTTTTAAGACACTAGATAAGTAATGTTATTTTTTCTTTTTTACTAAACTATTCTGTTTTTTTTTCTTTTATATAGAAGAATAGAATGCATATCTAAATCCAATTAATGTAAATAATGACTGTACATTTATGATCTAGTGCTTTTGAGATGTACTTCGAGCCATTCTTTATATCTGTGTATATGATTGATAATGCTCTTTCTTTTCTGATAAATTCAAAATAATTGATTTATTAGACACACACACACACACACACATATATATATATATATATATATATATATATATGTTTATCACTTTAAACATTATTTTTATTGGATACTCATATTTGAGTAGATACTCTATTTATTAAACAATATATTTATTTATTTTCATCTATTGGTCTGAAATCTTATTCAAGGCAAATTTTTACACTCTCTGGCAAGATTTGAACCTATGTCTCTATGGGCAGAGGGAGTTACCATTAGACCCAAGGTAGGATAAAGTAGGATATATTTAATCATTTCCAAGATACAATGATTGATCTAATTTTAGCCTAACAAATGGACAATTTTGCTGTTGCACCTGGTGTGGGTATATATATATATATATATATATATATATATATATATATATATATATATATATATATATATATAAAGTACAATTTTAAATTAGTCAATATCCTTTTAAATAATATATAATACTACAGTTTAATTTAGTAGCTTTTTAATCTCCCTAAGCAAGATTATTTTTAAGTTTGGATATTAGAAAGTGAAAATTTCTCTGAAATGTATTAGAAAATTTCCAGTTTTTAATTTTAAATCAATAAAATACAAACTTTAGGCAAAATAGCCTCAATATATGGATGGGGGGAAGAAGTCGTCAGTTTAAACTGACACTTGTTTTTTTATCATATATCTGATATTTAAAAAAACTATAATTTTGAAAAATGAAAATTTTACTAAAATAGGTTGGGAAATTTCCAAGTTTGCACTTGAAGTCTAGAAAATAGTAACTTTAATCTATATCCTCTTGGCATCAGTTAAAACTGACATCCCCATTATTCCATGTATCTGAACTATAGTTATAAACTATAATTTTGAAATGAGAAAATTTTACTGAAATATATTGGGAAAGTTTCAAGTTTTCATCAAAAATCGAAAAAATATGAAGAAAAATGGTCAAAATATAGAGAGAAAGAGGTTTCAGTTTAAAATGGTACCAGGATGATATAGATTCAAGATTCACAACTTTATACCACAAAAGAAAAAACAAAAAGAAATGTTCAGCATTTCATTAAAACTGCAAAAGTAATATTGAAGCAAACAGTTTTAATTATAAAGATGAACAGATACTGAACTTTAATCTTTTTGGTCCCTTATGTACCCATGATCTTTCAAACAATACATGACAATAGTTGGCTTACAGCCACATTATGTTGAAACACTGGTTCCCATGCAGTCACTGAAGCAATGTCAAGCCTAGTCAGTACTTAGATGGGTGGCTGCTTGGAAATACTTAGCTTAAAAGTGTCGGTGGTGTAATGGATAATAGCTCAGAATTGTTAATCGTAGAGCCAAGTTCCAATTCCAGTTATTATATAGGAAAAGTATAAATGCACTTCTTCTCCCCCCTACCTCCACAACTATGAGCTAATTAGTTAGACCTGTATCACTAAAACCATTCTTATCTTCAAAGAAAAAAAAAAAAATTATATGGAAAATATTTAGATTTTGGTATTGAATAATCCATAGAGGCTAATGTGTTGCTAAGCAAAAACAGCCAAAAAAATGACAATATTTATAATTTTACACTACTTAATAAATGTAAACAAAAAAAAATAAATATAAATATTAAAAAATTAAGCAAACAAGTCACTTTCTGTAATTTTCATTTATTGAATGCAAATATTTTATATTTTGTTGTTGGTTAATAACTGTATAAATGCACATCTCTGAAGATAAAATTAGAAAAGCAATAAAACCTTATGATCCTATAATATATTTAACCTAGGTAATGCCAGTTAACCCTGCTAGTATTTGATAAAAAATAAACAGTCAAACAGATTAAAATTGTATGCCTCATTTGAGAGAAATCATGGAACTGATACCACTGATGTTGTTCAAATATGCAGCAGTAGGAAATGCAATCGTGAGGGATGGGAAGAAAGCCTCAGTAAAAGAGTAAAGTAGGGTTGATCAGCAGTGGGCAGAAAAGTAGAGGTAGAGCAGTTGAAGATGCAGTTGTGAGATGCAGTAGCAGCGGGTGCAGGTGTAGGGTTTCTTCAGCAGCAGAAGCAGGGAAAATTATAGGAGGAAGAAAGACAAGAATTTCAGAAAGACGGGAAACAGTGTGGTCTATTGCAAGAAAGATTAAGCTTCTTTTTTTTTTTCTTTTACTTCCTAGGCCGAAGAATGACATTCTTGGTATGGGTTATTCCAGAAATGGATGCAAATTATTTAGAAGAATACAGATTTTCAAATTACTTTGAAAATATTTTTACAGGTAAGATGTCAGACAAGAAACGGTGAAACTCTTTGGTTTGATTGCCAGGGATGATATCTTGCAACAATGAAGGGAGAGTAAATTCATGAGAAGAGCAGGAATCCTTTGGAAGAAAATGTGGCTTGATGCTTAATTTCTATTACTGGTATCTTGCCACACTCAAAGAATTGTTTTTCGAAAAAGAAAAATCATCATAATAGCAATTTTCAAAGAACTAAAAAATAGCTTCCAAGTCACAGTCAATAAAGTCAACTGTTAAATTTCTTGTATCAATCTTTTAAAATAAAAAATATAAAATTTTAATTGATTGATTTCTATTCAGAAAAAAAAAACAAGCTTTATGGTTGTGCAGTTGAATAGGAGGCATTTACTAAAAACTATTTTAAAATCTTTCTTCTATGTGCCATGTCTCTTCAGGATGTAAATGATCATGGCTCTCCACAACTTACTATACTTTGTAGCTCTTAACAACAGTTATCTTTTTGTTATCTCTTCCCATCCCTAATCCCTATTCTGACTGGGGTGGTAGTACCTGTTAGGACCCCAGCTATGGGTAAATAGTGAACTCCCAAACAAAAATCAACAGTACATTTTTCTAATAAAATGAGCAATAAGAGATTTTCATAACAAAATGACAATCAAGGCAACACTATAAAAATATAACAATACATTTTTATAGTGAAATTACCAACAATACATTTTCTGATCTACAAACTATATATTTAAAAAACATAATTTTACTCTAAAAGTATGAAAGTATGTACAAAATATCAGTAGTTGAAAGCATGAAATTACGTACAGAATATTTTGATTTCTACATTAAATTTCCCATAGAGGTGTTCATGTACTGCTAAACAAAATCAACCAACCAAAAATCCATTTTTATAGTAAAATTGTCAACAATGCATTTTATTTGTAGCTGAAGAGATACAAATGCATTCAAAATACTTAGATTTTGGCATTAAATAACCTATAGAGATGTTGAGTTACTGCTAAACAAAATCAACCAACCTTGTTCTGGCATCCATTTACACAGTAACCTTAGGTAGGTTACTTGCTGTTTACCTCCATCCCTCCTGTCTGCAGTGTGCCCTCTCAGTGTCATATATTCCAAGCCTTCTTTCCTTATTGTGTTCAAGAAATTACAACTCTGTCTTTCAGATTCTAAGTATACATGTCCTTTTTGTTACCATTTTTGTTAAAACTTCTGTGTTATTCACATATTCAGTCTACGATATTCTCAGCATCCTTCTGCAGAGCCACATTTCTGTTGCTTCTACTTCTGTGTGAAGATTATTTGACATTCTCTGTCATAGAAGAAAACTTATATTGCATAGTAGTTCAGCAATACTTTCTTTGTTTCTAACCAAATTTTCTTGTTTCTTAATACTTTGCTTAGCTTTTGAAAGGCAACTTTCACTATCCCAATGCATTTTTTGATTTCAGTATCACATTTTCTGTCCTCTGTTAGAACACTTCACAAACTAATGTTAAATAAGTATATTTCATAAAAACTAAATTTGGCAGGAAGGAATTAATGGTTAAGTGTGGAAAAATAGAATTGTAGAACTGAGTTTAAAATTAAGGTGAAATGGTTTATGTTCTCTTTACATTAATGTTTTTAAAAAAGGCATGAATCCATCCCTTCTCCCTCAAGTACAGGTTAAATCAACAAACTAAGATCTATAGCCTTGAATAACAACCAGTTGAGGAGAATGACAACTTAAAACCGTAGAGAAGGCAATGAGAAATCACATCACTCAGTTATGTGCCATGAGTGATACACACTTGGACGATCATGTATCTTTCAATACATGAATGACGAGGCAGATTTTTTCCCGCAGTAGTTGATCAAATTAAACATAGATGCACACAGATATAAGAATGACATGTCCTTCATATATCTGCGTGTATATATGTTTAGTTATATTTATATGTCTGTGTATTAGGATGTGAATGTGTTTGTCATGTCATCTGCATTATATAACTCACTTGTGCCTTAAGTTTGTTGCGTTTATTGATACTTTTCACATTAGTGTCGAATTTACCAGATAAACTGGCATTTAGCTAAGAACAGTAATAATAATATATATATAATATAAAAGGCTCAAACACTAATATTCCATGGTTATAATTTATTACATTGTAATCACAATCCAATTATCAGACCTACAAATTCAAAAAGAAACTATTATATTCTTGCTCTTCAAAAAGAAACTATTACATTCTTACTCTGTCCTGGACATTGAGTCCTACCTGGATTCTATCCTCTTGGAAACTTATATATATATATATATATATATATATATATATAGACCACTAATATTATCTCTCTCTCTCTCCCCCTATATATATATATATATATATATATATATATATATATATATATATATATATTATTTTCCTCTGTTCCATTTTAGAATAACTTTGTAATATTTTAAACCTAATGCTCAGTTTAATTTAGCAATTGTAATTTTTAATTTTACTGTGAAATTAAAACTTAATTAATTCATATTGATTTCTAGTTTAGTCTAACATTAAACTTGATCAACTAATGGTTTGTATTTTGAATACATTGTCATGTCTTTTAAATTTTCATATACTTGTATTCTGATTGCTCATCATAGGTTGCATAACAGTTTCCCATATTGATGGGGTTTGATTTGGTTTTGAATTTTCAAAAAAACACTTTATTTTGCAATCAACACCATCACTTGATAAGACACCAGTATTGTTGAAACAAAATGGCTATTTTTGTAGTGATGTCATAATATACTTATGTTATAATTCTTGAATATATATATATATATATATATAAAATCCTCAAACATGATCACTACAAATGATAAAGCAAAAATTTTTAAAAATTCAACTAATCAATTTTGCTATTGAATTTGGTTGTCTGCATGGAAAATGTCCCTCTATTAATAATAATTCAAATAACATGTATATTGGTTAATGTGTGATTAACATGCTATTTATCTGATAACAGATAAATAAAATCATCTATCACCAACAAACACAACAGCAAAATACAGCAAAAAATTCTCATCAATAACACAAAAATAAAATCATATAAACTGTAAATAACAACCACATATATTACAAGCATTAAGCATAAACAACAAATACTGAATATCAATAAATTAGTATCAGATTTTGAAACAAACTTTATGCATGTGTGTGTATGTGAATCTGGAATATATATTTATCTATATTAATCTATGATCTGATGAAATCTTTTTTACATTCTCATTCTTTCTGGTGTTTATTTCATATTTACTGGTTTTATAAAAAGTACTTTTTTCTCCCCCAAGAGAATTTATAATGTGTTTTCTATGCCAGTATGAAATACAAAAGGTTGTATCAAAGGCTTGAGATATACAACTGGCATGTATGTATAAGTAGCAATGACAAGTAATTAAAAAAATGGTTTTTGAAAATATGTATATTATAGACCTAATTAATATATATGGTGAAACCTAGGTAGGGAGTACTTCATTAGGATTTATTTATTTTACCTTTGCTCTACTTAGTGTATTGAGCACTCTTCAATTTAACTTATTGCTCGCTGTTTTTTTTTTTCCTTTGTACCAGAAATTTAAGGTACTGGAACATTTCTTTCACAGCGTTTGAAGGTTTCTTGTTCTTTCTTCTTTTTTTTTTTTAACAAATTTTTTCCTTGGTTGTTAATTTATTTGAAAATTGTGCTATCCAGGTTTTTTCACCCACTGAGTTTAAATAGATTTACATCATATATATATATATATATGTTGTGGCTTTGTTAGGGCAAGAAATAAAGACACAAAGAGAAGAATTGAGTTAAACAAATATATTTACAGGAACAGTAATACAAACAAGAGTGTTACAGCAAGAATGTTTGCTCTGTCAAAGCTGACTGCTGGAAACTTCCCTCTCCAAAAGGCAGTACCTGCTCCTATTTATAGCTGGCAGAGTCCATGCATGCATGGGTAAATTACCATAAAAATAGATATGGGCATGTGTCCGAGTGGTTATAAAACGTTTGTATTCTTACCATGAGACTTGAGTTCGAATCTCACCAAGGTTGATTTGTCAAGGAGACTTCCTGGTGTTACCAGACTGTAAAGGTTAATCCCAACATGTGGTACCTTTGTAAAGTGCCTGAAAACCCTGTCACAGGTTGACTCAAATCTTGTGAGTGAAATTGGGTAGACGGAACCTTTGGGAGTTGTTAATAGCTGTGCTAGCAAGAAGTTACAAGTCATCGTGACCAAGGGCTTGAGCATGCTGGCCTTGTTCAAATTGTTGATCATGGTAGATAAAACACTCTTTCCCAGAAATTGTAACTAAGGTCTGCTCAGCATAGTTGCAGTATAAACCACAAGTGGGCTCTGTGGGTGTTGAATAAACACAAATGTACCTGAGCAAGCGTCTGCCATAAATATTTGCTAGCTGCCCTAGTAGACAGGTATCCTTGAATATGAGTGGCCAGCTATACACACACACACACACACATATATATATATATATATATATATATATATAACTCCCCCACCACCACCCTTTGAGCTTAATTTTCTATTTAGCATAGATCTGACACTTAATTGGTTGATCAAGACAAACCTACAAGTCTGTTTTTAATTCTGACCTTGTGTTTTCTCACCTTGCTTATCTTTCAAAAAAGAGGTAACACTTTGCTTTTGAAACATAGTACTGAAACACAAAAGCTATTGTGTAGTGATTTCAACATGGTTTTTGTTATAATCCCTTATAATAAAAATAATATATTGCTCTACTTTATATTGAGCATTTTTTAAAAAGTAAATGCTAAGAACAGTGGAATTTTACTCCGTCTCTTCTTTCTCTCTTATATATATATATGTATATATATATATATATTTAATATAATATCAAAATCTACTACTTAGACTTTTATGTGATAACCTAATTATCAGATGGATAATATATTTTATCTGTTTCATGATCATGTTATCAGATGAAATGGATTTTGATAATATTGTATTATGCTATATTTAAGCTCTGGTGACTTTGGCATTATATACTCAGTTTAATTTGTATCTTAATCTTTTAGTGCTAACATTTTAACATTTGCATGTCTGTGTAAATATATATAAACAACAAGTTCTGTCTATCCAATTTTTTATTTGTGAATTTTCTGAATTTGGAAATATGAAAAAGATAATAAAATAACGAATAGACAGAACTTGTTGATATATTCAACAAAACATGTCTGAAAGAATTATTGCTGCCTAAATATATTTTTATTTCAATATATATATTTTATATGCATGTATAAAAAATACACAAATTTATATATTGTTACTATATATATATATATATATATATATATATATTTAGAATAAATAAAAATGTATATTTATTCTTTACATATAGAGAAAGAGAGAGAGATTTAACTGTAGGAAAGACACAATCTATTGCTGTCAGCAAAGGTGTGGACTTCAAACTGAAGCAAATACAAAAAGGTGACTATATGAATACAAGTGTGGCAATAAACAATGTGAAAGAGAGATCTGAAGAATTGTGAATAAGGCCTTCCCAAAGCTGCAGTTAGAAACAAAGAAGAGATTATTTAACTGCTATGTCATATCTATCCTCTCATATGGCAGTGAATTCTGGACAATTTCTTTACAGATGAAGAAAAGACTTGAAGCAACAGACACATTCTGAAATTATCATGAGCAAAACAGGTGAGCAACAAGGATGATCTAAGAAAATGTGAGTGAGAAGGACTCCTATACTTAAAATCAGAGACAGTTGAAATCTATATATCGAAAAAGCTCATACAAAGAGTAGTCACACATACCTTGATGAAGGCCTGAAACTGACTGTCACCATGCACTGTTGATTTTTATATCCACACTATACACACATACATATATTTTGGACACCTTTTATACATGTCACCATGTCTTCACACACACACACACACACATATTATTATTATTATTATTATTACTTAAATTTTATTTTTAGTGGATACCTGAATATTTGAGAAATCTTATTAGAGAAAAATATGCACTTTTTAATAAGATTTTGTGAACATTCAGGTCAGTAGATGAAAATAATTAAATATACTGTTTAATAAATAAATGTAGTGTCTACTCAAATATGAGTATCCACTAACAATAACATTTAAGTAATAAAATCAGTCAGATTAATAAATGAAAAATCCATTCCTTATATATATATATATATATATATATATATATATATATATATATATATATAAATTACCATAGAGAAATGTCCCTGCCCCCATCAGCATGGTTGAGGTTTGTCTCTGTGAGAGCATCTCACTGTGCCTTCTTGACCTCATGTTTTCAACTGACTTGAAGTGGGGCAACTACATTGAATCAATAACTGCATCTACTGCAAGGAAAGTTGGTTCACTGTGTCGTGCCAGAAGGTATTTTTCATCAAAGTTCCATCCTACACATCTACAAATCTACCATTCATCCTTACATTGAATACTGTTGCTATATCTGCTCTGTTGCCTCTGCTGCTCATCTCAAGGTTCTCGACAAAATCCAAAGAAAGATCTGTGATGTAATCAATCCTGAATTGGCTTTTCAACTTCAGCCGCTTTCTCACAGATGTGATGTGGCTTCCCTTTGTCTTTTCTACAAAGGTTTTCATGGTAAGTGCTCTGATGAGCTTTTTTCCCCTGGTACCCCAACTACATGAATTTCACTACATTAAGTCCCACCCATTTACTATTGAAATAGCTAAATGTAACCACCACTTCTCTTCCAACAGTTTCTTTACTTGCACTCCCTGACATTGGAAATCCATTCCTCTTGCTTCCTTGATAACTATAATCTTCAAAACTTTAAATGCAACACCAATTGCCATATTCTGTTGCATATCCTTGTTCTCTTTTTCTTTTTTACACCCACTCTTTTCTCTCACTTTCACTCTCTGTAACCTCTGGCATGCTAGTGACACTCTTGCCTTGCTTGGGGTGAAATTCTTTTTTTTTTTTTTTTTAATTTTTTTAAGCATTTCACCCCAAACAAATTGGGATGCCACTAGAATGCAAGGGATTACAGAGAGTGGGAGCAAGAGTAAAGAGACATGATAGAAGGAAGGGTGAAGAGAAGGACAGGGAATAGATCCAGGCATCTGGAGATGTCGATTGACATTACATTTGAATAGTTGGAGATTATAGCTATCAGGGAAACAAGTAATAGGAAGGGAGTTCCACAGATGGGAGGTGCAAAACATGAAGCTATTGGATTAAAAGAGACAGCTACACTTAACCGTTTCAACAGTGAAATGGCGGGGCCAAGATGCCAGTCTAGTAGCAAGTTTAAATTCATGCAGTCTGGGATCTAGCAAAAGTATCTCGTCAGAACAGTTACTGTGAAAGTATTTGTAGAAAAGACAGAAGGGGGCAACAGCAGTGAGTGACTGTAGATGAGATGCCAGATCAGGGCCAATTACATTGTATAACCGTCCCTGGATTTTGTCGAGGACCTTAAGACGATCAGTGGGAGGCACTAGACTATATATGGCAGCAGTATTCCATGCAAGGTGAATGGTTGATTTATGAAAACAATAAATGTAGAGTATGAGAGGCAATTCACCTAATAGGGTCTTCTTTCAGATAAACAATATGGCTTTCTCTTCTCTAGGTCAAATGTTGATGTATTAATGGTCTGTCAAGCTTTAGATAAGATTGGTGGAGTTCAGGCTGTTGCTTTAGATATCTCAAAGGTATTTGACAGGATTTGGCTTGCTGATCTTCTTCATATGCTGAAAAGTTATGGTACTTCTGGACAAATCTTTGATTTGATTTGATTCAGTGTTTCTTATTAAATAGTGTAATAAAAATTTTCTTGAATGGCAACTTTTCTAGATCTTCTTTTTTATGTGCCTGTCCCCAGAGTTCTATCCTAACACATTCTTTGTTCTTTAATTTCATCAATAACCTTCCAGGTATCATTAGTTCCTGACTTGGTATATATATATATGTTGATAAAACAGCTGTTTAACTCCTGTCTTAATAGAAAGCCTGACATGTTCAATAAAATCAAAATGAACTTCAATCTATTATTAACTGGTGCAAGAACTGACTTGTTAATTTTGGCAACTCCAAAATAATATTACTCTCTTTTAATCACTTCAGAGAATTTTTTTTCCTTCCATCAGTCTGGCTGATGCTAACCTCAAGGAAAGAAAATCATTATGCTTGGTATGTTACTAGGAAATTTGGTTCACTGTATCAAGCCAGACAATTTTTTTTTATCCGTTGGATATTGCTGACATGTCAGCGTATCCAATGTATTGATGAATGGTAGACTTATGGTATATAATTCTTGACAAAATCTAAAAATAGAATCAGCAATATTATTGGTTCTGACCTGGCATGTCAGCTTCAATCATTTTCTCACTGCCATAACATAGCTTTCTATTTTCTTTTCTATAAATATCTTTATGGTAATTGTTCTGGTAAGCTTTCCCCTTTGGTACCTTGATTTCAGGAATTTAAATGCAGTACTTGATTGGCAGGTAGGTTTCATTGTAATTTCATGGCTAATTCATTGCTAGATCTAACCATAAATTCTAGACTAATAGTTTCTTCTCTTTCAATTCATGCTTATGGAAATTTCTTCTGTTCTGTCCTTTTATTGTCCTCTTTTCTCAATATATATATAATTTTCTATTATTATAAAGTACAGGCTCTTGAGAAAGCAGTTGAGCAACATGCTCCATAAGTTTTCTATGGGGTTGAGGTCAGGAGATTGGCACACCCATGTCATAACACTCACCTGCTTCTCATCAAAGTATTCCTTCATCAATTTTGATTTGTGACAGGGAGCATTATCCTCCATAAAAATGAGCTTGGTGCAGTCGATTTGTACCCTTTCAGCAGAAGGGAGCAGACGAGACTCTAAAATTCTCTTGTACTGCTCGTTCCTGAGGGTCTTTGCAATAGGTTTTAAGAAACCAGTTCCATGAAAAGAAAAGCATCTCCAGAACATTATACTGAACGGATGCTTGACAGTACTTACTGATAAATTCAAAGAGCTTTCAAAGCTACTTCAGATTTTAGATCGCTTATCCTTTGAATTTAGCTCAACTTTTGTTTCATCGGAGAAGAGAATATTTAGTAAAAAAAATCAGGTGAGTCACTTTTATCGAACAGCACTGTATATGTTTTGTTGAATATATTACAGAAAATGTAAAACTCCAAACCTTGTCACTAATATTAAATCTAAACTAGTGATGAACAATATTGTACATCAGTTTCACTCACCAGTACAAGGCTGCTTCTTGTCATAAATCAATTATCTGTATCGGTCATACTATCACCTTCTTGAGTAGATGTTACGCATGTCCCTTATCTGATCAAAGTGCCCTAAAAAGACATCTAACTACCTACAATTTACAAGCACACTTATGAAAAATTCTGGTTGAAAAAACAAGTTTTATGTAAATCATATTACTGGAAATATCTTGCTGTGAGAGAGGCCTTGTATATAAAACATCTTGGTCACACTATCAACCTCACCTTATTCACCAGTGGGAATTGTGTGTTAAAAATTTTTTTTAAAATAAAAAGGCACTCACTTAAATTCCATCTGTGCTCAAAAAGCTTGGAATAAATGTGTCTACTAGTATTCAAAACAACACAGAAAAATACATCTTAAACAGTTAAATAAAGAAATTAGCAACACCTCAAACAAACCTCCTGGAAAATGGTTAAAGATGTGATAAAAAGTGCTTGGGATAATGGACAATATGGACATTTTTTGCTCTCCTATTTTCCCGCCAAATGGGGAAAAAAAAGAAAGAATTAATTAAATTTTCCTGGTCTGTCATATTCAATGAAGCAACTTTAAATGAAAGGTGGTTGCCCAAATATACATTAATATATATATATATATATATATATATATATATATATATATAATTTTCTGAGCATCTACTAGTATGGCTAGCTGATTCCTGTCATAGACACCTACTCAGAGA
>OZ010602.1:43268698-43313698 GCA_963932145.1 Acanthosepion lycidas
TCTCCTAATATTTTTTCAGCCTACTCATATTGATCTCATTCATATCTATTTAACAATAAATAAATAGGAACATTGGCAATATATATATATATATATATATATATATATACATATATAAATAAAATATATCTGTAAAAAGACTATGAATGAAGACAAACTGAGAAACTCAGCATTAATCTAAATAAATTTCATATAAGATCCCGAGTTTGAAACAAAGGCAAGAATTGGATTGTTTCTCTATAAAAATAATTAATCAATTTTCTTTCTTCATGAGAAAGAATGATAGCCTATATTTTTTATTGTACTGATATCTACATATTCTTGAATACCATTAAAATTGAAAATGTTACATATTCTGGTGAAGAAATGCATCGATGATATAATGATTAATAGCTTGGACTTTTTTTGGTGCAGTGGATTCTTTTAAATTTTAATCATTTCTGTGTCAAGAAAACATCCCTCAAATTTACTCATATATGTTCCAATTTTTTTATATAAAATTCAGTCAGTTATGGGCCATGCATGATACATGCTTAGGCAATCATGTATCTTTTGATACATGACTGACGAGGCAGATTTTTTTTTTCCTGCAGTAGGTTGTCATTTCTTTCTGTGGTAGACCAGTTGCTATCCAAGGCTATAGAACCTGATCTGTCCTGCTATTTAGCATAGCTGGGGGGAGTAGAAGAGGATTTATACCTTGCCCAAGGGTACTAGCATGTAAGTGAATGTAATATATTCCTCAATCTGAGCTGCTAGTGAACCATATTATAGAAATCTAACAAAAATCTTTCCTTGACTCACTTTCTGATCATCACACTATATTAGATGTTCTTCATTGTTTTTTTTTTGTTTTTTTTGTCAGCAAGTTGTGTTTTCCATTTATGTGCCATATGGAGTACATGCTTAGGCGATCATGTATCGAAAGATACATGACTGATGAGATTTAATTTAAGAATAGTCCATTTTTATTGTCAGTCAGTTATGTGCCATGAGTGATACACGCTTAGGCAGTCATGTATCTTTTGATACATGACTGACAAGGCAGATTTTTTCCCGCAGTAGGTTGCCATTTCTTTCTGCGGTAGACCAGTTGCCATCCAAGCCTATAGAATCCAGTCTGTCCTGCTATTTACCCATAGTTGGGTGGAGAAGAAGAGGATTCATACCTTTCCCAAGGACATAAGTGAATGTAATGGATTTGACTGGAATTTGAACTCGGCTCTCCAATTCCTCAATCTGAGCCACTATACCATGCCACCATGCCTTCCTATGTAGAATTACAAAAACTAATTATCAGATATTAGTAATTTTATGTAAATATTATAAAGTTTTAAAATGGTTACTGCTAAGTAATCAACAATCAGTTGGGTTCTACTTAAAAATCATTAAAATAACTTTTAAATAACTACTTAATATTAGCTTACATTGATAAGATAAAAAGCAGAAACTATATACTTATTGTTTTTATACTGTTTGTATTCCTTTCTTTTATTGTTGGTTTTTATCACAACATTCTGGGTCAATGAATTACAAATAAGAAAGATGTTATATTTAATCGAAGTCTATCAATAAAACTGTAGACTGATGATGAAAGAGAGTAATTTAATTTACACGGCAAATATCTTTTTCTCAACGTAACGTCATTCCTTGTGATTTCACTTAATTCAGAAGTAAATATTAATCACCTACATTGGACATTATGCAATGAAAATTTTAGATCAAAATTCAGCTAAAAACTATGCATATTTATGTAATAACAGCAGTAACCAGGATGTACATTCTATGTTTATGGGAGTGCATTATAGCATAATGGTTATCCAGTTAAAATAACAGACATTTACTGCTGTAGTGAATTCATTCCTGATTCAGAGGCCTCAAAGTTGTAACTTTATGTAATAATACAACTAGCAAAATGCATTGTCATTATATATATATATATATATATATATATAATGAAAAAATACATTAAGTCGCAACAGTCTGTTTCATGTTTCTGTTTATATATGCTGGTCAATGGTGAATTATGGGTATTAAGGTCTTTTGTATTATCCTGTTTTTTGTTTCTGTTTACATATACTGGTCAGTGGTAAATTATGGGTAGTAACATCAATTGTATTATCCTAATTGTTTCGTGTTTCTCTTTATATATGCCGGTCAGTGGTGAATTATGGATAGTAAGGTCTATTATATTACCCTGTTTCCTGTTTCTGTTTATATATACTCATCAGTGGTTAATTATGGGTATTAAGATCTATTGCATTATCCTGTTTCATGTTTTTTTTATATATGTAGGTCATTTGTGAATTATGGGTATTAAGTTCTCTTCTATTACCATGGTCAATGGTGAATTATGGGTAGTAAGGTCTATTGTATTATCCTGTTTTGTGTTTCTGTTTATATATGCTGGTCAGTGGCAATTTATGTGTATTAAGTTCTATTATATATCCCACTTGATGTTTCTGCTTATATATACTCGTCAGTGGTGAATTATGGATATTAAGATTTAGTGTATTATCCTGTTTTGTGTTTCTGTCTATATGTGCTGGATTGGTCAGTTATGAATAGCAAGGTCTCTTGTATTATGCTGTTTCATGTTCCTGTTTATAGATACTGTGGTGAATTATGTTTAGTAATGTCAATTGTATTATAGTAATTGTTTCATGTTTCTGTTTATATATGCTAGTCAGTGGTGAATTATGGGTAGTAAGGTCTATTATATTACCCTGTTTTATGTTTCTGTTCATATATACTTGTGGAATCTTCCACAACAAACCAGCCTCACCTCTTTTTAGGAAATGCACTCTTCCTATCTGGTAAGTAAAATCTTACTTTCACATAAATATAACAAGTATTCATTGGTCAATCACCTCTAATCTTGCTTGCTGATTGGTCAGTTTCAACCAATCAAACCAGGGATTACAGAAGAGAAGGTCAGGAGATAGTTCAGGGCATCTGGAGATGTCGATTGACATTACATTTGAAAAGTTGGAGATTATAGCTATCAGGGGAAACAAGTAATAGGAAGGGAGTTCCACAGACTGGAGGTGCAAAACATGAAGCTATTGGAGTAGAAGAGACAGCTACACTTAACAGTTTCAACATTGAAAGGGTGGGACCAAGATGCCAGCCTTGTAGCAAGTTTAAATTTATGCAATCTGGGAGCTAGCAAAAGTACCTTGTTAGAGCAGTTACTGTGAAAGTATTTGTAGAAATGACAGAGGAGGGGGGGCAATGGCATGTTAATGAGAGAGTGACTGTAGATGAGATGCCAGATCAGGGCCAATCACATTGCTTATCTATCTCTGGATCTTGAGGATCTTAAGGCGAACAGTGGGGGCACTAAAACTATATATGGCAGCAGTATTCCATGCAAGGGTGAATGGTTGATTTGTAGATTTGAAGGATGGACTTGGGTGAGAAAAACTTTTTGGTGCAACACAGGGAACCAACTTTCCTTGCAGTGGATGAAGCTATTAATTCAATGAAATTGTTCCAAGACAGTGGACAGCATGAGACCAAGCAGTCGTAAAGAGGTGCTCTCGTGGAGTTGAGCATCAGGCATTTTAATGGATGGCAGGGATGGTTCCCTGTGATGAGTAATAGAGAGCAGTTTTGTTTTAGAGGCATTAAAGTTAACCGGCCAATTTCTGCCCCAGTCAACAACTGATTGGAGGTCCTTTTTGAGACTAACGGCCAGGTTAGTTTTGTCAGCGATACCAGACTTGCTATTGAGGCAGGAGTAAATAGTTGTGTTGTCAGCATAGATGCCTACGTGGGAACTGATGACATCGGGGAGGATCATTAATGAAGATAAGGAACAGAGTAGGGCCTAGGATAGAGCCTTGGGAACACCTGCATTTGTGGGAAAGGAACTGGAGGAGAATCCGTTAAGGACGACCTTCATTACACGGTTTGACAGGAATGATTGTATTAAGTCAAATAATCGACCTGAAATTCTGTATCTAGACCCTATCAAATGCTTTAGAGATATCTAGAGCCACAGCACGAGCTTCTCCGTTATTGTGGAGTGCTTGGTAAACAATTTCAGTTATGGCTGTGAGAACATCAGCTGTAGAATGGGCAAAGCGAAAAATGTATTGCTTATCAGAGAGCAGATCATAGGATATAAGGTGATTAACCATTTCGGCGTTGATTAAAGCTTCAAAGACTTTGCTGAAGAGTGGTAGGAGACTGATAGGACGGTAGTTAGATGGGTCAGAAGGGCCTCCAGAGTTCTTAAAAACAGGTACAATAGATGAGGACTTCCAACAGGCTGAAAAGCAAGATTCATTGAGGCAGTAGTTATATAATTTGGAAAGGGCAGGGGCCAGTTCAGGAGCACATTTCTTCAGGACAGTGGCTAGTATCCTGTCGCCTCCACTAGCCTTATGTGTCGCCACCACTAGTCTTATTTTGAGATGATGTCCAGTACCAACGATGGAGTTATGTGCATCTCGCTCAATAGAGCCTCGGTTATAGGGGGGAAATTGGGAGTGGGTGCACCGGATGAGTCAAGCGTTGAGTTGGAAGAGAATTTCCGGGCAAAGCACTCAGCCTTATCAGCTGAGGAGGTCAGGACCTCAAATTGGTTGAACAAAGGAGGTATTGAAGGTTTGCTGTTGTTAAGTACACTCTTACAGAGATGCCAATAATCCTTGGAGCTGAATTTGCGAGATGCACTATGTTGTTTCATTCTATCAGCAAATAGTGACTTTGCTTCATTGAGAACACGCTTGCATTCATTACGGGCTGAGATAAAGAGACATCTGTTGCGATCTGACATGTCAATACGATATAGGTGGAAGAAGTGATTCATATGGGCAATGGCAGCTGAGTAAGCAGCAGAGAACCAAGGAGAAGAGCATGATTTAACCGTATATTTTCTAGCAGGGATGAAAGCCTTGATTCCAGCTTTTACCCAGGAGGAGATTCTTGAACGGGAAGCTTAAAGGCCACATTTCAGGGGACATCGTGAAAGAAAATCCTGGAACAAGTCCCAGTCTGCTCATTGATAACAGAAAGATGTTCTGTTGGTAGGAGCTTCTTTGCTGGGGGTGGAGTAGAAGGAGATGTTCACAGACATTACAGCATGATCAGAGTTGCCAAGAGGGTAGTGCTGTGAGGCGTGACAGGACTCAGGGATGGAGATGAAACAGAGATCGAGAAGAGAAGCTTTACTGCCCAGGTTGTTGGGGAAACGTGTGGGGAAAGTCAACTATTTGCGTGAGGGATTGAGAAATAGCAAAATTAAGGGTTTGTATGCCAGCAAGGTCAATTATAGAGTTTTTAAGCCATTTGATATGGTGGGTGTTAAAGTCCCCGAACATGAATATATGAGCAAATGGATGGAAAGAGATAGCCTTGTCTATATTGTCATAAATGCTTTTGAGTACACCACAGTCTTGGGAGGATGGAGGGTGATAAAGGAAGAAGAGGTAGCTTACAGCATTGAGGAGAGATAGGTGGAGACACAAGTATACGTTTGAGAAAAGAGATAACTGAAACTGAAATATCCAGATAAGGCATGAAACTAGAATGATCTATCCAGGTGGATGAAAAAAAGGATTCGGTTCAAAATTCCAACATATATCACCTGGAGAAAGCCAGAGCATACAATGGCTGAAACGTTGTGAATATGACAATAAAGATGAGGGCAACAATCTGAACAATGTAAATAGTGTAAAAAAATTGATAAAGACTTATAAAAGCTGAAAATAGTATTTTCAACTTCCATAAGTCATTATCAAACTCTGGATGATTTATTTTAAAATATGTACAAGAAGCCCAGAAAATGTCAGTTTTATATTAAAATGTTAATGATACAGAGATGCTTTGCTTTAAATTTAAATTTTGATATTTTTAATGTCTTGTGTATTTAGATGATGAATAACTTAGTTGATTTTATTCCTTCATAAGTTCCCACAAATAACAAAATGCATTAATTAGGAATGTTTTCCATTTTGACATTCAATTACCCACTATTAACCTGATATATAAGTTTGTATATCATACCTTCCACACAAACACACATGCACACACAGGTAATGAAATGTTTGGTAATCTGGATGGATAATCCCAAGGAAGTTGCAATCCAGGGAGCTTAATGTAAAACCAGAGTGAATAATTATTTAATTAAGGGTCTATTGATTATTTTTTACTTACCCAGGAAAGTGATTTTCCTGGTTCCTCAGATCACATTTCCAAGCATAATATATACACACAGCCTGTCTGAAGTTATTATACAAATCAAATAAACCTCAATAACTCAATAAGTTCTGAATCAATATTTGTCAAGTTTAAACTTGTTTTTGAGGAGATTGTCCAGAATTCAGTGCCATATAGGAGGACTGATATCATATAACAGTTCAGTACTCTTTTTTTTGTTTCTAATGAAATTTTTCTATTTCTTAACACTCTGCTTAGCTTTTAGAATGCATCTTTGGCTATCCCAATGCACTTTCAGATTTCAGTGTTGCACTTTCCATCCTCTGTTAAAATACTTCCCAGATATTTAAATTTTTATACTTGTTTGTTTTTGGTACCTCCAATTTATAAGTTGCATTTGGGCTCATTGTTTTGTTAACAAGCATGTCTTCTTGTACTTCTTAAAATTGATTGACTCTCTGTTGGAATTTGACTGATAGATCATGCTCAATACTACTACTGCAAAAGTATGGATGGAGTAAGGGACATATTTATTAACTTAGTAAAATTTGAAGAAAATATTGGTCATCAAAATAGCCTTCTATGGAGAGTGAGAAGGAAGGACTAAGCATAAACTACAAGATGACAGAATGCATAGTTATCAGTAAGAAGAAGAGCTCAAAATGCGATTTGTAGGTTGAGAACACTAGAATCAAGCAAACGCGAGAATTTAAATATCTGGGAAGCATCTTGACAGAGGACTGTAAGTGTGACACTGAGATCCGTAGACGTATTGGGATGGCCAAGGACACATTCTAAAAGCAAGACAGAGTATTATGAGACAATAGGATTTCTTTAGTAACAAAGAAAAGAATACTGAGCTGTTACATGACATCTATCTTTTTTTTACAGCAGTGGATGTTGGAATATTTGCTCAAAGATTAAGAAAAGACTTGAGGCGACAGAGATGTGGTTCTACAGAAAGATAAGAATATCATGAGCCGAGCGTATGAGCAACGATGAGGTCTTAGAGAGGTTGCAAACAAGGAGAAGGCTTATACTTATCAGGAAGAGGCAGCTACAGCTTCTGGGACACATAATGAGGAAGGAGGGCCTGGAGAATTTGATACTCACAGGCTGAATAGAGGGAAAGAGAGACAAGTGAAAGCAGCACATGACATACTTGGCGGGTTTGAGCAGGTAGATGACAGAACATGGTCTGGGGGAGGAAGTAGAGGGAAGGAACTTGTTGAGACCTGCAATGGATAAGGGTAGAATGAGAGTCATGATTGCCTACATCATAAAAAGACATGGCACAAAAAAATTAGCTGCAGAAAGATAGTCTGTGGGCCATGTGTTTGAGGTAGAAGTTCTTGAAAGCCATGTTTTGATAGATTGGTTTGGTTTGTTTAACGGCATATCAAATCCTTATGGGTCATTTAATGTTAGAATTTAATTTTCTTGGGATCTTTGGTAATTTTTTGTGGGGGTAGATAAAATTAAGAGCTTTCACCCTGAATTTTTCAAATATGATATAAAATAAGAATGTGTATCCCTTATCTTTTCATTAAATAATATTTCAATTATTGCCTTCCATCATTCTTTTAAATCCTCTCAGCCTGATGAAATAGGATTAGAAAAACAAAACTGTTAATTTTGTCTGAATTTCAGGGGTGATGAATTATCCTTATTTACATTATTTTGTGATGTTGGATGGCTTTGCTTGTCACTTTTGCTATGTCAAGTGAAAGCTTGTTATCACTTCCAAAATTCTTGTTCAAGACTTCGTAGATGCTGGTACTAGTAGTAATGCCTTCCAGTAATATCCACACTAGTAATACTTGTTCAAGTAGTAATCGCCAAATAGTATAATGATCAGAAGAGAATCGTAGTCCATATAGTAGTAGAGTAGAGAGAGTGAATCAAGTGATCTACTTAATAATGGAATTGTCCGTATTACTCACTAGCAATCATGGTTCAAACCACATTGTCAGCAATAACATTTACTCTTATACAATAATTTACATGTGGACTATTGTCTTCATCTTTGTTGTTGTTAACACACTGTTTCAACCATTGTGCTCTCTGATCTCTCTGGTGTATGTCGATCTGGGTAACCTATAGTGAATTTTAAACTGAACACTTTATTTAATCTATGACGGTAAATTGTTCTCATTCCATTGCCCATGTTTAGGGATATCTGGTCTAGGTATATTTTTAGTACTGTTCAGTTATTGCTTCCCCATTTCTGCTGAGTCCAAGTATATATTTGCCCAACCCAGGGATTGAACTCACAATTACTATGTCACTAAATTCATAAACTAACCATTTGTTTTTCTTATCATAAAGTTTTGGTCCTTTTTTAGGGGTCTGTCAATCCAAGTAACCTTTCAAGGAATTTTGAACTGAATCCTTTATTAGAGAAGGCAAGAAATCCATAACCTTTCCCAAGAGGTAATGGCAATTCCTAGATAACAAAAAAACAATCTGTGGGAAGCCATAATTGTGTACATCCTGAAGGATATGGTATTTAAAAAAAAATAGCAGTCAAACTTGTCCAGTACTTCAATGGATGACTACTTTAGAACAGCATATACTGTTAGTTATTTTTAATCATGTCATCCCAAGCATGTTCATAAAGGCACTAAGACACAAGGGGTTACTAAGTGTAAAAGAATATGAGAAATAGAAAAACATTATTAAGGAAAGACAACAATAAAATAATAGGAATTAGGAAGAGAGAAGATAATGATTGGCATTGCATTTAAATTATTATAGATCAAATTTAACAGGAAAGCAAGAAGCTAGAAGAGAGTTTCACAAGTGATAAGTTTGAGAGAAGAAACTATTAACATAAAACTTAGAGTTACATCTAAACATTTCAAATGTAAAATGATGAGACATTACCACCAATCTAGTACTGTGCGTAAAGTCTATGTGCCAATTTTAAATGTCTTATGGACTTACACAAGATTGAATAAAGATTAATAAATATAAAAAATTACTATTTGCTTTCATTGTTTCTGTTGTCAACTAGGGAAAGTTACTGAATAGAATAATCAAACAAAGTTTGGCAATGAACAATAATATTTAGGACAAGAACACATATAAGATTTGCCAGCGGCACATAGAAGTAGTCAACTGCTAGAAGTGAGTCAAGTGAATTCCACAATGAATCTCCAACTGCAGACCAACATACAGTATTTACTACTGTATTTATGTGAATGGGAACATACCCATTATCATCCATAGGTATTCTACAACAGTTTCATATATGTGAATTTTTACAAAGAGTCTAAAACATAAATAATATATACAGATATTTTAGACCATTCAAGCTTCAGTCATCTTTGTCAGTGACAAATTATTTTCTAACCCTACAACCACTCTCTCACATATGAAATGTCACAAGCCATTCATTACTATATTGCTACTTCCAGGGAAAGTGCTCAGATGAACTACATTCCTTAGTTCCACCAGTTCTAACCTTCATGGCTAGGACACGCCATGCCACTTACAGTGTAGCAAACCACCATCATTGCCTCTGTAAACCATTGGTGAGAAGTAAGTTCCACTCATGCAGCTTCTTCTTATAAACCGCTGCTTTGTGGAACCGACTCTGAAGAGGGTGTTTTTCTGATCACTGCAACCATAACTTGTTCAAGTTTAGAGTTAGCTGTTATTTCCCCACTCTATAACACTCTACCTCGAATGGCTCCCAGGCCTTGTAAAAAAAAAAAAATTAAATAAAGTAACCTGTTTTTTTTTTTAATTTCCTCACTGATTAAGGATTGATCTTGTACCTATTGTGTTACTAGTGGAGTACACCAACCACTATACTACAATTTCAGCTCTTTATTTAAAATAAAATAAAAAGAACAGATAGATTAATGTTTTAGTTGTTAACAAATGCTAATGCACATTTTCTGATGAATACCAACCAAGAGTCAATCAGAAAAAGAAAAAAAAAACACACAAAGAAAAAGGAAAGAAAGGCGGCTGAAGAGTGACATACTTTGATTACCAGTAACACGTAGCATGAGTGACAGCTAGGTTTGCATAACAGCGAATATCAGGGTCAGTGGCATATAAGTAGGTAAGCTGGTGTTGAGTACATGCTGCACTTATGGTCAAGAAGAAAAAGTAACTTTGATAAAAATAAAAACGATTATAGCCAGAAGACTGGTTCAGAAGATTTCTAAAACAAATAACAGAAATGCAGCACTTCCAACAGCAGTAACAACTAAAAGGGATAGCACATGTAAGTTGTAGAGAGAAAAATAGCATAAACCAAGATGTTGACCCATCACACTACCTTAAACAAAAAGTTAGAAAGGAAACGTTTGTCAGTATTAGATAGAACAATCACAGTCAGTTGCTTGAGAAATCTATTTTCTTGAAAAATTGTTTTGAAAAGAGATTTTATAGATTTCAACCAGCAGTAGCCCTGGTTGTTTGGTAAATGAATGACAAATGTTTCTTTATAAGGAAAGGGCTAATATTGCCATTAAAGGTGAGGAGAACAGATACTACATTTTGATCCCTACCCAGTAGCCAAGGAGTGAAGAAAATCATAACTCAAGTCGCACTGACTATAATATTTATTCTTGTTAATTAGATATGAGAAAGAAAAAGGATGAGAAAGGCTGGTTTTCATCTGTCCTACATTTTAACAACCACTGACCCAAATATACTATGATTTTCCTTATAGAAAAACAATACATTCTTTCTTACCAATCTTGTTTGTTGTTTTTTTAACGGCATATCAATACTTTATGGGTCATTTAATGCCGAAATTTAATTTTCTAGCGTGCATTAGTAATTTCTTTTACAAAAATGCATTGCAGGTAAAAATTTTACTATGTAAATATGCTGGTATTTTTTACTATAGAACTTTTTATACTGTCATAGTGTTTTCACCCCAGTTTGTGGGTTAGCTATATGCCCATAGCTGGGACCCAAACAGGTACTACCACCCCAGGTCGAGGTGAACCTGGGAATAACAGCAATCAATAAATGGTTCTACATTCATCAATTCTTCACTTAAAGATATTTTAGGTACTATCTAAATAGACCTCATAAAAAATAGATGTAAATTTCTTTTTAGAGAATAATTTTTGTGGATTAGCATTTATTGGAGTTTCTTGGCATTTTTTAGAATCAAAAAATATTAAACAGCTGGAAAAGTTTGCATGAACGTGTTCGCCAAATTAGTAAAAAAAGCAAAAAGAAATCTCATTGTTTTTAAAGGATAGTTTTAGGCTTATTTTTGCTTTAATTATATACAACAAACTATTAAAATTATATTTTAACCCTTAGTTTTTAAAATAAAACAAAACGGGAAATAAATCAAATAGATTGTAGATTTCTAGGGTCATAAATTTCATATTTATTAACAATATGATACTCTTTGAATGAAGCATTCTCTGCACAACAGTTATGCATTTTTACCAAGTTGTTACCATTTTTCAACTTTTTTCTCTCTAAGAAGCATGCATGAAGATATAACATTGCTTGTTGTTCCAGCTTTATTTTCGTCCTGGGTATGACGATAAACTACATCTACGACCTGGGTAAGACGATAAACTACGCCCAACAGCAAGGCCTCTGATCAGGAGGTTTTGAGGAGTGTGGAACCACCTCTTAATTGCTGGTGTTCCCAGGTCCACCCTGACCCGGGATGGTAGCACCTGTTAGGGTCCCAGCTATGGGCAAATAGTTAACCCCGAAACTGAGGTAAAAAGTATTATAAAAGCGTTAAAATGGGTTTTAATACCAGAGATACTTTGTAAAAGAATTGTTACCAGAAATAAACTTTTGAGAAAAAAAAACTATTATCAGCAATATATTTTTGAAAAAAAAAACAATATTACCAGCAATACATGTTTTAAAATAATATTACCAGCTATATGTTTTGGAAAAAAAAATATTACCAGCAATACATGTTTTAAAATAATATTACCAGCTATACATTTTCGAGAAAAAAATATTACCAGAAATAGATTTTTGGCAAAATATAACCAGGAAAGAAAGTTGTCAGCATTAAATAACCCAATGAGGTTGATATGGCGTAAAATACAACAAACCAAACCAGCTTTATTTGTAAACAAATACCCCAGGAAATGATGTAACCGCATTATTTGACTGTTAGCAAACCATTCATATAAAATTATCGTTATTGTTATTCTGTTAACCTATGTATGTGTTGAATTAATTTATTTTAAAAGACTAACAATTATACGAATTCTGATGCATGTTATAGAATTAGACCAGAAGTAGAACAAGAACAGTGTGGTTTCGTTAAAGACACCGGAACAAGGAATGTGATATATATATTCAGATTGATATAAGAGCAATACAAAAGCTGTTGTATATCTTATGTTTTATAGATTATGCAAAGGCGTTTGACAAAGTACATCATAAAAAACTGCTAGAAATGCTAGGTAAGCTTTATTTGAGAAGGATATTAGAATAATCCAGAACTTAAAACCGCCTGTATACAAATAGAAAAGGATATTTGTCTATATTCCTGAGATGAGGTATTGTCATTATTTACATTGTTTGGACTGTCGTCCTCATCTTTATTGTCATGTTCATGATGTTTCGGCGGTCGTACGCTCTGGCCTTCTTCAGGTGACTGGAATTTCGAACTGAATTTAGTATACGGGGCTCCGAATCTACTACATCTTAATTTTCATACGGTTGTATTCATATAAAATACAAATTTTATTGTAACCTAATTATGTACAATAATGAATGATATGCAATATAGGTGAACAATTCAAATTAGAAAAACTGAAAATAAATACAATGCATCTAAATACAAATTAGAGACACGTCACAATAGATCTTTCCATGAAATCAACAATGGCCAAAAGTATGGTGCAATCAAAAATGTTTTGCGGCAATTTTTAACATCAACTTGAAATTTTTCTTGTTAAAAAGTTGAATAATTTTAACTCGTTCAACATTAAGGATAAAAAAAATAGTGAATTTTATATTGTTTTTTTCGAGAGTTAGCATGCGCAAAATAAGTTCACGGATTTGGGCAATAAAAACAGAATTATGTCAAAATATGAGAATTTCTTTCATCCTTTAATAGGCAGTTCTGCTTAGTTTAACTTGTAACTGTTGTACCATTAAAGGGGGTTACAAATAAAGGTGGTACTCAAGTGAAGGAACAGTAACAGGCGCGTAGATGAAAGAAAGACAGGTTTATTGTAAAAGAAAGACAGAGAATCGGGTAGCAGACTAGTAATTCCAGAAGCAAGCCCCGAGGTATATCCTGTGATCACTATATATAGCTACTGATATAGTCAGTCCACATAGGCGATAGGGAGTGTGGGACATTCCATTACAACAGTAACGTATATAAATGTATCAGGTCATCCCATAAGTTCTGTCCGAATTTTGAATAAAGAAAACAAGTGACCAAATGTTACATTTAATTACAGATTCAATCAACAATGTATTTTCCCTGATTATCTATGACTTCCTTCCATCTATTAACAAGTTACTAATTCCATTACTGTAAAATTCTTTTGGCTTTGATTCGAAGAACTCACAAATGTCAGTTTTAACCTCTTCCTGTGTTACAAAAGCTGTTTCTTCCAAATGATTCTGTAAGCTATGAAACAAATGGTAGTCTGAAGGAGCAAGATCAGGAGAATAAGGTGGATGAGGAATTTTCTCCCAACCAAGTTCTTCGATCTTTTGTGACGTGATTCTTTCTGTGTGGGGTCGCGCATTGTACTGATGAAACATCACCTCTTTTCGATTCACTAGAGCAGGTCTTTTTTTCCTCAAACCTTGGTTCAAACACTCTAATTGCTGACAGTATATTTGAGCATTAATTGTTGCATCATGTGGTAAGAATTCAAAGTGGATTATTCCTTGGCGATCCCACCAGATTGAAAGAAGAACCTTTTGCCCATGAAGTTCCCTTCTCGGCTGTGGATGGGGTCCTTCCCCTTTACCAAGCCACTGTCTACGACGCTTAACATTTCAATAAAAGATCCATTTTTTCGTCGCCAGTCACAAATCTATCAAAAAAAAGTGAAACAAGTTGGCGAGAATGGAGAGAAGAGCAGATGTCAACTCGGGATTTGAGGTTGTTTTCAGACAATTCATGAGGCACCCATTTTCCAAGTTTAGGAACTTTTCCAAGTTATTCAAGATGACGATGAACAGTTGTATGGTTTGAACTGAGAACCACTGCCAATTCCTCAACTGATAAAGCAGGATTTTCTTCAAGGGCTGCTTCAAGAAACTTTTCATCAAACTCAATTGGACGTCCGGTTCGATCTTCAACTTCAAGGGTGAAATCTCCTCCTCTGAATTTTGCAAAACATCTTCTGCAAGTTCTTTCATTCACACATTCCTCTCCATAAACTGAGTGAATGTTTCTAGTCGCTTCGACTGCTGAGTTTCCTTTCTTGAACTCATAAAGCATTATGTGCCTCAAATGATTCTTGGGTACTTCCATGTTAGCAGGGTTTTAATCAAACAAAATTTAATTTTATTGTTCTCTGAAATAAAATTTGATCAGTTTAAATGCATCTAAACATAAAAATAATGTTCAGCTCCATTAGACATTATAAAATACTCTTTAAATTTCATTCATTTTTAAAAAAAGTTAAAATTCGGACAGAACTTATGGGATGACCTGATAGGTAGAAAAAGTACTTGGTAAGATAGTGAGGATCACAATGCACTGCCCACGGCTCCCAGTTAGCTCCCCACCCCGGCCGGGCAATTCGTGGGTAGTACGCATCGACCCTAACTAGAAATGTTGTATCCCTGATATTGAGAACCCTTTGCCCATAAATGCAGCAAATTCTAAATAGTCTATATAATAAAAATTCGTAAATATATAAGCTGCCATCATTGTTTTTTTTTCTTTGTGTGTGCGTGTGTTTTGTTGGGTTTGGAGATAAGCTTTATGCGGAATTTAATGCTCTCACACTGTGATGCAATGACTCTGGGAGTGCTTCCAGTAAAGTTTTTTTTGAGGCGGGGGGTCTATTCCCTTCTCCATTTTTGTCGGTCTCACAAAAACTACGTACAGCAATCTCGTCTTCAAAGCAAACATTTTCTGAGAATCTAGGAATTTTCCCGGGCACCATTTGAAAGCATTGGGCACGCATACGACGTATTTCATGCACCCACGTCTCATAATTTTTCTTCTGTTATGGCAATTTTCTAAGCGTAGTTTAGATGTGGCACAAGGCCGAAAATATAAGACACCTAGTGAGGATCAAACTCACTACTCAGTCGGAATTGTTGTAGCTAGACAGAAATGAATCTCTAAGCGTAGCTTAAATGTGACACAAGGCTAAAAGTATGGGGCACCCAATGAGGATTGAACTCACTACTCACTTGTAATGGTTCTAACGTGACAAGCTTGCTAACCATTGCACCTCGTCGAGGTGCCCAAAATGATTTGCTAAGCGTAGCTTAGATCTTGCATAAAGCCAAAAGTATGAGTTATTTATCTCCATGCCCACTCAAGTGGTACAAAGTCGTGTTTAAAGTGGGGGACAAACACTCGTACATCAACTTGGAGCAAAAACTGCTTAGGTCCCATGGGCATTACTCCTCCTGATATCGCCTCAAGTGCCAGGTAATGAATGAGATTTGCCCTTTCCCAAAGGAGAGGTATTGTCAAGAGATACTTGAACACATTATATTAAATTTTATCCCCACGTCCCGGCAGGGCTGGAAGAGGAAGGATTTTATCCAGAGAAAGAAGACCAAATTGGGAAAAATGTACTCTGTACACTTTCTATCTCTATCTTGTCGGTTTGGCTCGAAATATGTAAACATTTGGACACTCACTAAGTCTAGAAAAAATACACTTTTCCCACTTGAGAAAAACACAATTTTTTTTAACCTCTTCAAACCTATCTCCCCCGACACACTCCCCCGCCAATGAGTACAGAACTTTCACCCTGAGTTCCTACCGTCTATGACTCTGGGTGGGATATTGGCCGCCCGAGTATATGCACTTTTACACAGCGGTCGGTATACAGGCAGCTCAGGTTCATGAAAAATGTATTCTCGATGGGTAGGATAAAGAACAAGTAGGAAACGGATTTTAATCTAACATGTTTCACTTTATTAAAGCTTCGTCAGAGATGAAAATATCATTTCTATCTTGATCTCTGACTATAATATATATATATATATATATATATATATATATATATATATATATATATATATATAATCATTTTCTTATTTTCTCATGTACTGAATAGTACGCTGTTTTAAATTCTTTTAAGAGAAGTATATAGCTCGAGATCGTCGGAAGGAAACAAACAACTATTTAGAAAATAGCACTACGGTAAGCAGACAGTTAATGGATAAATAAGCAAAATATATATATATATAGTTTTTTGTAAGTTTTGTTGAAAACGACTGACAAAGTGTGGTGGTTGAGTTTTTTTCATATAATTTTTCATGTGTTCGTATAATTTTTCTTTTCAGGACATAAATTATATAAAAATTATCCGAATGTTTTCCAGGCACTTTCGGCTTTACTTTTGGCCATTATCAAGGATGAATTTTCTTTTCTTTTTAACTAAATATATTCAATTCCGCCTCCATCCGTCTAAACACAATATTTTCAAAAAATGATTACAGATTACATGCATGCACTACTAAACTCCCCATCTATGATCATAACAGCAAAATTTACACTCAAACAAATGGATTAAGTATGGGAAATCCTCTCGGTCCGTGCTTCACTACATGTTCCATGTAGAAAACAATTTTTTTAAAAAGGTTATTAAACCAAAAATATACGTCCGCTATGTGGAGGATATCTTCATTTTAGCTGAGAACAAAAAATGGAATTGATTTATCTCAAAACTACATTCGAAGAAAATTCCGTCCTCAACTTTACTTATGAACTTCGACAACAAAATAAACTACTATTCTTGGATGTTCTTGTGGAGCCTAGTGTCGGAGTTAACTCCTCCTTTAGTTCGTTAACTCTTTCACCAGGGTTCGCTCTTCCCCGGCTATAAATAGTCGCTGACCCTTCGCCTCTTCCTCTTTTTCCCTCAGGCCTTTGGCCCGACACCTGGAGTTAAATCTCTCTTTTTCCTCAGGCTTTCAGCCTTACCACCTCGAAAATGTAAGCGCTCATAGGGATAGCGTTTCCCAAATGCTGGGAACACGCTAAGCACGATACACACACACACACATACAATATTCACACACACACACACACACACTTTGTCCTTTGTAACTGTTTCCATGTAATTTGTTATTAATATATATATTTGTATACATGTACTATCGGCCTTGTGTTTGTTTTTCTTTGCCTTCTTCTTTGGACTTAATTAAAGTCCAACTTTCTCATGTAGTTGGGCCGGCTAGCAGGAAAATCTGAACCCACATGTGTTCTACGTCTATTCAACAACATCACAGCCACGGTCCACTACACTAGTAATAATGCATTCACTACTTCGTTATATAAAAAAAAAACTATAAGTAAAAACTATTCACATCTTAATTTTACTACTCAATGTCCTCTTAGATATAAAATAGGTCTTAGCAAAATTTCCCTTATGCTAGCGCACGAGAATTCATCCTCTCGTCTGCTTTTCTTTAAAGAACTTAATAACGTGAAACAGACGCTTGTTCATAAAGGTTTTCCAAACCATCTTATAGATTACTATTAGGTTGGTGCAAAAATAATGTCGTTTTTTTGACGATTTTTTGATTACCGTTCACCCATTTATCCAACTTTTTTGACTTCCCTATTTGCTTTAAATGGCGAACGACTGTTGAGTGATCGACCTCGAGTTCAACAGTAACTTCTCGTGTGGTTTTGCGATGATCGGCTTCAATTAAGGCTTTCAAATGTTCGTTATCAACCGCGGTCGGCCGGCCGCAATCTTCTCTTCTTCATCTTCGAGGCTCTCGTCACCATTGCGAAATTTCTTGAACCACCCTTGTGCCACACGTTCGTTAGTGGTTCCTGGGTCAAACGCATCATTGATATCACGAGCTGTCTCGGCAGCTTTTCGGCCTAGTTTGAACTGGAACAAGAAAATCGTGCGGATTTAAATTTTGTCCATGTTGTCGAAAAGCCTGCAAAAAAAAATGAATGAAGAGATTGAGAACAGTAACGAATAACACGATTCGATAGAGCGAAAACGCGCTTCAAAATGATATATAACATGGCTATATATATCAATGAATTAATTCAGAAATAAAAGTAACATATGTGAGAAAACGATATTATTTTTGTACCAACCTAATATATTAGAGTTTTTCTTTCTAAGGTAACCAATAGCAACACAAAACACACAGAAATAAACAATAATGTTAACATTTTCTACAAAAGTTGGCAAGACGAATCTTCCCTTAGAAACATCATAAGGAAATACACGACGCCAGTTGACAAAAACAAGAAAATTTAAAACGGTTAACCGTTAACCTCATCGTCAAAAAATAATTCACCAGCAAGATATACATTTTACAGAGAAGCAATATTATTTACGAATTTACATGTCCCTTAAGGAACTGTGTTCTTGATGAATCGAAATTCGTAAGTAATTATATTGGATATGCTACAAATGTTTAACAAGACACACGTTACATCTCGCTGATCACAATTCAATTAGTTCTCATTTAAATACACATGTAACATACTCGTTGATAATACAAATATAATAACATCATCCATATATATACAAAAAAAGGTAAAAAGAATGGAAGCATTATTAATAAAAAAAAAGAAAAAAAGGTCAACACTCAATAATATCAACTATGAACGCGGCCACAATGTGCTGATTGTGTTTTGAAAATAAAATATTCCTATAACTGTAGATACATACATAAATAATGTGTATATTCAGTTTTTAAAAGTAAAATAAAATTAATCCTTGATGATAGCTAAAAGTAGAGCTGAAAGCTCTTGAAAAACATTCGGACAATTTTTATATAATTTATGTCCTGAAAAGAAAAAAAATATACGAACACATGAGAAATTATAAAAAAAAGTCAACGACCACACGTCAATCGTTTTCAACGAAACTTGCATAAAAGTGGGATTGCTTTCCAAATACACACACACTAGTATATATATATATATATATATATATATATATGACAGTCGAAAATACTTGAAAACAACACGCACATAAATTTCGTAAAGTTTATCCACAATTTTGATTCCCAGTACTTAACATATTATTCGAAAATTGGAAAAATACAATAAAATATTAAACATTAAACAGACGTATTTGTCGGTTGTTTTAATCAAACTTCTTTGGTTGAATACTTACTAGTACTACCTAAATATACTTTATTAGCGCATACACGTTATATATATATATATATATATATATATATATATATATATATATATACACACACACAATAGATAGGTAGACTGTAAGGGTGGTCAGACATTAACAGTTCAAAAATAAATAATTGCTACTTTAGGATTACATGATTTTTGAGATTTGAAAAAACCTCGGTCATACAACGTAGAGTAATGTCGATTTTCCAGGGTTTTGTTACAATTTACACATTAAACAATACATTGCAAAAGTATAATGTTGAAAAAAAAAAAAACATTAAATGACAATTCAAAGTGGGCAAGAAATTTAAAAAGTTTAAATTGGAAAGGGACGAATATGACCTGCATTTCTATAAACACCCTCTTTAGATTCTAGATTTATAAACTGGGATCAGACTTATGATTTAGCGATTCCATTGTGCAAATATCCCTGTCTTTTTATTCATTTTATTTTTTCTGAGTCTAACTTTTTAGATGATTTTTCTTTATCTGATAACAAACATTTTATATAACCTCCAAGGAATATTCAAATTGAGCCCTTTATTTTATCTAAAGACGTACACTGTTCAAATACTTTTTTAACTGGTGTTTAATAAACTTTGCTAAGTCAGACACAAGGATACAATTATTGGGCACTCAATCCACTACAGTTGTAAAGGTCATGGGAAACGATCATGTTAAACAGTGATCTACGTCGAGAGAATTATGTCTAGATTTGTTGAATGTTTTTACAAGGAATTGAACTTGCTGTTTTCGATTTATTATCCAAGGATCCAACGCGAAGTATTGATGATGATGATGACGACGACTAATATTCCTACTCTGGAGCACTGGCGTGAAGTATGTGTAAATTCCTGATAGATAGGTTTTGTCACTTTGATTGAGGTAAATAACTGAAAATGGTGTTTTTACTAGCATAGTACCCGTAAAAAATGAAGTTTTCCAGCAATTTTGCATAGGATCAGTGTAATAACTGTGTGACCTGTAGACACGCACACATATGTACATATTATATATATATCCCTGATACTGAGCACTTTAATCCATAAATACAGTGTTGTGGCCTTGTTAGGGCCAGAAATAAAGACACAAAGAGAAGAATTGAGTTAAACAAATATATTTACAGGAACAGTAATACAAACATATATAAACGAGAGTGTTACAGCAAGAATGTTTGGTTCGACTGTCAGATCTGACTGTTGGAAACTTCCCTCTACAAAAAGCAGTACCTGCTCCTATTTATAGCTGTGAGAGTCCATGCGGGCGTGGGTAAATTATCATAACATATAGCATACCAAAAAAATATATTCTATCATTGATATATAAAAGTGAACAAAACGTTGCAAGATAAGCCCTTTGAAACACTGATTTCCAACGTTAATCATTCCTCGTATAAATATAGCAAAAGTTATATCCTCCTATAAATATAGAAAAGGTTTATATATATATATATATATATATATATATATATATATATATATATATAAATATGTAATGAAAAACAAATCACTTTAATGTACCATTACTATAATTTATTTCACCTAAATCCTTTTTTAAGGATTCAGGATCATCAGGTAAATCTTCCAACAACGAAATTTCGTTGTTGGAAGATTTACCTGATGATCCTGAATCCTTAAAAAAGGATTTAGGTGAAATAAATTATCGTAATGGTACATTAAAGTGATTTGTTTTTCATTACATATTAGCTCTGTCCTAACATTGAGCTCTCAGGATTTCATCCTCTTTGGATTTACCAATTCGGTTTACCAAGTTCCTTATAACTTAATTATATATATATATATATATATATATATATATATATATATATATATATATATATATACATACAGGAGATAACGATATATATTTTTATACCGGATTAACAGCAAAATTGTCCAAATCGTGTGACAGCATAATTGTCTATCCCACAAAATGTTTAACATCTCTAAAACCACTAAACTAAGTGAGTTTCTTTTTTCTAGGTTTTGACATAAGTAGTTCAGACATCCTGACATCATTTATAGTAAGAATAACTGAAAAATCCTTTGTGTTATTCAGCTAGAAAGAGAACAGCTTAAAATTGTTTTGTGTCAGCCCCACTATGTCTTCCCAGCTGAACAATGATGAGAGGAAAATTCGGGCCTTCAGTAACGGTACCAACATTCATACTTTGGCTTCCATCTTCAAAGTCTATTCAAGAGCCATCAAGAGAACGGTGAATAAGTTTAAAAAAGAGGGAACAGTAGAGAGGAAAACTGAACCAGGAGGTCACACCAGCAAGAGGGATCATCATTTCAACTTAGAATTAAAGGGATCAATTAGAAAAGATCTAACTCAATTCATAATACTTTTGACACATAAGAGAGGAGTTTCAGCTATGACAGTCCAAAGAGCAGTAAAAAAAGGTTTGAAAATGAAATCGTACGTGAAACCTGTGAGGCACTTTGTTACTCCAAAAAGTTAGAAGGTTAGAGAGGGCGAAGATCATCTTGAATAAGTTGGAAAATGACACTGGAATAATCTTCTACACAGATGAGAAGAATTATACACAGAATGCGTACACAAACAGACGCATTAGCTATATTCTGGCTTCAGATCCTCACGATAGAGACAGGAATCTTACTTTCAAGTAGAAAACCCTGCCAAGATAATGGTTTCTGCTTTTGTAGTCTCTGATGGCAAGAAGATGCCATTGATCATGTTTGAGAAGGATCCGAGATTGACAGATTTGACTATGTTCAAATTTTGAATTTTTCTTTCTGAATAGAGACAATCGACACCCCAACAAGATCAATAAGGCCTTCAAATTTACATCCTAGCAGGATTGTGCTCCTTGTCACAAGAGAGCAGTGACTCAAAATTTCTCAGGTATGAGTTCGCGAACAGCTTTGGGGATAAGGAAACTTGGCCTCTTTCATCGTCTGATTTGAACCCCTTAGACTTCTGCATCTGGAATGAACTGGCCAGAAAAGCTTGTAAGATGCCTCAAGCTGCAAGCGCTAAAAAATCCATCAATAAAACTTGGGTGAAGAACATTGATGAAGAAATCATTTAAAAAGCATGTGGTGCATTCAGGAAAAGGGTTGAGAGTGTCATTGCCAAAGGCGGGGCAACTCTTGATGCCTAACTGTTGAACTTGTGCCAGAATTGTTCTTACCAATTAGAAATAAATACCGGTATTTAAGCCTCTATTTGAACTTTATTTTAATTCTTTATGAGCTTCCGATCCTTAGCTATGATTAATTAATGGTTAACATCTCATTTTAGTTTATGATCGATTTCATCACGATTCTTATGTTAAGCTTGGCAAGTAATTATACATTATTATTGTTCAAAGTAGAGTGCAATAATGTTATAAAAACCTCGGAGAATTCTAGTAAGATATCTTTAATCATTTCTATGATACAACGGTTGAAAGCTTAATCTAACAAATGGACAGTTTTGCTGTTCCATCCGGTATATCAAGAATAGTATTGAGGAAATTGTATGACAAAGTGGGGAAAGCTTACTTGTGACGCGTTTCGTCCTTCGGGACTTCATCGGACTAAATTTACTATGTTGGCACGACTACACATGCACACGAACGAGAAGTGCTGGGAATTTTAGATTTAAAAAAAAATATATCTAACCGAATTCATTTAGTCTTTTTATTTTTCTTTCCATCACTTTTGTTAGAAGGTATAACACACTGTGATATTAGAAGAAATGGTGAAATGTTGTAAGCGCCAGTACGCAAGTTTACTGTAGATGAACTTGCGATCAAAGCACTCTGTAGACGTTTACATCGTAGTGAATTATTTTTTCCTTTTATCAGAGTAGCATTTTGTATATTAAAATTGTGGTCAGCCTCGTTATGATGGACAACCAACGCATTTGACGTATTATTTTGTAAAATGTCCCTTTTGTATTCATATAATATTTTATTTAAATTCCATGACGTTTCTCCTATCTATTTTTGTGACGATTATTAAAGGCGATAGAGTAAACTCATTCTTCAGGTTTTAGCTTATTGTTTTGTTTAGTATTGACTAAGTCTTTTATTGTTTGGGGTGTAGTAGTAACAGATTTTATGTTGAGTTTAGATAATTTTTTTTCGATTGTAGTTGTGATAGATTTAGTTGGTAGGATATTATATTTTTTCGTTTCATTGCGTTTTTTCAGGAGGAGCCTTTTTTTGTTTTGGAATATTTATGGGTCTTTTGCTTCGCATTGAATATAAAATAATTAGGGTACTGGAGAAGTTTGAAAGTGTTTTCCATGTATTTCTTCCCTTCGTGTAAATAATTTGGGTTGCATATTCTTAATGCTCTTAAGTAGAATCCGATGGTTATGCCGGATTTTATTTTGTTGCTATGATGAGAATAGAAATTTATTAGGTCGTGTTTGTTGGTAGATTTCCGCTGGTCACCGAGTTTTAAACTGTTGTTAACGCGGTGTAGCTTGACATCTAGGAAGGGTAAGGAATTCTTTTCTTCCATTTCGTATGTAAATTCTATTGTGTGACTTTATTTAGTTGATCTACTAAGTCAAGTAAATCAGTATCACGAGGATATACAAGTAGAGCATCATCAATATAAAGGGAGTATATTGATTGTTTGGGTAAAATATTTTGGAAAGGACCGGACTCGAGAAATTCTAAGGAGATACATGCCACCACTCCACTGAAAGGCGATCCCATTGGTAATCCAAACTTTTGTTTGTAACAAACATTATTGGTTGTGAAGTAGCATTAATTGGACTCGTTTATAGCCACTAACTGTTCATTTCTGCAAGACTACAATATCAGTAGCAGGAATAGTCTTTGCTTTTTAAGTGTTACGTGATTAGTATTTTAATTTCAAGGTCTTAATCTTTACTTATTTTTTTTAGACTTTGTTTCAGTCAGAGAGAACACTCGCATCAATTAAAACGTGGCTTTTCTTCAGCTTTTTTTAAAAAAATTATATCTGACCTGTTTTCCTTCCTTAATGGTCTTGTCTCTATTTACAACAAAGATCCATAGTATTTTGACATTTTCCCCATTCAGTTACTGATGACGAGCAATGTTCGCCCCAATTATTTACTGTAGGTATTTTGTATCACTTTCAACATTTCCATGTAGATATTAATCTATTCTGTCACGTCTTGGTTTATATTCTCTTGTAGCGCAACCAGGAACAAGATGATTTATTGCTTCCACATACACGCCATGACATTATCCACTGTGCATTTTTGTAAAGAAAAAAAAAAAAAAGATCACACACATTTTAGATAAAGTGTGAGCTGTATTTGCCAGTATAATCTTTTGTATTTCTTTAAGACTTGGGCTACCAGGGACCTATTCAATGAGTCTATCGGAACTTTTTCCAATCAAATCGAGGGCTCCAACTACAACTGGAATTATTGATGTCCACATGTGCCACATTTTTTAGATTCCCACTTCAAGATCCTTGTATTTTGATAGTTATTTCTGAAAATCTTCAAAAATACATTATTATTATTATTATTATTATTATTATTATTATTATTATTATTATTATTTCCTTTAATTTCTGTTGTATACTCATTTCCTTTTGGGTCCCAACCAGAGACTAAAAGTCAGAAATGACATCATGGCATTTTCCACTGAATATATTTTTTTAAAATAAAATAACTTAAGAGCATGCACATTTTACATAGATAAAGTCCTTTGTAAGCTGTGAGCCGTATTTATTAGGTTGGTGCAAAAATAATGTCGTTTTCTTCACATAGTAACATATGTGAGAAAACGACATTATTTTTGCACCAACCTAATATAAGAATATTCTTTTATAATTCTGTAAGACGTGGCTACCATGGATCCCTTCACTTAACCTATCAGTACATTTTCCAGTCAAGCTCAGTGCCCCAGCCAAAACAGGATTTATTGATGTCTTTGTGTGCCACATGTCTTAGATTTTCACTTCAAAATCATTGTACTTTTACAGTTTATCTTTTCACGTCACTAAGTCATCAATGGGGCAACGAAACATTTATGAGCCACGAGATCGATATGATTTCAATACTGATAGATTAACCAGAAATAAAATTAATGAACATTTTTATCAATGATAAAACGTATATCAAATATTAGGTTGGTGCAAAAATAATGACGTAATAATGTCGTTTTTTGACGTAACGTCAAAAAACGACATTATTACGTCATTATTTTTGCACCAACCTAATAATATTGCAAAGTTTACCAATCCAAAAAAAATAATAAGAAATAATGAATACTATATTCCAATTAACCAGATCATACGAAAAGTAAAGACAAAAGTTCGAGAAATAGATAAAATTTCACGATAATTTTTAATTAATTTAAGATAAAGTAGGATTTTTTTCGCAGTAAATGCTCTAGAAAAATGATGAAATGGCAAATTATGACAAGAAACATAAGAGGAAAAACTAATCATCCTTTAAAAGTAAGTGGGGTAGACGAACACAAATGTTGTAACCCAGGAAGAGACATAAAAATCAATCATGGCTGATCATTATATATATATATATGTGTGTGTGTATAGAAGAAGAAAAGGCTATCAGCTCCTGTGGAATAAAAACAGAAATGGAGGATTATCCAAAAAAAGCCATGAAATCAAGCATGGCTGATGATATATATAGAAGAAAATGTCGGAATAATGTCCAGATAATAGAGAACGTGAATGGAGGATAAGACGACTGAAAGAATCAGCGTATGCGTTAGACACTAACAACCTCTTCAGTAGACCCAGCACAGAGATGAGAATCATCTTGGAGTCTTTGATTAATAGAAACAGAATACTCATAAATTCCTCTACCTGAGTCAGGATTCTCACCCAGTTCCACATAAGGTTTGAAAGATTAGATCACTGGACTGTCTCAGTGGATTAAAGCATTGGTTAAAACATGTATAGTTTCCTTTGAGTTCAATCCATGTGAATGTTGAAAAGTCACACACTCTGGTTCAGAAAACGATAAGCGACACAGGTGATAAGGCTGGTGAATGATATTAAATATGGTCAGAAAACAGATTGAGGATAGAAACAGAATAAAGGGTTCGGTAAAAAATAAGAATACGACGACTGACACTTGAAGAAAGTCAGGAATCACTCTGGCCGAAACGTTGTGAGAATAACAGCCAAACTAAGCATACTGAGATATAATAAGACAAAATGTTTATTGGGTACAGTATAGTTGTTACATAGAGACGGATAAAAATTAAAATAATTGAATAATTGGGAAGTAAAATGTAACGATGTGATATAAGAGTTAGTTTCATCTCAAGAATTCTTACCTCAGCGCGAGGAACTTCTAAGAACTCGACATTCGGCGGTCGAATTACAAAAAAACAAAACAAAAAAATACAAGGATTTGAGGCGGTTCTACAAAGTTGTTTCAATGGAGACGGTTACGAAGAGATTGGGAAGAGATTGAAAAACTTTCAAAATAAATGAATCCAACACATAGGTGTTTTATATATATATATATATATATAGTAGTGGCATCCTACCGGTTCGCACCGGTTCTTAAAATTATAAAAGCTTAGCGAGCCGGTTGTTGGATAATTCGAAAATAATCTTATATATTAATAGCCGATGGTCTAGGTAAAATGTTACTTACGTCACGCTCGTGCGCGCGCCGAGTAAATCTCTAATAGACATAACGCTCCCGCCTACCGTTTTGAAGTTAAAAGTGTGGCAAATCTTCTAATTATAAATTTGATAGATCTTCCATTGGATCTTTGGGACTGTAGCGATTCAGTTCGAATGTGGCTAAGAAACCATAACATAGCTGATGATACTCGAGTCGAAAAGCATCATACTTCTTAACAGAAATATGATGTGAACTGAATTTCAATCTGGAAATATCTTAATAAATAAATGTTTTTTATTAAATTATCAAAATTCTTTCTGATACTATAAAGTGATTTGTTCCCATTCTCAGATTGGAAAGAAAATAAACAGAATAGGTTCCTAAAGATTAACTGCCTTTATAGAACCGGTTCCTGGAAATTTAGAATGCCACCACTAATATCTATATATATATATATATATATATATATATATATATATATATATATATATATATATATATGGAGAGAGAGAGAGAGATCAGAATCCGGCAGAATGATAAAATAAAGAACAAATAGGAAACATTTATCAATTTAACATGTTTCACTTTAATTAAAGCTTCATCAGAGAATGAAATATGGAGAGAGAGAAAAAAAAAGAAATTCAAGTATTTTTACTTTAGTGTTTTTTGATTTTCATTAGTGAATAATGTACCATGTACATTCGACACTTTTAAACCAACGTTAGTATAATTTGATACCTGATTGACCAATGAAAATCAAATATACATATAAGAACAATTCAAGAATATGGAACAAAATATACTTGTATTTATAGAAATAGACAACTCAAAAAAAAAAAAAAAAAAAAAAGGGAAAAAAAGCGCGCCACTTGGCTTGGTGAAATTAAGTAGTCGGTTTTGAACCCTGATGATTGGGTTAAAAAGAGAAAGAGTGTGGGAGAGTTCTTTCCTCTTATACTCCTGATTACCAACGCTATCTAGCCGAGTTAAGTGAAGACCATTGGCAGATAAGACGGGGTAACCCTACAGTTTCTAGAATAGGGGACAGGCGCACGTTCGCAAAAATAATAGATTTAAAATTTGTACATTTCGTTTGTAATTGTGATCAAATTATCAAATACGTTCGTGAATTTTTTTTTCTGAATATTTACTCAGAAATGTATCTCCATTAATGGAAAATCAGGATGTTTCTTTCTTAAAAAATCTTTTTTTCAAATGCAGCCAACTGTTTTCGATTCTTTGTGTTGATGGATGGATAGTCTGTGGACAGTCATCTCCATATATAGACATCAGCACATTTCATTGAAACCAGTTTCATTCGTTCACTGCATACACAACATTCCATACGAGATGCGTTTTTTTAATTCTCTTTGCTATTGACGGCTTACGATCATAACACGTTGAAACACAGGTGCTCGTACGATCACCGGTTAAGCAACGTCGAACCTGTTCAGTAGCTAGGAGAATACATTAATAAATCCATCCCCCAGTAGATAGGGTAAACTGGACTCTCTAGCCTTGGCAACTAATTTAAAAGAAGGAAAAGTATGAATTCTAAGCCGTAGAGAAAGGAACAAAGCGCCAGTCTAGTATATTACCCAAAAAGACATGGAAATTCACAGATAATAAAGAAAAGGATGCAGTGGAGAGTCACGATCACCCAGATCTTGAAGAGATATAGTCAGTTATGTGGATCATAAAGAAATAAGTCTTTGGCAAGATTCAAACTTGCATATCTTGCCCGTCAGAGTTTGTCTTTCATCGTCAGTTATGGAGATCAACCAGTTAATTATTCAAATCTGGCTTACAAAGCTTTTATTCATGATTTTCTCACAAGTGCCTGATACTCTATATTCTCAGTTTATATATTCATGTAAAATAAGTTGCAATATCACTTGAATTTTTCAAGTCGGATCAAATATTTTTTCTTGGTATATCTTTTATTTTATTTGTGTTGCTTTTCAATACACTTGTGTAATCGGTGAGCTAAGTTCAAGTCCTGGATTAGCCTGTTGTACTCACTTTTGCACAAATACCCTTAAAAAGGCATGAACCAGTCTCTTCTCCTTCCAGTTATGCGCTAAAGGGCAGGGTAAACTGAGCTCTCTTGCCTTGGTTGGCAATCAGTCTAAAAGAAAGAAAACTATGATTTCCAAACTGTAGAGAAGGTAACAAGGAAAACAATTCACTATTGTTTTCCTAATAATGCATGCCAACTCACACATAATAAAAAAAAAGGAATCCATGGAGAGCCATGATTGTGTACAAAGGTATTAACGCATTAAAAAATGTATTATAATATACAAGTTTATTGGATAAAGTATTATCAGTTACTAACGAATTTGCCATTGCTGTAAAAAAAAAAGGATACATTTTTGAAGCTGTTTATATTATTAGGTCTCCACATTTGAATCTTTAAATATTATTATTTTTTATTTTTTGCAGTTATTAGTCTTTTTATACACTAGGTTCATAAAAAAAATCTGTTATAGTCATAATAAAGACAATGACCGTGCAAGCGATAATTTATTTTCTCACACTTTTCGCCTGTGAAACTCTCTTCCAGTTTCTTGCTTCCCTGTCAAAATTTAAATGCAACATCAATTGTCATCTTCTGATTTCTTGAATCCTGTTCTTTTATTTTCCTTTCTCTTGATTAATGTCTTTTAATTTTCTTTCATTCTCAGTAACCCCTTGCGTCTTAGTGGCATCACCTTGCTTGGTGTGAAATTATTAAAAAATTAAAAAATACATTACAAATAAAAAAAATATATTATAGATTAAGATTCTTTTTTTTTTTTTTTTTTTTTTTTTAACTAATATTTCTTTCACTTCATTTCTGTTGCTTTTTAAGTTCCGGGTTAGTTTGTTGTGTTCACTTTGAAACAGATGCCCTTGAAAAGGCATGAGTCAGTCTCTTCTTCTAGTCATGGGTTAAAGAGCAGGGTAAACTGACTTTTCTGGCTTTGGTTTGCAATCAGTCTAAAAGAGGGAAAATCCATAAATTCCAAACCGCAGAGAAAGGAACGAGTAACCAATCCAGTACCTTTCGCAATAAGATATGGCAATTCACAGATAATAACTAAAAAGACGCTGTGGGGAGCCATGATCACCAACATTTTGAAAAGACATGGTATTTAAATTAAGTAGTTAAATGTGAACAGTTTACCACGTGATCGTGAGTTCATTCTCAGCCAACACCGCATTGTAGCTTTCACAGAGAACAGAAACTACTTAAATTTTCTGAATTTCAGTAAATGCTGGACAGTTTGCGAACAGATGAAGAAAAGACTTGAAGCGACAGTGATGTTATTCTAGCCATGAATTCTCAGAATGCCATGAACAAAGAATTTGAGCAACGACAAGTCTTAAGGAAAATAAGAACAACAATGAAATTTATAATCAGAATGAAACAGTTGAAATTATGGAGTTACTCCACTTACTTTCCTACCAAAAAACCGCCACTAGAGGACGCTTTCTGAACCGAAAAATACACTGTAATATTTTCTATCATTTTCTTTTTCCTATTTCACCCAGAGACGGTATGGTGTATGTCAAACGTGGAGAAAATCGTACACGCGTGCCAGCATCTTTCTCTTCACTTTCCATTACTATTCTTTAGAATTTGCTTCTACACAACTTCATACACTCAAACAATTCACTAGTTTCAATTCGTGTTCATTGTTTTGTCACATACAATATCATTGTTTTTGATCGCTCGCAACAATGTAACTTTTTGTCGTGTTAAGAATACACTACCGTTTGTTTGTATATATATATATATATATATTGGTTTTAGTTATTTCTTTTACTTTATTACCCGGACTCACATGCAAGTCCGCCATTTTTGTTGTGAGATAAACATTCTCGGAGAAACGTGTTTTCGACCTAAACACTCAACCGGCATACAAGATTTCTGGAACTTTCTGGGACACATAATGAAGAAAGATAGTCTAGAGAATATGATGCTCACAGGGTATACTGGAGGTAAGGGTAGCAGGGGAAAACAGTGTGTAAGCTACTTAAGAATTTTTTATGAATGTATGATAGAACAAGGAAAAGGAGAAATGGTAAAAAGTTTAAATTATTTAGAACAGCAAAAACAGGAAGATGTGGATAATCATGATTGCCTCCATCGTGAAAGGACGTAGCACATAAAAGAAGTATATATGTATATATATATATGTATATATGTATATATGTGTGTGTATATGTGTATGTATATATATATATATATATATATATATATATATATATATATAAATATATATGTGTGTGTGTATATATAAATATATATGTGTGTGTGTATATATAAATATATATGTGTGTGTGTATATATGTATATATATGTGTGTGTATATGTATATATATATATATTTATATGTGTGTGTATATGTATATATATATATATTTATATGTGTGTGTATATATATATGTATGTGTGTGTATATGTATATATATATGTATATATATATGTGTATATGCGTGTGTGTATATGTATGTATATATGTGTGTGTGTGTATATATATGTATATGCGTGTGTGAATATATATATATATATATATATGTATATATGCGTGTGTGTATATGTATATATATGTATATATGCGTGTGTGTATATGTATATATATACGGATTAGTTTTATTTATTCTTTATGCGTGTGTGTATATGTACATATATATATGTATATATGCGTGTGTGTATATATATATGTATATATGCATGTGTGTGTATATATATATGTATATATGCATGTGTGTGTATATATATATATATATATGTATATATGCATGTGTGTGTATATGTGTGTGTGTATATATATATATGCGTTTGTGTATATGTATATATATATATGTATATATGCGTTTGTGTATATGTATATATATATATATGTATATATGCGTTTGTGTATATATATATATATGTATATATGCGTTTGTGTATATGTATATATATATATGTATATATGCGTGTGTGTGTGTATATATATATATATATATATATATGCGTGTATATATATATATATATATATATGCGTGTATATATATATATGCGTGTATATATATATATATATATATATATGCGTGAATATATATATATATATATATATATATGCGTGTGTGTATATATATATATGCGTGTGTGTATATGTGTATATATATATATGTATATATGCGTGTGTGTATATATATGCGTGTGTGTATATATGTTTATATGCGTGTGTGTATATGTATATATATATGTATATATGCGTGTGTGTATATGTGTATGTATATATATATATGCGTGTGTATATATATATATATATATATGTATATATACGTGTGTGTATATATATATATATATATATGCGTGTGTGTTTATGTATATATATATGTGTGTGTGTATATGTATATTATGTGTTTGTGTGTGTGTTTATGTATATATATATATATATATATATATAAACATTTGGTGTTGAACACACATAATAAAGGGGGGGGCAGATTCTATTAGCCCAGGGCCCTCTTAAGACCTAAATCGAGCCCTGATTATATTTTGAATTTAATATGTTAATTATAGTGAAATGAAAGAATGTATTTCTCTGAAAAAAAATATGAAGACAAATTTAAAGTGAAACAGCTTCTACGAACCATGAATCTGGAACCCCATAGAAAATGTTTCCAAATCTGCTCCGCAGCTTCTACGGCCAGCAGTGGCAACAGTAATGGAGTCAGAGAAAACTTACTATAAATACATTGTGAGTATTGTTTCTCTGGCAAGGGCTACATTTTTCCATAATGTAACGTCTTCGCTGTCTGAATAGTTAATATAGCATAAAAGCTGTAATCTGATTGGTTAATTGCAACAGAACATGACAATCTGATTGGTGTACGGATTCTTCATTAACTCTGAAATTTTATCTGCAAATGTCCATCATATGCAAAGGAGGACGAGTAGCAATTATATAACGTTCTTTTTTATTTATTTATTTATTTATTTTTCTTACTTTATCCTTGATTCGCGGGTTCGAAACGATAATCGTTTCTATCAGGAATGGACTTTGGAGATCGAACAGTGATTAATTACATTGATTGAGACGCGGAGGTGAAAATAACAACAAATTCTGTAAAATATTAAACAAAGAATAAATAAAACTAATCCGTAAAACAGATTTGAATTTGATTATAACAATTACCGGTTCTTTGTTCTTTCGAAAGGTACTGATATCGAAAGCCTTAGAAAATGAGTTTGTTTTTAGCCTATGTGTTTCAAAACTGGAGCTTACGTGAAACGAACTGTATTGCAAGCAAATCGGTCATTCCTAGCAGCTGGATGATAACGTGCAAATGAATTAACTTAGTTTCCGATTAAATGAGAATTAATATGCTAATGAGTTACATTCTTCAGTGCTAAGATGAAGAATGTATTAGAATGGTTGGTGGAAAATAAATCCTGCTTTACCATCCCTATATAGCATTGCCATAAAACGCAATATCATTTTGTTCATGGTAATAGTAATGGTAATACCAGCAAGGAGATATTTAGCATTCATTGACGAATCTAGTCATTACCTATATAGGTAACCTCTTGGGAATACCAGGTAAATTTGGATGTGCGGGTGGTGAAATGAATAATGGATCAGAATTGTTAATCGAAGTGCCAAGTTCCAATTTTTGTTGGGTTCGTTATATTCACTTACGCTCAAATGACCTTTGGAAAGGTATGAACCCACCTCTTATCGCCCCCCCCCCAGCTGTGGCTTATTTTGCAAGACTTGTATTACTAAACCATTATTATCTCAAAAAATTCTTATAATCTAAAAAAAATATTTTCTTGCTTTAAATAACCTGCAAAAGGTTGATAAGCCGTAGAAAATGAATCAATCAGTAAAAAAAAAAAGAAGCATTCATTCACTGAGCAGTCAGTATTGCTTTCGGCTGAAATTTATAAAATTTATTCTATTAAAACAATTTTTCAGAGGAATAGATATCAAGTCCAATATCTGCTATCGCTCTTTTCAGTATTGATAGGGGTTTCCTTCCTAACCTTTTATTTGAAGTAGTGTGGAATGTTAGCATCTTGATTATGTAATTATTGTCTCTTCAAGTTACATGTGCTATCCATTTAAAATTTTTGCTGCTGTTGGTAGTTCTCAAGTGATTGAGCTTCTATCATCTGGTACAGTTTTTTTTGTGATTCTGTAGTGCCAATCGACAATGTTCGAAGAAGGATGGTCTTTTTCAAGACCCTCGAACTACACTCGCTTAAAGCCATTTTCAATCATTGATCATTGACAATTGTTAACGTGGGTGCAAACAGATAAGCATATTTAACTTACCTGAGAGAAAAAAAATTGTATACATGTTTACAGAACTTTCATGTGACCATAGTTTGTTCCGGTACTAAAATATTCATATTAAAAGACATAGAAAAGAGAGGCGTATTAAAGGTCTTACTTGTGTGATGATGTGTTCGTTCCTGGCATCGTTCACAGTTCTGGGGGTATAGGTGCAATCGCTTCAGGAGATTGGCGCCAACTGACGAAACAGGTTAACTTCGCACCACACGCGAGACTCTCACAAATTACAGACAAGTCCAGGCCTGATAGCGAAGTTAGGAGGAATGTTTTATTTAGTTTAGTCGTAGTATTTAGCGGTAGATTACTAGTTTATTGTGGGAGTCACCAGTTTGTTACGGCGTTACTCGTTTATCGAAGAGAGATAATTTGGCCCGGGGAAAGATATATATATATGGATATGATAGGTTTTAATGCCGATATTATTGTGGTCACATGGGTTTACTTTGAACAGGAAACAGTGTAGCGATAGTATTGCGTTGTATGCAGTATATAGTTCATTGAAGACTAAGAGGTCCTTGGGAGAAGAGAAGAGAGACAGCTTGTAACTATAGCATTCTGTGTGTGAAGCGTGAAAGAAGAGAGATGGAGATTTTGTGACTTTTTTTTTTTATATACTAGCGGGCGTTAGTAGTTTCTTGGCAGACAAAAAGGGGTAATCCCACACCAAATAGGAGCAATTTTGTTTAAAAATGTGAGGCATCTTAAAGCGAACATTTGAAATGTGGGCGTAAATTGAAATTTTCAAAATTTCACATGCTATGATTCTTCTTTTTTTTTTTTTTTTTTTTAAGCATTTCACCCCAAGCCAGGCGGGTGTGCTACTAGCACGCAAGGGGTTACAGAGAGTGAAAGTAAGGGTAAAGAGGTGTGATAGAGGAAAGGATGAAGAGATGGCGATTGACATTGCATTTGAATAATTGAAGATTATAGCTATTAGGGAAGCAAGTAAAAGGGAGTTCCACAAACGGGAATTGCGAGACATGATGCTATTGGAGTACAAGAGACGGCTACACTTAACAGTTTCGACAGTGAGAGGGTGGGACGGAGATGCCAACTTAGTAGCACGCTTAAATTCATGCAGTTTGGGAACTAGCGAAAGTAGCTCGTCGGAGCAGTTACCGTGAAAGTATTTGTAGAAAAGACAGAGGGAAGCGACGGCGTGTCTGTGAGAAAGTGACTGTAGGCGAGATGCCAGATCGGGACCAATCACATTGCATATCAGTCTCTGGATTTTGTCGAGAACCTTGAGACGAACAGCGAGGGCTCCAGACCATATATGGTAACAGTATTCTATGCAAGGGCGAGTGGTTGATTTATAGATTTGAAGGATGTGCACTTTAGCATATCAATCATGGATGGCAATTTCAGAACATGTAAGACAAAATGTACATACTTTTGCATTTGTATTGCTCTTTCTTATATAATTCTGAACATTTGGGAAGGATATTAAAATTATCCAGAACGTATACTAAGAGCAAAACGCTTGCATACTGACAGAAAATTAATTCAATAAGTACACAAAAAATAGAAAGGGGCGTAAGACAAGGATACGTTTTCTTACCAGACTTATTCAACGTTTGCAGTGAAGCAATCCTGAGAGAATTAGAAGTTATACTAGAATTTATTATTGGCAGCCACAGTCTTAATGACATTAGATATACTGATGACACAGTGTTGATAGCAGACACATAAAGGAAACTACAAGAACTCCTACTGAAGGTAGTAAAGAAAAGTGAGAAAGACTACCGAGAAAAGACTAAACAATTGTAAGAAGATATAATGAATGGTTATCAGTAAAAGAAACAGAAATTAGAAATTGGCGATACCATATTCAAGCAATTACAAAGAAGAATCAGTAATATTATCTGTCCTGATCTGGCATCTCGGCTTCAGTCACTTTCCCACTACCATATGGTTGCTTCCCTTTGTCTTTTCTATAAATACTTTCATGGTAATTGTTCGGATGAGCTCTTCACTATGGTACCTAGTCTTTTTTTTTTTTTAATTTAAACGCACTAGTAGTTGAACTGGCTAGATGTAACCGTATGTTCTATGCTAACGGTTTTTTCTCGTACTTCTCACTTGTGGAACTCCCATCTGGTTCCATGTTTTCCAGTCAACTTTAATCTGCACAAATTTAAATGCAATGTCAATCGCTATCTCCTTCCTTCCCGATTAATCTTTTCTCTTCCCGCCGATTAGTAATGTTTCTGTTCCTAATTCTTTCACAGCCAGTAACCCCTTGTATCTTAGTGGCTTTACTGCGTTGCTTGATTCGAAATCGATTAAAAAAAAAAAAAGGAAAATATGACACCGAAATTCGAAGGCGCATTGGGTTAGTGAAAGGTGCCTTCCAAAAGCTAAGCAAAGTATTAAAAACAACAATGTTTCGTTAGAAACAAAGACGGTTACTGAACTGTTACGTAATATCAGTTCTCCCATATGACAGGGAATGCTGGAGAATTTCCTTACAGATGAAGAGATCTGACGTAATAGACATGTGATTCTACAGAAAGATACTGAGAACATGTGAGCAACGACGAAATTGGAAACAAAAAGACGCTTTTACATTGCATCGGTAAGACAGCTGAATGTTTTAGGGCACAGAGTAAGGAAAGAAGGCTTCGAAAATTTTGCACTCACAGGACTTAAGAGAGCACAAAAAACAAGCTTTGCTAAAAGCTACAAAGGACAGGACATTCTGGTGCACTATTATCGTTCACATCTTGAGGGACACGGCATGTAGAAGAAGACAAAACCCGACATGATAAATGATATTCGAAATACTGTGCTGCAACGTTTAAAAATCGGCTATCAAACAGCATTAAATATAATCCTGATGGTGTTTCTTATTCCAAAAATGATTAAATGTAAATTTAATTAAATGTTTCTAGAAATGAATAATTTCAAACTTTGAATTAATTATTTCATTTTCATTTAATTTCTTTTTTTTACAAATGTAACAATTATTTCAGGCCAACTTTCATACATTAAATAGAACAGCTATTATAGGACGAAGTGGATTTAATGAGAGTGAGGGCTGAAAAGTTCAGAGGCTGACTATGAAGGAGTAATGGTAAAGGTGTGAAATCTTGCATGCATTAATTTCAAATCTCTCTTATAAATAACGGTAATGTTTCTCACCAGGTAGACAGACGTCTTACAGTTCAAAGAAAACTTTAAAAATAACTAAAAAAAACAAAAAAAAAAACTACTGGCGACTTCTCTTGACTTCTGACACCTGATCAAAAGCGCACCAGGCTGAGCACATCACGGGAAAATCTGACATTGTTTCAGGTAGATCCAACTGGTTTCCTTGAACGTTTCCTAACTCGGTGTGAGTGTTGGGTTCAACACTTTGAGACAGAGGCAAAGAGATAATCCATGCAATAGAAACATCCTTCTTTACTTTCTCCAAAAAGGCCAAGGTAGTTTCATTGGCAGGTAAGGTGTTTTGGAGATGCAAAAGACGTTGTATTTGTTCATGTTCAAAAGGACCACACCATCAATGGAGAGTACTATGCCAACTGACTGAAGCAGTTTCGAAAGGCTATCAAGAGTAAATGCACAGGAAAACTGACGAAAGTGGTCTTATTTCATCACCCTCTCTATTCTCGTAATTTGACTATCATCTGACTGGGAACTAATATCGTAGTGATGATGACGTAATATCTACTGTTCATAACTTTTTGACCAACAGGATGAACAGTCTTCCTTTAACAGTCAGATCTCAGTTTACCTGGAAATAAGCAATGCGGTTATTAATAAGAAGGGTTGAAATTAATGCATGTAAGATTGCACGGCTCTAGCATCACGCCTTTATAGTCAGTCTATGAATTCTTCTACCCACCCTCGTATAACAGTTCGGTACTCTGTTCTTGGTTCCTAATGAAATTTTACTGTTTCTTAATACTTTGCTTAATTTTTGGAAGGCATCTTTCGCTATTCCAATGCGCCTTCAGATTTCGGTGTCGTATTTTTCGTCCTCTGTTACTAGATATTTAAATTGTTCTACTTGCTGGGTTTCAATGTCTCCAATTTGTAGTTTGCGTGTTGGGCTGTTGCAATTCACGTGTTGTTGATTAGGTGTCAGAAGACATATCAACCACCGAGCAGAAACCTTCGTCATGTCAAGTTCATTGCGCAGAATATTCCCAACTCTCTCACGAGATATGCTAATAGCACTGGCTATTTGATTCATACTTAATCGTCTGTTATCAATCACCATGTGGTGAACACAATCAATGTTTTTTTCAGTGGTGGCAATTGCAGGACATCCACACCTTGAGGCATTCTCACTTTCCCTCCTAAATTCAGCTGCCCACTTTTGCACTACTGATAAAGCTGAAGCATCATATTCTAATGTAGCAACCATGTCAGCATGAACATCTTTGGGAGCTAAGCCCTTTTTCTACAGGTACTTGATAACACCACAATGCATGCCAAATTTTGTCCATTTTCAAGAAAAATAGTTACTAGTTACTTTTCAAGTCTTCTTTGAACAGTCAGATGTCAGTTTACCTGGAAATAAACAGTTCGGTTATTAATAAGAAGTTAAAATTAATGCATGAAAGAGTTCTCAGGTCTGTCGTCACTCTTTCATAGACAACTTATTAGCTTTTCAGCCCACCTTCATAGTTTCAAGCTCTCCTAGTTTCTCAAATGAAACGCTTAGAATTTTTAATTTTTGACTATTTTTCGTTCATATATTATTGCTGTTTCTTTGTTCTTTTACACGTATCCATTATTCTTTGAAGCTGTCTAAACATGGCAGCACCTTGCATGTTAGGCTACAAAACCTACCCAGCCAACGTCATTCAGATTTAGTCAGAGAGATATAATATTCATTATCCAGGGTTTACACTACACCAGTTGTTAGCTTATGTAGTATTTTGTCAGAATAGACATTGCATTCAATGTCACACTAGACCACCAAAGAAGACACCTGTATCAGCGGCTCGACCTGAGGTGAACTCCAGGCCAAGGAACACTGAAGCACGTAAGTGCGCATCTGCATTTGTCAAGCAAGAGGTAGATAAATATAAACTTCAGTGAGGAGTCGGGCAGCTTCTCATACAACGCAGACAAGAAGATAAGGTCGACGTTTTGTTAAGGGCTTTACAGGGTCGCACACATATACTGGCTGAGAGTAACTGACGAAAGCAAAAGAGAAATCAAATACAAAGTTAAATATGTAAGATTCCATTCTCGTGTTATTATTACCTTTACTACTACTATGACTACTACGTGTGTGTTGAGTATAGGACCACAGCCTCATTACGGTAGGTGTTGCTACTGTGGTTCAGTAGAAAATAGACTTCTACTGGGTGGAGTTTCTAACTCCACTCTCAACCGGTTTGGGAGTCAGTGTTGTCCCTCTTATCGACTAGTTGACGACTAAAGCTACAGAACCCCTAGCTGGTGAGGAAAGTGGAGAGAAGAGATGGATTCATATCTTTTGAAGAATATTTGTGTGAAAACGAACGCAATACCCTCGGCTGGAATTTAAATTCAAACGCCAATCCCACTTCCCTACGCGCATTCCACTGCTACAATATATATATATATATATATATATATATATATATATATATATATATATATACTCTTCGCAAGCCGAATTGAGTCACTGTCGGTGTTTCCTAAAATAAATACGCCAAAAATCCATTTTCATCCCAACCGTGCGCCGACGGCTTAGTGGTAGAATATCCGCCTGATACCAATTCAGTCGGGTTTCGATCATAGCTAGAGGCAACCGGATGTCTAGCCGCACTGATGAGCTGCGAAACAGTCTGTCTGTGGATGACATTATCTATCTATCTATCTATATTTATATATATATTAATTTAAGATGAAGCAATGCAATTATTAAACCTTGGCTAGTTCCATCTCTTTTTAGAACCCTAACGCAACTCTAGACGATTTGAGTTTATTTAGAACATAACAAAATGTTCAAGATGTTTTCTCTTGATGTGTAATTTCAGGAAAAAAGTCTTACAGCATATCACGTTGAAACACCGGTTCTCGTGAGATCACTGAAGTTAATATCTAGCCTGGTCAGTACCTAGATGGGTGAACACTTGGGAATACACGGACTGTAGGGTTGGATATGCGGGTGGTGTAACGGATAACGGCTCGGAATTGGAAATCGGAGTGCCGAGTTCCAAATCCAGTCGGGTTCTTTATATTCGCTTACGCCAAAACACCCTTGAAAAAGGTATCAATCCACTTCTTCTCACCAGGTTATGGATTACTTAGTAGGACTTTATAACTAAATTATTATTATATTTAAAAAAATCTTACGAGCTAAAAGTATTTTCTGGCTTTAAATAACTTACAGGTCCGGTTCGCTCTCCTCCTCTGTCTTTTGAATAAGAGTAGAGGTTTATCCCTCGCTTCTTGTTTAGAATTGAGTTTTCGGTTCCTTGTAAAGTATTTTCCTTCTCTTTCATTCATAATAGACCTTTGCGTCTTAGTGGCATTATCACCTTGCTTGGGGTAAATTGATTTAAAATAAGGGTTGATAAGCTGTTAAAAAAACAAGAACAACAAAAACAAATCAATCAAAATTCATTAAAATAAAAAAAAAAGTCCGTTTTGTGTCTGAGCACTCAGGACTGCGTGCGGCCCCAAAGTACTTTTCTTCCTCACGGCTATAAATCTATGTGGATGTGTTTACTCCCGATTATCCAGGATTAAATCGTCTTAGATGACTTCTTTAATTTGGACACGTTTCGGAGAAAGAGAGAATATTTAAAATTCTCTTAACCCACAAGCTAATTTATCTGACGGACACTGATATTATAAAAAAAATTATTCCCTACCAAATCCAAGTTCTTGTGCCAGACACAAAAACTTAGTCTAGTAGCAATAGTAAAACATAATAGGCACAAAATTGCAAAACAAGACAACCACTACGTAAAATTTTAAAAGGAAATACACATTTATTTACACAATTACGAAGAGATGTACAAATACAAAATTTGCGCGCGCACACACACACACACACACACACACACACACAAAAAATCCTTTTATACGCCTATTAAGGCAATATAACAGTTTCGGATAAAAGGATTACCAGTGAAAAATGGGGAAAAAAATTACAGTTTGGATAAAGACAAAGATTTTGAAAATGGCAAAAAGAGGAAACAATATAATGAGGCAAAGGTGCAACAGTATTTCGGAAAAAAAAAACCCCAAAAAAACGACAGGACCTACTTTTACTTGCCCCAACTTGTCCCATGAGTATCACTGGAACATAGAGTAATTTTTTTTTTAAAGTACCTTTTAAATTCACACAGTCCGTGCTTAGGAAAATATTTTAGAATTCTTTTCGTTCTTGGCTGTCCAACCACAGGAGAATCTTCACTTGAACTTTTGGTCTCTCTGCGGCTGGCCGGTAACTTCATAATTTTCATCAGCGTTAGAAAATTGTGAAATTTCTGATGCTGATAATATATCAACTAAAGTCATTAAAAATGATTTTCTTCCATCTACGGAGTTTAAAGTAAATTATCGCTGGCGAACTCTGACATTTTAAATAATTTTGAACTTGTTTTACTTATTGTTATATTCCGGGCTAATAGGAATATGGAATAGACAAACACGGTAGATAAATCGTAACAGGTTTATTGTAGAAACCAGTACACCAAGCAAGGAAGTAATAGTTATGCGCACGGTCGTCGCAAGTCAGTACAGTTGTGGGCGTGCAGTTATCGGAAGGCTGCTAGTTCTCGCACATCCCAGCTCGACGCTATTTAGTAACTGTCCCACGCAGTCACAAGGCCGAATTTAATGTGGGGTTCCCGAGCCCGGAGGCTCGGCCAAAAAATCCCCGTAGACCCCGCATAAACGGGATCGGGTCTGTCTACCTCCCCGAACAAAACTCTGCCCTTCGGCATAGCCTCGTTCGGGTTCCTCTCTGCCCGAAGGCAGAGAGTTCGACTAGAGCAGCTGGGAAAGATCCCAGCTCGACTCCGCTGTCCTAACGGATACTTATAGATGATTACCACATATAGTGCCGCCACTCATGGGGGTGGCAGGATATTCCATCACATCACTTATATTTAACCTTTGCAACGGCTTCTGACAAAAAACAATTTTTAAAAATAAAGAAAATAAAAATAAAAAACAAGAGTCGAGTCTGGCGTGTATACCTGTCCTTATTCATCCAAGAGCAGGTTGAACTGTTCTGTGATGTCACCTTGCCTACATTGTTTAATGTACACGCTGTTTCTTCATTAACCGTGTAATGTTTTGTTAGTGACATCTGATAAGAAAACGAGACAATTTTTAATACGTAAAATAAATGCTTACTCACACCTTATAAATACTCCAGTCTCAATTTAATGTCGGCCGAATTTAGTGGCATGTGATATTGGGTCTTCGAACGTTTGATCTTCTTGCGAGGATTTGATGGACTTTGGCTTCTCCTCTTATAGGTCTAGCATTTATACAACTTCCTCTCATCTAGTTGTCTTATGTGTGTATATCATAAATTCAGCTGGATCCATTTTATTCTTATGCTGGTGCACCCACCGATATCCCATTTCACTTTCTAGGTCAACCCTCGAAGTTCCTAGGTTTTTTCACTTTCTGAAGTGACACCGAATACACAGCTTATTTTGGTATCTCTTAGGGTGATCCTAGTACATATTGGGGTCACCACAGATCAACTCTTCTTAGATGAAATGTTCAAGATGGCCATTAAATTCGATTCAGACCTCTGTTATTTCTTGACGTTGATCGCAAACTACAAAATGTTAAAGATCAAAGGGACAAAATAATGAAATTCTAAAACCGGTTATTAGAAATAAAGTCTTTGAAAAAATCCTCTGTATAATTGAGGGCTGGTGAAATTATGGATGTAAGGCTTGTTATAGGACAGAAGTTGCAGGAGTCATTTGATCCAACAAAACTTTGAACTGGCCATGCCTTAGTACAATAGGAACATGAAAAACAGCATAGACAGTTTGAACTCAGATAAAAGTGAATTTAGATGCTGAATTTCAAGCCAGGTCGGTTCACCTCACTAAGAAGGTTGATACTATACTTTTGAATTTCTTAAATGCCAGTACATTTGTGTATTGGCAAAATTTACGGCATCTATAGTCCTGGTTATGACGATAAACTGAATTCAGCAGCAAGGCTTCTGATTGAGAGATTGGAGGATTTGAGGAGCATGAAACCACCTCTTAATTGCTGATGTTCCCAAGTCCACCCTAACCCAGGGTGGTAGCACTTGTTAGAGCCCTAGCTATCGACAAATAGTGAACCCTAAAATAAAAGCAAAACATTATGAAAGTATAAAAATATACTTTATAGGAAATATACCAGCAATACATTTTTATATAAAAAATACCCAAAATATATTTAGCAAAATTACCAGCAATATATTTTAAAAGCAAAATGACGAGCAATACATTGTATAGTAGAATTACAACAATACATTTTATGACAAAATGACCAACAATATATTTTATCCGTAGTTGAAGGCATACAATTGTCTTCAAAATATTTCGATTTCGGTATTAAATAACTCGCAGAGGTGTTGATATAACGCTAAAATAAGTCAACCAACCATCCAGCGATATCTACAGAGTACGATGAATAAATTGTCGTCTAAATGACGCGAAATTGAAAACAAAGCTGACATCTCATTTTTAACAGAAATATTTACTAAAATTACACTACATCTTGAAATACAAAAGAGTATATTTATTCAATAAAATCACCATTGGCTTCAACCATGGCCTCCGGACGATTTCGTAATCTCTTGCAACTCTTCTGAAGGGTCTCCTTGATTAACTTAGTAAATGCTGCCATAATCCTTGACTTCAGTTCATCTTTGGTGTTACAAAGGGTTTTGTCACTTAACTTCGTCTCAAACATAATAATCAAGTGGGTTGCAGTCTGGGAAGTTAGGTGGTCAGATTTAAGGGGTGATGTGGTTGCAGAAATTGTCTGACTGACATAACTGGGTTCTCCTACTTGTATGCTATGGTGCAGAGTCCTGTTGCCAGACATAGGGTCTTCCAGCAGCCACCCTCTTGATCCAGGGCAGCACTACCTCCTGAAGACATTTAATGTTGGGCTTCGTGTTGAGTCTGTGGCCCTCACCAACTAACTCGGGAGTTCTTATCAGAACGATCAGAGTGAGTTTTCCGAAAAGCCGTACCTTCGTAATCACCATTAGATTCATTCAACTCTTTCTAAATCCTCTGCACTGTCCTCAGATTGTTACCCCCAAACTCTTAAATATTCGTATTAGAGCTTCCGGCGCGAATGCCAAGCAGTACAGCATGTCATTTCCAAATTCATGGCGGAGTGAATTTCGTCATGGTGCTCTTTTTTCTCACAGACGATGCCCAACTGACCCTATTATACTATGCAGTCGACAAAATACAAAACAAAAAACACGCATGCGCAATTTTTTTTTAATGTCTAAAATGGCGACAGTGTACCCATCGCACCCTGTATATGACATTATTGTGTGTGTTGGTTTATATAGCTGGATTTCGGTTATATTACTAAGTCACGAAACAATCTAGACCAAGAATGGTGTATTGCTGACATAGCTGAGATGATGCTGTCTAGTCCTCACTTTCCAGCCTTGACAGA
>OZ010602.1:43318698-43428698 GCA_963932145.1 Acanthosepion lycidas
GGAGGAGAGAAAGTGCGTGTGTGTGTGAGTTTGTGAGAGAGAGAGAGAAGAAAGAAGATCAAGCGTATATGTGGGAATGTGTCTATCTGCTCGCACTCGTCTATGTATATATAAGTAGAAAGAGAGGGAAAGAAATAGTAATGAAGAATTTTTTACGAGCAGTTTTCAAGAACTTTGCATGTAAATAGTTTTTCAGTTACATAAACACTAATGGACTAGTTTTTATGCATTGGAGACGGTTTGAGGATTTATTTCTATCTATCTCTGTTCATATATCAATCTAGCTATCTATCTCCGTTCATAACTTATCTATCTATCTATCTATCTGTTCATTTTTCTATCTCGCTATCTCACTCTGTTCATATCATATCTTTCTATCTCACTTTTTTCATATGATCTCTATCTCTCTTTGTTCATATCATATCTATCTCTGTTCACATCATATCTATGATCTATCCATCTGTCTCTGTTTATATCATATCAATCTCTGTTTATATCATATCTATCTATCTATCTATCTATCTATCTATCTATCTATCTATCTATCAGGTTGGTGCAAAAATAATGACGTAATAATGTCGTTTTTTGACGTACTTTTTAACGTCAAAAAACGACATTATTACGTCATTATTTTTGCACCAACCTAATATCTATCTATCTATCTATTCAAAAGAAAAATTTGAAACTAGGTCAAGAGATTAACTTGAATAAAAAGATTAATTTGCCTGTATTACCAACATACATGGAATTTTAAGTAAATGAAATAAAACTTTAATTTTGAAGTGGACCAACAACCGCTTGGCCCACTATGTTACTTGTTGATTTTTTGGTGCGAATTCAATTCTTGTCGTTTTGCAATCTTCTCGCGCGCATGAAACTAGTGTCTGATTACTATTCAACATGAGATACGCTTCAACAGTATGGAGTATTCTATGGATGGCCAGCATTTACCAAGTCATTAAAAAATTGGGTTTAGCGACACCAGACATTTGGTCTCCTGGAGTCATAGAAATTGTTTGCGTATGTTATGGAACACCAACAGTTGATTTAAAAAAAAAAAAAGATTATTACGTATTTCTCTTCCTCCCTTTTTTTCTTTTGGTAGCTGTTACCCTTTGACATTTTCAATGCCCTTGTTAAAATAAATAAATATTTACATTATTTACACTCAGACTATTATTGTCCACATATTTGTTGTTGTTATCACAACGTTTCGGTCCATCTACCCATTAGTCTTCATCAGGTGTTTGTCGATCTGAGTAACCTTCATAGAATTTCAAACTGATCGTTTTATTTAATCTACGGGGGTAGATAGTTCTGTTTCCGCTAAGCATATCTAATCTAGTTCTGATTTAGAACTACTCAATTATTGCTCGCCCTGTTCTCACTGAGTTTAAGCCTATATTACTCGACTCAGGGATTGAACTCTCAATTACTATGTCAACTGTTGTAAAAGGTTGATAAGCCGTAAAAACAAATCAGCCAACTACAGTTGTCCGTGTCAATGTTCGGCGTCATGAAAGTTTTATCGATATTTTCAGCATAGTAGATGACTAGCGAGGGAAGCATTCCGAAAGATAAGCAATGTGCTAAGAAACGGAAACATTTCGTTAGAAACAAAGAAAACAGGGATGGGTTGCTATGTGATATCCATCCTCTTATATGGCAGTGAATGTTGGACAATATTCCCACAGATGAAGAGAAAACTTGAAGCAACAGAAATGTGGTACTACAGAAGGATAGTGAGAATTCCATGGACGGAGCGATTAAAGGAAAAGGAAGTCTTAAAGAAAATGACAACAAAAAGAACACTTATACTTACAATCAGGAAGAGATGGCTGAATTTTATTGAACACATAATAAGGAAAGAGGGCTTGAAAAACGTAACCCACATAGCATCTCGAGGGAAAGACATCTAGAGAAAGGCAGCGGTGTAAATGGATTCCAGAAAGAGAAGCGTGAGTCTTAGCAAAGGGAGAAAACTACTAAAAGCCACAAGAAATAGGAAGTTATGGGGAGCCATGATCATCGAAGGGATGCAACACATAGAAGATGTCCTTGTCATGTTCGATGTCAGCGTCGTCGTCCATATAGTCCTCTTGTCTTTTCTTAAAAAAATGATGTCTTCTTCACTGCCGTCCAGTGCACCATTGTAGTTTTGTGTCAAAATACCCCTATGCTCAAAATACTGTTTGTTTAGCGGCACATCAAATCCTTATGGGTCATTTAATATCGAAATATAATTTTCTTGAGAGCATTAGTAATTTCTTTTACAAAAATGTATTTCTGGTAATTTTTATTTCAAAAATGCATTGCTGGTAATATTTTTTCTAAAAATGTATTGCTGGTATTTTTACTATAAAAATGTATTTTCATACTTTCATAATGTTTTGACCCCAGTTTTGGGGTTTAACTATTTGCCAATTCGTAGGACTCTAACAAGTGCTACCACCCCGGGTCAGGTCGGACTTGGTAACAACAACAATTAAGAGGTGGTTCTATGCTCCTTAAAACCTCCAGATCAGAGGCCTTGCTGCTGGATGTAGTTTATCACCATGCCCAAGATATTGCTGGAAACACCGTAAATTTTGTGCTTCAAAGCATAATGTAAATTGTATACATTCATTTTTTTTTTTTGTTGATACGAACCGAAGAAACAGTCGAAGACGTGTCACATTTGGGCTAAATTTAACTGCTACAAATTCTAAAAAGTCAGTATTGTTATATATTGAATCGAGATGTAGAGCTGCATTATTATGGGAAAGCAGGGTTGTCATCCCGCCTAAATTAAGATTGAGGGCGTTGCTGTGCAGCTCCAGCAGAGGAATTGTGCGCATGAAGGCCCTTGCTCGAAGTTATGTGCAGTGGCCAAATTTAGACATGGACATTGCGAGGACCTGCAGGCCTTAATCAAAACAACCCTAGTTAAGCTCCTATTCATTGCTGGGAATATCCAAGTCAGCCTCGGGAGAGAATCCACATGTGGAAGATACCGCAGCTGCTACTGTGCAAAATGACAGGCCCACAATACCTTCAATTCGTACATCGAGTGGCATACGCAGACCACCAATCAAGCTGAACGATTATATCCGTAGTCGCAAGTAAGATAGGAGGGATGTTATATATTGAATCGAGATGTGATGTTTCGTCCATTTGTCTCGAGTGACCCAACGTGATGGGTTATATGTCCTTTACCCCTAGGAGGATCTTTTGGTTGTACTTAATAATAAACGGGTAGTGAAGAATGGCCACTTTGTTCGATGGGTGCACATTTGTGCTCTGTTAAATCAATTCTGTCTTTTATAGTCTATTAATTTCAGCATGTTTCAATATTACTGAACAAATACGTATTAAACAGTGTAGATTTTTTCTTCTCTACAGTTTCGTAGCTTAAAGTTTATTCTTAAATATTCTCGACAGAACGATTGTCATATGAATGATATGCATGACACCCACCCCAATGATGAATGTCTAATATGTCAACTATATACAACCGCTTTCTCAGATCAATGATTATAAATAATTTCGAGCGAATTAAACCCGTAGGTATTAGCTATGATCATCCTTCTTCGAACATCGTGGATTTGCGCAACAGAATCACAAACAAAGAACTTTACCAAATAACAGAAACTATGTCTCTTGAAGACTTTCAACAACAGCAACAACTCAAATGGATATCACATGTAACTCGAAGACAAAATAACGATATAATAAAGATATCGACTTTCCACACTAGTTTAAACAAAAGGTTAGGAAGGAAACTCCCGTCAATACTGAAAAAAGATACCAGTTCGGGGACTTGAGAAACATATTTTCCTTAAAAACTGTTTAAATATAAATATTTTATTATTTTCAATCGATAATAACTCTGGTTGCTCGGTTAGTGAATGCCGAATGTTTCCTTATAGAGAAACGGATATTAGCATTATACGTGAATTTTTATGGTAAATGTTGTAGCATATCTACGGACGATAATAGGTATGCCCCTATTCACATAAATACAGTAGTAAATACTGTATGTTGGTCTGCAATTGGAGATTCTTCTCCAGCTGTGCTGCTCAAACTGTCTGCCTCCAGGCAGAGAGGATCCCAGACGAGGCTATGTCGAAGGGCAGAGTCTCGTTTCGGAAAAAAGCTAGCCGACCCCGTTGCATACAGGGTTTACGGGGAATTTTTTGTCGAGCCTATGAGTTCGGATACTCCACATTAAATTTGGCCTTGTGCCACATCTGACCGCGTGGAGGGGTTGGTAGATATCCTGTAGATTTGCCTCTGGCTGTGCTGGTCAAACTCTCTGCCTCCGAGCAGAGAGTATCCCCAGATGAGGCTATGTCGAAGGGCAGAGTCTTGTCTCGGGAAACAGCTACCCGACTCCGTTTTATACGGGGTCTACGGTAATTTTTGGCCGAGTCTACGAGCTCGGATACCAACATTAAATTCGGCCTTGTGCTACATCTGAACGCGTGGGTCGGTTGGTAGATATCCTGCAGTTGGAGATTCGTTGTGGAATTCACTTGACTATTTCTACACGCCGCTGGCGAATCTTATATGTGTTGTTCTTGTCATAAGTATTATCGTTCATTACCAACCTTTGTTTGATTATTCTATTCAGATACCTTCTCTAGGTTACAACAGTAAATATTCCAGCTTTATCGAAAGTTTGGCATTCAGCATTTTTTGGGGGGAGGGCTTATTTATTAAAGCTTTAGCTTTACATAAAGCCAAATAGTAGTAGATGGGAAGATTATGTCAATCTTTCAAGTGGAAAAGACATACATGCCTTGAAAATCAGCATCCAGCATCCTGTCTGCTTACCTATTCAATTTCTCTTAGCGGTGCGAAATACTTAGCAATAACAACAGTAGCGTTTTCGGTCGCAGGAGAATCATGGATGAATCCGTCTACAGTAAGGTAACGTAAGTCGGTATATTTTTGAAGAAGAAGTGTAGTGAGACTTACATAATTTATTTTCTAAGGCAACGAAAACATTTTCTTTCATCGGAGAAAACGTTACGCACATCGTAGCAAGAGCTGAACAACTGTAGTCGTACGTTGCAGCGTTGGCTAAGATATTGTAGAATCAGTCTTAAAAGTAGTGTCGGAAATGTTAAACATGACATAAATACCTTACTAGGTAAATATATTAACTAGCGTATAGTATTATTTAATCAAAAACAAAATATCGTTTTTAATAAGACTTGAACCAAGGGTTTCACTTCTGTCATGTGGGAGGTCACGATGACATTTAGATCTAAGCACGCTGTGATAGACATGAATAGACTGATATATATTTAGAGTTTGTAGCAAATTCAATTCTTGCAGACTTCTGGTTTGTTTTTAAGATATGGCTGAATGACGTCATGCATAATTTCTTTTTTACATTAAAAAAAGGAGCTATAGAAATGCATACTCTCTTAAACGTTTAAAGTCCTTTAAAGAAAATGACCGTCTGTCTGTATTTCTGAGATTAGGTCGGTATTGTAATTATTTACATTATTTACATTGTTAGGACTGTTGTCTTCATCTTTATTGCCATAAAGGGTTCAATCACCCAAAGAAGGCAGGAGCGTATAACGACCGAAACATCGTGAATATGACGAAGATGAGGACAACAGTCCGAACAATGTAAAGAAAATAATGGTCGTGTTGCTCATATTGCCACGAATTACCCTAATACCTTTGAATCCATTAATGATTTCACAGTGACAGAGAAATATATGTCATTAAATGACAATAAAGATTCAAGGTCAGAATTTTAAAACAGTTGCTATAATTTGTAATCAGCCACACATAACATCACGACAAATTCTCTAAAAGCAGAATCGATTCGAAAAAAAGGAGGCCAGAAGGGTTAACTGTATTTTACCTGTTGTAGTGTCATCCCTCTAAAGAGTCTATGATAGACTCTTCCGCCTACTATAATATTAGTAAGACAGAAGGCTTCGGGGAACAGTGAATAGATTGAGCGCTAGTTCATTCAATACACTTTCACTTCTGGTGTACACTTACTCTTCTGGTGTACTTACTGTTTACTATATGATATATCTGCAAACCTGGGTTTTGTTATTACTTAACCATTTACTTGGTGCCAACATTAACAATGACACCAATATGCAAGTAAGCTTAGTGGTTATGATCAGGTTGGTCTCGTTTCGTCTATTTCCAATCGCTATCGACTGAAATAGAAAAAAAAATGACCTTACTCGGGGATAACTGAAAGCATAGATTATGAAAAATACTCATCATCATTACCAGCATCATCAATCCCATGTGATCATAGAGTCGAAGCTGAGTACATATCTAGGTTGAAAGCCGTTGGACCTGGCGAAGCCCATCTCTCTCCAGGTCAGACCACAGCCGATGTCCTCCAATGAATGTTCTTTGTGAAGAATTTTTTTTTTATGTTTTGAACTATTTACCTGGTTTCCGGTACATATTTAAATGTAAGTGCTTGTGTATGTGTGTGTGTTGTTTTTTTTTTCTGTTTTTTTTTTGTGTTATGCCAGTTTCATTGTTATTTTAAGCCTCGCGTCTCCGCGTGGCGTGTGATTTGTGTGTGTGTGCGTGCCAAAGCTGCTCCTGTTAGGGTCCTGGTTATGGGTAAATAGTGAACCTCCACACTTGGGTCAAAACACTATGAAAGTATGCAAAGACATTTTTATTGTGAAAATACCAGCAATACACTTTTGTAAAGAAAATTACTCAGGCTCCCAAGAAAATTAAATTTGACCCAGTTGATATGCAGTTAAACAAACAAACAAGCCAAATGTGCCTCAATTAAGCATTAATTGAGAGAGTCGGATATTTGTCCAAAAAGTCATTATAAGAAATGAACGATGATTACGGAAATAAAATAATAATATTGCCTTTTATTTCTTATCAATTCATCTATTTTACTAATCCAAATTGAGTAGGCTCACGGCCTCATCACGTCGAAATACCGGTTCCCGTACTATCACCGAAGTTAAACAACGTCGAACCTGGTCAGTACCTAGATGTTTGACTGCTTAGGTATACCAGGCGCTGTAGGCTTGTATGTGTGGATGATGTAATAGATAATGGCTTGGAATTGTTAATCGGAGAGTCGAGTTCCGATTCCCCTTGAGTTCGTTATATTCACTTACGCGCAAATACCCCCTGGGAAAGGGATAAATTTACTTCTTCTCCCTCCAGCTGTGAGTTAATTAGCAAGTCTTGTATTACTAGATATATGTCATTAAATCAAATTCCAAAAGGGAGAAACTGAGACAATAATTTCTGTCTCAAATACCTATGTTCATATCCAGCTTTCTGTACGAATGCAGAGGATGCGATTATCCCTCTTTGGGCAAGATGAATTCACGGGGATCATCTGAAGTGAGGTCAGTTCGTGGGGTAGCGAATTCCAGTTGCTTTGAAGACTGTTCGGAAGATAGACGACATAAGCCCACGGCGGTAGTATGGAAACGTGGAAACCACGTCATCCCGCCAAAGAACACTGGCCCGGTCACTTTCCTTTCGGGAAATATTACAAGTAAAATCCTCTCTTGTTTATACTGCTTGTTGCATTCAAATGTGTTACAATTTCGCTCTGTGGGATAGTGACAGGTATATTACATTACAGTGACATATTTGTATATATCTTGTATTACAGCAGGTATATGAGAACAATTCATGTCTGTCATTCCTTTCTTTCAGTCATTCTAGTCTTCTTTCCATTGTGCTAAGGTGTTAGTGTATCACAGGTATACTAATACCTATAATGGGGAACTGAAAACTCTCTTTCCCAGTACTCTCATTAAATCGATTGAATCCAATTAAAAAACTAAATATCAACCTAAAATCTGTGCAGTTAAGTCAGTCACTTGTTAACACTGAAAAAAATTCTACATCAAATTCGAAGCGAAGATGGACTCGCAGAAATATCAATCTATTATTTCAAAAAATATAACCTCTGACCTCTGCTATCAAACTTCGAGTTCGAAGACAATTTACGTTAAAAGGACTTCTAACATACTTTAAAAAAGAAAAAAAAAAGAAAAAGGAATCTCAGAATGTTTCAAGAAGATTCGAGTAATTCAATTGTTTTCTCAGTCGCTTGACCAAAATCAAATTGAATATTTGAGGTATGAGGTGAAAATTATCGCTCATAAATTAAATCTATCGAATCTGAACGATTTGGAATTATCTTGCATAGAATAATGGTCGAAAATACCAGTCGTGAAATACAGAAGTTTTATCAAATGCTATAGAAAACGTTTCTCAGCACTGATCTGTGCTAAAGGGGCTTTAGTTAAGCTAATAGCGGAGAGATCGAATATTTGTGTAATATTCATTATAAAAAAAATAATCAATGGTTATAGTAATAAAATAATAATATTGTCTTTTATTTATTACCACTTTACGTATTGAACTATTTTCACTCACGGTAATTGAGCACATTCGAATTTCAGATAAAAGAAGGGATGGAATTTTTAAATATATATATATATATATATATATATATATATATATATATATATATATATATATTAAAATAATTTTCAATAATGAAAAGATTTGTTCTAGAGTGCTGGCAGCCTAAATTGGAATAAATTTCATGAATATATAATAAAAGGGGAAGTTGGAATAAGGATGTCACAGGTGGATTAAAAAAAAAAAGGAAGAAAAAAAAAAGGAAGAAACATTTTAAACTCAAAGGTAGATTATCAAATTAGATTAAAATAAAAGACAATAATTAGTCGGGGAAGACATAAGGAATGTAATCTCTATTCGAATACAAAAAGGAGACGCTGTCACCGCTTGTGGCAGATTTCGTAACTCATGTGACTTAAGAATTTCAGTCGCTGCGCGTTTTAACGGGCCGACGCGCCTCCATGAATGGTCCAGGCTTCTTGGGGACGAGTGATTTTATCAAATCACCATCTCTATACAGATTGCCAATCAGGGCTGAAGAACTTTTCTTTAACCTTGAGCACACCAGCCGGTTTTGAATTCAGAGTTGCCTATTTCCTAGACTAGTTGCCAACCAATGTTGTCGAACAGTCTGTCTTGACGTTTGATCCACAGCCGGCGGTGTGTGTGGGCAGGAGAAGAGATGGATTCATAACCTTTTCCCAACTATATTTGTGATAAAGTGAACGTAGCGAACACGACCGGAATTCGAACCCGGCTCGCACAAAAAGAATACTTTTGTATACAATTGTTCTTATTCCTATATTAGGCTTTGTGTCATACAACAGTGAGCTAAACTTAATTTTATATAGTGCTTTCGCCCTATTGCTACTGTAGTGTAGTGAGGTTGTTGTCGGGGTCAGTGAGAATCTCGCTATCGTATTCATGTTCCAAAATAAACTACACATACTAGATGCGAACATACCGAGATGGGCGCGTAAACAAGTAGAGAGACACATTGGTGTATTGTAGCATCAGGGATTTTACAAGATTTCAAATAAGCTGAATGTTAGAAGCGGGAAAGATTATGTAATTTTCCTGGAGATGGATAAGATTGCACATTTATGAGTTCCTAGCTTAAGGGATACAAACTGATGCGTCATTGGAACACGATTCTCGATAGCGCCATAATTGAGAAGCGGTTACGATGAGACGCTAACAAACAATTCAGATGAACAGGCAGATTATGCCATTGATAACGCGAAGGAACTTTATTACAAAATGGATATAATTGAAAAGAGGGCGTGAGGCAGAATTGCAATGACCCAATGGTCTGAAAGTATCTCTCCAAGCTGAATGCGATAATAGGATGATGATAACTCCGAAGAACATGCATTTTTGAAATCAATATTTAATAAAAAAAAAAAAAAAAAATAAGAATTACAGTCGATTTTATTAATATTTCGTTGTCTATTCGTATCATCCGCTGCATTAACGTTTGTAATCTTTGAGTTTCAAATAATCAGGCCGGGAGGATTATTCTCTTGGGAGGAAGATTCCTCCCACCACCGAAACATCATTATTCCAGCCCTTAATTTAGGCTGTGAGCATTCTTGGATAAAACGTTTTATTATAAAAAAAAAAAATAATTAAAAACATAAAAAAATTGCAGACCTCCACAAACTTTATTCAAATCGCCCCAGCTGTTTGGAACTCAAATGTACATGCAGGCATTTTAGAGGAAATTTTGAGATAAATCGACATAGTCATTATTATTATTATTATTATTATTATTTGTAGTAGCGGTGGTAGTAGTAGTAATAGCTGAGTGATTAAAATGTTCAATTTTCGACCATAAAACCCGGGTTCAAGTCTCATCATGTCAGGGAATTGACTTATTGATGTTATTGGTCCGTGGAGGCGATCACAGCATGCGGCACGGTTGGGAAGTGTCTGAAAACTATACTATGTGTTGACTCCATCCTTGTAAGTGAAACTGGGTAAAAGCTGTCGATGGTTACACTAGCACGGAGTCACAAGTTATCGTGACCGAGAGTTTGAGTGTACTAGCCTTGTTCAAAAACTGTTAATCGCGCCAGATTATGTTACCTCTCCCAAAAATTCTAACTAAGGTTCGTTCGGCAGAGTTGCAGTATAAACTAGAGGTTGGCTCTGTGGGTGCTGAACAAGCGCAAAAGTGCCAGAGCGAGCGTCTGCAATAGGGATTGGCAAGCCGCCCTAGCAGATGGGTGTTCTCGGGAAAAAAAAAAAAGAGTATCCGGCTACTACTACTACTACTAGCAGCATCAGCTTTACTTGATGTCATGTTTACTTAATATAACAGTATTTCGGGTCGATAAGCTCTTCGACTACCAGAGAATAACAGCGTGAAAACGGAAATAAAGATGTAGCTCCCGGTAATTCGTGGCTCGCATCCCATGCAACGAGAACCCGTCTTTCAAGGGCGTCGCTTTAACCACTTGAGCTATGGAAATAATGATAATTAATCGGAGTGCAAGTATACAATCATTCTGCCATCCCTTCATCTCCTGATGTGTGATTAAAAAAGAAAAGAAAAAAAAATGCAATTCGATGGAGAAAAGCTAGTAAATAAATGTTCATGCTTGACAATTATTATTTGGAAGTAAAATTTACAGGCGTTTATATTCATTGGTGTGCGATGACCGTACTAATAACATTAATGGGAGTGCTAGGCAAGAAAGAATATGTCATGTTCGCATTTACCCATTATTATATCCGTGATATATACCTTAATACACGGGTGAAACAAAATGGGTGAAAAAAAAGAAAAAAAAAAAAAAATAACAAACATGCATTGCACTCAAAGTGATCGTTTATACCGATATATACATACTTGTCATTAATTTGTCTCACACAGAGAAATTATAACATATGCATACGACAAAGAATATAAAAGAAGCAAAAGAGAGAGAGTCTTACTTGTAATATTTCCCATAGCTATCTACCTAGTGATACCATGTTTCTCCCTGCTCTCTTAACTGCTGTGGGTAGTCATACATTGCTTCTCTGCTGTTTACATAGCAATTGGCGCGGGCAGACATGTCTTGCTTTTAGGCGTGCTAAATAGCAATTGGCGTTCGTCACTCTGTGAACTGACGTCATTCACCGGCACTCTGTGAACTGACGTCATTCGTGAATTCATCTTAACCAAAGGGAGTTAATCGCCCTTTGCATTCCTACAATATACTCTCAAAGCTGACGCCAATATAATAGAATACTAACAGAAATATTTCCATTCTGGCTTTCAATCCAGGTATACTGGCCTTATGCCTGAATCCCAAATTGACCCTAGGACAGTAGAACGCTAACACCGACTTAAATATGTAAACATTTCAACACTGGCTTTTAATCTAGAAGAAATAATTCTACCGGTATCAGATACCGTCGCCAATAGAGTAAACTATTTAACATTAGCTGAAGTATTTTAACCCTGGATTCAATTTAAGGTGCAATGATCTAAGAGCCCCAAACCAACTCAAATATATAATAACACTAACAGATATATTTTAACTCTGGCTTCCAACTGGAATTAAAGTCGGCAGGGAAAATTTCGTTGAAATTAAAGAAAAGAGTGTTGTAATATTCCATTTCCTATAGAGCACTGTATTCTGGACAATCACAAATAAGGAAGAGATTTGAAAAGAAATGCTGAGAATATCCTGCATAGGTTACGTGAGCAACGAGCAAGCTTTAAGGAAAATAAGAACTACAATGAAACTTACATTTACAATCAGAAAGACAGTTGAAAATTCTGTGACACATAATGAGAGATCGGTTGATTGATTTCATTTTCAACGGTTTATCAGCCCTTTGCGGGTTATTTAAAGCCAGCGAATATTTTTAGATTGTAAGAATCTTTTTTGAGATAATAATGATTTTTAGTGATACAACTCTTACTAATTAACCCAGAGGAGAGAAGACGTTGATTGATACCTTTCCGAAAGAGTATTTGCGTATAAGCGAATATAACGAATAGAACTGGAATTGGCTCCCTGATTAACAATTCTGAGCCATTATCCATCACACCACTCGCACACATCCAATCTGACAACATCTGGTATTCTCAAGAGGTCATCCATACTGACCAAACTTGACGCTGCTTAATTTCGGTGATCGTACGGGAACCGGTGTTTCAATGTGATGTGGCTGTAAGGAAGCTCATAAGGAGAGAAGATGGCCTGGAGAATTTAACACTCTCGGGCATATTAAAGGTAAGAGAAGCAGTGGATAAACAAGAGAGTAACCAATTTAACGAGTTTGTGTGAATGGATGGTACAACAAAGAGAAGGTGAAGTGTTGATCTAAAACTTAAAACTAAAAGTTTCTTAGAATAACAAAAAGCAGGAAATTGCGGAGAGTCATGATTTACGCTTTGAAGAGACATCGCACATAAAAGAAGAACCTGTTTTAAGACCTACAAATAAAATGCAAGGTTTGCGAGTAAAAACTTGTAGCTTGTTTGTGAGTTTCACTGACGGCATATTTGATATGTATGTACGATAGCACATGTTTTAACGTAATTTATGGAACAACATACAAATTCATATAGGGATATCCAACACATGAGCTTACAAACGTGCTACCAATGGCTTGCCTGATTAACGAACCCCCTCTCTCAAGTGAATTCTGTAATTTGTAATAATCGCCAAGATCGCTTTGGCTAGTAATGGAAAATATGGCATTTCATTTAAAGGATTCATTTAATAATAGCAAGCACTAAAATTCACCTCTCCTGGGAATGAAGAATTGAGGTGTTTAAATCATAAATGTCAACCTGTAAGTTGTTCTATAGAAAAGAAAGAATAAGCGGAAACGTTCTTTGGATTGAAGTGTCTCTTAGTGTTATTCCTTGTGCTGTTCTTTTTTTCCCCGTAAAAACAGAAACTAACTAATCAAGTACAAAATAGGTAATATAATACTTTCGTAATTTTTTTTTCATAATAAATATGGCTTCGAAATATGAAACTATTAAAAATATAAACAATATACACATTGCAATAAGTGATAAGTTGAGAAAATAAATAAATAAAAATTAAATTAAAAATAAAGTGGGGGTATGTATGGAGTGGAGCAAGTCAAAATTCACCCTGTCTTCTAACTCGAAACCTTAGAAAGGGCAATAAGCAATTTTTTTTTGTTTACATAAAAAACTAAACACCTTTTTTGTATGTATGTACTTGAAACATTTCGAATGTAAACATTATCGAGCAAGTATACGTGTCCAGTTAATAATGTTGTTGTTGTGTGTATGAAAGAGAGAAATGATAAAATTAATTAATTAATGTGAATTAGTGAATTGAATTTGAATAAAATGTGGTTTAACGTTTTGGGGGAGTCATGTGTCAGTGTTGAGACGGGTGGGGAGAGAATAGTTTTAGTTACTTTTTTTAGTTTTTTAGTGGTTGGTTTTACTTTTTCCGTATGGTTTTCATTTCTTTGACTTTTTACTTTATTTTTTTTAACTAGTTAAAAAGCAACAAGAAAACTTGATTAAAATAAGTTTTGAAAAAAAAAAAATTATTATTTAAAAAATAAGACACCACTATATGATTTTGTTATTTTATAACCCGAATTAAATAAGTAATTTTTTTTTATAAGCAAAAGAATAAAAAGGAAAAACACTAAAAACAATTTACTGCTATATCACGACTTTTTAAGTACTACGAGTAAAAAAAAATGGTGTGTGTTTCTTTCTCACACGTGGTGATAACAATTGTCATTGATGATAAAAATAAATACCAGGAAGTCAAGTGGAAATAATAGCAATGAAAAGTTGAAAACTAACACTAAAAAAAATATAATAACTTCTTGTTACTTGATGAAAAAAATGGGGGGTAATGATGGATGTGAAAATTATCAATATTTTCAACAGAACTGCTGAGGTTGTTATACCAAGATTCATACCAAAAATAATATTTTACCCCCCTCTTTTCGCCACCCCCACACTTAGAAACCTCTCCGAACAATACATTTATTTGCTTGTTGCAATTTTACAAAGTGTGGTAAATTATTTTCCGCCTGATACTGATTATAATAAAAGTGCAACTTGCCTAAATTCGTTTTTTTCTTATATTTATTTTAATTGTGAAAAACGACAAAAAATAAATAAAAAAACTAAAAAAGATATCAACTAGAGAGGGAATAAAAGTTTTTTTTTTTTTTCCTTCTTTTTCCCAGTCAGCGGTCAGAGTTAGCTGGGAGAGTAACGGGAGAGTAAGCAAGTGCCCTCACACGTGAGGATCAGTGGTTGCGTGTCTCACTGACGCTAGCTCGGTATAACTTGAGGTGAGTGTGTGTGTGGGGGGATCCTTGCCCTTCCTTTACACTAACACACGTGTTAGGTCCGTAGGTCTGTATCTCCAGTTTATCCCATACAGGCATACATTTGTAAATTAGTTTACAAAATCGTATTAATCGCTTCTATTGACTATTAGAATCCACATTCTCTCGCAGTTGTCAGACATATTTCATTATACGCACACACACATGTGTTTAAGTGAGTGCGCAAAGTAAAAGTAAGAGTGAGAGATAAGGTGAGAGGGGGGAAAGAAGAAGACGAAGAAGAGAGAGAGAGAAAGAAAGATAACATTTCTGTAATAATAGTTTGTTTGCTCTTATACTAGAGAGCTGTGGTAACATTCTACACGTGTACACACACACGATCAAGGAAAAGCTAATGTTTTCACGTTAAGAAGTTTACAAACAATTGCCATGAAAAATAAATAAATCGTTTATTATTGCCAATCAGTTTCTTTCCTTTGCAGGCGCTTTTAACAAAAGTAGTAAATTATTTCCTTTTTTTTCACAATATAAAATACATCAACAGCATCACTAGGGCACTTCATCACTTTTAAGGGGTCATATCGCCCTTTTACTACGTTCCAACTACCTACTACATTTTTCGCACTGCACATGCAAGAGTTAAAAATGAATATCAGTGAAAACGGAATGGTAAGATTAAGTACAGTTTTCGACAGAAAATTATTTTTTGAAATTTGGATCATATTTTCAAGTTAATAAATACTGAAACACTGAAACAGTAATATGATGGTGAAAAAAACATATCGAATTAAATTTAAGAAAACAAGAAAATTTTAGCATTAAAAAAAATAAGACAGAATAAATCAGTGTGGAAAATTATTGTTAATATTTTTAAAGGTTTTTCAACTTTACTAGGAATTGTAACGAAATAAATAAAAGAAATTCAGGGACTTAAATAAGTTTATATTTCCTCGCCCATGTTACGTTCTTACCCTGCCCTCCATCACCACCCAAAAAATAAAAAGCGCACACACACATACGGATAATTTTAGAAAAAGACACACATTTTTATTGACACATACGTAAGAGGGTTCGGATGGAGGGATCGGATATAAGTCTTTAAAATGACGAAGAAGTGGTAGATAAGATAAGCACATCATCCACAAAGTAAATTCTCTTCTTTGAGTATATTTATTAGATGAAGACCTGCGTCGGACAGACATTTTTAGTTGGTTTTAAACAGCAGCTAAACGAATCCCGTTTCCGATTTTGTCCATTTCGTGTAGCTGTGACCTAGTTATGGCGGTTGCGCATGCGCAGTGTCGGCGGCACTCTCCTAGTGGAGAACAGGTTGCATTCTACGCGCCCAATGCCGACAACAACAAAAAGAGGAAGAAGAAGAAGGAGATTAGCGACTAAAAAGAAAGAAAAAATATCATTAGGCATCAGAGAATCACGATAAGAAGAAACACGGGGAAGCTAGTACCCAGAAACAGGGAGAATATTACAATATTGTTTTTGGGATCCCCCCGTGTAACCAAAGTTTAAAAAAAAATAAGCCAAGAAAAACAAAAAATATTACAGCATCTTTCTTCTTTTAACTGCCTCGGCCGCCATGTATCAAAAATAACGGATAAAATATAAATATTAAAAAGAAAGTCGAAAGGAGAAGTTGTCATTTGGTGTAAAAAAGATAAAAACAAATCCCCCCTCCTACCCGAGTCAAACCGAAGATACTGGAGGAGGACGTTTGGTTAGACTTTTTTTTTTGGATTTCCCCCTCTTTCTCTCGGTGTGTGTGTGTGTAGCATTTGTTTGTGTTACTATCATCATCATTATTATTATTATTATTATTATTATTATTTTAAAATAACGTTGTGATCATTGTGAGGCTGGAAGTCAGGCGGGCAGCAAAGAAAAAGAAGAAGGAGTTGTGTTGTTGTTGGTGGCTTGTTCCGCCATCCTCAACATGATTCAGCATTCAGAGAAGCTGGATTCCATGAACGGACTTGTGCCTGTCTCATCTTCTTCTTCGTCATCGTCGGCCGCCGCTGCGGAACCATCTCTGGCCGACACTGTCGAAGGTAAGCACACATTAAAAAAAAATAAAAGCGAAACAAAACAAACCCACCTCCCCCAAAAAAAAAATCCCAGAAGAAAACAAAACACCCTCCCCTAAAAAAATACCATTCACCTACACACCCTACAAATCCTTATTTTTATTTACTTACTACTACAAAAAACTAAAAAGTATCTCCTTTTACTGACATAATCATTTTTTTAAATACCCACATAAACCATGAACATGGTTTTCCTTCGTACACAGCACACACGTAACAAACCTTTCCCAACAATCTAAGTAATTTAGAACACAACATTAACACATTACGTGACACATTTTACACAATACGGAAGCTCAATCGCATCACGATGGCTATTATTAGGTATATACTAAAAGTCAGTCCTCATTGCCACCATCATAACATTCCATGCTTTAAAGACCATCTTCATGCAGTAGCAAAGAAAAATAAACAAAACACTTGATGGATATATAACTCGATTTCTTTTCTAAACTAATTGTTTAATTGCGATTTTATTAGCAAATATTAGTAATGCAAGAGAAGTTACCTGTAGGGTAGACTTTCTGGTTATTTTTACAAATCCAGGGAAAAAAACACAACGCTATTTATTTTTGTTTGCTTTATTTTGGTTTAATTTTTAATCGACTTTATTTTAGTATTTGTTATTCAACAGAATCAGACTGTGGTCAATCTTTATTTTATTTTTGATTTTCTTTTCTTTTTACTACAACTACTACTACTTATATAGCATACAATGTGTTACACAATTCGTCAGAATTTAAGTTTTGGGCGGGCTTCCGTAGTATGTATTATGGGTCACAGTAAGCTTTTTCTGTTGATGTATTTTCGGGCTGTGGTGGATATACTTTTTTTTAATATAAAATCATGTACACATATTTACTTACATTACCAACACATTTCATTGTATTTATTAAATGTCTATATTTTGTACATCGGTTAAAGCGTACAATACATACTTAGGGCAAAATTTACTCTGTTAGTGTTGTTAATTAGAAATTAAATTAAACTTCATTATCTCTTACAAACAAGGAGACGTTTCGGTTTAATTTTTTAACCTTTGACGATCTCTACATAAACGTAGTGTATAATTTTGTATTCATATTTGAGATATAAGCGGGTTTATTGTAGTTTTTATTTTTGTTTTTTTTAAATACTTGGTTTTCTTGTTTTTTTTTTGTGTTATCATTTACAATAAGTGAATGAAAAAAAAAAAGGACAGACTTCATAACAGGCGATCACAAATTAAGTTTTAGTGAGAAAAAAAGTGTGAAATTATGAAATTGTAAACTAAAGTAATAAAATTTTTATTATTACTTGACATTACAATTATTATTTCATAATATCTTATTAAAATGATTTCACTTTGAGAAAATATTTTATAATTTAATTTTATTTTTATTGCTGTTTTTTTAACCCCTGTTTCTCTTTAAATAAGTCCCCGTTTATTTCTCAGCATCTGCCACCCACTCGATCTCCCTATTTCACCTCATCCATCCAATCACACACACACAAAACACATCTTATTACAATACACGTGTGATCAATTTCCTTCTGTCCTAGGCAAAAATAAATAAATACAAACACACATTTGATTCCGGTTTTTATAGGTGGTTACAAATCTGAGAATAAAATTAAAAAAAAAACATCATACCAGGTTTCTTTTTGCGATTAAGTCAATAAAAAAATCATCACTGCAACGACTACTGTTTCTCTTTTTACACCACACACCAGGAATATGTCTAGGTATTTTCTGCTTTCCCCTCGTGTTCGTTTGTAAAAAAAAATTCAACACATGCCCAGTTGAATGGATGTCTATTTGGAAAAAGATATATCAATATTCTTATGAAACTAGGTTGTTTTTTGTTTTTTTTTTTAAAAAAACAAAAAACCATTCATTTTCGCTTACCTACTATGATTAGGGAAAGCCTACAACAGTCATGCCCATAATAATCGGCACACATGAATGTTGAAACTGTGCACAAACCACTACAGTCCTGATGGATGAGTTGAAAAATGGAAGAATTGAGTCTGCCGTCCTTAGAACACAGTGGTACTTGGGGGTGTAAGGATACTGAGGAAGGTATTAAATTACAAATTTTAATAGACATTGTCATTCCCTATCCCCACCAACATTGACCATCAACAAACATCTGGTTGAATTTAATACCCAGAGCGACACTAGCTTGCCATGTTTAATTTTTTTGTACCTATCTAGTTTTATGTTTTTTTTTATTAATTATTTAACAAAAGGAAATTTTAGAATTCAATTTTTAATTAATTGTTGATATTCTTATCGTTAACTAACTTAAGGTGTTTAAAAAAAAAAAAAAAAAAAAAGTTATGCTGTCCCAATTTATAGAAGGTGTTGTATTTATTTTGAATTAGTTTTGTTTTGAATTTCTTTGGCAGGTACGTAAGTTTGAAAAGGAAATCACTAATTGTTAAAACGTTTGCCAAACAAAACTTTTGGCTCAAAAGTCAGGAATCTGTAAAAAGTGTAAATTAAACTGTATCAGAAAATAAGATCTTATTCAAAAGATTTAATAATTTCTTTCAGATTAATTTAAAAAAATGTAATTTATTTTTTTTCCATTTAGCTATGTTTTGTGTTTTTTTTTTTTTTTTTTTTTTTTTTTTATTAACGCTCAATGTTCCAACAGTTTTTTAGTTAGTGAGTCCATTCAAACTCCCTCAATAATAGGAAAAAAATGTCAAAAAAAAAAAGTTAAATTAACTTAAATAGTAACACATGTGACTCCTAGAGATTAAACTTAAAAAAAAAATAATCTCATGCTATATATAGTTTGTTATATTGGATCAAACAAAATTAAAAATCTACCACCTCACGTTTTAAAATTAAAGATTTGTCTACCTTGTTTAGTTGCTAATATAGAATGTTTCATCTAAACATTATATCAATTATTGTAAAACTAATGAACCATACTTCTCTTTTTTCTATAACCATTGAAGTTTATTTGAAAATTTAATGAATTGCATGTTCATATTCGATGGCAATACAATGATGAACAACAACAACAAAAAATGCCTATATTGGCAACTACTTCCAGTTCCACTTGTTTTAATTTTCTACAAAGCATATTGACACTGTTATCCTGAAGAAGCTCTAGTATTTAGATAACCCTGTTTAATATGGTGCATGCATATCTGCTCTGTTTCCACTAATCTGCGACTTATTGCATAAAAAGCTTATCTGTCCAGGCCAACTGATAATTACAATTTATCTTGTTAAGAATTGTTATTAGTATTGTACAGTTGTCATCATTCATTTGACCAGTATGAGCTATATGTATTAGTAGGAATGGGGGAAGGTGAAATTGAGAAGTAAATAGTAAAGAAAGTGAGTTCAATTCTAAGTCAAGGCATCAAATGTTCTGTATTTTGTTTTTGCCTTGAATTGTAACATTTCAAACTTAGTTGTGTGCAATTGATATTATATATTTGTAAAATTTGTTCAACTGGCTGATATGATTAAATCCTAAGCAGATATTCATGTAAGTTAAGTATGGTCATTGAATTACTAAAAACCTCACAGTAATTATTTAGAACTTCATTAAACTAGTGCACCTGTGGTTTATTTTTAAATACAAATAAAATCAGAAGATTTTATTAAATTGTTGTGACACTTATGGTAATTAAAATGTAAGTGATTCTGCTTTTATTTTCTTGAGCTTTATAGATCAAGTTTAGCAGTTATTCTTAGTATTTGTATTGGCCCACAATTGAAATCTCAGAGCTTTTATTTTATAATGGAACAAATAAATACAGTATGGTACATGAAGGGAGTCTTTTCTCACAACAAATATCTGTCATGAGCAAAGAAGAAAATCATTGTTTACAATATTTATATTTGGACTGTTGTCCTCATCTTTGTTGTTATCATCATCACAATGTTTCAGTTGTTGAGTCCTCTAGCCTTCATCAGGTCTATATCAATCTAGGTTACCTCCAGGGAATTTTGAACAGAACTGAACCCTTTATTTAATCCATGTATAGAGACTGTTCTCATTCCACTGCCCATGTCTAGGGAAATCTTGTCTAGTTCTTATTTTTATTATTTTTAATACTGCTCAATTATTGACTGCTTGTTTCCATTTAGTTGAATTACACACTGCTGGCCCCAGTGATTGAAGTCACAACCATTATGTCACAAAATTCATCAACCAAAAATTAAATCCTCTAGACAATTCTCTGTGGTAAATTAGACATGGCAATGGAATTAGAACAGTCTACCCTTGCAGATTAAATCCTCAGTTAAGAATTCCCTATAGGTTACCCAGATCAATATACACCTAATGAAGGCTGGAGGGCACAATGGCTGAAATGTTGTGATAACAACAAAGATGAAAACAATAGTCCAAATATAAATAATGTAAATAATGATAACTCCTCATCACAGAAATTCAGAGAGAAAGAAATTTATTAATTACTAACTTAAAAACTGTACTGCATGTGGACTTTTAAGCTAGCTGCTGCAGAGGGCTAAAGGGACCTCTGGCCCAGTTTAGAAAAGAGCAAAGATAATTTTGAAGAAATAACTTTGAATTCCTCAATTTACTCCATTGAACTTCAAAACCTCACCTTAATTCTGATTTGGGCTATAAGTCCAGTTCATGCCAAAAAATGGAGTTCTTCAAATTACAGACTCTCTGGAATTTCAAAACCTCACATCACAAAACCCCCTCACTTTAATTTTGAAGAAATAAAATTGATTTCCTCAATTCACAAAGTTTTGGAGATATTTTAAACTGAATTTAAAACAAAAATTTTTAAATTTGCAATTACTTTAAATTCAATATAAATAAAAACTTTTCAAATCAATTATTTTTTTCAGTTATTTTAAAATTTGAATTTTTAACTGTTCCCTCTTCATCCAAACAAAAATTCCAATGATGGATGTTCAAGTATCCAATGAAGAGCAGATTTTCAATCTCAGAATCATCCTGATTCCAAAAAGGTGTATGTCTATTTTGAGCAAGTGTGTCTTGAGTTAGAGACGTCTCAGTCACATGGATGGACAGACAAAGACATTTTGCCATTTATTTATTTAGGTTATATATTAGGACAGTTATTTATTTTGATCTATAATGTCTGTAACTTTTTGTTATACTAGTGCAAAGGAGATTAGGCAGTTACTTACAAAGCTGGTAACTGATAAAACTTTTCCCTGGTAAGAGCAAAGTACAGCAACAATAATAATTAGTAAAAAGTATGCTGTCATTATTTTGACAGCATGGATAAACCAGTTATGTAATAAATTGCATGATTGTCATTTGAAGCTGCTGAAAACAATGTAGATATTTAATGTTTTGCTTAGCCTCATATAATTTTACATTATTCGGAGTATAGGGTTAGCAATTTCTATCAACAACAATAATCTTGTAAGATTATTTTTGCCAATCATTGCTGTTAATTTTATTGTCTCACAAATGACCGTTGTAAGGTTGATTTTTATTTAATTCTGTGTTAGTCTGGTACATGATTACTTTGCAGAGTGCTTGCCTCAGATGAACCTATTTTATTATAAGGTTTCAACTTAACATGTGAGATAAGCTTGCTAATCATTGCTATATGGTTGGTGTCCATCTTATGAAAACCATGTGATTTTTTTAGTTTGTTGTAAATCCAGGAAGAGTATTTATTTCCTTATTTATAGATTTATCATTCACTCACATAGACTCAACTGAAGAGTATGAAGGCCACAACCTCAATACACTAGGTGTTGCTGTGGTTTGTGTAACAAGTAGGTTTTTGCAGTATGGAGTTGCTAGCCCCATGCCCAACCAGTCAGAGTTGTCCTTTTCCTAGACTGTGCTAATCAAGGTTGAAGAGCACAGTTTATATGGCTTTTAAAACCAAAGCTGACAGGGGTGGGGAATGTGGATTCATACTTTTTGCAATGGTATTTGCATGAAAATCAATGTAACAAACTCAACTGGAATTTGAACTCAGCTTGCTGATTTCTTGTTCCAAATCACTGATCATTACATCAGCTGCACATCCTCAATTTATATCAATTTCTTTCTCATGTCAACCATACTGGTCTTTGGTGACACAATGTTTAAATACAGATTGGTTACCATACTATTTTACCAATAACTGTTGAGAAAAGATATGCCTCCATGCTTTTTTGAAAGGCATTTGCATGAAGTGAATACAAGAGCCTCAGCTGGAATTTGAACTCTGACTACTGATTCTATTTACCACACCAATAACTGTTGTGCCATCCACACATCTGAGTTATTATATAATAATTTTAAGCACTCAGTTTGTGAACTCATCTGAATGGTACAGAATTATAACACATTGATTATCAATATGAATTATGCTTTTAGTTTTTGTTTATTTAATATATGTTACAACTCTTGTGAACTCTTTATAGAGTTTCTGGACACAATCACACCAAGTAATGATGTTGTAGTTTCATTTTGTATTGTTTCCTGAGATTAAAAATGGAAATTTTAATTTTTATGAGGTAAAAATTATTTTTTTTTAACTGTTTTTATAACCATTTTTTTTTTTTTTAAGAATCTAATAAGGATAAACACTTTGTTGTTCATTCGATTAATGTCTTCAATAAAGGCATATTGTATATGGAAGATATTCTCTTATTATTATCATCATCATCATCTTGGTGTTGCACATTGATGTAGTCAGTAGAAATTTTGTTCTTGAAGCATGATGTCAACAAAATTCTCTACAACTGAAGAACTTTTTAGAGAATCCTCGTAGAATAAAGGAGGGTAGTTTTCTTGAGATCTTCAATCTTTGTCTCAATTCTAATGTTCCGTAAATGCTCTTTCAAGCTTCTTGGTATTATTTTTTTAAGTGCACACATTACTACAGAAATTAATTCAACAGTTGTTTTCCCTAATATATTCAACTCCCTAGCATGATCCTGGTATTATTATTATTATTCCTAAAATAATTTTATTAATGTTAAATTTTTACCAATATCTTTCACAAAGTGATAAGATTGCATATGACCTCCATTAAATATCAAAAAGACATTAGCTTTATTGCATCTATTTTTAAATTTTTTAATTAAAAATGCATCTTATAAATTTTATGATATCAGAATTTGAACTCCTCCTCCAATTGGTTTTTAAGTTTTCTTATTCTGTGGATTAAATAAGGCTTTGTATTAAGAATCATATAAGGAAATGAAGCCATAATTTGAAAACATGTCTTTTATAATAGAGATAAAGATTAAACTTGTTCTTATCTTGTTAAAATTGATTGGAGGTTTTATCTCAGCATTCAACTAAATTTTTCATGACCATTCTTTGCCTTTTTCATTGTCATAGTGTTAATGTCCAAATTTCTGAGGTATTTTTTTCCTCTCCATATGGTAGGAGGGTTAGTAAAGATAATTATTTCAGCATTGTCATTGACTCTAAAATTAAATTTCATTTTTGGGTTACAAGATGATGAACTTTCAACTGGTAGTCAAGTTGATTGTTAGCAAGTATGAAAGGTAGATATATATGATGATACTAATTGATTATTTTGGTTTTTAATGAAAATAAATGAAATCTAGTACCCTTTTTGTTTGGTACCAATGGTAAGAAAGATGATTTTATTGCTTAAATATTAATGGAGAGCAAACTTCCATTTCCCATTTGGGTTCATTAGATTTACTTACGTGCCTTTGAGAAAGGCATGATTCCACTTCTTCTTCAACAAGCTATAGGTTAATTCGTAAGACTTGTATTGCTAAACCATTATTGCTTCCCCCCCCCCATTTTCTTACAATCTCAAAATATTTTCTGGCTTTAAATAACCTGCATAGGGTTGATGAATTGTGGAAAATGAATGAATCAATCAATCAATCCTTAAAATTAAAGAGTTAGAGAAATGTGAATTTATGCATTCTTCAATAAAGATGCTGGAAAAATAGTTGGTTCCTGTAACACTTAAGTATTACCTGACTCCTCCTGTTATTCTCTAGCTTTATAAGAGCCAGATCAGGCCAAAAATGAATCATTGCTGCCATATGTGAGCAAGAGCTGCCCAGTCTTCACTTTTCATTCTTGATAGAGTTCAAAAGAGTCTCTGCATCCTTGTGGGTGACAAATTATTTTCTACACTACAATCCCTTTCCCACAGATGAAATGTTGCAAACCTCTCGCTACTCTATCACTATTTCCATGGAAAGTGTTCAGATTATCTACTTTCCTTAGTTCATCTAATTCTAGTTTTTACGACTAATACCCACCATGCTATGATGCACACTGTAGCAAACCACCCCTCATTCTCTTTGTATTCCGTTAGTGAGATGTATGCTCCACTCGAACAGCTTCTTCTCATGAACTGCTGATTTGTGGAACTGACACTCAAGAGGATGTTTTCCCAATCATTACAATCTTGGTCAATTCAAGTCTAGGATCGACTGTTATCTTATTCATATATCCCCACAAAACTGCGGCTCTTAATCTGTAATCCTCTGCCTTCTTGTACAGAGTGAACATTGTTTAAAAAAAAAAAAAAAAAAATGCAAAAGACATATTCTCTGTTCATTTACAGGTAATAAAGTTTGGAGTTGTGCTTAGAACTTAGGAGCCCATGAAAGTAGCTCTATGAAAACAAACTTCTGATAAAGATTCAAATCTCCTCACCTGGAAATGACTGTGGAATAATTGCCATTGTTCTATTGTTATTTCAAATAACAATCCACAATGTTCTTGATGAAGACTGGATAAACAAGGTTGTTGTGCACTATTGTATCAGCTTGTATGTACAGGAAGAAAGAGAATGAGAGCAAGACAAAAATAATTGAAATTGAATATTATAGTGTTTTATCCTTTTCTGGTTGAACACTAAGACCTCAGTTTCTTTTTCGTAACCTGATATCCATCTGTATTTTTGCAGACAGCCAATACATAAAGCCAAATTCAGGAGTCTACTTTTCTCAATATGATCTCACACACACTCTTTTATTTATTTATTTTTTAAATAGTTGGAATCAACTGTATGCCATATTAAACTTACTTCACAAAAGCCAAGTTCATCAACTTGGTAATAATATAAATCTTTTTTTTTTTTTTTTTTTTTTTAATGTGCTTTCCATGTTATTAAAAAAAAAAAAAAAAAAAAAAAAAACTTAATCAGTGCTTGCATTCTGTCACATAGTTCTGCACCCCGGTCATTAACCAGTCAGCGATATCCATTATTATAATGCAACCCTTTATTAAACAGTCAGCAGAAAATCTCTATTTAGTTATTATCTTAACCTTTTTAAGTTTAACTGTACCGTATTTATTTGTTTTAAATCATTGATGAAGTTAGAAATCTAGGCCATGGCTTGGTTGGAGGCTTGCATTTTATAATTGCGCTTGAATATTGTGAGTGCAATTGAAGTTTGTTTTTAACATCTGTAGATTCATTTTCTCAAGTTTCTTGACACTGTGTTTTATTATTTAAACATTTTCTCTTGTTTAGATTTTAATAAGTAAATATTTTTGTTATAGGTACTTCAATAGTAATCTTTTTTGGCATGGCAAGTTATGCAAATAATGTAACATCAATTCAAATTTAAGCAAAGATACTTTACTAGTCAACGAGATTATCTTTTGTTGGCCATTTGCAACCCTGTTGGCAGCTATACATGTTGTTTAACAAGCTTATTATGATTGCCATGTAAAAGTTTTCATTTTTGTTAAGTTTTTATTGGAAAACTGAGTGTACTTGCCTTTAGATAGTGGCATATTTTGTTTTTATATCTGTGGACTCTGTCCTTCAAGAAGCAGTTTTGAACAAATTTTCATTATATTTAACATTTTTTTATAATTATTTTCTTGGATGCATTCTGTATTTTTTTTTTTTTTTTTTTAAACGTTGTCTTGAAATCAAATTACTATCTTGATAAGTATGCGGTTCACCAATCCTGAATGAGAGAATTTTTGACCTGCATATTTTTTCTAATGCATGTTTAGAAATTTGGTAATATGATTGCAATTGCCTTTTTTTTTTTTTTTTTTTTTTTTTTAGGAAATTTTGGAAATTATAGTTTAAGTTTCCATGATGTGGCAGTGAGAGTTGAATTACGGATATTATGACTTTTTCATCATGTTATTACTTAAAATCATAAATTCTGATGGTTTCAATTGGATGACATTCTTACTTTTACTTCACTTTCCTTTACTGAAAATTTCTCAATCTCTACTGGCCTAGAAATTGAAAGCCTTAGTAAAGAAAAGGTACTGCTTGACAGGAATTGAATGTGTACTCCCTTTGTGATCTGAGAAATCAGCTGTACACTAAGCATACATTACCATTAAACTACAGAAAGCCATCACAGAAAGCAAAGCACAATTACCCTATTTAAGAAATACACTTCACTTTTTTGGAAATTTTTAGGTCTACTGCAAAAATTTATTTTAATATGGCATAATTTCTTATTACTATAAATGTTATATTGAGTTGGTTCATCTTTTTGAGTAGACAACCCTGTTTTTTAAACAGTGTAAGTTTATATCTACCAATTTGTGCTTTTGAGAGTCTTAATAAAATAAATGTACCTTTTGACAATGTTTGAACCTGCATCCACTCTATAGGGGAAACCACTATTAAGCCTAGTGTACTTTAGTCCACTCAGTCATGGAAAGCTTTCACAATCAAGATTGCTGCTTTTATTTCAAGGGTTGTCCTGTCCCATTCAAATTAGATAAATTTTCTAAAATACATTGATGCTTACATATGTCCTGAATCTTAAGATCCAGGAACTGATGAAAGATTTTCTAGAAGAAACTTTAAAAACCTCAGTGCAATACACATTAGTTATTTTATTTTTTATTTTTATTGTTATAACACCTGCCATAATTAGTGTGTTGGTGGTTTATTTCTTCAAGTGGTATCATTACTTGTATTTTTGGTCTCAACTTAAAAATTAATGCCTATCCACTTGTAAGCATTTGGAGACTTTCCAATTGTTTAATCTGTTAATCAGAAATGAGGTTTATTTCAGGCTTGATCTGAACCTTTGCAAAAACTATTATATGAATTGAAGCTAAAAAGATTTGCTATAACAGGTGAAACTGAAGTCTAAAACACAATTTCAAAAAAATTTATGTACACAAATTTGCACCAAATTCTTGCATATCTGTCTTCATTTCTTAATCTATTCATTATATATCAGTTAGTGAAAAAATATCTTTGTTGTAGGCTATTAGGATATATTATAATGTAGACTATAAAAATATTAGGTTCAGTCACAAGTAATTTCTGTTTCTGCAATTGATTGTGTTTTTTTATGGCTTATCAACTCTTTCTGGCTTATTTGAAGCCGAAACATTTTAAATCAGGAATAATTTTTGAGTGAAAGTAGAAATTTATCCTTTGTTTCCTGTTTAGGATTGGGTTTCCAGTTCCTTCTAAAGTCTTCTCATTCTCTTTCACTCTCACTTTCAGCTTTTTTTTTTTTTTTTTTTTTTTTTTGTGAGTGAATATTGCATTAACAATTTTATTTTATTTTTGAATAACAATGATTTTTCTAGATACAAGTCCTACTATTTAAACTACAAATGTGGGGGAAGAGATGGATTCATATCTTTCCTAAAGTGTGTAAGTGAATGTAGTGAACACAATAGGAATTAGAATCACTCTCCGATTTCTTGTTCAAAGCTACAATCCATTGCACCACACACAGATCTCTGTTTTAGGAACTGATTGCAATGACGAATGTAGCTACTAATCATGCATTGCACTTAAGGATAAAATTAACATACCTTATTTTTTTCTATGGTATACACATGCATGCATTTCTTTCTTCCACTAATGGAAGAATTGAAAATACAATTATATCACACAAGGGAGTTCAAACAAGAGAATAACACTACAGAGAAATCTACGAGAAATATGTAGTGTTTATGGTCAAGCGGTTATAACTGACGAGCAAGTACGAAAGTGTTTGCAAGATTTCATTTTGGAGAAATGTTGTTGGCAGGTCATTGCACTTTGATGATGAAGCTCTAAAGTAATTAGCAGAATGCAGTCCATTGCAAACTACGCAGAAATTAGCAAAACGTTAAGCGCATCACAATCTACCATATGTTGACACTTAAAAAAGATAAAGAAAGTCAGCAAGCTGGGTATTTGTATACCATAGGCTCTTAACGAAAAGAACAAAGCAAATCTTTATTAAGCAAAAACTGAAGTTATTTATGATTCAACCTAACAGTATGACTCTTGAAATCATCAAGTAAACTTTTAGACTATTGTAAGTAATAAAAAGCCAATGTGCCATTTATTATGGCAATTTTCTGAGCATAGCTTAGATGTGGTACAAGGCTGAAAGTATGAGTCAACTAGCGGGGATTGAACTTACTACTCAGTCATAATTGATCTAGTGAGATAAGCTTGCTAACAGTTACACCCCATTGAAATTCCATTTTTCTGAACATAGCTTAGATGTGGCACATGGCCGAAAGTATGGAGCACCCAGTAAGGATCAAACTCTCTACTGAAATGTAATTGAATATGCCATTTATTATGCATACCAGTAATATTTAATTAAGCTGAGGTTATCTTACTAACAAATATGCTTTAGACCTAAACCAATTTAAAAAGAAAGAAAAAAAACATGAAAGAAAATCCAAGATTCAGTTGCTACTTTGAAAAATCTCATTAAACAATTATTCTGCATTTTTTAATACTAGTAACCCAGTGACCCAAAGAGCTATTCTGGTGGGAGTAATACTTTTGGCAGGTCTGAATAAATTAGTCATGTTGGAGGGTGGCGATCAGACTAAATGAGAATTAGAAATCGTAGGATCCAGAACAGTGGTTGTACTGATTTGACTTAGATGTCAGTTTCAATTTGCAACCAGCAGTGAATCACATACAATGCTGGAAATGTTAAAATTTCTAGGATAAACTAAGTTGCCAAAGAGAATTATTGCTGTGACTACAGTATTGGCAAACCTAGTCAGGTTCACCACTGAAACTAAAAGATTTGTTATCATTCTGTGGTTTTTATTAATACAGAGATACGAACCCTGCATTGTTTGCTGTCTGGTCATACTGGATGCAATGAATTATCAACTGGGAAGCATGGTGTCATGAAGTCAAGTGAATTCGAACAAGCTTGACAGTGATGTGTATTTTCACCTTTGTTTTTTTTTTCTTTTTGTTTTTATTTAACAGTAGTTAGGTTAAAATATACTTTGGCCTTTTAAAGGTGCTTGTTATATCTGAGACTTTTTGGAAATTACTTATTTTATCCACTCTCAAGAAAATCACTGTTGCCAATCTATTGACAGGACAACAAATGAACGTTATCAGATGTAATATACACCCTGTGAAGACCAAATGACAGTGGGCTTGCAAGTTTGACGTTTTGGTATTTTTGTAACAATTACCAAGTGATATATGCTATATATCTTTTATGAATGCAGACAGTATAAAAATTTCAAAACTTGTCTCACTTTATCCTAAGAAGTATTTGTCAAGTTATGATTATTTGTATTTAATCAAAACTCAAAAATGTTTAATCATTTATTTTGAGATGATCAGATCTGGATAGTTGCTTTATCTGCCTTTTTTTTTTTCTTTCTGGGAAAGTCATTGGAATCTTGATAAAATAAATAAGTTGCAGACAGGTTTAACTTGATACTCTTTTTCAAAAATGACCTATATCAAGTGGATTTTGAGGACTCTACAACACAAAATCCAGTCTTTGAATCACCCTATTTTGAATAATGCTAACAAAAATGTCCAAACCAGAATATATTTTCTCCTTTTTAGCATAAGTTTCCTGATAAAATTATTTAAATCTGTAGAATGAAAGAAAATTGTTTTGGAGAAGATATTTAAAAAATCATACATTACATACATAGATTTCATACATTAAATTGATCATTACCCAGTTTTGGCACCATACGTTGGGCACCAAATATCAGTTTTGATATAAATTTCCTTGTCTTTATCAGAAGGTCATGATCTAAACAATTGTTCCTATATTTTTGCAGGTACCAAATCCATTTTTGCTATTGAAAATCCCTCCTGAAAGAATTCTAAATGGGTTAAATTCAAAATCTCTGTTCTTTGCTGTGGACCAGAGTTTCTAGACTAAAAACCATGCTACTTTAGTGTGTGCCTCTACCAATCAGTGTAACCTACCACCATATTTGTATCCTACATTATCTAATGTAAGGGGAAAAGCAAAAACAGAAGGAGGGATGTCATTTATTCTTGTATTATAAAATTTAAAATAAAAAAAAAATTTAAAATATATTTGACTAAAAAGTCATAAAACAAGATATTTGAATCCTTTATGTAAAACCATTCTGAAGGTCTTTTAACATATCGAGAAAAAAGTCAAGACAATGCCTTAATAATGTAGAATACAAATGTGGTGGTAGGATACACAAAGCAGAAACTGATTGGTAGGACATATGCTAAAGCGGCACTCCAAAAACTATTTTGTTTACATTAATTACATTGTTCAGACTGCTGTTCTCATCTTTATTGCCATATTCACAATGTTTTGAACATTGTAGGCTTTGGTCTTCTTCAGGTCATTGGAACTTAGAATTTAACCTTTTTTCGTCCACTGCGTTAGATTGTTCTAGTTCCATGTGCCATGCCTCTCCCAGATGTCTCACTTATGTCCAACTCTCCAATAATAATTAATAAAATTGTCAAAAATAATCACAGTAATGAAAACTTGGGAATCCAAAACTTCTGGATCCAGCCTGGTATATTTTTAATTTATTCATGGAGTTGGTCTGATTCTAAAAGAGCGTGATATGTTGGGTTACTGCTTATACGAGTAAAGTCAAAAAAGTGTGACACACTGACATTTACATTTATTATATAGAAGAAATATTCACTTATATTGGTATCATTTCTGTCTTTAATACTTTTTAGTATACTGTTTTCTATTTAAATCAACTGTTATGGGTTTTCTTTGAGAAGTTAGTAAATTTTTGATTTCTCATTTTTTTAATCATTAGTTAAATTTTTGTTTGTACTAGATTTAGTACCTCAAGATGAGTGATATTCATGCCTTCTTTTATGTGCTGTGTCTCTTTGGACGTGGGCGATCATGGCTCTCCACAGTTTCCTATCCTAAGAACTGTTTGTCCCGTTGCTATTACTCCCAGTCTTTGCTTTTTAAAGATGATTGACTTCTGTATCTAAAAAAGTTAATGAAAGCATTAAACCTTTGTGAACTGTCACACCCAGTCAACATGTATAATTATTTGTTGGATAATTTATCTATATTTGGAATTGTTTTCATACAAAACAATGGTAGCACACCTCACCAACCTAGCTCTGGATAAAGGAAAAGGTTTTGTGTTATATTAACTGTTTGTATTGGTGTTTTTTTTTTGTTTTTTTTTTATCATCATTTGGTTAAAAAAGAAAAAGAAAGAAAAAAGATACTTAGGAAATTACTGGTAAAAACTTTAAACATCATACTATTGGATGTTATTAATATACAAATTGATTAATATTGTAAAAATACTTATCAATGATCTTGACAGTTATTTCTAAGATAGTCAGATATTGATGATTATTGCTAGAATTGAACTAGAACCAGCTTGTTAGAAAACCAATGTTTTTTGGGTTTTTTTTTTATTCCTTATGGATGATAATTCTAAAGAGTAAATATTTCATGTAAATTATTTACTATATTTTCTCTAATACTTACCTTAGTGTTGGGTGTGGACTGATAACTGAATGCAATTGCTGCATTGGTTTTGTCATTAAAATTAACTGATATTTATAACTTCCTGCTCAAGGTTTGTCTATTACAAGGGGGTGCTGAAAAGTTCTTTGACTAACCAAGAAAGGGTTCCCAAGTAGATTCTGATGTTTGGTCATATTATGGCTCTAATCCATTTTTTCTCTCTTTGTCTTTTTCTTTTCATAACTGGGTGAAAGGAAAGATGGCACCATAGCTAAATACCATATCATCCCATTTGATACCATAATTTTAGGTAAATGCTGGTACCCTCTAGTTAGAAAACCAAACTGACATCACTCACCAAGTCATAAGGTTTAGTACCTTACTTGGTATCACCCTTCCCACATGAGTTTATTGCTTAAACGATTGCAACAAATACACCAGATGCATACTGGACCTGGGTATACAAAAAGTGGGGTTTCACTAAAATAGTCCTAAAATATTTTAGTACAGGTGTATAAAAAAAAATACTAAATTTCTAGATAAGGTGGTGGTATCATGAAATTTACTATGGTATTTATGACATTTAGGATTTTGGTACCCACCTCCCCAGCTGTCTACTTGTAATAGTCTGTGTATACAAATTAACTGTAAATGTTTTAATCATCAGTTTCCTCATATTTGTCATGTAATAAATATGTAATTATTAGATAGACTGCTTTGAATCTTGAATGAAAAATAAGTGGAATAAAAATAAATTTTTCTCTCCATTTTGTTACATTTTAATATAGTTGAAAAAATTAATTTTTTTAAAGTATAATGTCATAATAATAATAATAATAATAATAATTCTAACTTGTTCTTGTGTGATAGATGATAAAAAATTACATTTTTAAAAATTGTACATTTAAATTTACTGAAATTGTTCAAGAGAATGATATTGTAATAATTTAGGATCTCTCTAAAATAGGGATTGAATAGACCTTATTAAGAAATGCTCAAACATTATCGTGTAAATGAAATCTTTTAAGAACTAATTTCATGCTCATAATTTATGCTACAATTGTAAGTTCTGTACTTATCAATTAGATTTCATACGTCTGTAAATATAAAAAATCAGTCATGATAGATTGTTAATTTTTTTTTTTTGAGGTACTCTTATTGGACATTACAGATGCAAAACAGAAAGTATGTGTAAGTATCAGCATCAGTGCACACATGCTTTTCATTAGAAAAAAAAATCTGTTTGATATAAAAGGTTAGTTTGTAATAACTCTGAGTAATGTAGCATCATTTTGCTTGGAGGGTAAGGTAGAATTTAAATTTGTTTTAATCTCACTTCTATTTTCATATAGATGATCATTTACAAATTGTCATACTGGGATGGGATATATTAGGTTGGTGCAAAAATAATGACGTAATAATGTTGTTTTTTGACGTTATACGTCAAAAAACGACATTATTACGTCATTATTTTTGCACCAACCTAATATTATGAGGCCTTTTTTTTAAATATGGGAATCTACACAAATTTGTGTGTGGGCAAAAGCAGAAATTGTTTGGTTTGGATTAATATATTGTCATAAGTATTAGGGAGTTCCACTGAGCATATATCCCTTCAGTGCGGTGAGAAGGGATGCTGCCTGGAAAACATATTTCTAGGAACTAGGCATAAGTCATTTCTGTTTTATGGACTTTAATATATTAATTTGCATATTGTATTTTGAAGGATTCTAATTTCGTATAAAAAAAAATAGTTTTGACTTTTTTCCTTGCTCTTTTATCTTTCTCCCAATTGTTTTTAAAAAAAAAAACTAGGCTCACAAAGACTTACATAATACTGAAAGAAAGAAATTGTTTTAATGTGGTGGGGATAGGAGTGTGTGTATATATATATATATATATATATATATATATATATATATATATATATATATATAGCATGAGTCCCAAAGTCATTCAAAACATTTTTTGACTGCCTCTCTTTCAATATGCATAGCCTACCCTTTGACTGTTCATGGCTTTTTCTCCCCACCCACTTATTCTTTGGAGAAAATTTGTCTGTTTTTACTTTCTAACATTTCTGCTGTTGCCATCTGACATGCATAACTGCACCTAGAGGTGCAGTTATGCATGTGTGCTACTGGCATGTTCACCTATGCCACACAACTGCCCATCTCTGTAGTACTTGGGTACTTTTGCCAGATTGTAATCACACATTTTTTTTTTTTTGTATTATAGGTAATTTGAGGAGAAGGATATTCATATTGGGTTTTATTTTACTTTTGAGGAATCCAAGGAACAGGATGTCGCCTATAGACAATATTCCTCTCCACCCTCTCCTTTTCTTCCTTCTACCATCATCTGTCTGATCAACATGCTTGCAAACACAATGGCTATATTGCAGTAAAATTTTTATGTACAAATTCATGCCTTCAAGAAGCACTCTATTGATCTTGGGAACTTAAAAAAAAACAAAAACTATTTGTATTTTTTTATCTGTGTAAAATATTGGGATTAAAAAAAGAATGCCTGGGAGTATGAGGTAAAATGTGGGGCCAGCATATTTTTAACAAAAATGAACATCTTTATAAAAACCTCTTGTGCACATTTATCCTGTGGCAGAAGAATCATTATATTGATTTTGATGAATTTAAAATTTAAATTCAATTAAAAAATAATATTTTAAAATTTACATAATGCAACATGTTAAAACTGGCATTTTTGAATTTTTGAAAACAGCTTTTATTTATTTATTCTTTTTATTTATTAAAGATAAAAACATAACAAAATATTAGATTTTTAAATGCCTTATTTCAAGCTTACATGTCACAAAATGTCTCTTTGAATAGAGTTTAAAGGAAATTTTTTTACAGACAACTGTGTTATCTCTACATTTTAAACTTTTCTTTGAGGATGATCTAATGCAGATATGAGTCTTGCATGTAAAAGCTTACAGCCATATAACGTAGAAACACTAGTTCTTATCTAATCACTAAAGTTAAGCGATGTTGAGCCCGGTCAGTACCTAGGTGGGTAAACACACAGGAATATCAGGTGCTGTAAGTTTGGATGTGTGTCCTGTAATGGATAACTGTTTGGAATTGGAAATTGGAGAGTCGAGTTCCAATTCCAGTTGGGTTTGTTATATTCACTTAGGTAGGAATCCATCTATTCTCCACCCAGCTATGGGCTAAATTATAGGACTTGTATCAGAAAATCATTATTATTTTCAAAGAACTTTTACAATCCAAAAATATGTTTTGGCTTTAAATAACCTTAAAAAGTTTAATAAGCCATAAAGAACAAATCAATCTTGCACATAAAGCTCCAGTCTGAGGGCATTTCATAAGGATTCAACTTACAAGCAGTACTATGAGTGTCATTCTAGATTGACAGCTAAGTCACATCATTTTACAGTTGAAGTGTCTAGATGTAACCATAAGTTCTATTCTAACAGTTTCTTCTCTTGTACTTCTTGCTTGTGGAACTCTTTTCTAGCTTCTTGCTTTCCAGTCAAGTTTGATCTTTGAAAATTTAAATGAAATGTCAATCATTATTTTCTGTCTTCTTCCTGTTCTTTCATTGTTTTTCTTAAAGCTTTTTTAAAAATTTTTAATATTCTTTTACATTTAGTAACCCCCTTTTGTCTTGGTGACTTTATTGTCTTGCATGGGGTGAAATGATAAAAAAATGTTCTATTCCATAGTTGTATTTGTTATTTTTTATGATTGGGTGGCATAATGGTTATCTGTACTGAACATGAAATTGACAGAGTTCAAATTCTGTTGAAGGTTGTTACCTTTGCTTTACCCTAATGCTCTTTGGAAAGGCATGAGTCTATCTCTTTTCTCTCCAGCTACAAGTAAAAATAGACTAGATTTTGCTTTATAGCATTGGTAGGGCAGCCAGTCCAGGTGAAAGAAACTTCTGAATTTATATCCCACCACACATGCCAATATATCTTGGGTCTGTATGGCAGAATAAAGCCTATTACTCTCCATGTATACAGTTGAGTAGGGGAAGGAGGTTGATAGAAAAAAAAATAATTGTTTATAGCTAAATAATGTGTTATTTGCATATGTACATTTTCCTTTTCTGTGTTTTTATAATTCTCTTTGCCTGTGATTACTGCTGACTAGTTTTTAATCTTTAATAATTCTGTTTCCTAACACTCATCAGGTATTTGTTTATTGATGTATCTATATAATTAATTTTGTGTTAATGCACATGTCTTTGTGTGTTGCCTTGGAGAGAACCAAGTCAAGCTGTAGTCTACCTCACAGCTGAAATAGTTTTATATTTATTTCTCATTGGTATTTGGGGTTGGTGTTTGAGCCTAGGTAAAAATAAAGCAAATGTTGATATTTTTTTTTTTTTTTTTTGCAGCAGACAGACTCTCCTCCCTTTAGAGGATTGGAATGACAGGCTTCCTCATTTCATTTCCTTTCATTTGGCTTTGTATCATACTAAGTTAAACTTGATAAATATAGAGAAATCTTTCTTATTAAGATTCACTTTGTGTATGTGTGTTCCAGTGTGTATGATCGATACAGTTATTGTTTAAATGTCTCTTTAGGCAGTAGTCTTTCATTGATATATGTTTAATTAAAATGTTCTTTTCTAAGTTTTGAGTTAACTTTTTAATCATATGTTTAGGTTCAATGATTGTAAATATTATCCAAATGTTTATGATCAAGCATTTTCGTGTAACAGGTTATTAATCAATAAGTGAAGGCTGGAAATACTGATAGTCACTCTCACCCATTACTCTGGATTTTGATAATGACCAGAAGTGTAGTTGAAAGAACTTGATCACAAACATTAAGACAATATGGATTTTTATTGAATAAACAAGAAAAATGAACTAAAAACATTCATTGTCTGTAATTTCTAATCAAACTTGCAACTAATGTTATTGTTTGTGTATATTTGAATGACCACAGATTAAAATGCATAATCATATATTTTGCTAGAGAAAAACAATAAAAAATTACATAGTTATGAAGTGGACACTTTGTATTTGATATAGATTACCCATTTTTATTTATTAAACTGTATTTCATCTATCAGCATGTTCACCTTTCATTTGGTTCACTGGAGTAGAGGTTTATCCCTTGTTTCCTGTTTAGGATTGGGTTTCTGGTTCCTTCTAAAGTCTGCTTCGGCTCTGTGCTCCTAACGCTTGCTCTTTTTTTATGCTAATATAAATCCACACAGTAACACTCTACTTTGAGTGACTCTTGGGCCTTGTATTAGGTGAAGATTAGTTTAAAAAAAAAAAAAAGAAGCAGCACATTTGAGAAATCTTAGTAAAGTGGTAAACCATTGTTCAATTAGATTTGTTTTACTGCTTGGCTATGAAGAATGTCACACTATGCAAGGCTCTATTTTCCCTTTTTAAGTAAAGCACTACAAAGAGGGACACAAGTTCGATCCCTGTCAGAAAACATTTTCTTTACTAAGGTTTCTTGAAGGTGAAGGCCCCAAAATGAGACATCTATTTCAAATATGAAGGGACATTTATAATAATGTTTGAAGTAATAAAAATGTCAGATTAAAAATAAATCCATTAATTTTTTAGAAATAGTCATGAACATAAACTCTTGATATTATGAAGTGTGTTAATCCTCCATTAGTATTGTGGGACATTGTCACAACATTAGTACCATGGAGTTTTCAAACACCCTATTTTAAAGACTATAGCATTTAGTTCTTAAGTTTCTTGTTATATATTATCTTGAGTGTTCTTTCTTGTTTTTATAGGATAAATAAACAAAAAAGTAAATTAAAAGGCCAATATTTAAAATAAATGAAAGTTTCAACAGTTCAAAATATGCAAAAACAGGCATCATTTTATTTTTGTTAAACAAAAACTCCTTGTAACTGACACAAATATTATGCCTAAAACCAGAAGCTTCTTGTAGTTACTTGACAGGTATTCAAAAAACTACTTGACTGATTTAGAAAATTTGGCTTTCTACTTGCTAAATATTAAGGGCATTTTACTAAGTGTAGCTTAGATGTTGCACAAGGAATATGTGGAGCAGCTAGTGAGGATCAAACTTACTACTTCATAACTGAAAACATATTAAAACAAACTTATTAACCATTACACCACGTTGAAGTGCCTGACAAAGTATAGCTTAATTGTGACACAAGGCCGAGATTAAGGAGTACCCATTGAGGACTGAACTCACTACTCAGTTGTAATTGGTCTAGTGAGAGAAGCTTTCTAGCCATTACACTATGTTGAAGCACTCTACTTGCTAAATATTAAGGAAAAACATTTAGAAGAGGTGTTGCTTGAACACCCTACAGTACTAAGGAAGAACTAAACCATGTTTTGCAGTTAATTTTAGCCTAATGACAGAATAATGAAAACAGAAACTGACATTACAGGAAATACGAAAGCTTACCTGTGTGAGAAAACCTTAGTAATATTATGGGTCCAATCTCTCAAAGAATGGACTACCTATTTGTACCAGTTTGTTTTCATTAATTATTTACAAAACCTATTTAGATCAGTTGAATCAAGTTTCATAACAAAATCAATGTAGGTTATTTATGTAGAACCATTAGAAAACAGGAGACATGATTGTTTCATTTATCTCACAATCCAGTCTAAATTTTTGTTTGTTTTTCCCCCAAAACTACTTTTTAGAAATTATATGAAGGTTGTTGAAAAGTTCTCGGCCTGGTCCATATCTCAAATTTGGTATTTTAATGAATAAGCATCAGAATATTGATTTTTAGGAAGTGGGACATAATTTTTAGTGCGTCTTTTTATATTCCACACCTCACCAATTTCACTGATTTTGTATTTATAGTACTTGTTGTCAACACTGCTTGTTAAAAAGCAACTGTAGCATCATTTTAGAAGTTACATGTGCAGAAATATCTAGTAGTTTCATTTTGCTAATATTCCACAGCAAACTATGATTAAAACAATATCAGTAAATTTTTATTTGGTTGATACATATATATCAGTTTAGTCAATTTAAAATTTTCTCGGAAAGAAAATTACTGAAATTCTTAGAGAAGCTAGCAAAAGAAAGCAAGAACTAATTATTAACTTTAAGACAGAATGTATGGCTACCAGCAAGTGAGACAGCCAGAGTCATGAGTTTTATTCTAAAACAGATATGGAAATTTAAGTATCTTAGTAGTGTACAATGGAAAGTGTCACACAAAACTGAAGGTACACTGGAATAGTTAAAGAGGCTTTCTATAAATTAAGCAAAGTATTAAGACATCGGAATATTTTGCTATATAAACTAAGAAAGTGCTGAACTTTTATTATATATATATATATATATATATATATAGATAACTAGACTCGTTTCGAAAAACCCTTGAATTTTTGATTTGCCAATAATCAAATCAATCTCGAGGGGAAAAAAGGTTTTAAAAAAAGAAAGAGCTGCAAACATGAACTTCTGCCGAAAAAAGTCGCACAAATGCAGGTCTGAAGCCCAAAGAAAAAACCCTGATACGAGTAAACAACTAACTAACAAAAGAGCTCAATACAACCGTAGAGCAGACCTAGGTACACCTAGTGAGCCAGACAAACCTACCTAAGTTTCACCTAAATGGATTGTCAGGGAAAGTAAGGCTTACTTTCCCTGACGATCCATTTAGGTGAAACCTAGGTAGGTTTGTCTGGCTCACTAGGTGTATCTATATATATATATATATATATATATATATATATATATATATATATATATATATATATATATGGCAGTGAATGCTGGATGATTTCCTTACAGATACAGAAGAGACTTGAAGCGAGAGAGGTGTGGTTCTACAGATGGATACTGAGAATACCATGAAGAGAACATGAGCAACATGGAAGTTTTAAAGAAAATGGGAACTAGAAATACTTATTTAAAACCAGAAAGAGAAGTTGAGATTTCTGGGACACTTTATGAGAAAAGATAGTTTGGAAAACTTAATACTTACAGGATGTATTGTGAGAAAGACAGGTAGGAGAAAGCAGTGAGTAACATGACAAACTCTTGAAGATAGCCAGAGAGTACTAAAGTTGAAACATTGTGATAACAACAACCAAGATGAAGATAAGAATCTCACTTAATGAGTGTGCAAATGGGATGTGAAGTTGTGAATGACTTGTTTCTCTATTTACATCATTTTTGTTGTTGGTATATATTATATTGAAGGATCTGTGGATAATATAATGATTATTGGTATGGAAAGTAGAATCGCCAAACTGACATCAAATTCCGTCTGTGTTTATTGCATTCGCTGTGCACTAACGTCTTTGATTTCCACAGCTATAGGTTAAATAGCATGGGTTCTCTAGTTTTGGTGACAACCAGTCTAGGAGAAGGGAAACTCTGAATTCAGAAGTATGGGGAAGGAAACAGAAAACCACTTCACTACTTTTCTCCAAGAAGTCATGGTATTTCACAGGTAATAAAGAAGAGGAATCTGTGGAAAGCTATGAATTGTCTACAGTTTGAAAGGATGTGGCATTTAGAAAAAGTATATCTGATTGGTTATAAGATGTGGTGGTCATTGAAGATTGATTGACTCAACATCACCACCATTGAAGTTGAGTCTGTAACTAGTCTGACAGTTGTCTGCAGCATATAGCTGCTAGGTGTGTATCACAGTACAAAGTTGCACTATGAGTATGATCTTCTGAGCATCTTTCTTGATCCATCTCTGATTAGGGATATAGTACCACTTGTCATTTTATGAGCAAATCTCACTCAGTGATACCTAACAGAAAACAAGGGGTGATCAAAAGGTTTAATGCAACTTAAGAGACAAAATAACTTCAAAGAAAAATAAGTAATAAAAATGAGATTTTTTTTTTCTTTCTCAAAATTTAGTGGAGTGATTTTGAGATGTGTGAAACGTCTAGTGAGACATAGGAAATACTTGTTTACTTGCTAGATGAACAGATTGATCAGTCTGTTCAAATTGTCTGCATTTTTGTGCAGCATCTCGTACTTCTAACCTTATTAAAATGAGGTGGGTGTCCCTTTTCTGTGTAAAGGTGTTGTTCACTTACAGCAAAATATTTGTCCTTTGTTTTCTGAAGACATGTCATGCATGAATGAATACCTACCAATATATATAGAGGGAGCTGGTTAAGTGCTCAGTTGTGCAATGACTATCCTTGGTCATGCAATTCATGATGATGTTGTGTGAAATATATCAAGAACAGTTTGATAATGCTTGACAAATTTAAATCTGTTGGATGTTGTCTCTCTCTCCTTTTTTTTTTTCTTGAGAAAACATACCACTACTTTTCCCCCCAAGAAGTCATGGCATTTCACAGATAATAAAGAAAAGAAATCTGTGGACAGCTATGAATCATCTACAGTCTTAAAGGGATGTGGCATTTAGAAAAATATATCTGATTGGTTATAAAATTGTTTAATTGCTTATTTATTAGATTTTACAATCATATGAACTTATTTATTTCTTACAGTATTTGGTCATTTGTATTATTTTTTCTTGTTTTGTTGAAGAACTTTGCAAAATTTCAATGTCTAGTAATTTTTAAGCAATATGTTCTAAAACTATTAGTTTACTAATATCAAGAAATGCAGATCATCCAGATTTCCCATGTCCTAAAAGGACATGACCTATAAAAAAAGTCTACTGTACATGCCTATTGGCCTCAATAAAATATAGTCATTGTATAGATATCTTTGGCATTTTCGTGGCTTTTGCTATTATCCCTATCTTTAATTGATCTTTATATTTTTTGTAAGCATTCAAACAGGTTGTAATAATAATAATAATAATAATAATTACAATTCTATGGGACTACACAATTCACACTCACACAATCAAGGCCAACCGACCAGATATTGTTATTAAAGACATCAAACAAAAACGGTGCCTCCTTATTGATATGGCAGTCCCTGCTGACTGCAATGTATCTTTGAAGATATTCAAAAAGCTGTCAAAATACAAGGACCTTGAAATAGAGGTCTCGAAAATGTGGCATATGGGAACATCAACAATCCCTGTTGTAGTTGGAGCCCTAGGACTGGTTGGAAAAGATTGCAGTAGACTAATTGCAGGGATTCCTGGAAGCCCATGCCTCAAGGAGATACAAAAAATTGTTCTGACAAGTACAGCCCACACTTTACGAAGGGCTCTATCTATGTAATTTTTTTTTTTTTTTTTTTTTTTTTGTCAGTGAAAAGGGTCATGATGCCATTTCTAACCTTAGGTCCCTGGGTGGGACCCGGAAAGAAATGTGTAAACGCCAGAAAGAAAATAAAATAAAAATAATAATAATAATAATAATAATAATAATAATAATAATAGTAGTAGTAGTAGTAGTAAAGCAAAAATTACTCTTCCTGAAGAGTATTGATATGACAGCTGTTTTTCATTGTGTTTCTGTTTCTGAACCATATGAAAACTTTTATCTTTCTCTGTGCATGCAGGTGAGGGCAAAAACTCGAGCAAATATGTTTAAACTTGAATTATTACCTAATAATAACACTACTCTCTTTAAGAGATTGAAATTTGAAACAAACAACGGCAGCAAAAAACAATGATAATGTGACCATTGCATGTATTCTCTAAATACCTTTGTAAGTTCCACCAGTTTGGGTTTTTGCAGCTTGAACCTACCCTGCCAGCCTCACAGGATTGTATCATCCTCATTCTCTTTGTATTCCATAGTTAAGAAGGAAGTTCTTTTCAGGCAACTTCTTTCTAGGAACTGCTAATTTGTGGAACAAACTCCTGAGATCCTGCTATCAGGAAACACTACTACTGCAGTACATGTAGTGCCCCTATGACCCTAATGGGTTACAGTCTCATAATGATTTATAGTAGATAAATTTCATGGATTTTACAAGTATAAGACTTGTGGGGAGCCTTTTATCTGTTTTGAGCTTGTGGTTATCTTGCTTCTAGTTTATTATTAGCTTTATCTCTTGACATTTTGGTGTTGTACTGTAGATGTTATTTATGTTTCCTATAACTTGTACTTTGTTAACTCTTTTCTATATATGTTGATTATAGGGAGTCAAAATATTTCTTGTAAAATTTATGAAAATTGAACTAATTTGAAAAATTTTGTTTTATGCTGATTATTTTGAAAAATTCAACAAATACAGAAGAAATATCTCATAGCAATTATGATCTCTTCGAATATATATATATATATATATATATATATATATATATATATATATATATAGTATTTACTGTTTTGTAATCAGTTTGGACCAGGATAATTTTATGATATTATATTGTCAAGATATATTGTCATTTACTCTGGGACAATTGTAGAGTAAGATCACCAAGAATCTTTCACTAGATTTCTCATCAACCATTCCACGATGATCCTTACTTTTGCTGACCTCATTATCATATGAATTATCTTGAACCACTATCTAATTCCCTGCCAGTGTAAGAAGAAACTAGACAAATAAATATTTCATGTGAAATTTTGTCAATCACTCCCAAGTGTTTTTACTCAATGAGAAAATAATTCTTTTTTGAAAATAAAATTCTAATTCTTTATTTTGTCAAAAAAATTTAAATTATAAGAATTAAAATATTTGTGATGTAATGTTAGAGCCAAAGACAATACAAAATGCATGAACTTAAAGTCTGAAATGTTGCATCATTCTAGATCATAAGTATTTCTCTGTCTAAACATAACATCATTTTTTATCTTCTAAGAAGTTTATTTTATGTCCATATGATAATTCTTCACTTTTCATCAGGTGATAGAGTGGACTTAGTTCCTGTATGCAAGCACAAATCACTGATTGAAACTTTGCTATTGAGGTATTTTCAAGTCAACATTTAGGTAGCATCTGATAACAAGAAATTAATCTTTTCACAAAATGATTCACAGTTGAGTAAACTTCCTATTTTTTTTTTTTTTTTTGTTTTAGCTGAAAAGCAGTATAATCTGTTAGATAATTTTATTATTTGCTAATCTCTAGTTTGATAATTACAAGACTGATTGCATGAGAGAAAGGCATGTTTTGTACTATAATATTTTGAAAATTTAATTTTACACAAGCTCCTTTGATTGACCTTACTGGTTAATGATGAACTTGGAGAAATTGTAAGACTATAAATCTCAAGATGGTTTTTATTATATCACCCACAAGTAAAAACTTCTTGATAACACTGGATTAAATTTTCATGGTATCATGCAGTAAAAGTTAAAACTAATCAAAGAGAGAAGGATATGGTTGCTGAAATAATTCAAATGTCCTAAAACATTGATGATTCCATGTGTCATCTTAATCAGCACTTTTTTTTTTTTTTTTTATCAATTCACATCAAGCAAGGCTTTGATCCCACCAAGATGCAAGGGACTACTGGGATTGAAAGAGGATGGAAAAGACTTTAGAAGGAACCAGAAACCCATCCTAAACTGTGAACAAGGGATAAACCTCTACTCCAGTTTGAACAAATTTGGGAGCAACAAGCAGAAAAGCAGGTCTATCTATTCTGCTGACTTCAACCTGATCTTTATGATTAAATACCAAGACCAAGGGAGGAGTGTGAAACTGGTAACTTGGCTTTAGCAATTAGTTAACACTGCTTCTGCTAAAAGAATAATAAAAAAAAAAATTTCAAACTATTAGTACAAAACATACCTTCTGTCAAGCAGTCATTCTTGTAATTGTAAAATTTGAGATTATTGATGATACTGTTTATCTAATTGAAGTATCATTGTAATTTGAAGATTTAAGACCATCATACTTAAAATTGTTTTTATTTTATGAACAATACAGGGTCAGTATTTGGGTGCAATATACAGAATTATAATATGTTCACTGGATGTGTAGGGAGCATAATGGTTAATGGTGCTGAAAGGTAAGTTCAAGTTCTGGCTGTGTCTTTTGTGTTCATTTCACAGAATCTATCTCTTCTCCTCTGAGCTATGAATTAAATAGCAGAACAGACAGTGCTCTCTAACCTTATGTGACTGCAAGTCTAGAATTGGATTTAAGCCAGCTGTGTATACATGTGCTGTGAAGCATGAAAATGGACTCTTAGCATTCAAGCATATTCATTAGAACTGATCCTATAACAGTTGTCTTGGACCCAAACTTGTAACAGAATTCTGGAAGAGATTTCAAGATGGTGGATCTGGATTTGTGCAATACCCTATTTTCTTTCTTTTTCCTTTTTTTTTTTTAGGGCTATGATGTCTCTTCATGACTTTCTACAATTTATCATCTGTGAATTACCATACTTCTTAGGAAATAGTTGAGTGATTTCTAGTTGCTTTCTCTATAGCGATTGAATTCAAAGTAGTTCTTCTCTTAGATTGGCTGCTATCCAAAGTTAGAGAGTACAGTCTATCCTGCTATTTAATCCATAATTGGGTGAGAAAAGATGGATTCATGCCTTTTTTAATGTCATTAGTGTGAAAGTGAATATACCAGATAACACTGGAATTTGGACTCAGCTGATGCAAAATGGCTTCAAGTGAATGAATCCTTTAGGCTTTAAATAAGACAATGCTTCATCATCCACTAATGACTGGCACTATATAATCATAAAGCATTTTACCAAATAAAAAACTTACCACTTTCAGCAAAAAAAAAAAAAAAAAAGTTAAAAGGGTAGCACATATAATTAGAAGAGAAAATAATGATATAATCAAAATGTTGAATTTCCACAGTACCAAAAACAAAAGGTTTGGAAGGAAACTCCTATCAATATTAAAAATAGCTTTAACAGTTAGTGCAGTTAAGTCTAATTTGCTGAAAAACTGTTTTCAGAAAAAGATTTTATAACTTTCAACTTAGAGTAATACTGTTTAGCCAATGAATGCTGAATGTTTCTTCAATGGAGACAGTTGATCTAGACACCATTACTGATTCTCCTTTCTGCACCAATAATTGTTAAATTACCTGCACATGCTTAGTCATTTAAAAAAAATCCATTTATGAATATACTGTTCCTTGAAAGGAAACATCATTATCTCTTGGGATGGATAGCATAAAAAAATATGTATGTGAAGATCTGGGATTATAAACTGAATGTGGAGAAATAGTTTATTACAGCAGGGGGTGTGGTATTATCTACTGGGAAAAGAAACAGAAGTTTTAAATAGAAAGTTCGCTGAATATGGTGATTGAATACAATTATAAATTTGAATTTCACAAACCATTTCAGACTGTCATGAATTTTATTTTATTTTTTTTATTTATTTATTTTTTTTTGTTTTTTGCAAAAATTTGTTTTTAATTTTTAATGATCAAGAAATTATCAAATTTGGGACCAACAAGCAGAAAAGCAGGTCCATCCATTCTACTGACTTGAACCTGATCTTTGCGATTTAACACCAAGTTTTGACCTCCATTAAACAATTGCTTATCTTTTGTTAAAGGCAAGGTGTCTATTATTTATCTACAAAGGGCTGTTAAAGGTAACCATTAATTCCACGTCATCTGAAGAGATCAGGCAGGAAGAGAGAGAAAGAGAGAAAAGTGTTAATTGAAGACAGTTGAGAAGTGAATAGAAATTGTATTATAAGAGTGAATTGCTGTGTGAGTGCTAGAGAGGGAGGGGAAGAGGTCATTAATGACAAACCAGAGAGAAATTTGAATTAGATGTCATCTAGAACCAAGTGGCCTGCAAGACTGGACAAAGGAAGAGAGTAAATGCCAATGTAAGACAGTGTAAAGAGTTCACACAGGCTGGTTCTTTGACTGACCTGACTGGTTAACAACAGGGTTTGATGAACTTAGAGAAATTATCAGATGAAGACTTTACAGACATTGTTGGAACATGTTCATTTAGACAGTACACTTGTTTTAGAATTATAGATGAGAGAAGATTGATTAGTTTATTACTTAATTGCATTTTGTCTAGATCTTCATCAGGTATAATTTATAATGTTTTGGTATAGAAATTTTTTTTTTTTTTCTAATTATAGAAAAAGTTAATTATTTGCAATTTGATTAATTTCCATGGTAAACTGTTGAAAAAGGAGAATATATCTCTACTTAGATACTTACAATCAAGTACCAGTTCTTGTCAGATGACTGAAGTTAAGCATCATTGAACTTGATTGGTACTTGTTTGGGTAACCGCTTAGGTAGCTATATGCAGCTTTGTGCTATTCTAAGCAAAATTTAAATATATTCTTCATTTAAAGAGATGATTTCAATTTTTAAATAATTTCATCCCCAGCAGGGTAGTAAATCCACTAAGAAAGAAGGGGGTTACTGAGTGTGAAAGAAAAAGAAAACATTATTAAAGAGTGAGAACAATAAAAGAGTAAACAAGAAGACGATAACGATTAACATTGCATAATTACGAAAAATAACGATATTAGTATTAATTTTTTTACTTGCTTTTTACTATTCTTTTTTCTGTCACTATTCTATGACCATTACAGAAACAGCATAGACCAGAAATAAGCACTAAATCACTGGTGAGATTTAAGCCTGGATTCCTTATCTTTGGGAGCTTGTCTTCTGTGATATTACCAAGTTTGGCCATTACTGGTAGACATTATTCAAATAAGCCATAAATCTATAGTCCTTATTTCTTTGATCATTGCTCTGCTGTCATCCTGTTTCTTTATATATACTAGTCATATTAGATATAATGGTCAGAAATTCTTAGTTGCTGCATTGTCATTATTATTCATTTTTGACTAATCTTTCATCTTATTTATGTTTCTTTTATTGCAACTTATAATTCTATGACAGTTAAGGATAAACTGCCAATCAAAATGGCTATTTCACTTAAGAATTTCGTAGATGTGGAATATATTTTTATTATAATCTTCCTTGTCTGTTCGTTTAATCCAGTGATGACCATAAAGAGTGAGTATTATTATACAGTGAAAATTTTGGTTCAAAATTCAGTTCCCATATGATCACTGAAGTTAAGCAGTAGCAAGCCTGGTCAGTATCTAGATGAGTGACTGCTTGGGAATTCCAGGTACTGTAAGCTTGGATATGTGGGTAATGATAATGGTTTGGAATTGTTAATTGGAGAGCAGAGTTCAAATACCAGTTGGGTTTGTTAAATTCACTTATGTGCAAATATCCTTGGGAAAGGTATAAATCGATATTTTCTCCTTAATTAGTAAGACTTGTATCACTAAGCTATTATTATTGCAAAAAAAAATAATCCTTAGAATCTAAAAAATATTTTCTGGCTTTAAATAACCTGCAAAGGGTTGATAATCTGTAAAAAACTAACCAATCAATCAAATACTTATCAGCTACACAGGCATGTCTTTTATTGTTATTTACATTCTTTGGAATATAAATGTATAGAAAGTTTTGTGGCCACAAAGTGAGATATAAGTTTATATATTGATTGTAATATGGAATTGATCCCCCACTTTATAATTTCTTTATCAAATTCTGATTAAGTATGAAAGTACCTCTTCTGCCCCAGTTATGAGTTAATTAGTAAGACTTGTATCACTAAACCATTATTATTTCAAAAAAGAAAAATTCTTATAATCTAGCTTGAAATAACCTGAGAACTGTAGATAAGCTGTAGTAAATGAATCAATCTGTAAACCATCCACATGGAACCTATTTACTATGTTTGATAAGGTCTTACTATATAGAAAATGTACTAATTTAACTGGACTTAATAAAATCTTAGACAAGGTTATATTTTTGGTGCTGTAAGTTCCTTCTTGGTGTCTTGGAAGAATTGCACATTTCCTATGCAACTATAAATGGATACTTTACTACAGAGTAAAATATTAAAAACAAAAAATAGGGCTAATAGCCATTTAAGTATGAATAACATTTTGTCTTATTAGTAAACCATAATTACCTTTCACTTTACCATCTTGACATTTAGTTAACACAATTCTGCTACTGTATGAATGTGAACAGTTGAGACATTCTTGAATGTATTCATCACAGTGTTATATATGTGGTTGTTGGTGCTACATGTGCAATTTTTCTATGTCATTCATTATCATCATCATCATCTCCATGACTGGCTGTGGTTGAAGGTCGCTGAGCACCTGACCAGCTCCCTCCACATATCTCTGTTGTGTGCCAGTATCTGGGTTGAAAATTGGAAGGGTGTTCATTCATATGTAGTTTATATTGGGCAAGTAAACCTGGCAGAGCTTCTCTACAGGTCAATGCACTGATGAGTAAATAACTCTTTCTATTCTATAGATATTTGAAATTACAATATTGATGTTTGGGGGGATTTTGGCTTCCTTCTTTGTTATTAAATTGTATTTTTTGAATTTTCATCTTCAGGTACTTGTCATCATGCAAATGTTTCCACTGTAAAATGTTTAATATGTAAGGGTAAAAAAAGTAGGTGTTTAGCATGTATATTTTTCTCTAGATTGCTTTATCCTGTATCAGTTAAGTGTTGACATAAATAATTTTATACTTGGTGGATTCCAGTTATCAGCTATGTTCTCATTATGAATTACCAAGACGAAACAAGGATAGTGTAATAGTACTAAAAATTTCACAATTATGCAAATATATCAACTGTCGTGGTCAGGTTAGCTTGTACCATATATATTTATACAGAGATGATAATGAGTTATATAGAGAATAATGCTGCCATATATGGATGGTTTGGTGTGCCTGCTATCTATCTGGAGCTCCTTGATAAAGTCCAAAGAGGAATCAGCAATATTATTAGCCCTGTTCTGGTGTCTCGGCTTCAGTCACTTTCCCACCACCAAAGGTTTCCTCTCTTTGCCTTTTCTATGAATAATTTCATGGTAATTGTTTGAACGCTTCACTATGGTGACTAGACTGTTTGAATTTAAGCACAGCACTAGACTGACAACAAGGTCTTAGCAATTTACAGTTGAGCTGACTAGATGTAACTGTAAATTCTATGCTAACAGTTTCTTTTCTCAAACTTCTTACTTGAAACTCCCTTCCAGATTTCCAGCCAACTTTAATCTGCAAAAAATTAAATGCAACGTCAACTGCTCTCTGCTGTGCTCTTGAATACTATTCCTCTGTTCTTGCTCCTTAGCAATGGTCCGCTTTCTAATTCTTTCACACCCAGTAACCCCCTGTGTCTCTGGCTTTACTGTCTTGCTTGGGGTGAACATGATTAAAAAAAAAAAAAAAAATGTCTCTCCTAACAAAGAGACATTTTTTTTTTTTTTTTTTTTTTTTTTAATCATGTATGAAGCAGTACTGAAAATTTCTCAGCCTGATTTATTTCTCCAAATCTGGTAAAACATCAGAATTAAGTTTTTCCGTGAATCTTGGCAAAGATCGTCCTTTTTCGAACACTGTAGATTGGTGCTACAAAAACACAAACAAGGAACTGTACTAGATAACAGAAACCACATCACTTGAGGACTGTCAACAGCAGCAGCAGCAGCAGCAGCTAAAATGGATATCACCTGCATCTCAGAAAAAATAATGACATAGTCAATATGTTGACGTTCCACTCTACTTCAAATAAATGATTAGGAAGGAAGCTCAATACTGGAAAGAATGATAACAGCTACTGGACTTGAGAAATCTATTTTCCTGAAAAATTGTTCAAGTACTGCTTTCAGTTAAAATGTATAAAACATTTTAACTGAAAGCAGTAATGGATGTTTGGTCATTGAATGCCAGATGTTTCCTTATAAGGAAACTACTAATATTACCATTACCATTAGATTTGGTGAGATTGTTTCTCATTATGTTAAAGCAATTTTTGATGGGTATATTTGGATCTAAGGATTTAACATCTAAACTTGTCATAGACTAGATAATGGCAAGCCTAGATGTCAGATACTTATATACAAATATACCTGTCAAAAAAGCCTAGCCAGACCACAGCTTGCTTGCCACATGCATCTCTTTGACCGTTGATATGCAGCTCATGGAAATATGTTGGCTGAGCTCCATTTTTCATCACTGTTAATATAAAAGGTAAATAAGAAAAAAAAATTCAAGTTATATAATTATTTACTGGGTATGAATTGAGACCTCATTGGATTAAAATGTAAGTTTAATGTTCATGGTTAGTAAAACCGTTTAAGAATTTAAATCTTAATTTTAATGCTAGATTTGAGTGAGGGGTTGTTCTTTAGTATTTGCTGAAACCAATACAAATTAACAATTTAAAAAACTGCATATATGAATAAATATTATTGCATACATGTATTTCTTAAAATTTATATAAAAACTTTGTGACAAAATATGTTTGTAACAAAAATATATATGCAAATTTTGTTCATGTCTTGCAGCTCTCAGACATCTGAACTTTATCATATGTAGCTCTTAGATTCAGCAAGTTCAGACACACCTGTTATAAGCAGTCATGCGTCAAAAACAATGGGCGAGTCCATTATTATCTGTGTGTATTGTCACTGATTTTTTAAAAATCTCAAATTGTATGCATTTTTTTCTCATAATGGTAACTAATTTTTTTAAATTTACCTTGTTTATAATTTCAGATATTAGATACGTATTTAATTGCAATTTCTTTTTTCTTTTTTAATAGTTATTACATAAATTAATATGTAATGATAGTAATCATTTTTTTTACTAATGTTCACTCCATACAAGGCCCAAGAACCACTCAAAGTAGAGGGTTACTGTGTGATGTATGAGTGTAAGAAAAGGCAAGAAGTGTAATTCATGAGGTTTTTTAGGAAAGATAATAGTTAATGCTAGACTTGAATAGGGTCAAGATTGTAGTGATTGGAAAAATATCCTGCCAGGATTCTGTTCCACAAAGCAGTAGTTCTTGGGAAGAATTACTAATGGAATATGAAGGGAATAAGAATGTTTCATCTTTTGTGTATGTGGCATAGCAAATTCCAGTTGCAAAGGTCAGGGCTCTGTTGGGACCAAGGAAGATAGCTTGTCAAAAACCATGCCATGAAAATAGTGATAGAGTTGTGAGAGGCTTGTGACATTTCATCTGTGTAAAAGGGGACCTTCATTGATTAAGCTAAGTTGATAAATATTTTAAATGTTGATTTTCAAGACTTTAAAAAAAGTGTTGCATGAATATCAAAATTAACCAGTTTTAAATAAAATTAAGTTTCTTTGTCTATGTTGCTGAGATGAGGTATTATTTACATTATTTACATTATTCGGACTATTGTCCTCATCTTTGTTGCCATATTTATCACAACGTTTCGGCCGTTGTATGCTCCGGCCTTCTTCAGGTGGTTGGACTGTCGAACTGAACCCTTTATTTCGCTCACTGGGGTAGACTGTTCTAGTTCCACGTGCCATGTTTGATGGATGGATGTACGCTATCCCGTGCAGCTGCGGAAAGGAATATAAAGGAGAGACAGGCTGCCCTCTCAAGGTAAGGCTTCAAGAACACCAGAAGGCTGTAACTCGAGGGGAAGTAGAAAAATCAGGCGTGGCTGACCACATATGGAGAGAGAAGGGAGATCACCACCCTCTGTGGGATCATGTTGAGATCATAGACAGGGAACGCCATTGGAAAATTCGTAAACTTAAGGAATCAGCACATATGCTAGGCCACAAAAATCTCCTGAGCCGACCAAGCATAGAAATAAATACAATATGGGAACCAGTAATAAGGAGTGCCAGAGAAAAGCAATGATAACAACAAAGTTGCAATATGAGCTCTGGTAAAAACATGCAATGATAACAGCAAAAAATTGCAATATGAGCACTGGTAAAAATGGTTGCTGAAGACATTAGGTTTATAATACCCAGAAATTCATACCCAGATGTCCTCAAGGACACAGTGGATAAAGGCGTTGGTTAGATCCAGTGACAAGACCCAAAGAGTGTGAGTTCAATACCCGGTTAAGGCAGTGGAGAACTTTCAGAGGGAAAATTAACAGGTGATAACTGATAGCTGACATCCATCAAACATTTGCACGTGGAACTAGAACAGTCTACCCCAGTGATCGAAATAAAGGGTTCAGTTCGACATTCCAACCACCTGAAGAAGGCCGGAGCGTACAACGGCCAAAACGTTGTGATAAATAAATATGGCGACAAAGATGAGGACAATAGTCCGAATAATGTAAATAATGTATTAAGTTTCTTTGTTTCAATTTTTTTTTTTTTTATTTTTCAAGTTTGAATTTTGATATATCTTAAATAATTAAAAAGACAGATTTAGTTTGCTAAATGTTGCTAAAACATTATATTCCCTGATTGGAATTTATTAATGGATTATGAAGGGAATGAGGATGATTCATTTGTGTGTATGTGGCATGGTGGGTCCCAGCTGCAAAGGTCAGGGCTGGTGGAAAGAAGAAATGTAGCTCATTGGAGCACTTGCCATGCTTGTAACATCCCATCTGTAGGAAAGGGGTTGTATGGTGGAAAATAATTCATCACCCACAAGGCCACATAGACACTTTTAAACTCTATCAAGCCTATGTATAAGCAATATTTTGGAGGGCTTTTGTAAAGGGTATAGCAGGGAGAGTCAGATACTTACTGGAGCAGTACAATGAACCAACCATTTCCCCAGCATGTTTAGCAATGGATAGAATTATGAAATGAGTCTATGTGAACTTATAGATTTTTGTCAGCTTACATAAACAAATACCTGCAAAATATCAGTCTGAGAATGAGCCTGAATAATAATTTTTTATGTACCTGTTGCAGGATTTTGGTTGCTATGAAATAGTTGACTTTAATTCTGTTGAGATGATAGTGGGCAAATATATAAGATCTTATTAAGTATTGATATGTCATAGTAACTGAACAATTTTGGGTTTTGTTTTTCTTTTAATCATTAGATGTCATTTGGTGGTTTTAAGCGTTTTGAATAATTGATAAATGTTCTGTAAGTTCAATCAGAGCACAAAACCCGAGACAGGTTGAGGCTCAACAGAGAGTAAACGCTGACTGAATTGTTATGATTAAAAACAGGGTTAGAATTAATTTGAATAAGCTAAAATTAAAATATGTGTCATTACAAAAATTGTATTTATAAACTGATCCCCACTTTTTTTAAACTGATTTATTGAATAATTCTAATTGAGAATCTCAATTTTTAGAACAAGATGACAGCATTAATAAACTATTATTTTGGGAAAAAATGTTTCATTTTTCAGACAATTTGTTTTTAATATAGTAACACAGAAACTGAGGCAACTTGTAGTACCCAAATGGAGGCTAGCACCTCTGCCAGATGTATGAGTTGACAATTGGACTCATTTTGAGCTCAGAAGGGCATAAAGATAATCAAGATTGACGTATAAACACGTCTGTAGCTGGTTTTTGAATGTTATGTTTTGGATGTGTTTATTTGTTATTTGTCAGCAAAAGACACTTTTGGTAAAAACGTTATATACGTGTCAACACTGGGGAAGGAGTTAAAATGATCTTTCTTTTGATCAGGATTATAAAATTTTTTTTTTCTAAAATAAAGATGATTCTGATTTTTTTTGTCTAAATTTCCAGGAGGAGGAATTGTCATATTTTGGTCTTTTGGGATTAGTATCATCATCTTGGTCATAATAGTTAAAAAAAAAATTTGGTTGTAACTTATGGCCATGAGATATTTGTCATATTTTGTAACCTTCTGGAGATTGAATAAATGATTCAGTCTAAAATTCTTAAAAGTAATATGACAAATCTCAAGAACGCTAGTGGATGACTGAAATGTGACCATAGCAACTAAGATGAGGATACTTCTAAATAGATTTGGATAATAATATCATCATCTCATCATTTAAAGAATTTCTTTTTTTTAAGTTAGATTTTCTTGAAGACATTAACGCTAATGCCATGGTAATGGCTTATAATTCTTTTTCATTTTATTGTATATCAGATGTTTTGCTTTGTCACCTATTGGCATTGAGTTAATATTAAATTGGTCTTGTTTATTCTCCCAGTGTTGTGAACATCCTCTATTTCATATTCCTTATTCCTTACCATGTTGTTCGCTACCCTCAGCTGATAATAATGCCTTAACTCTTTCTTGGTGCTCTGTAGTGCATTTACCATCATCACGGTGTTTGTCAGATCTCTGCAATGATGGTACATTTACCATGGAGACAAATAAAATTTCAATTCAGCCCACATTTTCAAATTTTATTTGGATCTTTATCTAAAGCAGTTGTGGTATAACTAATATTGTGCATTGGGTGGGGACTTTAGCTAGATATTCTTTCTGTGATCAGTAGTTTTGTTGTAGGTACCATTTATAGATGCTCTTCCCTTTGACTAATGTATTGACTTTTTACCTCAGTCTTTTTCACTCATCACTGATATGAACTTTGTCTTTAGAATGAATCATTTTGCTTCCCAGTTTCATTACATTACCAAAAGTTTACTTATATTTTTTTTTTTTGGTCACCTGTTGGTCTAACTTCTCTAAATGACATTCAGTTCATCTGACTACTCTTTTATTTTTCTCTCTTCATTTTTTACTGACATTTTGAATTTTATTTTATTGTCCCTAAAGCTTAGACCTGGAACTGTTATATTATTATTATTCGTTCTCAGCATTTAGCATGTGTGTGTGTGTGTGTGTGTATGAAAAATTCTTTCATTACTCAATTCCGTCAACATATTGTTGTTAGTGCTGCCCTTCTCGCCAATGCTACCTTCTTCTCCTCTTATGCCCCACCATCATCCTTACTGCTGCTGCATGTCTACTCTAGCAACAGAGCACATGATGAGGACTTACGTATATGTCTGTCATCATGACGATGGTAGCGTTCACTTCAATCAACACACACATACACACTTCCTTACCTATTGTGGACCTGAATTGCAACTGCTACTTCCTATTAATGCACATGCACACGCACGCACTGTATCGGCAGGCTTGTTTAATTCAACACTTTTTTTTTTTTTTTTTGACTCTTAAAAAAAAAAAAAAATCTCTTTCCTTCGCCTCCAACGAAAAGTTATTGAAAAAAATGTCACTAACAGCAGAAGTGGTAAATGCTAGAAGGTAGTGGCAGTGGTCTGACTTTGACTTGAAGTAGGATAAACGGGCGATCGCGTTGAGACCCCACCTCCCCGTTCTTTGGAAGAAAATAAAGATAAAGAAAACGCTGCCTTAGGTCACCCCAACCATGCCAAGCAAATGTTGCTTGAGAGAGAGAAAGAAAGAGAGGTGTGTGTGTTGAATTGTAGGCATCATAAACTATACTGCCATTATCTTTTCTGCTGCTATCCTATCTCTCTCTTTCTCTCGTGTCCCCGTGTGTGTAAAAAAACGTGTTCTTGATATTTTATTGTTTTTTTCAGTTGTTGTGTAATGCAAACACTTACCCACATATATTGCTTTTAGTTTTTAGCTTTAGCGTTTTTAGTTTTTTTTTTTTTACTAGTACATTTTACAACACCTAACTTATACAAATTTTCAGCTTAGAACTTCATTTTTTTAACATTGTAATTAATAATAATTCAATTCCCTTTTTCTTGTTTTCTTTTTTTTGTAATTGCTTTTTTTTCTTCTTCTCTTGGCAATACATACATTCTAAACTTTATGTCTGACTTTTTTGAGTTTTGACTAAACAAAAGCAGGCTACATGTAACGACTACAGATATCGGTGCCAGTTCAAAGAAATCGGGTTTCGTTTGCATTATTGAGCTTTCTTTGCAGTAGTTACGACTTTCTTGGAGGAAATGCTCTCTAGTAGCACGTGCGTGTGCCAATGTAATTTAACAGGCGAGCGGAAAAAATAGTATATTTTGAATTGAATTATATTATTCTTTTTGAAAATCATGTCTTCGTTTGTAAACAATTCTAAGTTGAAGAACAAGCCAATTTTAATTTAGTCTTTTTGGTTGTTATTGCATGTGTGTGTGTGTGTGTGGTAGTAGTAGTAGTAGTAGCAGCAGCAGCAGCACCAGCACCGAACAACTGTTTTCGCGAGAACTGAAGTCGTCAATCCTCTCCAAAAGAAAAGTCTTGTCTTTTTTCTGATAACACATACACTATATATTCTTTGTTTTTATTTGTTGAACTTATTTTTTTATTTCCTTTTAATTTTGTAAAACGAAAGTCTACACAATGTTTGGAGGTAATTAACACGTTCAATCAGAAGACAAAACAAAATTATTTTTACTTTGTTTTTTAGTCACTGCTGCTGCAATAATCAGTATTTATTACGATTTTAAAAATGATCTCTACCTACATTCATATTCTAGTATGCAGAGCCAAAAATAAATAATAAAGATATGAATGACGATGAAATAGAAGACTTTTTTTTTTTGCAATAATTAAAATGCCTTTTTTCTACAGAATTAATTTACATTACGTATGTAAATCTTTCAAGAAAAATTGCTATTTCATGATTATATTTTTTTTTGTAAACTTTCTGTGTCGGTGACGAGGCAATCGTTTTACTTTTCTCCACTGTTATAGCAATTTAAGAGAACGAAACATGCAGAGTAAAAAACACAAAAAAAAGAATCGCGTATTGAGTTAAGGTTATAATAACCCTCTTTTTAAGCGATCATATGTCTGTCTGTCTTCTCTTCTTAATGCATATGATCCTCTCCAACGTGTATGTGTACATATTGAAGCCGTCCCACTATTTTGCTCTATTACTTAAGTTATTATATATATATATATATACACTATATTTCTTTTATTTCTTCTTCCCCACTTCTTTTTTTTTTATCTCCCTCACTCCCTCCTAGTGAATTATGAGCTGAAGGAAGTCACCATGTTCGCTTTCCTGCTTCAGATGAAGCAGCAGCAGCAGCAGCTGTAGTAGTCCACATGTAGACGAGAGACGAAACTAGGCCACTTTTCTTGCTTTGTATATGTTATTTTATTTCATTTTTAATCTTTTTTTTTTTTTCACTCTGAAATAATTACGTGCCTTTATAGTCTGAGGGACAGAGGTAGGGGTCAGATTTCAGGACACCGTCCGTTTTTTTTTTTTATTCTATCTTACAAATAATTATTGGTAGTTTTAAGTTTCCAATTGGAAACTCGCACTTAACTCCATATTGTCATGATTCCATATTTCGTGCATGTGTGCCTAATGATGTGGATATGATGTTTTAGAGACTTTTTTTTTATTTGTTTATTTATTTATTATTACTACCACCTCTCTAAGAGAAGAATTCAACTTTACTCTTGTTTGAGAATGATTTTCTTTTACAAAATAAAAAAAAAAATTATATGTCAGTATCTGAATTTCATGGTTTTTCTCTCTTTTTGAACTGGAGTGGGGTGGAAGAAATAGGTTAAGGGCTTCATTGGTACACAAATTAATATCAGTGTGTCCGCATACAACAGTTTTTCAAAAAAAAAATCGACTGAAAAAAAAATGTCATTTTTTTTTTTTACTGTCAAACAAAAGGTAAAAAAAAAAAAAAAATCAAACTTCTCTCTAAAAATCGAACCCGCCCACATTTTTTTTTAAAATCGATCCTTTGCTTTTTAATTTCATAAACAGAAACTTCACAACATTTTTTTATTCCAAGTATAAAAAAAATAAAATAGCAGTTTTACTTTATCACCCACAGCATTTTTATAATTTTATTTATTTATTTTTTATAATTTTTTAAACTACCTTATTTCATCAAATGATTTACCCTCATAATACTTGGATAAAACTAAAAGTAGTAAAAAAGCGTAAATATGGTAATGGAAAAATTATCACCACCTTCTTTTGTTCATTTTTCTGTTTTCGTTTCTTTTTTTTTCTTTTTTTTAAACAAAAAACTTATGTAGGTTAGATTGAAAATGATACTCCTGTCAATTTAATTTCTTATTTTATAAAATTGTTGTCCTATTTAAAAAAAAAAATAATGATTTTATTTTATGATAATTTTTGTACACACAGTAAACCCTGAACCGTTTTTTCAAAGTGAAGGTTGAAGGCGTCTTCCAATTAAATTGATTTTTCTGCATCCAGAAGGAGCTTTTCCTTTGGGAGAGGTAGATATTTAGGTGGCAGACTACCAGATTTATTTCACCCTCTCCAGTTAAAACGCTATATAAATTTTGTTGTTAATTGAAAATTTGATGGATAAACGAAGAATTCTAACAGAGGAGATAATTTACAAAATCTTGCTTGATTTACAAATTTACAAATGATCTTGCTTTCAAAGTATCTATAGCTAATTAAAAAAAAAAAAAAAATAGTGATTGATTCTCAGACCTTGCAGAAGGCTAGTGATGTTATCTCCATAGTTGTTCAAAACTAAAGCAACCAGTCATGGGTGTTCCTACCACATTTTTTTTTTTTTAACACAGTAGAAAACTGTTCTCTTCAACAAGCAGATTCCCATGCGCCACAATTACTATTAATTTTACTCATATTTCTCTGAAATTGAAGGTGGCAGTCAGGTGTTACAGGTGGTGAGATTCATTTTTTACGTTTTGGGGGATTGTTTCTTTCTTTTTTTTTTTTTTTTTTTGGGACTGACTGAACAATACAAAAGGCTATATATGAAGCTTAAAACTTCTCTTGCTCAGGAAAATAGTAATTCCTCATTGTTGTGTTTTTAATTATTTTTTTATTGAAGAGATGTTTATTAAAAACCTTGACTAGCAGGAAAATAGTTATAGGTACATCAGTAAATATACCCAGCCTAATGCTAGTGTGCAATTAAATACTTTTTATTTACTATATTCATTTTTCCTTAAAAAAACCCAAAAAACACAGGATATGTCATTTGAAATCCAGTCGGAGTCGCTACATTCACTTGTGTGTGGGGCACTTCAGCATAGTGTACAGTAATGGTTAGCAATTGTGTCTCGCTAGATCAATTATGACTGAATAATGAGTTCGATCCTCACTGGATGCCCCATATTTTCAGGCTTGTGCCATGTCTAAGCTGTGCTTAGAAAATCACTACTGATATGAAATGCCCTTAAGAAAGGTATGACTCAATCTCCTCCTCCCCACTCTTAGTTAAATAGTAGATCTTCTTGTGTCTGTAAAAATCATTTGTTATTCTCAAAAAATTGTAAATGTAATATTCACTTGCAAAAAAAAAAAAAAAAAAAAAAGAATTGCAATCCAAAATATGTTTTGGCTTTAAATAGCACACAAATGGTTGATAAGCTGTATAAAAAACAACAAATAAACAGATCAATCAAAAATGTAGAGCTTATAGCCTCATTTCAGTTTTTCATGTACAAAATAATTATATTTAGTTATTTAGCATTTGTGATGGGGAGGCACAGTAGGGCAATTCATAGTGGCTTGGATTGAGGAATCAGAGCCGAGTTTGAATTCCAGTCAAATCCATTACATTCACTTACATGCTAATACCCTTGGGAAAGGTATGTATCCTCTTTTCCCACCAGCTATGGGTAAATAGCAGTACAAACTGGTTCTATAGCCTTGGATGGCAACTGATCTACCACAGAAAGAAATTTCAACCTACCGTGGAGAAAAAATCTGCCTCATCAGTTATGTGTCAAAAGATACATGATCGCCTAAGCATGTATCACGCATGGCACATAACTGATTGAGTTTGAATTCCAGTACAGTTTGTTACATTCACTTATGTGAAAATACCCTTGGGGAAAGGTATGAATCCATTTCTCACCCCCAGCTGTGAGTAAATAGCAGGACAGACTGGGTTCTATAGCCTTGGATGGCAATTGGACTAGGAGAAGGATAACTCTGAATTCAAAACCTCCAACAATCAGTTAAATCACCTCACCAAACCACAATTAGCCAAGTGTGAGTATGGCTATACCCCTAAAGACATAGTCACTCATAGAGCAGTTCCCCCAACAGGAGTGAGAAGACCCTGGATTTGGATTCTAGAAGATTTTCTTTTTAATTACTTATATGAATTCGTAGTAAGGACTTTTTGTGGTTAAAATATTAATTTTGTACAATTCTTTATTATGAGTGCATTTATGTTACTTTAAAATAATAATGATTCTATATAGCTTATTTAATGCCAGAAACAAATTCAGATATGAAATTTTATCTCTTTCAAAAGTCATCTAATCAGCTGGTAAAGAAAGTTGGAAAGGCACACTTTTATTGCTTGTAATTTTATCAGATTAGTTCTAGTATGAAATGGTAACATGGAAATTGTTAAAATAATATGCTAGTGTTGCATAAACATTCAGCCGGTAGTGTGATAACTATTTCCACCTGTTACATAAACTGGTTTGTCAGTGTATGTGCCTGAAGCCTAGTTCTCTCTGCTTGAACTTTTCTTTTATTCCATTATTTATTTGCTTGACAATCTGTCGGTTCCTAAATATATTGTTTCTTGATATACTATATGTGTGGAAGAGCAGGGTCCATCTGGGTTATGACTCATTTTCAAAAGTTGTCTGTGAGTGGGATGGATTTTGCAAGTCCTTTTTTTGTTATTCATTTATATGCTTGTAAAATCAGCTATAGTAACATGATATAAACATCTAATACTTTTAGTACTATTTTTTTTTTTTTTTAAATAACTGTTACTAACAGTGCAGTAATGTAAGGATTGGTTGTATTCATCTGGTAGAGATATTTACTGTTTGTTTATGCTGGTTGGAGTAGTTTAATTTTACATATGTGTTGTAGCCATGTTAAAGAATCCTAGCAGTTTGGTTTAAAATCTGGCTATTTTGTTAACAAAAGTTATTTTAAGCCAATAACCTGGATAAGTTATGTGTCTTAGAATCTCACACTCTTATAAAGACATGTTTAAGTCTGCATAAAACAATGCTGGAATAAATACATTCAGGAAATAACTCTGGCTCAAATTTATTTAAAAGCAATGTCCAATTAATATTTTTTACATTGATTAAAAATTCATTTTAAAAGCTTAGCTCAAGCATCGCAAACAATGGATAGCTATTAAGGTGTTGAGTAAGATCAGTTTCGGTTGTGTATTTGTAAAAGTTTCTGGACAAAGCCTTAAAAATAAAAAATAAATGCACCATATATTATTTAAATTTGGTCACCTTCTCTTTTGAGAAATAGTCTATCACAGTAACCCCAAAGGCTTACAGCCACACCACATTGAAACACTGGTTCCTGCACAATCACCAATGTTAAGCAATGTCAAGCCTGGTCAGTACCTAGATAGGAGACTGCTTGGGAATACCAGGTGCTGTAAAGTTGGATGTGTGGATGATGTAATAGATAATGGCTTGGAATTGTTAATCAGAGAGCCAAGTTCCAGTTCCAGTTAGGTTTGTTGTATTCACTTATGTACAAATGCTCTTGGAAAAGGTAAGAATCTACTTTGGCTTCCAGCTATGGGTTAATTAGTAAGACTTGTATCATTAAACAATTATTACCTCCAAAAAAGTATTACAATTTATTTTCTGGCTTTAAATATCTTGCAAAGGGTTGATAAGCCATAAGAAACAGTCAATCAATTAAGCATCACAAGCAATGGGTAGCCATTATGGTTTTAACTTAGAACAGTTTTGATTGTGTACTTGTAAAATATTGTATGGGAAAGTTTCTGGACAAAGCCTTAAAAATAAATACACCATTAATATTTCATATATAACTTAAATTTGGGCACCTTCACTTTTATGAAATAGTCCCTTTGGGAGCATACACAGAAACTCCAACACTTTTTGCATATCTAAAAATCACCATGGAAGTCCTCTTGTTGACACCCATCCAATACTGCCTAGTCTATTGTCTTGAAATAACACTTGTTTAGCTTGTTTATTTTATGGAACACAACAGTGTTTTGAGAGTTTCTTTAGTAGATTTACTTAGTTTCCCACAAAATTTGATGCAGGCATATAGCTTGAATTTTTCAGTCATCATAAGGGTCACAGAGCTGTTCCAAAACAATCTTATAAAATTGTGTGCAATAATTGAACACAAGTAAATAGCATGAAGTCTATTGCTAGACTGACTCAGTAGGCTGGGTGCCACTTAGTGTTAATTGTTCATGAGTTTCCATGCACAATCATAACATGTACAGTCCAGGAGCTTTCTGTTACTACTTTGTAAAAAAAAAACTGTTTTCTTATTTGCCACTAACACATGAATAGTTTCTAAGAGTAAGTATTTTGGTTATTTCATTTGTATTAAGTATTATTTTAATTATTAAGTAATTTGTAATACTTGTTCAAAAATATGTACTTTTTCGATGTCCTATATCAAATATTATAGTTGTAGACTTAAATTTTTAATGTCATTTTTTGATGGATTTTGCAAGGGCTGACTATTAATCGTTTTCAAACTCTTTATGTTGGTTATTCATAATATGCTTGGGACATTATTCTAGAACTAATAAAATGTTATTTAACATTAATCAACTGAAAGCTGGTTTTAATGCTGAATCTGATATATTGAAAAATACATAACTTGATTTAAAAACAATATGTAAACACCATAAAACCAGTGAAGTAGTTGTCAAAATCACACAAAATATATTCAGATTTCCCCCACCCCAAAAATGTATCTAAGATTTAATAACTCAACTGTTGAGAGACAGAGAAAAATAGTAGGTCTTCACTAGAACATTGTGAATAACCTATTAGTGAGTATAATAAAAAAAAAAAAAAAAATCATGCATTGCTATGAAAAGAGCATCAGTACTTCCAACAAATCTTTACTCTTTTCCAGCTTAGGTTGATGTATCTAGTCAATATTTGCCTAAAAAGAACTCTTAATTCAGTGATATAAATTTATATATATGATGGGGTGCCGAAAAATTCTTGTCTTGACCCAATTCCCCAAAATCAATATTCTGATGCTTGGTTATTGAAATACGTAATTTGGGAATTGAGTTAGGCCAAGAACTTTTTTGGCACCTAATCTATCTTGTGTGTGTGTATGTATGTATGTATATATATATATATATATATATATATATATAATTAGAAACAAGGAAGCATAAATTTAACATTTTACTTTTATTTAATATTTCCTATTTGTTCCTCATCCTATCATTCTGTCAGATTCTAATTCATCTCTCTCTCTCTCTCTCTCTCTCTCTCTATATATATATATATATATATATATATATATATAAAGGTTGGTGTAAAAATAATGACGTAATAATGTCGTTTTTTGATGTATTTTTTAACGTCAAAAAACAACATTATTACGTCATTATTTTTGCACCAACCTAATATATACACACACACACATATATATTTCATCTTAGATGAAATTTTTTCATCACCAATTATTATGTCAGCAAATTCTGCTTATCTCTGTTTGAATCAATACCACTTATACAGTGCTGTTAATAGTTATATATACAGTGATTTTATTTGTAAGGAGATGCAAGAAGCATAACAGCTAACAGTGTGGAAAAATTTGCAGTCTAGCTGAGTCAGTATTCACTTTGCACTGCTGTCCTTCAGAAAGACTTGAATCTATTTCTTCCCTTCACAGCTATAGGTAAATAGTAGTTCTGGGCTCTCCAGCCTTAGTTGGGAACCAATTTCAAAGATGTATAACTCATTTCAAATTCAGGAAATTGAACCTTCTTAAGGCAGCTGGATTCCAACATTGATGTTGTTTTAATATCTGTGCAGCCAGGCTGATTCCAAATGTATTGATCTTCTTTCCTTTGTACTATATCAGTGAGGTTGAAAATGGGGATTTTATTGACTGTTCATCCCAGGATTTCTATGTTTTGCCCAGGCTTGTGTCCTGGAAAGATTATTTCAATGTTGTCCCATCATCTTCAGAGACAGGAGATCAGTGATCTGAAACAGGAAAATTTCATTAGAAACAGAGAAAAGAGTGAAATGAACTGTTATGTAATATTGATCCTTCGATATAGCAGTGAATGCTAGACAATCTTCTCACAGTTAAAGAAGAGACTTGAGGCAACGGAAATGGTATTCTACAGATGAGTAACAAGAATACCATTGATTGAATTTGTGAGTAACGACAAAGTTTTAAGGAAAATAGAAACAAAAAGGACACTTGGACTTAGAATTGGTAAGAGAAAATTGTAATTTCTAGGGCACATGATGAGGAAAGAGGGCTTGGAGAATTTGACACTCACATGACATTGAAGAGAAGAGGGCTGGAGAAAAGCAGCAAATCACTTACCTAACAAGCTTGTACAAATGGTTGGCAGAACAGGGATTAGGAGAGATAGCAAAAAGACAAACTTTACTAAGAGCTACAAAGGACAGTAAGTTGTGGAGAGTCATGATTGCCCATGTCCTGAAGGGCTACAGAACATTGATGATGATATATCCATGTTGTTAGCTGTTAGTGTTATGTTTTCAGATTGTTTTTTTTTATACATTTAAGCGGCATAAGTTAATTCCATCTTGTTTTGTTTGTATTTTTGTATATTTTCCAAAATATCTTTCAATTGTTTGATACTAAAGTTGTTATACTCTATACCTTCTATTGATGCATTCTTGAAATGTAGTCATGATATGGTTGTCAATGACTAACTCTCAAATCTCATTAGTAATGCCTGATGCAAGTGTCATCATCTGATGAAAATTTTGTTGGAAGCACTGTTGATCTTTTCATAGAATTTTTTTTTTTTTTATACCCATTCTTATAGGTTATTTGAAATGTTCTAGGAAAGGCATACTGTGTTTTTTTTTTTTTTTTTTTTTTTTTTTGCTTCTCTGAACAATTCCATTATTAAATTTCATTTACATTTTTTTCTCAGGTAAATCTGAATATATGTTGGGTAACTTTGTTTACTGGTTTTAAAGTGTAGAGATATTTTTTGAAAGTTGATTTATTGAAAAAATTTTGCACTCAGAAAGTAAGTTCATTTCTATAGCTAAAATACACTGCACACACACACTCTACACAATAAACTGTGTTACTCTTATCCTTCATTTTTGTTTTTGACTGCATGATAATAAGGTAGTAGGAGCATGATGTCATTTGGTAGTGATATTAATTGAAGGGAATTAAGTAAACCATCCTATATAACACATGAAAACTCACTCTACACCTTTCTGACCATAGATCAATTAGATCTCATTTAAATATTCATGGAGACCTACCAAACCCTATTTGTAACATACTTGTTGACAACACAAATATAATAGCATCATCTACATGCAAAAAAAAGGCTAAAAATAATGGAAGCCTTTTTAATAAAAACAAAAAACCAACACTCAATAATATCAACTATGAACATGGACACAATATCTTGAACATGTTTTGAAAAATGAATACATTATATAAATACATACATACATGCAACAAACTATTTCTTATTTAACAGTTAAAATCTTTCATCCTTGAAAATGGCTAAATGTATAGCCAAAAGTGCTTGGAAAAAAAAAAGAACATTTGAACAGTTTTTATATAATTTATCACCTGAAAAGAAAAAAATTATTAGATTGTATGAGAAATTGTATATAAAAAAAAAAACTAAATCAAAGCACTTTGTTGTATTCAGTGAAATATGTATGAAAGAAAGATTGCTGCCTAAATACACACACACACACACACACATATATATATGTATATATAAAGAAATATAGTTTTAAGGTATGCTATATTTATAGGATAAAGTGCTCAATATCAGAGATAGAGCGTATGTAAATATAAAAGTGAACATTGAAGTAAACACTCAGAGGCAACAAACTATTTCATGCTAAACACAATTGTCAGGATGGCCTGATGATTGTGTTTAGCATGAAACAGATTTTTATTACTTAAATGAAAATAAATATACTTTTTAATAAATAAACTGAGTGTATACTAAAAATAGATAATAAAATTATATATATATATATATATATATATATATATATATATATATATATATATAAAATGTATTGGAGTAATAGGTAGTGGCTCCGATTGAGGAATCTGAGAACTGAGTTTGATTTTCCACTTGAGTTCATTACATTCAAAGGTATGATTATATCTCTTTTCTCTGCTTCTAACTATGGGTAAATACCAGGGCAGACTGGGTCCTATAGCCATGGGTAGCAACATGGAGAAGGACAATTCTGAGGAGGGTTGTTTGAAGACCTTGTGGCATACTGTGCACCAGTTCTCTATATTTGGCTCTTCCAAAAAGTGTGGTCATTTCTGCACAAGCTTTCACCACTATAATCAAAATGTGTGTGTGTTGTTTGTTTCATTCTATGAATTTTGTTGTTGTAGCCTCATACATTGGAAAATGATAGAGTTCCCATGTATAAAATTGATACCAATTGATCTGAACTTTTTGTTGTATGGTTAAAGTAGAAAAACCAAATATATTTGATATGTGCAAAAGTTGACAGCACTCTATCTTTTGAAAACTAAATACTTTGAATACACAGTAGGGAACTTCTGTTTTATTTATTTTTTAATAAAAAATGCTGATGACCTTTGCACATGTTTAATACAGGAATAATTTTATGAAATCTTGAAATCTACTCAAAAATTAAAATAACAGATAGATAAAAATGAGGGGATGCTGAAAAGTTTTTGATCCAATCAAGAAGGCATTCCAAAATAAATTCTGACATTTGGTTAAATTTTTGGAAGTGGGTTGTGCAGATAAATTTTCAGCACCCTCTTGTATAAATGAATCTTGATAATGAGGATACTTTGTTATTGATTTTGTTCATGCAGTGTCTTAAATTTTAGATCAGAAAACATCTTCGATACATTTAAAATACACTAAAAAAGAAATAAAAATGTCCCTTCAGGATGTAAGTAATCATGGCTCTTCACAACTTCTATTTTTTTTTTGTATTGTTCTCATTATAGTACAGTTGTTCACAATACAGTTGTAACAATTCTGAATTTGAAGTTATCCTTCTCCTAGATTAGCTTCCACCCAAGGCTAGATAGCCCATTTTATTTTTATTAAACCATAGCAGGGAGAAAGAAGAAACATATTTATGCTTTCCTAAGGACATTAGTGTGAAGAGAAACTAGGCTGGAATTTTAGAATCTGAACTTGGCTTGCCAAATTCACTTAGACATTGATAATTGTTACACTAGCCCTGGTCCCTGGCAGCAAAATTTAGATATTAAAAAAATTAAATTTAATTAAAGTTTCACCTTCTCCACTGCAATATGTTCATTGTTACCATGTCCTACTTCAAGTGTCATAAACAACAAGCTTTTATTGATCAAAGCATGCATAATAATTTTAGTTGATTTTGTCATCAGATGGCATTAGGAGTGTTTAGTTTTCATTTGATTAAAAAATATTACTTTTCATTTTATTGTTCATAGTGCCTTTTTAAAAAGAATTTTGTCAAAATTGACACTTGCTTATTGAATGAAAAATGAAAGCAAATAATTGGTATTTTTGACGTATTATACTTCTATTTTAAGAAAGGTAATAATACAACTCAAGTATTAAAATGATATGTATAGTTTATTGAAAAAGTTCTGTGAATAATTGAGTCAAGAGTGATTTGTGAATTTCTGTGCTGGAGATTTCTTGTTGAATCATGAGCCATGTTAAGCAGTTTAAGTTGATGGTGATCAAATCTAGACATTACTTTAGAATAATCATTGCTATATGAAGCAGGAGAAAGCTAATGTACTTGAAGTGATGAAAATCATTTGCAACAGCTTGATTATGTTAGTTGCTTTGATTTATGGCTTCAAACAAGTTAAGCATTTAGAAGAGAACTAGACCAACACAAAATAGACCTTGATTAAGGTGTCTAGTGTAGGTTGTGTTCTGTTGAATAATTGGCTGCTTGGAGAAGAGTCTCTCAATATAGATGGCATCACAGTTAAATTTGCATGGCAGGTATTGTGCTAATTTGCATGAGAATGGTGATGCCTGGTCATGAACGAATCATGTCCAATCTGGCTACAGGTATTATATAAGATAGATGTGTTTTAATGTCTGGAGAAGGATGGTTGGTGCTAATATTTTATATTTATAATATTTTACTTGGATTTGAAGCTATTTTCTAAACCTTGGATTCATTATTTTCTGCAAAGCAAAAACAAAACAATTCTACTGCAATTCTGTTTGTGATTTTTTACTTGAATGTAATGAAAATGTACTGCTTTTTGAAACAAATTGTGACAGTCAATGAAAAGTGGATACTTTATAACAATGTTGAATGCAAGAAATAATAGGACAAACAAAATGAATCATGTCTAATATCAAATTATAATCTTCATCCAAAAAAGTAATACTATGTATGTAGTAGGATTGGAAGGCAGTCCTCTACTATATGAGCACCTTTTCAAAGAGCTACGGTGGAGTAAGGGATAGTGGCTCAGATTGAGGAATTAGAGAGCAAAGTTTGAATTCCAGTCAAATCCATTACATTCACTTATATGCTAATACTCTTGGGAAAGGTATGAATCCTCCTCTTCTCATCTCAGCTATGGATAAATGGGTTCTATAGCCTTTGATGGTAACTGGTCTACTGTAGAAAGAAATGGCAACCTACTGTGTGAAAAAATCTGCCTTCAGTCATGTATAGAAAGATACATGATCGCTTTAGTGTGTATCACTCATGTCACATAACTGACTGACTGAAATGGTTCAAGCAAGTATTGCTTCAAATTAATAAAACATGTCCAGAATTACTTAAAAGAAAGGCTATACTATTCTTTTTGGATAACACTGGACCACATGTATTTTTTTTCTTTCTTTTTTTTTTCTTTTTCTTTCTTTTTCTTTTTTTTTTTTTTTTGGTGAGCAGGCAAAAATTGTGAAATCTTGAAAGACTGCAAAAAGCACTTGGATCAGTTTGTGGCTGAGAAAGATAAAATGTTATTGGAGGATAAACTTATGAAGAGTGAAAGATGGCAGAAGATAGTAAAACAAAATAGTGAATATATTGTTCACTGAAAAACAATCTTTTATGTTTACTACCAAACTAACTCTTTCGGTCATTCAACACTTGTAAAATATTGTAAATGGTGTAATTTTTTTTTTTTTTTTTAATATCCAAAAAGACAAGAATAGCTTGTAAGTCTAACTCGTTTATTTAATTTGTACTCTTTAAGAGAATTTCTTTCTCTTCACAAATAGCATACGGACCATGCTAATACAATCAGTTAGTGTATTTGCCAACAGAGCAATTCTGTAACATCCTAGCAAAATTATAAAATAATTCTGCCTATATACCAACTTAAGATTAGTATTCTAAAACAAGATTTTGTGTTTATATAATGCAACTGTTACTGTGTATTAAAACTAAAACAACTTAATTTATGTATATAACAAAGGAAGCAAGTTTAGCAATGACTAAAGCCAAATTTTGAAGGTATAATTAGTAATAACTTGTAAAAATCAAGAGAAGTGAGGCAAAAATATTTGTTAGATTCCACAGAATGCTGCGCTTTGTAGCACATTTATGTTAACATGTTTCTGTAAAATATATGTGCATTTACCTTTTTTATTAAACATATTCTTCCATTTACCAGAGCAAAAGTAATTGTGCATTGGTTAGCATGCTCACCTCACAAGCCATTGATTGAATGCTACACAGATATGGCTTGTACCAGATAAATCAAAATAGTCTTCTTCTATGTGCCTTCAGGACATTGGCAATCATGACTTTCCACAATTCCCTGTCCTTTGTATCTCTTAATAACTTCTGTCTTTTTGTCATGTATCCCAAACCCTCCATTCACTCAAGCTTGCCAGCTATGTTGTGCGTTGTTTTCCTCTGTCTCTCTTACCTTTGATCTGACCTGTGAGTATCAAATTTTCCAAGCCCCCTTTCCTCATCATGTGCCCTAGAAATTTCAACTGTCTCTTCCTGATGCTAAGTGTCCTTTTTGTTACCATTGTTTCTATAACTTAACATGAGGTGAAAGCTTGCTTGCAAAAACTCGTTGACAGGTGTTGAATTGTAACTGGTTGTGTCACATTCAACAGTTTGATTTGTGACTGTCAGTGGTTTGCATTACAAAGACTAGTTCATATTGGCAAAAGCCACTTTGATGCAGTTTTCACAGTCGTTAGTTTTTCTATTTCTAAGAGATTAAATGTGTGGAAGGAGTTGTTCAATTAAATTATCTTTAAACTAAAGTAAACTTTACATAGTTTTCTGGTTATCATTTTTAAAGGGAGTTAAAACATATTTCATGTATACATAACATATATCAAAATTAATTTTGAATGAAAACTGAACCATTTGCATTTAACACAAACATTTGTAGTATGATTTCTTGCTATTTGCAAATGTATATTAAATGACTAAGATAATTTATTCATGGTGACTAATGAGAAATGATCCCAAAATAAATATCACTCTTGAATTATTGAGAAACTGAGTTGAAAACATTGTCTTGTTTCAGGAAATTCCCACCCAGCAATAAGACTCTGTTGTCTCAATACTAAACATGAAAGAAGTTTTGGCTGTCGAGTTGGTCAGTTGTAATTGTCAACTGTTCACAACTCACTTGGCTGTTGTAATCTGCTTACTTTTCTCTCATTGGAATTTAAATTATAGCTGAAAATATTTTGATGCAATTTTAGGAAATTATCTAAGTAGGTAAAAATTGGCAAATTGATGTTATAAGGGCTTTAAGTTGGGTTGTTAGAAGTTTATGAATTTCAGGTTTCATTTCTGTCTTCTGTTAGTGAATGATCTTTTTTTATTTCATACTTTTTTATCATTTCACACCAAGCAATGCAATAATGCCACTAAGAAACAATTGATTACTAAGAGTGAAAGACTTTAAAATGAGGAGAAAGGACAATAAAAGGACAGGTTTCAAGAAGATAGAAGATAGCAATTGATATTGCATTTAATTTTTTGAAGATTGTAAGTGGTAGGAAAGCATGAAATTGAAACAGTTCCACATGTGAGAAAAGATACTACTGGAATAGAACTTATGTGTACATTTATTTCATTAGTAAAATGACGAGAACTATTTGCCAATCTAGTAGTATGCTTAAATTCATTCAGTTGAGATACTAAGGAGGGGAGCACATTAGAACAATTGCCATGAAAATATTTATAACAAAAAGAATGAGGGAAGCCATGGCAGTGGGAAAGTGACTGAAGTTGAGATGCCAGATCAGGACTGGTAACATTACAGAACCTTCTTTAGATTTTTCAGGAATTAATTTCTTATTGTCACAATTAGATATTACTTATTTTGTTTGAATAATTTTTACGTTCTAAATGATATACTTTTTTGTGTGTTTGATATATGCCAACTCTAGCTGTGAAATAATAATAAATATTATAATGACCTTATTACAGTAATAACTCAAAAAATTGTCACAGTTATAGGCCATCAACCTAAGTGTAAAGCATTGGTCTTATAGTTTAGTGGCTGCTCTAAAAATATTACATTATAAAAAAAGGCCATAAATAAAACATTAAATAAACTAATTTTATGTCAGTTTGTATGTTGTTTTATTAAGAACATTTTGCTGTATTACAGGCATAATTTTGTATCTACTTGATTAATAATAAAATATAAAAACTTAACCTTTGCCCTTTTGGCTCTCTGCTCTGTTCATTTCAACTTAAGTGCATTATATTTTTTTTTATTTATACATCTTTTTTGCATTTATTATTTTCAATAGAAATTTAATACACTGCTCAGAAGCTTTGTGATATTGAAAAAAAAAAGGTCTGATTGTATCTAATAGTCATTTCTTATTATTATTGCTTAGTTGTTATAATTACACTTTTTATCTTCACATTTGAAGACTTAACAATTGTTCAGACAATTTTACACAGTTCTTCAATTAGCGTATAAGTGCTCTTTTTAATGTTGAACATTTATATCTCAGCCTTTTTGGGAATAAGAGTGACTTACACTAGCAACATTACCAAGGATTTCCCAAAGTCAGCATAACTTAGAGAGTGATCAATCAAAATTAATCTTTGGTGGATAATTTTACTTTATCAGAGCTACTTCTAATAGAAAAGGATGTGAATATATGTACTGATACTGATATGCAAAGACCACCGAGTTTGCCTAAAATGCTTTTTTTTTTTTAACCTTACATTTGTCAGGAAGTCCTTTGTAGCTGAGTTGTCTAAAAGCATGCTGAGGTATATTGTGGTTTCCTCTCTTTAAGGGCAACACGGGTTCAAACCCTGCCAAAAACCACATTTTCTTTATTAATAACTTTCTAAAAAAAAAAAAAAGAGCAGATGTCTACTCAAACATGTGTATCCACTAATTATAATGTTTATAGCAATTATATATATGCTTAATACAAATAGAATTTGTTGCTAATCTGATATTCTTTGACTCCGGAGTTTTGTAGACAAACTTTTCTGTAATTCAGTCTCCTCATCAGGAGGTTTCAGCCATTGACTGCCATTTTTCTCATTTTTCATTATCTTCATAGTAAGTTGGATGTAATTAATTTATATATTTCTGCGAGAATGCTTCCCTGACAAGTACAATCTTCAAGCCTAGGCTCAACTGATATCTATCCTATACGTCCTTATAATATGCGCTTCTTATTTACTCCCTCCTTTGCAACAATCTCACTCAGTAACCCACTACTCTGAGTGGTCCTTGATCCTTGTATCGGGTGTACGAACAGTAATGAGTGTTTTTTTTTTTTAAAATAAAATACAGTTAATTTAGTTTTCTTTTGGAGGGTCAGGATGTATATTTGTACGAGTATTTAATTTTAATTTAGTATTGAGCATTTAGTTTTAATTTTTTGTCTTTCTCAAGCACATTAAAAAAAATCAACTCTAATAGATGTTCATTTTTTTTTTTTTTTTTTTTTTGTGAAAAAACTCCCCTTTGCTTATTTTACAGGTGATAAATGTGTACCTGTGAAAATTCTGTTCTATATCTTCTTTTTTTTTTTTTTTAAATTTTTTTGCCTAATACAAAGCTGAAAGAGCCACTCAAGGTAGAATGTTACTAAATGTGTTTGTTCCAAGGAATCAAAGCAGCAGAACTTCTTTTTGGGTCAGAAACATAATCCCTGAACAGGTGGTCCAGATACCGAAACAAGCTCAATGTCTGTGCTGCCTGCTTAGGCATGATATTTCCTATGCAAAGGAGAAATTTAAGAACAAAAGTTAAATATTAAATAATAAAGATATTTCTCTTTTTATTTATTTCTACGAGTTTTTAATTTTATCTCACTCTGCAAATTTCAACTTTGTCTCCAAATATACTACGCTCAATTGGCATGGATATTTATAGCAGGAACAAAGATTATGCTGTCATTGTACTCAACATTGTAATGTCAAGCCCTCCCTTATTTTATTTTTAATCAATTCCTCCTAAGCAAGGTGAAAATGTCACTTAAGACATAGGGGACTACTTGGGAGGAGAGAATGAGAAAATTTTAGAAGGAACTGAAAACCTAGTCCTAGACAGGAAACAAGGGATAAACCTTTACACCTGTTCAGAAGATTGGGGAGGTGTGTGAACCAGCCTTTTGAAGTTAATTCATGAATGTTTTATAATTATTTAATTTTTTTGATTAATTTAAAACTACAAAAAAAAAAAAAAAAAAATTGCCTTCTCAATGTTTATTAACTTCTATCCTCAGTAATAAGCTATTTCAATCATTTATCTGCTGAAGGGCCTTATAGCTACAATAATGCAAAGAGTTCAAAGAATAAGTTCCAAGGTAGGCTTATTGCACCCTGGCTTTGCAATTTGTGGGTGATTCTTTATCAACGTCAGTCATCAAAGCATTGGTGGATAGTCGATGAATTTGAAATTCTTTAAAAATTAAAATACTGTTAACCGTCTCATTGTATAATAACAGTGGTAAAACTTTTGGTTTTTACTCCTGGTGTGGAATAACAATTGTCAGTGCTGGTCAATTTTTTTATTTATTTTTTTAATTTTAATTTTATTTTGTATTTATTGTTAAAAAAAAAAAAAAAATCTAAGAAATATTAAACAACTTTTAATGATGGGGAGCTAAGATCACCATTTCAAAAGATAGATCTTTCCTAAGTCAAGATAATAACTATTGTATATTTGGAAGCAAGAAAAAACAAAGCAAAAAACCTATAATATGAATTAGAAAAGGGTTAATAAGGCAAAGTGATAAAAAGAAAACATTCAGTATAAAGTTTCCATTGTAAATAAATTGCATCAGTTTACACAGAACAGGTCAGTAATTTTTTTTTTTTCCTTTTTGAATTGCTGAAGTATTTTATTTGTGTCTTTCAATTGTGCTATAATAAATACATTTCTATTATTAGCTCGATTGTATTATGTACATTGAAGATAAATATTGCTTAGTGTGTTAAATCTGTGCTCATTGTATGACATGTGCATAGTTGCTCATTGGGTTTACATCTGAATTATTAGAACTGTTCTTTCTTTGACTGGAAAGAAACTCCCAGAGTCAATGATAGCCAATTGTGGATTGCAGGGTAAATTTCCCACTGCTATTAGTTAATGGGAATATCTGTACAAATAGTGAGAATTCTTTCTTGCCTACCATCTTATAACACATAAAGAGCCCTGTAAAATTTTATGGTTGTACTTTAATCCTAAAATAGTTGTTGAGGTACCTTCATTGATCTGTTAACATTATTGCTTCTTTATCATGAGAATTTTATGAAAGGGCTTTTTAGCTTGGCAGCCTTCATTTCTAATATATAGTTGCATTTTGTTTATGGTTAAATAATTTATTTATGCAGTCAATTATTCATACACAATTGAAGGAGTATAAAGCAGTATAAATCTGTCAGTTTTTTTTTTCTATATGATCACCGAAGTTATGCAACATCAAGCCTGGTCAATAACTAGATTGGTGACTGTTTGTGGATACCAGGTGGTGTAATAGATAATGGCTTGGAATTGTTAATTGGAAAGCAGAGTTCCAATTTCTGTTGGGCTCGTTATATTCACTTATGCCCATATATCTTTGAGAAAGGTATCACGAATCCATCTCTTCTCCCTCCAGCTGTGGGTCAGTTAGTAAAACTTGCATCACTAAATCATTATTACCTCTAAAAAAAAAAAAAAAAAATTCTTACAATCTAAAAATATTTTCTCGCCTTAAATAACTGGTATAGGATTGATAAGCTATAGAAAACTAATCAATCAATCAATTGTAGTTTTTGTCTAGAAAAGCCAGTATAGTGGCATAAAATTTTAATAGTATAGAAAGCAGTTTGTAGTAATTGTTCTTGATTAACTTCTGTCAGATGGTTGGCAAATTGAATTGGTTGTGACTTTTTAATGTTTTTAATGACTCTTAGTCAATTTGGCGATTGACCTTGTACTCTCTTTGTTAGTTTTATGGGATCATATTAGTCACAGATCTATATCAAATTAAAACTGTGAATGGAGAATTGGGAAACCTTTTTATTTATTTATTTAGTTTTTTTTTTTATTCTGAGTATACTATTTTTGAATATTCAGTTTGTCATGATTGGTGAAAATATATCAGCAGAATCTCATTTTAAAGAATTTCTTGCAAAAAGTATTAATAATTATTAATTTTTTTGCTTTCTACTGTAACCAAATTTTGAAAATATCAGTTGCTATTTGTACAGACTAGTATGACCACTTGGTGACAGAGCACCTCACAGCCAAGCAAGGTTATGTGAGATGCTCCATAGCCAAGGACATTGGATCAGCTGGGTATTCCTCCAAAGGGGGATGCAAGTTCAAATCCTTCCAGAGGGCACATTTTCTTGAATGTGCAGGCTAGGAGACAAAATAATTACTGTTACAAAAAATTCCAAAAAATAGAAGTTTAACTCAAATATGAGTAACAACTAAAATTAATGTTTGAAGTAATAGATATAATAATTATAATAAAATATTTGACAAAATAAAAACAAATAAGGGACAAACCTTGCTTCTGTAAAATGCTTTTAAATTAAACCTGTTTGTTTGAAATCTAAATATATGATCTCTCTTTAATCATGTCCTAATTATTAAGTAACCTTTTTACTTTATTGAAAAATTCAGTAGTGATAGTCATTTAGTCATGGTTTAGAACTTCTTCATAAGAATACAAGGGTGAGTGTTTCCCCCATTCTGACCAAATGACAAATACTTTTGGGGTTTCTTAGTCAGGTCAAGGATTTTTCAGCACTCCTTTGTATAAACTCATTCTTTACCAGTTCTGATAATATTCTTTGCAAATCTGCATATATGATTGAAAATACTTTACCTGCTATACATGTCAAAACATTTTTAGGTATAGTCCTCAGATTTGGTATGCAGACTTATTGGACCCAAGAGAAGGTGTTGTAAATCTTTCCTTGTTTCTTATAAGGAAAAGGCAAGTTTGCCTCTTTTCTGCTATATGGATTTACTGTTTGCAACCATTTGCTAGAAGAAATATTCCATGACTTGAAAAGAATTTTATACCAAAATATATTTTCAACTTAACATCATATTTTTGATTGCAAACTTAGCAGGAACAAATGGAATGTGTATTTTGTCCTTTAGGCTACTTTATAAACAAAAAAAAAAAATCATCTGTGACCAGTATTGTTGAAAACAATGACAATAATAAATTTTTAATTGAACACATTGTGAAATAGGCAGATCTTAATTGTACATTTTCATTTGTTTATTCTTGATGTAAGAAATTCTAACAATTTTTCATTCTAACAAGCTTTGCTGCAAGTCTTAACCTCCTTACCCGACATAGATGGGTACTTCTGCTAGTCTTATATTTGAATATTTAGTTTTATAATTTTGTTTATCAAAGTAGGTGTTGTAAATTTTTTCCTCTGAGTGTGTCCAAGAAATAGCAGATGACAGTTTGAGAAATGTTGATCAAATTGACACTGATAAATTTACAATAAGAGCATTAAGATGTGATTAGGTTTTTAAATCTTTTTTTTTTTTTATGTTTATGGGATTAAGTTCATTTGCCTACTATATGTGGCAATGTAAACACAAAATATAGAGTAGCAGTGTTTTGGAGTTTATACATTCTTAGATGCTTTCAGTTAATAGCTAAATCACATGGCTACTGTATAATTTATAATTATACAAATGTACTGTTTCAAAAATATGATTTTTTTTTTTTTTTTTTGTAATACTGATAGCTTAAGCGGGCAGAGATAGGTGTGAAAATATGGAATCTCACTTTAGTGGGATAGTAATCTCAAGCAGTACTGCAGTTAAGTATGCTACTAACTAGATAATAATAACACATTTATTGTAGGTTTTTCTTTATTCACTTAAACCAGGACATTTCTCTCTCTCTTTTTTTAAGGCAGTAAACTTATTTTGTTTAATACTGCTTATCTATTTTGAATAATGATATCAGCATTATATCATATTGAATTGTAAAATTTTCTCTTTACAAATGCAGCATAGTAACTATTTCAACAACATCTAAGCATTTATTAAATATGATGCTTTTTTTTTTTTTTTTTTTAATATTCTCTGGCAGCAGCTGTTACCAATGATATTGGCAATATTTCAAGATTTGTTCAGGTAATTGAATTTGTTATTTGTGTTGCTGATATTGTTATGCTACTTAATTTCAGTCTGTACATTCTGATACCTTCTTCAGGTACATAATTAGAGAATATAAAATCAGCAACATGATGAGTTTAGTTGTCTCCAAAAATTATGAAGTGTTCGTGACTTTATTCATAATTATGGCCACTGTGTTTTCAGTAATATTTACAATTTCCAGTTTAAATACTGACATATTACTGGCTTATTTTGTCTTTTAAAAACTAATAAACTTTTCTAATACTTAAGTGACACTCAACAATTATTGATATCAATGCTTCCATGTTATTGTTGCATAATATTTTATTGATTATAAAAATATCTTTACAAGATCTTTCTTTATTATTTATTCATTGTAATATTTGACTTAAAAACAAAGATGTTATAATGCATAATTCAAAGGTATAATGAGTTTGTTTTATTATAATAGTTTAAAGCATACTTAGAAATTAGAAGCAAATAAAAAAATATATATATATATTTATTATTATTAGAGTATTGTGTTTTGCCAAAAATATGGTGCACCAGTGTATTTCTGGAGGTTAATGCTTATAAGGTGAACAGTCATTGTCATTAAAGTATTCATTATTAAGAGTCATAGCATAAATAGCAACAAGTTCAATTTTATTATTAAACCCTATGACTAGCAGATACCATATCTGTGAAAATTCAAGTCAGGAAGAGAAGTTTAATATTTTATTTGTTGATATTGTTGGTGTGGGTGTGTGTGAAACATCATCTTTGTTTTATACACACACACACACACACACTGCCCATAGTCTCCATTGTCCCAAGTACTTTTGACCATGTCATTAGCCATTTTCAAGGTGTTTGTTATTAATTTCTTTTCATGGCTGTTTTTTTAAGATGGAATTGTGTGATGCAACTATCATATATTAGGTTGGTGCAAAAATAATGACGTAATAATGTCGTTTTTGATGTTAAAAAGTACATCAAAAAACGACATTATTGCGTCATTATTTTTGCACCAACCTAATAATATGCATCACACAATGCAACTTAAAAGACAACTGTGAAAAGAAAGTAATAACAATTAACAACAAAACTCTTGAACTCTTGTTTGCTGACCAAATATACATTTTATACACACAGATTTTATATATATATATATATATATATATATATATATATATATATATATACATACATACACAGGCACACACACAGAGGGTGCGATGGATAAATTGTCGCCATTTTATTTTTTTTAATTTCATGCATGCACATTGTTTGTTTTTGATTTTGTCAACTGTACAAAATAATAGGGTAGTGTTGGGCACTGTAAGAAAAAGAACACCATGATACAATTCACTCTGCTAAAAATGTGGAAATAGCATGCTGTACTGCTTGACATTTGTGCCAGAAGCTCCAGTATGAACATTTCAGAGTGTTTGGACAGTACAGAGGATTCGGAAAGAGTTGGATTAGTCGAATGGTGAGTATGAAGGTGTTTGGAAGATCACTAGTGATGTTGATGACATTATGTCTCTATTCATCTTTGCACAGGGCCTCAGACTCAACATGGTGGTCTACATCAAGTGTATTGAGGAGGAAGTGCTGCCCTGGATCAAGGTGGCTGCTAGCAACAGGACTCTGCATCATGTTAGACAAGCAAGAGAACCCTGTCATGGCTGTGAGACAGTTTCTGCAACCACATTACCTCTTACATCTAACCAGCTACCTCCCCAGACTGCAACCCCTTTGATTATGACATGTGGGGCACAGTTGAGCAAGAGACAAAACTCCTTGTAATACCAAAGATGAACTGAAGGCAGGGCTTATGTCAGCATTCACCACCTTAACCAAGGAGACCATCCAGAAGAGTTGCAGGAGATTCTGAAGTTGTCAGGAACTGTGGTTGAAGCCAATAGCAATTTTATCAAATAAATTTATGCTTTAGTGTTTGAAGATATTTTTGTGTAATTTTAGTAAATATATCTGTTAAAATGAGATGTCAGTATTATTTTCGTTTTTGTGTAATTTAGACGGCAATTTATCCATCGCAGCCTGCATATATAATAGTGTCTTTTGCTCTCTCCACTCTAAAAAAAAAAAAATTAAATTTTACAATTAAGTACTCTGATGAGTGGATGTAATCTCTAAAGTAGGGATGAGATAAGGGAGCATTTAGTTTTATTTCTCTCTCTCATATATATATATATATATATATATATATATATATATATATATATATTATTTTTTTTCTTTTTTCATAACTGTAAACATGCATTTATGTTTTAATTTTTTGTATGTAGTATTTTGCTGTGATATATTTGACATTTTTATTTTTTTTCTTGGTAAAGTTGTGATTACTTGGCCGTTTTACTTGGCACCTCATTAAATGTTTTATGACTTTTTAGCAGCATCCAACTCATAGATGTAATAAAAAGTATTCTACATATAATAGTCCGATTCTGTGAGCAATGCTTGCATTAATTCATGATTACTGATAATCTCTACTTTTTTTCCTCCTCTTTCTTTTTTTTACAATATAGATGGAATACTAAAACATGTTAAAACAAATTTCAGATCATACATAGCAAAATTTAGTGTTTAATCTTGAAATGTTTTCTCTTATTAACAGAAGTAGAGTTTTCAGTAAATATCAAAAGCTGAGTGGTGAAGTAGCAGAAAGCTAGTGGGCAGTGATTTTAAATAAACTTGTTATATCCCTTCCTCCTCGCACACACAGTTTAAGATTTGCTATATTTATAGGGTAAGAGTGTTCAATATTGGAGATAGAGCATTTATAGATATAATTTGAAGATCGTATTGAAACCTGAAACTATCATCATTCAGTGTTGATTCCTAAGTTCACATAGACATATATATATCACAGAAAAACTACATAGTAAAAACAAAAACATAGACCCATGTTTACAGTTATGATAATATACATATATGTAAAAAAAGGATACATTTTGGTTGAAAGATCAACGAAAAATGAGAAAGAAACCAGTAAAAATCACCATTTTTCACTATTTACGCATGTTTTCACTATATGGGGGGACTCAATCAACTATCAAGTTAAATGACTGTTAAACAATCAACTTATTGTTGGCTACAATTGAGTGAAGTTTGTATTAGATTGCTTGAAAATTGAGGGAGGTTTTAGTTTAAAATTTGTATTGAAATGGATTTTTTTGTTTTTTGCAGTTTTTCGTTAAAGCAGTAGTGTAGAAATAAAAATGAGGTATTGTTGAGCATGTCATGATGTAAGTAACCTACATACAGAATGTGAATGAAATTGAAGGAAAAAAGTTGAATTTATCGATTTTTTTTTTTTTTTTTTTTTTTTTTTTTGATCGGCTTTATTGATTATTGACTTTTTAAAAATTATTGATTTTTTTTTTTTTTTTTTTTTTTAACACCAAGAACCTATCTCTTATACTGTACAATGTATGTGCCAAGTTTGATTAAAATAGGTTGGATGGATCTTGAGTGAAAAGCTATCACACAGACAGACAGATAGACACACAGACATCCTCTGTTTTATGTATATGTATGTATAGATGTATAATGCAGGTTGGATGAGAATCTAATGGAATGATAAATATATCAGACAGTTTGTAAAAATTCTAACTTTTATGGTCTTATAAAAGGAATTTTAATTCACAAGAATAAAATCTGTATTAATGAGACAAAATGCAAAAACATTTCAAGATTATCATATATATAGAGATATATATACACACACACTCATCATTCAGTGTTGATTCCTAAGTTACACACACACACACACACACACACACACACACACACACACACACACATAAATATATCACAGAAAAACTACATAGTAAAAACAAAAACATAGACACATGTTTACAGTTATTATAATATTCATATATGTAAAAAAAAGGATACATTTATAAAGCAATTGTTAAGTTTGATGAAAATTGGTTGAAAGATCAACAAAAAATGAGAAAGAAACCAGTAAAAATCACCATTTTTCACTATTTACGCATGTTTTCACTATATGGGTGGACTCAATCAATTATCAAGTTAAATGACACACAAAGGGTGATTGAAGAGTAACTCCCCATTTTAGAATATTTATAATTTATTTATTAACTATAATTTTTACAAGAAATGGTATGAGAGGAAAGCATTTAGCATGAGGTTTTATTTAAAATTCGATATGGGCACCAGATTTTGCTTCCTGCTTCTCAAGCTGCCCAGGAATCATGTCAACAGTTTTCACTAGAAATTCATGTGGTATAGAAGACATAACTTCTTGTATTCACTCTTCATGTTTTTACAAAGTCTTGGTTTAGTATAGTAGACTTGTTCCTTGAACCAAACCCAAAGAAAAAAGTCACAGGGTGTTAACTCAGGATTCCTGGCTGGCCACTTATACATGAAATAGGGAGTTAGTTTTCAATCACCCTGTATATAAGCTTCAACAAAAAAAAATACTAACACCTGGTCTACAAGCACTAGGAGGGTCTGATATAGTCAGCACTAAAATAGAAAAATAATTTTTCATCTTCTGCTACAATTTGTTGTGTCATTGTATATGTTATCATTAGAGGGTATCAAAGTTTTGACTTAAAAATCCTACCCATGATCTCCTGGGCTACATAAATAAATATTGATTAAATAAATACTGAATAACTTCCTTTTCTCAGCTAAATTTACTTACATTAATTTATTCTGTGGAAATAAAACTAAAATAGATTATCAAATTCATTTAAATGCTTCATTTGCCAATCATGGAAGATAGTCATAATTATTCACTGTGGCCTGTCATAATCTGGCTTTACTGTTTTGTACACAACCATGAGAAAGTAGAACAAAAAATTACAACAGATATCAACAGAAACAAGTTTAACTGGACATGACTGTGGAAATAGTTAAGAAGAATCTCTTGGCTTATGATTTCATTTTATGGCTCCAAGTTGAATAAACTACATTGAGGAAGGAGTTTATTTATTGTGTTCAGGATCTTTCTTATCTCTTGACACTGCTTGATCACAACTAATTATGCACACACACACACACACTTCTTTTACAGGCTAGGTGTAACCATAAATTCTATGCTAACAGTTTCTTCTCTCTCATGTTTTGCTTGTGGAACTCTCTTCTGGCCACTTGCTTTCCAGTTAACTTTGATCTTCGAAAATTTAAATGCAATTTCAATTGTTATCTGCTGTCCTTTTAATTCCTGTTCTTTCATTGTTTTCTCTCCTTAATAATGTTTTCTTTTTCTCATATTCTCTCGCTCTCAGTAGCCCCCTTGCATTGTAGTAGCTTTATTGCCTTGCTTGGGGTGAAATGATTAATAAAAAAAGATATACTGTTATTTAATGAATAAATAAGAGGTCATGATTTTTATTAATATTGACATTTACTCATATTACCATCAGTAAACCATTAAAGTATCTACAATAGAAGCAAAACTTATTTTACTTCTGTTTAATAAAATATTGGTTGTATACAAGTAAAGTTAAAGGAATTGTTTTGAGCATATATTTACATATATATTACATATATTAGTGGTGCAGAGAAGTTTTCAGATGGACTAAGAAGCCTCCCCTACCACATTGGATACCTAGTCATCTAGTCAGATTTGATTAAGTGGATCAAACCAAGGACTTTCCATCATCACCTTGCATATTTGTTGACCTATATACATATAGACCACTATACATATATACCTAGATACATATATGTATAGAGAAAAACTCTTGCATTACATGTTTCATCCTTTGATACTATACTGGTTTTATCAGTGAAATGCTACATATATGGGTTTTTGTTTTTGCATTTCTTGTTTTTGATGTTGACATATTTTTGTTTTAGTGCTTATAAATTTAAGCTAGCAGCTGACTTAAAAACTACTCAATTTTATTGAATTACTACCAAATTTTTTACTTACTCTTATGGGTATTAGAAACCTATCAATGCTAAGCAAACTTGTGAGCTGAGATAACTAGAAGAAGGTTATTTTCTCCTAATTTTAGTTAACAGAAGCATTTATTGTACCATCATGTTTAACTGTAATTACCATTTGACCTTTTGGCAATATTTTAACTGATACTTAAAGAAAAAGCCTTGGTAATATTTGTTGGACAAAATCAAATCTGGTTCAAATCTATATTCATAGAACACTCAGTTAAGAAACAGTGGACACAAGATTTTGAAACTGGTATATAATTAAATGCTCTATGGTAGAGCCTCTGGAAAGCTTTATGTCATTGTGTTTAGGTGATAAATGCTTGGGGTAGGAGATAGAGATATATAGTTTGCTTTGATCTGGCATCTCATCTACAGTCGTTCTCTCACAGACATGCCATCACTTCCCTCTGTCTTTTCTACAAGTACTTTCACATTAACTGCTCTGATGAGTTATTTTTGCTAGTTCCCAAACTACATGAATTTAAATGTGCCACTAAATCGGCATCTCAGTCCCAGCCTTTCATTGTTGAAATGGCTAAATGTAGCCGTCTCTTCTACTCCAATAGTTTCATGTCTCACACTTCCCGTCTGTGGAACTCCCTTCCTCTTACTTGCTTCCCTGATAGCTATAATTTCCAACTATTCAAATGCAATGACAATCGACATCTCCAGATGCCTTGATCTATTCCCTGTCCTTCTCTTCATCCTTTCCTCTCTCACGCCTCTTTACCCTTTCTCCCACTTTCTCTAACCCTTTGTGTGCTTGTGGCACTCTCGCCTTGCTTAGGGTGAAAAGTTTTAAAAAAAAACAAAAAAACATCATCATTATCTTTCTAGTTAAAGGGTTTGGGACAATAGCCAGAAACTAATATTAACTATCACTGGTTGTAGTTGGTTAGGGAGTAGATTTTCTATTTTATACAGAGAATGAAATTTCTTGACATTGCTGTGTGTGTGTGTTTTCAGTATTTCTGTCTTAATTTCTGTCCTTTTATTGTTCTCTCTCTAATCATTTTTTTTCTCATATTCTCACAAACTCAGTAATCCCTTTGTCATAGTTTCTTTATTGCCTCACTTGAGGTGAAATGATTTTTTTTTTAATCCATTCCAAGTAAGGTAATAAGGAAACCATAATGCAAGGAGCCACTAGAAGAAATGTATGAGAAGGAAAAGGCTTTAGAACGAACTGGAAACCCATTCCTAAACAGGAAACAATGGATAAACCTCTACACCTGTCCAAAAGATTGGGGAAGATTGTGAACTGGATGATAGGTGACCCTACCTATTCCTATTAAAAAAGAAAAAAAAAAAAAGAAAAAACTATGACTATTTAACAAACTGGTATGATTTACTCTTGAAAACTGATATATTGTTATTTACTAATTTGCTCTGAGACATGTACTAATAAATGTTTTAAGTTAAGACAAGTATGAGAGTTGTAGAGAAGTTCTGGTGTTTTAAAAAAAAAAAAAAATAAAAAATAAAAATCTGCAAATTGTGCCTTCTGTGCTATAAAGCAAGAATGAATAGGTGATGAAAGTGTTGAAATTCTTTTTTGTAATTTTCTTTTAGTATTTGTATCTGGCAAAATCATTAATGAGATTCTTTACTTCTACTTTGTGTTAGACTTGTCATAAATAATGCTTTTACCAATAATAAACGAGTAGTGCTTATTGAATTGTAGATGAGTGAACCTTACAAATAACACTTAATGTTTTTTGAGAGTATGTTCTGTTTTTAAAGTACTTTTAATTTTAGTGTTTGCATGTTATTTTTCTCATTTTCTTTTTTTTTGTGGTTATAAAATAGTCTGGCATAAGGCAAGTGAAGCATGTGTGAATCAAACTTACTTGTCATTGCTTTTGAGGATGAAAATAAATCAAGAATTTAAAATAGAGAAACAACCTGTAATGGTAGGAGATACAGAGGAAGACAAATGGAATGGCTGTCAGCAATTTATATTTAAAGTAAAAAAATATAGTTGTATGTTAATTTTTCTAACATATTCATGGGTATTGTGGATTTTAAAAGTATTAAATAATATAAAAAAGTTTTTGGTGCATAGTTAATTTTTCTTGGACACTTAGAATTTCCACTTCCTTAATTAGCTTTTATAAGTATTACTGATAAGTATTTTACTATTTTTGTCAAATAAGAAATATTTATTCATCTCTTTTGAGAAGAATATAGATATCTATATTATCATATAATTCTGCTTGTTTGTTAGTTAACTTGTACATTAAGTCCTGTCAATACTGTATATACTCACGGATAAGCCATCCTATCGGATAGGTCACACCCCTACTTTATGGCTTAATAATTGATGATTTACTGTTGGCTCACAGATAGGTTGCACTATAATCTGGGGAGTTACACAGCCCTTTTTAAATGTAAGCATTATCAGATATCTACCTTTATTTCAAAATTTGCAATTATTAATACACTTTTGCAGTTAAAATACATTTTGTCAATCATCATGTAAACAAAAAGAAGTAACTGTTGTACCATTATTTTTATATTTACCACATATTATTTTAATTTAAAACCTGCTTTATAATTCTTGATTTTACTCATAATTAAGGTTTGCAACAATTAAAATTATAAACTATAAATTTGGCTACCAACTATATCGCTGCACAATTGAAAATAGTGTAAACATTTTGGGTACTAGATTAATATGATTTGTTACTTGTAAATAATAATGTTATATGAAACAAAACATTAAGGAAAATTATCTCATAAAGAATGTATTTCATTAAGTCATATTTTCCAACATATTTTTGACAAAATATATATATTTTGCAGAATGAATCATTGGGCTATTTTTTCTTTGTCAATAAACATCTACACATGGTTCCTTAACTTATGTATGCATGTTCAGGGTTTCTATATCAGTCTACTGTGAGGGCTCCGACCAAATAGTGACTGATGGATCAATGAATATTTTATAATTTTATTGTGAAAATATATGAATCTAGCAGCAAGAGGTAAACTTAAAGCAGTGAGTCAGTATATATGATAGATAAATTGTTTCTATATGGAGAAAAACCACAGCTTTAGTGTTTATGGGTAGCATTTTCGATTTCTCAGAAATCATGATGACAATGTAGTGTTGTTTTAAATTTATGTCGAGCGGATAGGTCGCACCACTAATAGTTTGTGAAATTTTTGGTAAAAAAGTGCAACCTATCTGTGAGTATATATGGTACTTAATAAATAATGGACTATTCTGTTTTGACTGAGGAAAGATGGAAAAGACATATCAAGGATGCTGTTTGACTTCACTGAGAATACGAGATAAATACCCTGTCAATATCTCATAAATAATGAGCTATTCCATTTTGATTGCAAGGAAAGATTGTAAAGTCAGATGAAAGATGCTGGTTTCAGTGAGAAAAATAAATAAATAGAAGATAGAGGATATGATAAAACCCCTATGTGTTTATTGTCTTTTTCAGTGAAATGGAAAAAAAACTTATTTTAAATTTTTATTTGTATCCTCTTACTTCTTTAAATAATAACTTGTATTCATACTTGTGATTGTTATTCTAATAAAGGGTGTTCCAATAACTTGGACTGATTTTAAATGTGAATTAAGTTTAAGCGTCTAATGACTTTTTTCTTTTCCTTTCAGATTTAACAACTTAAGTCTTTGGCAATTTCGACCATGGAAAGATTAACAATCAAACAACGTGTTAAAGTTTCAAGAGTGCAATTGGAAAAATTGTTTGTAAATTCAAACAAACTGGGTCAGTGGCAGATGTGAAAACACCATTGCGTGCTCTTTTATGCTGTCCAGCTGAAAACATTGCTGCAGTGCATGAGAATGTGGCCAAAAATCCAGACACCTCTATTCATCACCACGCACAGAAATTGAACCTCTCCACAACAACGTTACATCGTTTCCAATTGCACTCTTGGTTGGTCAATTATATTGACCCCCAAAAAATTGTAAAGTGTGCAAAATGCATTTCTGTTTGAACATTCATTTTCGTAATAGGCTTCGATAACTTTAACACATTGTTTGAGCATTAATCTTTCTATGGTTGAAATTGCCAAAGACTTAAGTTGTTAAATCTGAAAGAAAAACAAAAAAAAATCATCAGATGCTTAAACTTAATTCACATTTAAAATCAGTTCAAGTTATTGGAACACCCTTTATTAAACTTGTTAAGCTCAAATATTTAATGATGCAATAGGGGAATTTCCATGGGTATTTTGTAATCATGGAACTCGGAATGAACATATTTATTCTTTAAACATTATATCTGAAAATTCAGATAGTAAAACTGTTAAATTTTCACAGATACTACTAGTCTATATTATTATGCCAGTTCTTCCTCTGTTTTAGCAATGAAATTGGGAAAACATTCTTCTTGTTTGAATATTATGCTTTCTGATCAAGACCCTGCATATGAACTGAAACTTAAGTGATTTGAACTTTTGACCTGGAGGTAAGCAGGTAAATGCTATATCTGTCAGACAAGCATAAACATAGACTGAGTTTAACTTGAAACAATTTTTTTTTTCCTTTTAATATTTTTGAATATTTATATTAGTCACTATATTAAGGCTTGAAAGAAAATTATTAATTTAGTTTTTGTTGTCTTAAATGAGTTAAACACATTATGCTATCACTATGTCTAAACAGAGAGAGTATGATAAGTTGCTAGAACACACCAAGGTTCTGGTCTACAAAATGTATTGTGATCACTCTCTTATCCAACAGTGAAATTTGGACACTGTTTGCTGGACAGGAATGGAAGCTCAGTGCCTTCCACTGCCTCTGATACATTCTGAACACCTCTTGACAAGATAGTCCCAAAACAACACTGTCTTTGAGAGGGTTCAGATTCTCAGCATGTAAATCCTTCTAAAGTAAAGATGTTGGCACTGGCCCAGGCGGTTGAATGATTGTTAAATACTTAGGGACATTTTGTATGAAAAGCTAACTTGAGGAAAGTGATCTGTTGGCAAACCCCAACTATGCTATAAAGATTTTCTGTAAAAAAAGATCTGAGGACCCTAGACATCAACCCAGACATGTAGGAGAAAAATTAGCCTCTGAACAATCATCCTGAAGGCAATTAGAAAAGCCTCTTCAAGTTGAAAGTGGCATTTGCCTAAAAAGTCAAAGGTGAAAATGTAATTAAGGAAAGTTCAAAGTTTGACCAATAGACCAATATCAAACTTGATTTCTATTAAATGTAGGTGAGACTGTCATTTTGAAATTGGCTTCTGAAATCCCAACAGATGCTGTACCATCATCCAGAGCAAAAGTCATCTGAGATTAATGGATGCTTATTGAATAAAACCTGTAAATTTTGTTTTTAAAAAAAAAACCCAAAAAGCAAGTGATTTGTTCAAATAATTATCAACCCTTACAAGCAAAAGTTAGTATTTCTAAGAACCACATACATCAACCAGGCAGATTGCTCTACCAACCCTATTCCATTAATAAGTAATTTCCACTCTGATAGCTTCTTCCCAAGAACTGCTTCTTTGTTGAACAGACTCCCAAGAAGATGTTTTCTCAGTCGCTACAATCTTAACTCTTAACCATTATCTCTCCGACATAACCTCATAAACTATACTTCTTATTTCCTCCTTTTACATTTATAGAACAATATCATTCAGTAACTCTCTACTTTGAGTGGCTTTTGGGTCTTGGGTAAGCATTAATAAAAAAGAAAAAGTGGTTTCTAAGATACTTTAACTTCACTGTATATTGAAATGTTAAGATGGTTCCATAATGAATATTTCATCTGTCATGGAGTTTCTAATACTCCAGCTAGCTTTTATGATAATGTTAGTTTGAAATGAAGTTTTTTTTTTAACATTCTCTCTTTAAGATCAATGTTATAAACATGTAGTATACTGTTAATATTTTCTTTTCAGCAGTTTATAGAGAACATTTTTATTTCATTCATAATACTGAGTTGTTCTTTTCTCCTGCCTGTTTTGCGGAGATAGTTGACAATAGCTTTTACGTAGCTCAAATGTAGTTTTTTTATTTATAGCAGGTAGAGTCTATTTCTGTTCTATGGGATTTGTCTTACTTCTATTTCTCTAATTATCTACTCTCTTCCTTTCTCTCTCTCTCTCTCTCTCTCCTGAGTATCTGAGGGACAACGAGTGGTAGGATAGGGGTCCTCTTTGCTGGAGACAGAGTTTATCAGTTCAAAATTCAATTTGCTGTTTGATTACAACTTCGCTTAGTTTCTGTTCACATGTCAGGTTGTGCTGAATTAAGAAACATGTCAGGTTTGTCACTGGCAGCTAAGATATTATCATTACAGGTGTTCAAAAAAACATTTGCATGCAATTTGTTAAGAGTCTCAAAGGTACCATTCATGTGGGCATTTATCTGCAGAAAAATAAAATTTTTCTATAAAACTGGAGTTGGTTTGGTTCCACTTCTATCTTTGCAAAAGACTAATAATTGTTTTTTTAAATAACTGAGACAACCTTATTTCTATGCTTTGTTAAGAAACAATATAAAGAATAACTCCAACTTTAATGCAGTAGAGAGGTAAGCGTTATAATAATTACAAATTTGTTAATAAGGTCTCGATAAAATTTATATTAAATATGTTCAAGTTTGAAAAATTATTAACATGCTGCAGTTAGATTGTAGTGTAAATTCTCTCACTCAAAAATTCTCGCATTGTATAGTAAAGAAAAATTTATAACCATTCTAATTTTTTTTAACTACGATTCTTATAGGATATGTGTGTTATGCAATAGTTATTGATACCGAAAATGAACTTGTCAAATTCAAATTTTGGCCTCATCTGTCATGTTCACTTTTACATTAATACCCTTTTAAAAGCTATGAATCTCTCTGTATTTGTCCCAGCTATAGATTAAATAACAGGATAAGCTGGGCTGTTTGGCTTTGGATGGTAGCCAGTCTAGGAGAAGGCAGTGGGAAACCACTCAATTACATAGTCTAAGAAGTTATGGTAATTTGCATATAATAAATAAAAGGAATGTGTAGAGAGTCATGGTTGTCTACATTCTGGAAGAACATGGCATTTAGAAAAAAAAATTCTTCTATTATTGTCACCTTATGTGATTAAACAGAGAAATATATTTTAAAACAGTTCAGAAATCATATTTTTTTTTTTTTTTTTTTGATCAATTTAGCCTAGCAAGGTGATAGAACCACTAAGATGCAAGGGGCTACTGGGAGTGAAAGAGAATGAGAAGACTGTAGAAAGAACTGGAAACCCTTCTTAAACAGGAAACAAGGGATAAATTTCTACTGTGCAAAAGAATGCGAAGGAGTGTGAACCAGATGATGGTTCTGTTCAGCAAACACATCTACTCTGTTGTGTTGATACTTAATGTAATTAGTATTTTAAAAGATAGCGAGTTCTGGTATCTGCTTTAAAATTTATATTGGGATTATCAGCATGGTAGTTGTCAATTTCTTAAAGCTGAGAAGACAGCTTTACAGGGTGCGATGGGTAAATTGTCGCCATTTTATATTTCTAATTTCATGCATATGTGTTTTTTTCTTTTGTTGATTGGGTCAGTTGGGCACCATCTGTGAGAAAAAGAACACTATGACGTAATTCACTTTGCCAAAAATTTGGAAACGGCATCCTGTATTACTTGGCATTTGTGCTGGAAGCTCCAATACGAACATTTCAGCATGTTTGGGTATCTGTCTGAGGAGAGTACAAAGGACTTGGAAAAGAGTTAGATGAGTCTAATAGTGATTATGAAGGTACAGCAGCTCGAAAAACTCACTCTATTTGTTCTGATAAGAAAAGAACTGAATTTGTTGGTGAAATCAAGTCCGTAATTGAAAATGATTCCTCCAAGTCAATCAGGTCCATAGTCAGGGAGGTAGTGCTACCCTGGGTCAAGAAAGTGGCTGCTGGAAGACCCTTTGTCTGGCAACAGGACTCTGCACCATGCCACATAAGCAAGAGAACCCAGTCATGGCTATCAGACAATTTTTGCGACCACATCACCCCTTACATCTGGCCACTTAAATCCCCAGATTATTATGTGTGGGGCACAGTTGATTGAGAGACCAATAAAACTTGTAATACCAAAGATGAACTGAAGGCAAGGATTATGGCAGCATTCACCAACTTAAACAAGGAGACTGTTCAGAAGAGTTGCAGGTGATTCTGAAGTCTTCTGGAGACTGTGGTTGAAGCCAATAGTGATTTTATTGAATAAATTTACTAAATATATCTTAAAATGAGATGTCAGTGTTATTTTCATTTTTGCATAATTTATACGACAATTTATCCATCGCACCTCTATGTATGGAGAGGTGTGTGTGTGAATATAAATCAAACACACCCATCCATCAATATATAAATCTGTAAAAAAAAAAAAAAAAAAAAAAAAAACTATAGAAGAACCACTAAAAATAACTTAGCAGTTCTATTGTTTACCTTAAAAATATTTTATGATTTTTTATTTTTATTTTGAAACTGATTTTCAATCAGAAATCTGCAAACATGTTTTATTTAAATATTAATGTGTTCAATATTTTAACAAAGACTTGTTTTGTCAGTATCAATGATTTTCTCAAATAGACATTTTCTGCATCTTTGAAGTAACAACAAGCCTTACAACAACCTTAGTTAACTAGCTAAGTCTGAATTCCTGTGTTGCTAAACCTTAATACATTATTGTCTTGTTAATGATCATATCTAAACAGCCATGGGAAACAATGCAATAATTCCTTCCTTGCATTGTATTGTTTTCATTTTTCTCACTATAACATCTTGCACAGTTATCTGTCTATAAGTTTTGACTGTTAACTGGTATTTCTTCTCAGTTCAGTTCACTGCAAAACCTCAGTCCTTTTCTGAACAGTAATGGTAATTCTTCCTGCATATCTTGACAAAAAATTAAATAGATTGGTTATTGACTTTATGCCTGTGAATTCCCAAATTGAATTTCATGATAATTACAAATAAATGAGAAAGAATTATGCACATTATACTTGATTGCTCCTCTGTGTGTTTACGGATACATGATTAATGATATTTCATTGGAGAGGTTCCCCAGTTTGGAAAGATCGCACTTCCATCTGTGCAGTCATTGAAATGTAGAAATAAGTAATGAAATGTTATGAATAATTACATGCGATATATATTCACTTAATCAAATATTCTTAATTGCAAATCATAATTAAAGATAAAAACATACCTTGTACAGTTAGAAAAGAATAAAATAAAACAATGCATATTATAAGTAACTAAAATTGGGTCTTATGTTTATTGCTAATAATATTTCAATGGAAGATCCTTTTTTTTTCTTATGTATTATTATTTATGAGTCATTGAGAATAAATTCTTAATCTGATATATAAAATGTTATACAGTTCAATTTTGTGCATCTGTATGTGAGACATGTCACTGCTTACAAGAGGAAGTCGTGAGAAGAAATCTAGGCTTATTATTTGTTTTTATAGGTTTTAAAAACAAATATTGCTTTTAAATAGGGCTGCCAACTCTCATGTTATAATAAAGGATATAAAGAAAAACAATTATATAAATGCTTTGAATATTGCTGCCACATCTGGTCTGTTGCCCCTGTTATATATTTAGATTCTTGTTAAAATCCGAAGAAGAATCTGCAATGTTATTGGTCTGTTATCGCTGCCATATCAGGTTGAAATACTGGTTCCTGTATGATCACCACAGTTCAGCATCTTCAAGCCTAGTCAGTATCTAGATGGATGAACACTTGAGAATACCAAGTACTGTAAGCTTGGATGTGCAAGTGGTATAATGAATAATGGCTCAGAATTGTTAATTGGAGAGTTGAGTTTCAGTTCAAGTTGGGTTGGTTATATTCACTTATGTACAAACATCCTTAGAAAAGGTATAAAGGTCAGCAAGGTCCAGGGAAGGGAAGAAAACTCAATTTTGATGTAGAAGAACGTGCTTTGCATTAACAGATGTGGAACACATTTTAGCTTTTGCATTTTGACAATCATGGATTCTTTTTAAAATTACATGTAAATTTTTTTTAAAGATGTACTTAATAAACACAAATGGCTGGAATATGTACAAAATTTTGCCTCTGTGTGTTTTCTCTCCCTCTCTCTTTATCACTTTCTATTTGATAATTTAAAAAATACCAAACTGATTAAATTTAGATTTGAGTGACTGAAATCCTGGTTGAAAACTTGTTCCATGGTTGGAAACCTCTCAGCAACGTCTGTGGGCTCATGGTTCTGAATTTAATGCTCTTTGCGCACAATCTTTTGTTTACACAATCACCTATATTTTGCTTCCTTAGGGTTACAGCCACATTATATTGAAACACTGTTTCTCCGTTTGATTACCGAAGTTAAGCAACGCGGAAACTTATCAGTACTTAGGTAGCTCCTTGGGAATAGCAGACATTGTAAGCTTGGATATGCGGGTGATGTAATGGACACTACTGTGGAATTGTTAATTGGAGAGCTGAGTTTCAATTCTCGTGTTCATTATATTTACTTAAGTGTAAAATAAAGGTATGAATCCATCACTTCTATCCCCCAGCTGTGGGTTAATTATTAAAACTTGTATCACTAAATCATTATCTCAAAAAAAAAAAAAAAAAAAAAAAAAAATTCTAACAATCTAAAAATATTTCCTAGCTTTAAATAACATGCAAAAGGTTGAGAAGTCATAGAAAAAACATTTTGCTTCCTTAGTCAAAATTCTTATAAAACTGGAGCAACTATATCAGATTTTTTTTTTTTTTTTTTTTTTTATAAAAGATAAATCTATTATGATATTTTTTTCTCCAAAAACTTGTTTTTGGTACAATTTAAAATTTTTTTTTTAACAATCTTATTTAAAAAAAAAAAAATGAAAATTTTAAACAGAATACCTGGTATTAATTTTTCATATGAGTAGCAACAAAAATTATGTTTGCTAAGAGTTTTTGGATAAAAGAACAATGGTTTTGAAATTTCTTTTTTTTTTACTTTTATTTCAAGTTCTTTAATAAAAGTGAGCTTGAATAAATGAAAATTATGAACTGTGCATTTACTGTCCTATTTTCTCCATCCCCCTAACATGAATGACTCATCAAAAATAAATTTATTAGAAATCAGATGAAATTTATCCAGAATATATTTGTATTCTTGGAAGAGTGTTTTATGATTCATTTTACATTTAATATATGTAAATATACATAATGGGAAAACTTGCAGAAATAAAAAAAAACAAAACAAAACACGTATAAACATAAAAAGGATCTTATACACAACAATTTATCAAATGCCTTAGTTATACATAGAAATAAATTCAGCCACAACTTTGATCTAAAGAATGCCAAACTTATTAAAAGAGAAAGTAAATTACTTAAATGGAAAATTCTCAAGAGTGTCGTTATCAGATCTTACCAAAATATAAATCTGAACTCTGGATGTTTTCTAATATCTCCATTCCTGAAAGAATTACTCCAATGCCAAGTCAAGATATATAACTAGGAAAATATTTAAAAAAAAAATTGATATATATATAAAACATCAATCATCTAAGTGACAAATTTTATATTTGTATTAATCCTATATATCACAATTAAGTAATTCATCGAGCTTAGAAGAATCCTTAACAGAATTCAGAAAGCACTGGACGGACGTTTTGTCTTATTTTGTGACGCATCAGCAGTGTGCATCCACTACCGAGAATCGAACCTGGACTGTTGCGATATGATGCAAGTGTTATACCCATTAGACCAACAAGTTCTTGGTGACAAAGAGGTAACAAACTAGAATCCTCAACAGAATGCTTTCTGCATTCTGTTGTTGTTCTAGACTCAATGAATCCTCTCTCTCTCTCTCTCTCTATATATATATATATATATATATATATATATATATATATACACACACACACACACACACACACACTAATAATACCATCTACACAAGCAGTGGTGTTGGAAATTTTAGAATTTTTTTTCTATATCTAACTGAATTGATTTAGAATCTTCTTTTCTTTCCATCACTTTTGTTAGTAGGTATCCCACATTGTGACATTAGATCTGCCAGGAATGATTAAATGTTATAAGAGACAGGGTACAGATTTACTGTGAATGACCTTGTGATCAAGGCACTCTCTAGACATTTACATCATAGTGAATTATTTTCTTCTTTGATCAGAGTACCATTTTTTATGTCATAATTGTGGTCAGTCTTGTTATGATAGGCAATCAATACATTTGATGTATTGTTTTGTAAAATGTCCCTTTTGTGTTCATGTATAATGTTTTATTTAGATTCCTTGAGGTTTCTCCTGTGTACTTTTTGTGACAATTTGACACACAAAAAAAAAATGATAAAGTTCCCAACACCCTTCATTCATACTCATGTGTAGTCATATCAATATAACAAATTTAGTCTGATAAAGTCCTGAATGATGAAACAGGTCACAAGTAAACTTTTTTTTCACTTGTCATACAGTTTCCTCCAATACTGTTTTTGATATATATATGAAAAAAAAAAAAAATATAATATGTTTTTATTTATTTATTTATTTATTTTAATCATTCTACTACAAGCAAGGTGATAATACCACTCGTATGCAGGGGATAACACAGAGTGAAGGTAAAAGAAAAGACTAGGTATAGGGGGACCAAGGAAAGGATAAAAGCTGAACGGGGTTCAAGAAGATAGAAGATGGTTATATGTCATTATCTCATATATATATATATATATATATATATATATATATATATATATATATATATATATATATATATATATAAAATTTGTTGTAGCTTAGAAGATAGATAGATATTGTGGAATAATCAGTATTCGATATTTTTGCACATGAAATAAATTAAGACAGCTTACTGTACCTATTACTATTTCTGCTGTAATCCTAACCCTATCTTTGAAAGTTAATCACGTATAACAATCTGGTCTTATTGAAACAACAAAATCATTATATATTATTTAAATTAGTCAGTGCCTTTTATATGTATTGTTGATAAAAGACTATTTTTTCTGTTTGTTTAAAAAAAAATTTTTTTTATTTCCCCATAATAAAATAACTTATTTGCAATACGTTTCATGTAGATATCGTAAACTGAATGTATTTTACTCATTTTAAAAATCAGTGGATATAAGAGTTGATCTGGATATCTGTTAATAACAATTTATTAGCTCCATAGAGGATTATATTTGGCTGTTTATGACATTTTTTTATTCTTTCAAGAATATAAGAGTAATACATCTGGTCACCTTCTTTGACTTCTTTAATGTGTTGTGTCCTTCATGGCTATCCACAACTTTCTATCCTTCATAGCTCTAAGCAATGTTTGTCTCTCTAGTATCCCTCCCAGTTCCTGTTTTGTCATCTGTTTACACAATCTTGTTAGGTAGATTACTTGATGTTTCTCTCTGCCATTTTTAACGTCAGTATATCCAAGCCTTCTTTCCTCATCATGTGTCCCAGAAATTTCAACTATTTTCTGTTCCCAAGTACAAATGTTCTTTTCTGTTCCCATTTTCCTTAAAACCTCTTTGTTGTTCACATACTCTATTCATGGTATTCTCAGCAACCTTATGTAGAATTACATCTTTGTTACCTCAAGTCTCCTCTTTATGTGTGAAGAAATTATCCAGCACTCACTACCATATAAGAAGATAGATTTTATATAGTATTTCAACACTTTGTTTCTAATGAAAGTTTCCTGTTTCTTAATACTTTGTTTAATTTTTAGAAGGCATCTTTACCTATTCCAAATGCACCTTCTGATTTCAGTGTCACAGTTTCTGATTTTGCAACATCTGACCTACTGCACACAAAGATATGAATTACAAATTATAACCAGTGGCAGTAATAGCACATGGTTTACATATCTTTATGAGAGAGTTTTCATTGTTAAGGAAAACTCACTCTATGGGTAGGATTTTAAGCTCTAAAGGAAGGTGTAAATGGGCTCTTTGGCCTCTGGTAATGGATCATGGATTTAAAATATGTATTTATTGCATCATATCTTACATAAAAATTGTCACTTTCATGAACTCCGAGATCACATTTAATTTAAATGTATGGGGGAATTTCACAAGATTTTAAGTAGCCACGTTTTTTATATGAATTCATGCCACACATTCTATTGCCTCAATAAAAGCAAGTATAAAACTAAATTATCTTTTTGTGAGGATATAAGTTAATAAACATTACACAGAGGTTCATGTTTATGCCCACACCCTTTCTAGTGGTCATTGCTTATACTATGAATGAAAGCACAATTTAGTTTTGATTTTTTAGTGATTGGAAAAAAATTGTAATGAAAAAAAGTTTATAACTTCAGTTTCAGGTTTGTCTTCATAAAGTAGATAAAGATTCAGTTTTGTTAACTTGACAGACCAAAAGTAAGTGTCAAGTTTAGTATTATACTAAGACTATATATTATCATGTCATGTCATGTGTCCGATAGCATAGTCCTAGGTATGATGATCAACTACATCTGGTAGCAAGGCCTCTGATCGGGAGAGTGGAAGTTTTGAAGAGCGTGGAACCACTTCTCAATTGCTATTGTTCCCAGGTCCACTCTGACCTGAGATAGTAGCATCTGTACCAGCTATGAGAAGATAGTGAACCACCAAACAAAAATCAAATGACTAGGAATGTATAAAAATACTAGCACTACATTTTTATTAAAAAAGACCAACAATACATTTTTATAGTAAAGTAACCAACAATACATTTTTATAGCAAAATGACCATCAGTACATTTTACAGTAAAATTGAAGACCTGGCATACATTAACACACATACAAAAAAAAGGAAGCAATTTGCTATGATTAATGTCATTTCTTGTAAGGAGAAACAAGTTTTCACTCCTCATTTGAATTTGTAAGATTATTTGGTATAAAAAATACAACTAAGTAATTATAATTTAATCATGAAATAATATCATTCTCTTGAATTAATTATAAAGTTTGAATTTTCATATTTGAAATAACTTGTATGGATTGATATGTTGTTAAACAAAAACAACAGTCCTAGTAGTGTGTTGAGGGCAAGATGGAGACCATTGTTTTTCAGGTTGATTGAATATTATATTCATGGCTTAAAAAGGGGACCCAGAACATGTTTTAGCATATTAGGTTTTCAAAGCCTAATATGCTAAAACATTCTGTGACGGCTACAGCTCTGTCCTTGAGTTATGCAATGAGACAAGCAGATTGACAAAAAAGGTATTTGGTTAATAGAAGAAAGTTATGAGAAACACTAATAAGGCATGTGATGAATTATGTCATTCCTCAATTAAATGATAACTTTTGTAGCCTCTTTGAACATCTGAACTTTATTTCTGATCAGTGGTAACTATGCCTGAAGTAGCTAACTGAAATCATGCCAAAGATGACCGCTTCGTCTGATGTAAAATCAGGCCAGTTAATGACCAGTAAATGTTGCTTCTTCTGCCAAGCAGAAAACTGCTTTGTGATTTTTGTTATTTTTTTATTATGACATTTGCTGACCTATAGTCAGTAGGCTTTTTTTCTTTAAGCCTTTCTTCATTTTGCTGAAGCTTTTGTGATTTTGTATTGAGAAGTGGGTCAGAACAGCTGATAATTTGGGATTGACATTTTCCGCCTGTAATGTAAAACCTTAAAAACTACTTGGAATAAAAATTTTATTTATTTACTAATAGAAGGAACATAGCAAAACGATGCATAACCTGTCTAGCTAGCTTGAGTAAATGGATGGCAGAACAAGATTAGGAGAGATAACAGAAAGGCAAAATTTATTAAGAGTTAAAAAGGACAAGAAATTGTGGAGAGTCATGATCGCTAACATCCTGAAAGGATACAGCATATATAAAAATAGTTTATGTAATATTACAGGTAGGATTTATTAAATACATTAAAACTTTCATTTGGCAAAAAATTTCACCAACATTTTTATTTATTTTTTTTAAATGATTTTTGGTTAGGCTTAGAACTTTTTAGTTCCCCGCCTCATGTGTGTAAATATATTTGGTATAGTTGGGTAGTAATTTTGTAATTTTTGCAGGTTTGATTTGAAAACCAACAAAAGTTGTTTAATAAAATAGTTAGAAACAAACAACTTTTTTTTTTTTTTAATCTTCAACCAAACTTGCATAATATTTAAATGAAAGTGTGAAGTAAAAAGTATAAAACTTTACTCAACAGTGAAGAGCAAACTATATAAAATATACATAAAACACACAAAGGTTGTAACATTAGTGTAAAATAAGGTACAAAATACAAGGACTAAAATGTCATAATAACTTTTCAGACACATGCATCTACAACTAACAGTTTCATGTTATTGCACAATCTGCATACAAGGAGGATGAACATACGTTATATATATATATATATATATATAAATATAAAAGTGAACATAGAAGTCAACACTTAGAGGCGACAGTCTGTTTCATGCTATATGTAATCGTCAGGCCACGTATGCTGTTATTTTTCTCGGCTATTTATACATATACGGGTCAGTGGTACATTGTGGGTAGTCTATTGTGGCGGTTATTCTACTGGAAGTCGTTTATTTATTTATTTGGGTTAAATTATTTTGCTTGTTTTTATTTTTTGTTTCTTATTTTATTTATTTACTTATTTTTTAATCAGTGTTTTTTTATTAATGTAGTAGAGATTTGTTTATATCACTTATTTAATAGTTTTGTTTTGGCTTGAGAATTTAATTAAAGCTATTTGTTCGGTTTTGGGGTTGGTTGTTGTAGTTTATTCTAACTATTATTTTGGCAGAAACAGTTTTTTAATTCATGTTTAGTTGGGTTGATTATTTTTATTTGTTTTTTCTAACAGTAACTTTATCGGGATTGGTTAGTTTATTTATTTACTTGGATGAATTTAGGTCAATTTGTTTTACTTGTATATTTTCTCTTTTCGGTTTTCGGTTTTTAAGTAACGTAGTATATATTTATTTATTTTTTATTTTTATTTTATTTTATTTTTTATTTTGTTTTATTTTATTTTTTTTTTATCATTGTATAACAGTTATAGCTATTTTTCGTCCGATTTTTTGGTTTGATTTTTTTAGTCTAACTAATATTTTGGTCATAATGGTTTGCTACTTTGTTTATTATTTACTTTATTTATTTGGGTTCGCTGTTTTTTTTGTTTTGTTATTATTATTATTATTCTATTTCGTCTATTCTGACAGGTGTGATTTGGTAATTTGGATTAATTAATTTTGCTTATTTTGTTATTTTGTTTACTTGTTTATTTATTTGTTTTTATTTTATTTTTTCCATTTTCAATTTTTTAAGTAATGTAGTAAAAATTTGTTTTCATGTCTGCATTTTGAGATGAGCTCGTATCTTTTATTTAATAATTTATTTTGGTCTGGGAAAGTAATGATATCTATTTTTCCTCCAAGCAAAGTTTGCAAGTTTTTGATTGGTTGTTGTAGGCTGATGATCTTTTCCTTATTTTCCAAGATATTTTTGGTGTGATGTGCGTTTTGTTTTTAATTTCCCAGATATACTTAGAAAGCATTGTACTGTTCGCCTATATACTATTTGTGAAAGATGTTTTGTGTGTATAATTTCTTTGTTTCCAGAGATCTTTAGCTTTATCGCATTCTCTTGGATTTCCTTGATGTCTTGAAATTTTGTTCCTTTTTAGTGGGATTTGATTTTTTTAGAGAGAGGAAAAGGTTTCAAGGGGTGAGATCTCGGGAGTATAGCGGTTGTTGAACCTGGGAAATGTTGTGCTTTGTCAAAAACTGCTGAACAAGCCATGTTCACTGATGGAACCTCTGTGGTGTGATGGGATGACCACGCTCTACACACTTTCCTTCTAATCACACACTCTACACACTTCTAGTAACAGAAGTGAATGTTACAACTTCATGTGTATGCACAACAGCGTTCATGGTCCATCTGTGCTGAGTGGCTTCACTCTGTGTACATTAGCCCCGTTACTATAGCAACTGTCCCAATACTTTTTTGATCAGACCTTGTATATACTGATACAATAGATTCTGGTGATAGGATGTTCAGCATATATACTTTAGAATATAATGATGTGAACAAGAAGTGAGTTTTCAAGGATATAGATGGGATACATTAATGATCTCAATGTGAGGAAATGCATTAAAGAAACTCGCTATCAGTAAATGAAATGTGAATATGCTTCTAATCATCTCTGTGATCAGAATATTTTTAACTTACAAATTTGAACCCAGTTTAGGCATTTTCTTTCTGTTTGCAGAGTAATATTGAAGAAATGGGTGTTCAATTTGGTATAAATATCCAGTAATTTTAATTTTCTCTAAAAGAAAGAACCACTGCAAATTATCCTATATTTAGAATTTGTAAAAAAAGTTTTGAATTGACAAGGCAATTTAATCATATAATTAAAAAAAAAAAAATGAAAGCTTGTACAAAATCACTATCATTTATTTACATTCAAACTAATGTCCTCATCTTTGTTGTCATTTTCATTATATCTTGTTCTTATTTAGTACTGCTCAGTTATTGTTTGCCTTGTTTCCACTGAGTTTAAAGTCTGTAGTACTCAGTCCACTGAGTCTAAAGTCTGAAGCACCCAGCCTACTGAGTTTAAAATTTATCGCCCTCAGCCCGCTGAGTCTAAAGTCTGTAAATTCATGAACCAATACTTTAATCCACTAGGTTAGACATAATATCTCCAGACATGGAAAATATACCACCATAGATTAAACAAAGGGTTCAGTTTGTAATTTCCTGTAGGCTACCCTGATCGATAAACACCTGATGAGGACATTATTCTGAATGTAAATAATAACTCATTCTATAAATTCAGACAGAAACTCACATTTATTCAGAATATCTCTCTCTTCATGTGCTATGTCCCTTCGGAATGTAGGTAATCATGGCTCTTCATAGCTTCCTCATTTTTATACTTTTGGCAATATTTTCTTCTTTATACCCCCCCCCCCAAAAAAAAGAACAAACTCTGGATCCATTTTTTTTCTTTGTGAAATTAGTTCCTTTAACCATTTGTATAAACTTGTCAGGTCGGTTACTTGCTGTTTGCCTCTGCTTCTCTTGCTTTCAACATATCTTTTTAAATCTCTAAACTTTCTTTCCTTGTTATATGTCACTAATTTCAGCTGTCTCTTTTTGATTGTTAAAAGCAATTTCTTTGTAATTCCTATTCTTAAAAGTTCCTCATTTGTCACATACTCTGTACATGGTATTCTCAACATTTGTCTATAGAACCTCTGTCACTTTTATCTTTTGGGATTAAATTATACAGTATTCATTGAATTTAGTTTATTTTCTGTAAAGTATATTTTGTTATTCTTATGTAACTTCAAATTTTATGACAATTAAAATTTTTTTTTTTGAGAAAATTAATCATCAAACTTAATGCCAAAAAGAGAATATTAAAAATTTTTGGCTTTGGAAAGAAACTGCTTTTCATTTCCATTTTATCGCTTCTCTTCTCTCTAGCCTTATGCCATACCACCACATTGAATCACTGAAGTTAAGCAACATCAAACCAGATCTGTACCTAGATGGGTGTCCACTCAGGAATACCAGCTTAGATGTATGGGTGGTGTAATAGATAATGGGTTGGAATTTTTAATCAGAGAGCCAAGTTTCAATACCTGTCTGGTTCATTATATTCACTAAGTGAATATAATGAACCAGACAGGAATTGCACAAATGCCCTTGGGAAAGGTATGAATTCATCTACCCCCTCAAAAATTCTTAAAATCTAAAAATATTTTCTGGCTTTAAATAACATGCAAAGGGTTGATAAGCTGTAGAAAGTGAATCAATCAATCAAACACTGACTAGCTATACAGGTATATCATTTAGATTTATTTACATTCTCTGGAATAAAAATGTATAAAAACTATAGTGACTACAAAATGAAGGATCAGTTTTTATATTGACTGTAATATAGAATTGATTCCCCAATTTATATCCACATTATAATTTCTTGTTTGTTTATCAAATTCTGATCTGATATCAATCTACTTCTCCCTCCAGCTAATTAGCAAGACTTGTATCACTAAACCATTATTATCTCCAAAAAGAAAGAAAATTCTTACAATCTGAAAATATTTTTTGGCTTTAAATAACCTGAAAAGAGTTTGTCCCCAACTGTGTGAGAAAAAACAAGTAATTCCTGTTCATCTGGTCAAGATGTTCAGCCATATTTCTTCTAAAGCTAGCTATCCAACTGTGTGGAATGAATAGGAAATAAAAAGTAGTATTAGGACACTGAGTGCTGAAACCCTCAGGACAATCATCTACACAGCAACTGAATTCTCACATCCTGTTGTAATCACTACCGCACTCTACAACTTGATATGTGTGTCTGTCAGTGCATGCTTCTTAGGACTGAGACTTTGAAACGCTAAAGTGAAAACTATCAATTTGTAATTTCTTTGACAAAGTGTAAATGGATAAGAATTGCATAGAGGTTACTTTCTCAAAGAGATGGTAAGGCAGATAGACAGAATGGGTGTAGGAGGTTAAGTGTATTGTATTCTATTGAAAAGTACTTGAAAGTGCAAATTAAGAATAATAATTTATTTAATTTTAGAGTTATGAATCTGGTGAATAAAAAAAGAATTTAAACCTCCTACAAAATGAATTTTATTTTAGCTTTAATTATTATTTTTATATTATATCTAGCTTGTAACCCACACTTATTTTTCCCTTTTATGCTATAGGGGGTGCACTGGGTACTGGAAACTCAATTTTAGCTGGCCATGAATGGAAGATGATCTAACATAATATTACGTGGCATGTGCCAAATTTTAACATTCTCATTTCTCTTTCATATGTACCAAGAGCATTAACATGACAGCTTCCAATCTGACACAGGAAATAAAGAGACACTATACCCCATGGAACATGCTGCTAACTATTGAGATAGCAAGCTTCTTGAGAATGGCCAAATCCTTTTTGTTTGATGCTAGAAATGAGTTGGAGGCTGCTGATGTGTATGCATCATAACCATGAGGAAAAAAAGAATTTTAAGAGATCAGCCTTCATAAAGATGGCCCATTTCATCCATCAGGTCCAGGACGTCATTAGCTATAACCGTAGCAAGTTGATGCAAGTCATCGCCAAGTAGCTTGGGATAGAGGAGTCCACTATCAGGTGTATGGTGCAGGAAGACATCAGTACAAGTCCTGTATGATGAGAGGGTAGTTAATTTCTGAAAAGACTTGGGAGAACCATGTGATCTGATTGAGCTTGTTCTCCAAGCACTTTAAACATTCTATGTCCTGGTTTTTTCCTCCAGTGAGAACTTTTACCAAGAGCAGAAGAAACAGCATTTATTTCTGTGCAGACCCCATAATGATGTGCAAATTTATGTCATCATAAATAATAATGGCTATATCATGCCACTTCACTTCTTCCTTAACAACCTCATTGAGGTGCTAGATATGGTGGTCTAGTCTTTTATCAAGGATGGCTACCTATGTTCTAGCAGTTCTTTAACATATACCCCATGATTGGTCATGTCAGACTTGGCTTTGTCTACCTAATTCCTGTTTTCATCAAAATATTTTGATAACTTTGTATATTACTGAACTTAGGAATTTAAGGATTAATAATACTCTTCTAAAATTCATTGACTCATTTATTTCCCACAACAAATTAATGATTTTATTATGATAAAAAATTTAATTTCTGTTCAATAACAGTGTATAAAAGCCAAAGTTTTTGACAAGGTTGGATTAGCATAAATAGTATTTAGCTATGAAAAATTCTATTTTTTCTGAGTCACTCTGTTGTGAAATTGAAGAATCATAATGGGGAATAGAATCTAACAAAGACAAAAGAATATTATTTTTTGCATGGAATATTGTTTTTTTTTAAAGTTTTTGAAAATTAAAGATAATGCTGTATATACATTAATAATATCAAATATTTCTGAGCTCATAAATTTATAATTAGCTTAGGTTCTATTAAAAAATATAATTAATTTTTTTAGTACTATTAACACTGTTCTGCATTATATCACACTATTTTCAGTCATAGAACCACATCAAATTTTAGAATGTATATTCTATAATATTTGTCTATATTTCTGAGATGAGGTATTGTAACTATTTACACAATTGGGACTGTTGTCCTCATCTTTATTGTCATATTCACAATGCTTCGGCCATTGTATGCTCTGGCCTTTTTCAGGTGATTCATGACCCAGTAGATAAAAGCATTGGTTGTAAGCAATCCAAAAAGTGACTTGGCCCAAAGAATTGTGAGTTCAATACCTGGCCACAGCAGAGGGAACAAAATTACTATAGGGAATTAATTGAAACTGAGATATCCAAATAATAGCAGTTAGAACAGTCTACTACCATAGACTAAATAAAGAGTTCGGTTTTAAATTCCAATGTATATCATCTGAAGAAGGCCAAAGTATACAATGGCTGAAATGTTGTGAATATAGTGATAAAGATGAGGACAACAGTCCCAATTGTGTAAATAGTTACAATACCTCATCTCAGAAATATAGACAAATATTATAGAATATACATTCTAAAATTTGATGTGGTTCTATGACTGAAATGACTGAAAATAGTGTGATATAATGCAGAACAGTGTTAATAGTATTAAAAAAATTAATTAACAGTTCAAATGATTTAAATATTGTAAACTATCTTAAAGCCACCCTATTGAGTGGCATTTAAGCTAGCTCCTGCAGAGGGCTCTTCATTGGTCCTTCATCACAATAGGTAGGTAGGTAGAGGGGAATAGTAAACGTACCTTTTTAAAAGTTCAATGATAATTCTTCTGTAGTCACTTAATTTAAAGACAATTTGATGTACGTAGGTCCTTACTTTCCGTACAAACAATTATTTTTATTTCATAGGTGATTTTCATTGAATTTTGTAATTAATTTTGATTATTTCCAAGTTATAAATATTGTTATTGTATAAAAAATTAGTTGCAAAAAAATAAAATAAATCACATAAAACAATTGCAGTAATGAAAACTTGGGAATCTAAAATTTCAGAATTGTGGGTCCAGATTTGGCCTGGAATTTGCTCATGGAATCAGCCTGATTCCAAAATGATATGATATATTGCACTATGGCCTCTAGGAGTAAAGTTGAAAACACAGATAATTTTATTTTGAAACACTCTAATTTGAGAACAGTAATTTTTTCATTTGAATATGAGCTATTGAAAGTTAGAGAGTTGCATCCCTTTAATTGTTTTTATCAGTAGAAACTAAGATGGCAGAATTTGAAAACAGTCTCAGTAATGAAAACTTGGGAATCCCAAATTTTAGGATTATGGGTCTGGATCTGGCCCGGAATGTTTTTAATTTTCTCATGTAGTCAGCCTAATTCCAAAATGATATATGTTGAACTATGGCCTCTAGAAGTAAAGTTGAAAAAGTGTGACGGAGTGACACACTGACATTCACATTTATTATATAGAATAGTATACTCTAAAATTTGATGTTGAAAATACTGTGAACAATGTGGAACTTTGGGGAATAAAAATTTGTAAAGAAATTGCTGTTACACATAATGAGGAAAGGAGGTTTGGAGAAAGTATTTCTGAGAGCATGAGACATTACATCATGAAGGAACATGGCCCATAAAGAGAGAGATATTCAAAATAATTTGTAGTTAATTGCAGTAAACAACCAGAAAGAGAGTGCCGAAAATAAATTTTTGGGACACACAATAAGGAAAGAAGGTTTAGAGAATTTAATACTCACATGTCTCATTGAAAGCAAGAGAAGCAGACAAAAACAGCAAGAAACCAATCTGACAAATTTGTGTAAATAGATGGAGGAAATAATATCACACAAAAAAGGGTATTATGAGAAAATATTGCCAAGAGCCCCCAAAATGAAGATGTAGAGAGACCTGATTGCCTGCAACCTGATGGGACATGGCTCATAGAGAGACAGATATTCAAAATAAATGGCAGTAATCTAAGTACAACATTTTAGATTTAAAGTCTTGGCTTTTCCATTGTTGTAGCTTCCCTGTATCTTTTCTATAAATACTTTATGGTAATTTTTCTGATGAACCTTCTTCTATATACTTAGACTTTATGAATTTAAGTACAGTACTAGATTGGCAGCAAGGTCTCATCATTTTACATTTGAAATGGCTAGATGTAACTGTAAATGCTATGCTAACAGTTTCTTCTCTTGCACTTGCGTGTAGAAACTCTCTTCTGGCTTATTGTTTTCCAGTCAAGTTTTATGTTCAAAAATTTAAATGCAATGTCAGTTGTTACGTTCTGTCTTCTTAATTCCTGTTCTTTTATTATTCCCTTTCCTTAATGTTTTTTTCCTCATATTCTTTCACACTCATTAACCCTTTGTGTCTTAGTGGCTTTAGCCTTGTTTGGGGTGAAATGAGTTAAAAAAGGGAATAAACTATAAAGAAAGAACTGTTTGCTATTAGAAAGTGACAGCGGAAAATTTAGAAATGCATAAGGAAAGAAAGTTTCGAGAATTTAGTTTAGTTTATAAAAGAAATTATTGCTGAGTGCAAAAAATGAGGAAGCTGTGGTGAGACATGATTGCCGACATCAAGAAGTTACATGGCGCATAAAGAGAGATAGTCACAGTAATTGGTAAGGTTCTTTGTACAAGCTTTTAAATTTATAGCCATAAAGAGAAAAGGAACTATAAAGAAATTGCTGTTAATAACCAAAAGGAACTGAAATTTTAGGGACACCTAATGTGGAAAGAAGGCTGGGACAATTTCACAGTTACTGGATATATAAAAAACAAGAGAAGTAACCTACATGATAATTTTTTATTGCAATGATAAATTTGACAATTTATGGGTTCTGTTTTAATATTTTTCTGTTCAACTTCTCTTTCCATTGAAATGTCTTATAAATTTTGCATAATGCAATCTTGCATGTTTATGATATGAAGAAAGGTGAGTCTGCTGCTACTTGATAAATTATAATTTAAAAAGGCAACCCCCCCCAAAAAAAACATTGGATTGATTCTCTTTCTGTTGAATTTTCACATTGTTATATTTGCAATCATAGAGTAATGGATTGCAGCTCAGATTGACGAATTGGAGAGCCAAATTCTTCTCAAGTTCATTACATTTACTTACATGCTTTAATACCCTGTTCCACCTCTTCTTCCCCCAGCTATGGGTAAATAGTAGGACAGATTGGGTGTAGAAAGAAAACTCTGAATTCAAAACTTTATGCATACCAGGTGTAACAGCAAAAGTGTCCAAATTGTGTAACAGCATTGGATAATTGTTCATTCCACAAAATGTTTAATATCTAAAAAAAAACCCACTAAACTAATTGATTTTCTTTTTTTCAGGTTTTCAAGAATCACTGAAATATCTTTTGAGCTATTCAGCTACAAAGAGAACAGGTTAAAATCATTTTGTGTTAGCCCCACTATATCTTCCCAACTGAACAATGGTGAGAGGAAACAGATCATTATAGTCTTTAGTAATGGTATGAACATTCATACTCTGGCTTCTCTTCTATCTTCAAAGTCCATTCAAGAATGGTGAATAAGTTTAAAAAAGCGGGAATGGTAGAGAGGA
>OZ010602.1:43433698-43456198 GCA_963932145.1 Acanthosepion lycidas
TGTTTGTTTACAAATTTCTTAAAATTAAGAAAATGGCGGGTTTTTTGAAAATTTAAAAATTTAAAATTAAATTTGACATTCCAATGTATATAGTTTCTATCTGAAATATACCAGAATTGTTTACTTAATGGAAATAATAAATTTAATGATTCAACTTTCAAGTAAAACTAAAATGAAATATTCAAGCATATTTTTTCATTTTAAAAAATGCATTTTAAACTTAGGTATCGATAATTTATGCCGAAAAAGTGGAGGTACCTACCTTTGTGCCTCCATGAGAAACTACACATTATTAAGCTTCTAAACAATAAAAACCTATTAAATAACCGGCAAGAATTAACGGTTTTCTGCCGACACACCCGAACTTACGCTCTGAATAACTAGCTAAAAACACGCATACAAAAAAATAAATTTTAAAATCCATAGCCCATATACATAGTTTTAATAACCTACAAAAATTGATAACCCTTTATGAAGTCGTCAAATAACAAACGTTACGGCCTTTTCATATACACAAATCCCTTTCATAAAGAGATATAATAAAAGAATAAAATAAAAATAAATAAATAAATCTCCGTAGACGCTCCAGCCAGACTATGCGGAAACTTCCTCCGTCGTAAATTTAGCCACCCCCACCTTACCGTGACCCGGCATCTATGAAAGTAACTCTATACTGATACAAATTATTAACACCCCACCCCTGCCGATTCTAAACAATCCGCCCTTGATGTTACCATGGAAATTTTTGATTTCATTTCTGACCATACTATTAAAACTTGTAAATTTCAGAAATAACTCATTCCCAAAAAATTTCGCTTGAAGATGGAACAGAGCCTACTTTAACTCAAGTTAATTCAAATATTATTTTGAAGTTTTCGGCTCTTGTTTTGAAACATGAGACCTCTTATGTAGCGAGTTGGAATCATATTTTTAAATAAATAATTATATATATATATATATATATATATGTTTGTATATATATATATATATATATATATATATATATATGGATAGTCAGTTATCCACAGACAGACTGGTTTTGCTGTATCACAGCTCATCAATGTGGCTAGATATCTGATTGCTTCAAGACGGGATTGAAACCTGACTGATTTGGCATCAGTCAGAGATTGTACCCCCATGCGACCATCACATGGTAGATCGGAAGGGAAATTTTATTTTAGTATGCGAAAGACGTCAGTAGCTCAGAAAGCTTGATTCGAGTAAAAGAGCATTGCATTAGCAGCAGCAGCCACTGTTTATAAAATAACCCCTTCCTCTCTAAGAATTTTATATTTAACAGTGGAAAGGGAGTTTTTTAAAATTAGATGTTCACATAAATTTCAGCCACATTCAACATGTGAAGGCTTGGAATAAATGCTCCTATTCAAAACAACACAAAAATAAAATACAACTTAAACAGTCAAATTCTGAGGAAAAACTATCAACAGCAAAAACAAAAGCCCCTTGAAAATGGCTACTCTCTTACTCCTATAAAATGGGGAAAAAATAAGGATACTGGAAAAGCTAAATAAAAAAATTTAAATCTTCCTTATCTGCCATATTTAATGAAAGATGTTTAAAATGTGTGTATATAATTTTTCCTAATTTTGTAGATTTTTGTATCAGTGTTTTAAATGACAACTTAGATGAGTGAAGTTTGAATATATTACATCTATCTCTCTAATGATTTATATTTTCACATGAACGTGATTTTATCCAGTCTCTTTGTGGATGGACGGAACAAAAACAAAATTTAATGTAAGTTTCTTGCAATCCTAGTTTGAGACTATCTGAACAGCAGTTAATGGTTTCTTATTACCTTTGCTTGACCATTCCCATTTACAAGTGTCCATTTATCATAGTTAATCTTTTGTTTTTGATCTTGGTTTGCTTTTGATCTTATACCATGAGAGTTAATTGTAAAGATACACCAGTTGCTAAAAACCTATTGCAGTGAAGGTGCAGGTTAAACATGTTCTTACCACAGACTGAATTACCCTACTCCATTATTGGTTGTGTCCAGTGATAGCTCTGTGGTTAAATCTCTTTATAGATATCTTTGTAGGTTGACTGTTCAATCTTGTTTGTCAAAATTATTAACATTCTCTTCATAATGTAAAGGGAAAGAGGAAGCTATTTTAGAATACTTAAATTTATTATTTAAAAGAAAAAGATTTTGATTTGAGTTAGTTTTAAATAAGAAGACTGCAATATTGTCACATAATTTTATGTTTCTACAATATTTTCAACATCATATCATTTTTTTTATGATTTCACTTCAAGTAAGGTGATACAACCACTAAGACACAAGTGGTTACTGTGAGTACAAGAAACTGAGAAAACGTTATTGTAGTGAAATGTTAATAAAAGAACAGGGTTCAAGAAGACATGATGACAATTGATGTTGAATTTAACATTTTTGAAGATCATTTTAATAGGAAAACAAGAAACAGGAAGAGAGTTTCACATTGCTATATATATATATATATATATATATATATATATAGCAATGCATACATGTATGTCTATGCATACAGAAAATACTACCTCTATCCTATAGCAGATTTTACATTTGTATACACATTTCATAAACTAAAGGTTGACAACTATATCATGTTGAAACACCAGTTAAACACCAAAGTTAAGCAATGTTGAGTCTGGTTAGTGCCTAGATGGGTGACTTCTTGTGAATACCAGGTGCTGTAAACTTGGATATGTGGCTGGTTTAATGGTTTGAGATTGGAAATTGAAGTGTCAATTCCATTTGGGTTCTTTATATTAACTTACACACAAATACTTTTGGGAAAGGTATGAATTCACCTTTCCCCCAGCTATGGGTTAAATAGAATTTGTATCAATAAATCATTATCATTTCCCCCAAATTTTTACAATCCAAAAATATTTTCTGGCTTTAAATATACTGTAAAAGGTTGATAAGCAGTAAAAAACAAATCAATCAATCATACACTAAATGAAACAACTATTATGAGACAAAGGTAAGTAAGAAATTTTGCCATGTTAGAAATTTCCTTAACAATATCTCATGATGTATACCATATAGAAGTTGATGTCATATTTGTCATATTCATTAATTCCTTACATGTTGCTAACCACATTAAATCTTTTATTTTCTGTATGAATTTCTGGGATGACAAGACTAATGTCCTCATCTTTGTTGCTATTATCACAACACTTTGGCCATCATTCACGCTGGCCTTCAAGTGTCTGTTGATCTGGGTAACTTGCAAGAATTTCTAACTGAAACCTGTCTTGGTAGATATCATCTTTTTTTTTTCCCCTCCCTATAATGCTCAGTTTTTGTTTGTTCTATTTCCACTGATTGTGAACCTGTACTACGTGACACCAGGATTGAACTCGGTATTACTATGCCACCATACTCTGTATTCATTGCCCCTTGTTGCTAAACGTGTAATCTGTATCTCTAATCCCTATCATGCCAAAATATTCTGAATAAATATTCTGATTAAATCTTTTTTATATACAATTTATAAACTTTTTATTTTTTTTTTTTTAAATACAAATCCCTGACATTTTTTTTAAAAATATAAACCATAAACCAAAGACATCTTAAACAATCAAGAAGTAGGTGAATTTTGATGCAGGATTTGAGCTTGTCATAATTATACTTCAATTTCATTTTTATAACCCCTTCCCATCTTTCTTTCATTAATAACAGCCATTGGTAGTTTTTCTTGTATGGAGGAAAGGAAGTGGAACAGTTTTTCTCCTGTCATTTTATTTTATTACTCTTGAGACTCCTTCACAAAGTCTAAATAGGACAAGTGCCCTGTTGAATTATCTCTTGGTATTTGAAAAGACTAACTGTTTAGACTACGTTTTTTCCAATGTGAAGCAGAAGGTCATAATGTTTCAATTGACAAATCATCCATCTTTGTAAGGTGAATGTGAGGGAATTTTATGTTCACAGTAAAACAAACAAAAAAAAAAAAAAAAAAAAAAAAAAATTACAACTCTGTATCGTCACTTATTTCTTGGTCAAAATTATTTTGAAAATAATATTTTGAATTTGAATTTTATGAGATGAATCATTGTTTGAACATGATTAATTATTTTTATTCTACTATTTATTTCTTGTTAATTTTAGTTACTTTTCATCACTTCGGACTTCTCATCGGCACCTGCTCACATTGTCATCCTCTTTTTCTATACCCCACCCCTGCCCCCAGTTACCGGTGGTGGAGATGGCTGTGAATCAAAGAGAGTTTGATTAGGCCGTTTGTATGAATTTGATTTTGGTGGACAACTCTGCCATAAGTGAAGAGAAAAAAAAATCAGATGTAACTTGTTATTTATTGATTTACTTTGTAAACTTTGAATCATTGGCTCCCTGATATAAATATAAAAGAAAAACACAACTATTTACTATTTTACTTTGTACTAATTATTTAGTTCATACTAGTAAACTCTTTTAGACATAGTTTTGTGAGTTAGCTTTGATATATTTTCATGCTTGGTTGATGAAATTTGTTTACTATGATTAACCAAAAGAGTGGAATCCTAGCCAAATTTCTTTACTTTGGTATGCCGCTCATTTATATCATTTTAACTTGTAAAATCACTGGTTGGATTTCTTAAACTAGCATAGTACCTGTCAAAAATGATAGGATTATAAAAGTAGGGATAAATTAATTTTTAAAAATTTTCAACGAATAAATCTTGGGATTAGAACAGGATTTTCTTTTTATTTCATCTTGTAGATTTATATTAAAAAAAAAAATCTTACATGGTTGTCTTACAGTTAAAAAGTTATAAAATTCTACGAAAATGTTAAATTTAGCTTAAATGATTTTAAAGCATATTATTTCAAATATAAAATGTGAGTGTCTCGTTGGTTGGTATAATTGCAAAAGTTAAAAAGAAATTAAAAATATCTAGTTTAACATTCCAAATCTAATGCCACTTCAGGATGTAGAGGATCATGGCTCACAACAGATTCCCTTTTTTTTATTTGTGAATTAACATATATTCTTGGGAAAGATAATAGTGCTTTGCCATTGTCTTCTCCATCATTCTGAACTTGGAGTTGTCTTACTCTCTGCTATTTAATCCAAGAGCTTGAGGGAGAAGCGATGGATTCATGTCTTTCCCAAGGGCATTAGTTTGAAAGTGAATGCACCACACTCAGACAGAATTTGAACATGGCTTGCCAATTACCCTTTACATGCTGATAAATTATGGCACTTCTACAACTTACAATAAGAACGTATGAATACATCTCTTCTCTCTCACAGCTATGGGTTAAATAGTAAGGTTGCCTTGGCTCATTAGTCAGAGTTGGTAACAAGTTTAGGAGAAGGACAATTGTGAATTCCAAACTGGTTTGGCAACTCCATCCCGTAAAAACATACTACTTGCTATTAAAACCACAGCGGCAATGTCTAGTGTGTTAAGAGTATTAAGAGCTGTGATTCCATACTCCTCTAGGAGTCTACAGGACTTGAGTGAGTTTGTGTGTGATCCAAAAAGTGGATTATTTGTTAGTCCTTCCCATTGAAGAATTTCTAAGAACTTTGTATTGGTGCAAGAAAGCAAAGGATGTTTAAAGGGATTTAAATGAATAAAACTTAAAAAGTAATATTAGCATTGTATAGAATATAAAGATTCATTGATTGATCATTTGTTTTTACAGCTTATCTACCATTTGGAAGTTATTTAAAACCAGAAAAAAAAATTGTATTTTCAGAATTTTTTTGAGATAATAATGAATTTTTAATGATAAATGTTCAACTAATTAATTCCTAGCTGGGAGAGAACAGGTGGATTCATATCTTTCCCAAGGGTATTTATGTGTAAGTTAATATAACAAGCATCACTGGAATTGGAACTCTCCTGCCAATTTCAAGACATTATCCATTACACTACCCATACATCCAAGTTTAAAGCTCTTGGTATTCCCAAGCAGTCACCCATTTTGGTATTGACCAGGTTTGATGTTGCTTAACTTCAATGATCATATGAATGTTTCAATGTGATATGGCTATTAACACAGAGGATCTCATCAATAAATTTAGTAATTTTTTTTTCATGTGAACTTTGTTTCAGAAAAGTCTACCATGTTATCTGTATATTGTGCATTGAAATTCAGGAAGGGGTTTTCACTGGTCAAAAATTGTTAGAACATTAAGTCGTGAGATTATATTTATTATTTCAAACATTATTTGAGTGGACACTCCGTTTTTTTAAACATTGTTTATTTTGCCTACTGGCCTGTCTGTGATTTCAAGAAAATGTGCCTTCTGGCTGGATTTGAACCTGTGTCCATTTTTGCAGGACAAACCACTATCTGGTCTGGCATGCTTTGACTGTTCGGCTAGGTAAAGCTCTATAGTCAAGTAAGATTTTATTTGCCTTAATGCACATTTACTTGTTCTGATTTTCTTGAAAGCTATATCTGCTCAGTTTTGTATATGAAACTTAAAAACAGTTTCTAAAGAAATGTCTATTCAAATATGGGTATCCACTAAAAATAACGTTTGAAATAATAAAAATGTCAGATTAAAAAAAAATATTCATTATGGATGACCAAATCAGGTTGATGTTATATTTCTTTTCTCTCTTTTCCATTATCTGAACAATTTGCTCTTCAAATAATGTATTGCTTATCTTCTATTTTTGACCCAGAAACTTGCTGTTTGTACAAAAATTTAAGGAGACCCAGTCGTTAGGCAGTGCTTGCTGTACAGATATGGAATCCATTGTGCTGGCTGGACTGCTGGCTATTTGGCTGCTTGATGATGACAATGATTATGTAGTACATTCACCCTTTGACTAATCTGGCTTCACTGAGTGACAGACAAGTGATTTCCATATAATGGGATGTCTTTAACACCACCTCTCCCCTTCGTTGCTACATTACTTCATACTACTGTTACCTCTGCTGCTTTTCCGCCACATTTGTGTAATCAGATTTTCACCTACTAAATCTGTGATAATATACGTATTATTACCTGGATGTCTGCACTGCTTATTAACAAAGATTAAAGGTATATTAACCTAGATGCTCACTTGCTTTGCTTGTGTGATATAAAATTATGTTCTTTAGGTGATAGCACACCATGTCTAGTAACTTCAGTATTTATTTCACGCTTACATGTTTTGTTTTTTTTATCAGACCAAATGCCTTCTCTTACTCTCTTACAGCACTTGTTACATATCTGACCTGCAAGATTACCTAGTATTGCCTAGGCTAGAATGGCTTTTTCCAAATATAATGATTTCATCAAAAATAACTTTTGGATAAGAGCCAAGTGAAGTAATCTTTAGGGTCAGTTACTTGACTAGACTTGTCATTATACTTATATTATGCATAAGTTTTCCATTGTGTAAATTGAAGTATACTTTTATTTATGACTTTTACTGAAAGATAAGGTATTGAATATAATGAAAATGGGTCTGATGATCTGTATAATTTTGATATTGATTATCTATTCTGTAAACTTCATGGTTACTTGAATTGTTTTTGGGGATTTGGAATAACTGATACATTTGATTTGAAACCAAGATCATTATACAAAATAATAAATATGTGTGCACTGTTTTAACTATCAGATTTGTCTCTCTTTTTGTTATTTACACTGTTTATATTTGGACTATTGTCCTCATCTTTGTTGTTGTTATCACGTTTCGGTTGTTGTGCCCTCTGGGTTTTATTGTATATAAATCTGAGTAACTTTCAGGGAATTCTGAACTGAATTCTTTATTTAATCCACAGTGTTGGACTGTTTTCGTTCCATTGCTCATATCTAGGGATATCATCTAGTTCTTAGTTTTATTTAGTGTTATTCAGTTATTGTTTGCTCATTTCCACTGAGTGTAAGTACACATTGCCCAACGGAGGGATTGAACTCACAACCATTATGTCACCAAATTCACAAACCAACATTTTTACCCACTATGCCATTATCCCCTTTTTTGCTTTAGTTTGTCATTGTAACTTTGAGAAGAGTCATTAACAAACTGGATCTCCTCCTTCTTGGTCTATATACATTTGGTAACATAACATTTCAGCTGATCGACTTTTCAACCTTTGTCAGGTGTAATTTCTGACAGAAAAAAAACAAACTTTATTCTTAAAGTTAAAAAAGGCAAAAAAAACAAAACAAAACAAACAAATGGTGACAGAAAATGGTTGTACTTAATGCTGTTGATATGGATTGGTATAGTTGATATATTAAGGACCATTTTCTCTCATTTGTTTTATTTTATTTTTTTCATTTTTTTTTTATTAGTTTTTTTTCTTGAAGAAAGAAGTTGGTTTTCTCTCACAGGTTACACCTGATAGGTGCTGAAGAATGAATTGTCTGAAAGGAGTTAACAACAGTGAGTACACAAATGAAGACTTTAGTTATCAAACAGTATTTAATACATCATATTTCTTATTTTTTTATTTTCCTTTTATTCCCTTTTCTTCTCTTTCCCTTTTCTCTTCATTTGTTTTCTCTTTTCTTTTTTCTCTTTTCTTTTTCCTTTTCCTCTTCATTCTATTCTCTTTCCTTTTCTATTCTCTTTTCTTTTCCTCTTCGTTCTTTTCTCTTTTCCACTTCATTCTTTTCTCTTTCCTTTTTCTCTTCATTTCTTTTTCTTTCTTTCCTTTCTTTTTCTTTTCATTTCTTTTTCCTTTCCTTCCCCTTTTTTCTTTATTTCTTTGTTTTTTCTTCATTTATTTTTCACTTTTTTTTCTTCATTTTTTCTCTTCATTTTTCTTTCTTTTCTCTTCATTTCTTTTTCTCTTTTTTCTCTTTTCATTTCTTTCTCTTTTCATTTCTTTCTCTTTTCATTTCTTTCTCTTTTCATTTCTTTCTCTTTTCATTTCTTTCTCTTTTCATTTCTTTTTTTTTTCCTTTTTGTCTTCATTTCTCTTTCTCTTTCCTTTTTCTTTTCATTTCTCTTTCCTTTTTCTCTTTATTTCTCTTTCCCTTTCCCTCTTCATGTGGCTATTTACACTATGTAAACTCTCCCAACTGCAACAGGTCTAATTAAAATGTTTCAGCACTCAGATTTTTCTTGATGCTGTTGACATGGGAAAGAAATAGCTGTTTTTTTCATTGTTCTTATATGCTAAAACTATTATACCATGAAAGTAGATATTGTATCACTAATACAAAGTTTGACTCTGTAAAGAGATAAAGTGTAAGTCTTGCTTATTACAGTTTTCTTCTTCATTCAACTATCAATCCTCAAAGAGGATTGCAGCTCAGGTCAAAAACAGGTGATGGCTTGGATACTTATGCTAACTTCAGTATTGAAAAAAATATATTTGTATTTGTTTAATGTGAGAAAATATCTGTATAATTGTGTATTTATATCTCTTTTTTTTTTTCTTTTTTTTTCATTGGATTTATTTTTAATCTAAGGATAATCTGATAGGAATTGTTTGATACAACTAATACCACTCAGCTCTTGGCTTAGATTAGGGCAACACCTTATTACATATATAGCAACAGGTGAATATAGTGATTATCCTTTTACTGATATATTTTATAGATTGTTCTAATTCTTGATGTAGGTATGTAATTCATCTGGGAAAGTGGTTTGTTTAAATAATGAAATTATTAAATATTTAGATTTAATTTTCAAAATTCTCGGTGCACACATATATCAGAAATCAGTAGTCTAATGATGGAAAAGAAGCATTTATTTCATGCAACAAATATTTATTTTTCAACATAATTTTTCATGCACTTAATTCAGTAGCAAATATTAATTGCATACATTGAATATGATTGTAAAATTTCAAATCAAAATTCAGTTAACATATCAGGCTGTGGATTTATTCAAAAACCCTTTTCTATGAACATTATTTTTAGTGGATACTCATGTTTTGAATAGATGTCCCATATGTTTAAATAATGTGTATTGTGTCTACTGGCCTGTACAGTGAAAAAAAAACAAACTTAAAATGTGCTTTCTCAGTTGCGCAGGCCAATTGCATCTCTTCAAAACATTGATGTACACTAAAAATAATGTTTGAAGTTATGGCAATGCCCTTCATCACTGAATCAGTATGAGTATATTGGATCTAACAATGGTTTCTTTTGTGAAAGGGGATGTGGGTTTGAATCCTGCTACAAGGTGTGTATTTTTCTTTAATAAGATTTAACAGATTTTTCAGGCCATTAGACAACAATAAATATACTGTTTAAGAAAAAAAAACAAGCATCTACTCAAATATTGGTATCCACTAAAAAATGTTTAAGTGATACATATAATAGGATGGTTTATGAAATTTGAGAAACAAAAAGACAACAAAATGAAACAATATTGGCAATAAAATTGATGATTTTATTATATATTAGGCCTTCTGACTAAATTGAAGCACAAAAAGAAATATATATATATATATATATATATATATATATATATATTATAAATTAATTGATTTAAAATATGGTTATTTTCGCTACAGAGTTCTAACCATGTTTCAAAAATGGAAGCTAAAAGCCCCGAATTTAATTTACATTGAGCACTATTTTGTAAAAATAAAAATATCTATAAGAACACTGGATTATATATCTTACTGTTCTTTCTTTTCATATATATATATATATATATATATATATATATATATATATATATATATATATATATATATATATTCTGTTTGTACATTATTTTAATAGATACAATTTATTTAAGTAAATGCTATGTTTTTTAGTTAAACAGTATTAATTACATTTACTGACCTGAATGTTTGAGAAATTTCATAGAAAATATGCATTCTCCAGCAGGACTTGAACCTGTGTCCCATATGGAACCATCATTTGATCTGCAGTGTTATACCACTTAACTATAGAGAAGCATCTAGTAAGAAAAGTCCAAATTAATGTTTCTAAATAACAAACCTTTGACAATCTTTCCTGAATGGTTGCATCCAGTAAATTCATATGTAAATTGATGAGATCTTGTTGTCAATCTAGAACTGCACTGAAATTCATAAAGTCTGGGTACCATAGATGAAAGTTTATTAGAACAATTACCATGAAAGTATTTATAGAAAAGGCACAGGAAAGCTACATTATGGTTCGAAAGTAAATGTTACTTGTAAAGAAATGCTTATTTTTACCACTTGTATTTCAGTTTGTCTTAGTCCCTCAGATAGGCAGGAAATATATAAATAAATACACATTGATAATCATTATATGGCTTGATTATTACTATATATTTTATTATTTGAATCAGTCTTCTCCCCATGGTTGTTATACTGATAACATTTTGGTCATTGTACCCTCCAGCTTTCTTCAGGTGTCTGTCATTATACTTAGAGATGAGTGATTAGTTCTTCATTGGATCTGAATTTGTGATGAAGAGTTATCACTATTCTTCATGGATTTGCTTGTTCAGAGTCCAACTGTTGTTTTCCTTTCAGAACTAAAATGGTTCAGTATCTATTTGAACCCATGGGTTTTACTGTTCAGGTCATTGTGCTGTGTTCATATAAGTGATTTTTGAAGTTTATCATTTGCACCTTTTATATAGTATTATATGTAAAAACGGCTTATGGCTACATCACATTGAAACACAGGTTCCTGTACAATTACCTATGTTAAGCAACATCGAACTTGGTCAATACTTAGATGGGTGACTTTTTGGGAATACCAAGTGCTGTAAGCTTGGATGTGCAGGTGGTATAATGGATAATGGCTCCAAATTTTTAATCAGAGAGCCCAGTTCTAATTCTAGTTGGGTTTGTTATATTCACTTATGGGCAAATCCCCTTGGGAAATGTATCAATCCACCTCTTCTTCCTCTAGCTATGGTTTAATTATTAAGACTTGTATCACTAAATAATTATAATCTCAAAAAAAAAAAAAATTCTTATAATCTAAAAAGATTTTCTGGTTTAAAAATAATGTGCAAATGGTTGATAAGGCATAGAAAATTAATTATATATGTAAAAACATTCTTATGTAGAATATGAAAAGAATTTTTGTTCAATTTTGCTGAGTCACTTTTAGTATTTTAATCAAAATACTTTGCTAAAAGTAGAAATGCTGTAAATTTAAAAGATTAAAATTAATTCTGCTTGAATCCTTATCAAATCTGGTTTAAAAATGAAAATAAATCACAGATTGGGGAAAATCAGCTTTCAAGTTATATGTAAAATAGTAGTCAACTCATATGGAAAAGAAAAAATTTTCAGTTAACAATAGGTGACAATAATATTGAATCTATGGAAATAAAGAAGACATGTGGCTTCTGTATTGTTTAACATGCTGTTGCTGCTCCTGCTTATTGGATTTGTAAAAGGTTAGGTAAAATAAGAATTAATTAAAATGGTTGCTTCCAGTCTGTCATAGAAAATCTAAAAAAAATAGATAAAATATTAAAACTAAGAACAAAAAATGGATTCAATAGTTGAAACAAATTTTGGAATGATAATGACTCATGATAGAATTACAGAAGGTATATTGAAGCAACAAAGAAAAAGAATTACAAAAACTAATGATTTTGAGATTGGTTTTCTTGGGTGATTATTGGTGTTTTTCAATTGGTTATTGGGACTTTAGAAAAGCTTTTCTATCATATTTCAGTTAAATGTTTTTCTTTTTATTCTAATACCTAAGATAGTTTGATGAAATTTTTACCAGATAAAAACAGTATGTACTGAGCATATAGAATAGATAACCTCAGTTTAAAAAAAAAAAAGTGATTTATAAAGGCTAGCTGATAGCATTTGATTGAGAAAACAGAAATACTGATATTTTAACACTGTGCCTTGAGATTTTCTGGTAATTTGGGACCTGTTTTTACTCGAATTTTTTTTTTATATTATTATTTACTGATCCTAATTTGTCATATGGTCTTTTTAAATAGTAGGGACACTCTACTTCATCTAGGCATGGAACCACCTTTTAATTGTTGTTGTTCCCAGGTCCACCTCGATTTGGTGCAGTAGTCCCCAAAAAAACAAAAAATTATGAGTGTAAAAATATAGTTTTATAGTAAAAATACCAGCAGTACATTTTTACATAAAAAAATGACAAACTATACATATTTATAATAAAATGACCAGCAGTACATTTTATCTGTAGTTGAAGGTATAAAGTTGCATTCAAAATATTTAAATTTCATCATTAAATAACCCGTAGAAGTTGATTATGCCTCTAAACAAAAACAATCAACCACCCCATCTAGTGTACATGGGTAGTAGACAACCCTCTGCCATGATTAACCCTTATCTTACCCCTTTCAGTGTAATGGAGATCTATTGATGGTGTTGGGGAGGCAAATTCTAAAGATGAGCTATTATACTTATTATTATCCTGATTTTGTCATAAAGGTAAGAGAATTGTGTTGATGAAGCAATTTAAGTGAATCTTTAGTTCACAAGTATTGGAAGCAAACCACCTGTATACTGATAGAAAATGAATTAAGTACAAACAGAAAAATTTTGTTAGAAACAAAGAAAAGAGTACTGAAGTTGCAAAGTTCTAGAGACAAAAGAAATAAAAAGGACACTTATACGTAACATCAAGGAGAGACTTGAAATTTCTGGTGCGCATAATAAGTAAAGAGGGCTTGGAAAATTTGATACTCACAGGACAGATTGAAAGTGAGAGGGACATAGGAAAGCAATACATAACCTACCTGGTGAGCTTGAGTGAATGGATTGTGAAGCAGAGATTGGGAGTGATGACCACAAAACAAAACTTATTAAGAGCTACAAGTTGTGGAGAGCCATAAGAGCCATGACTGAAGTGACACAGCACATAGAAAAAGGTACACAAAAATAGAAAGGGGTGTATGACAAGGATGTGTTTTCTTTCCAAACTTGTTCAACCTCTACATTTCCATTTTGCTCTGTCTTTTACACACATACATATTTCTGGGTGGTATATCTGGGAGGTATTTCTGTTGCACCTTGTATAAACAATGATTTGATACTGCAAAATTTGAATAAAGCTTTAAATAGTACCAATGAGGTGATCTTAATACTAAAAAAGCATATATGCATCCTAAAGTTTCTTATTAAAATGCTTTCATTGGTAATAATTAAAGCTTATATATATATATATTGTATCAAAAATACTTTTACAAACTTTGGAGGCAGGTTCCTTGAAAGATGGGAGGACTGGTTCCATGGCTTGCATATTCTCACAACATCAATCCTTTGGTCTTTTATCTGTGGGGCCACCTGAAACAATTGGCCAATGCAGAGGCACTTCATCAATGTGTCATGGGGGCCTGTGAAACATTTGACACTGTATGGGAATATTTGAAAGGGTTCCCCAGTCAATGATCCAGCATGTGTATGTAGAAACAATTAGAGGACATTTTGAACATGAGTTGCTGCGTTGAAGTACAATGATGACCTTTTGGACGTATGTTTATATGAACATTTTTTACCTTGTTTTAGTGTGTGGAATCTGCCCTGAAAGTTTGTAAAAGTATTTTTTGATTGTATCTTGGATTGTACATTTAACAGCGTCTACTGTAAGCTTTAAACTTAATAATTCAAAAATAAAGGATTTGCAGACATATGTTTATATGAACTTTTGTCCTTCTTTTGGCATGAGGAACCAATCCTGAAAGTTTGTAAAAGTATTTTTGATACACCCTATATATATATATATATATATATATATATATATATATATATATATATATTATTATTATTATTATTATTATTATTATTATTATTATTATTATTATTAAGAAACAATCTAGATATATCTTCTGTATTTGAGACATTTTCAATTGCTATCATAAACCCATTTTAATTTTTTAATCACCCTGTCTTGTTTGGTGATTCTTCTTTCACAGTCCTATTAATATGGGTTGATGATATATATTTATTTAAATTCTTTTTTGATTTCAAGCTGAGAAATGCCTGTAAATTTGTATTGATCACCTGACTGCTTTATTGGAAGCCATTGGTAAAGTAGAGAAACTAACAAGGAAAATATAAAATCATTTTAAATTCTCAACTATAACATTAGTAATAAATACAAGTTTAGTCAGAATAACATTTTATATTTGTCATAAAGATTCTTTATATAATCACAATTTAACAATATTTTCTTCCTTATATGAAAAAAAAAATGCATATTTGTGTTGTGGAATAAGTAACATAGTGTTTATAGTATCATCAAACATGTTTAAATATCTTATTGCTCTGCAATAAGATATTTATATATTATGATAAGTATAAATATATATATATTTTATACTCAGATTATTCAAATTAGATACTTTCAAAACATACCCATAGGTAAACAAATTTATTGATCATGCTTTTATTCTTATTTTACCTGTATCTAAAGGGTGTGAGAGAAAAGAAAAAAAAGAAATTGAAAGCAATGGTTCTTGGTATGCTTTTAACAGAATATCAGTCTTTGTAATGTTCAGCTGAAATAATAGTTAGAAATAGATTTTGAAAATAGAAATTTACACAGTTTAGAAATTAATTTTCTTGCTGCCTATTGAAATCAAATAATTTTTAAGTAGACTGGGTTTTAATGCAATTACCAAGTCTTTTTTAATTTAAAAACTCAAAAATAAAATTTGTTAAAAAATTGACTATTATATAATTTTATAGTCAGAAAACATTTTCTTCTGTATACATTGTGGATATGAGTAGAAAAGTGAAACATTTTAATTGATGCTTGTTAATATTTTTTCTGTGAGTAAAGAAAAAGGTTGATATAATCATATATAAAAATTGTGTGTCTGCATGCATGACTAAAGAATTAATAGATTTCATTTTTCAAACTGACATATTTTTATTAATTCAAATGTTATTATTAGTGAATACCTGTATATGAGTAAGCAGTATTTTATTTCATCTATTGGCTTACACACACACACACACACACATACAAAAATTGCATTTTCTTTAATAAGCTGTTTTGAGTATGCAGGCCAGTTGATGAAAAAATACTGTTTCAAATAGATGGACCATCTACTCAAATACGAAAATCTACTAAAAATAATGTTTGAAATTATAAATCTCTGTCTCTCTCTACCACATATTTATAAGAAGAGTGCTGAATATCTGGGATAGAGCATTTATAATTTAGCAGTAGATATAAAAATAACACTGCATTGTGACTAGTTTGATGATTTTATGAGATGTGTTGATTTCTGTCTACACACAAAATCTACCTCGCCCTCCTCCTCTCTGTCTCTCTGTCTCTCTCTCTCTCTCTATATATATAATATATATATGTAATGTGTGTGTGTGTGTAACCCCTTGTGTGCTAGTGGCTGTACTGCCTTGCTTGGTGTGATACCAATTTAAAATATATATATATATATATATATATATAGCTGAAAAACAACAGATGTGCCACCAATAACAAAGATGATGACCTGGAGTGGGGTGCAGACATGTTTTTGGGAACAAAACTCCATTACCCCTACTCCAGGGCATCACAGTACTACCTTAAGATACCACCAGATTTTGTTGGTTCCCCCACCCTAGTCATCACACTGGGAATGCCTGATGAAAATGCTGCCTCATCATATAATTCCCCTTGTAATCATAACTTTCTAGTCAGTGTTCATGAGCCCAGTTGTCATGTTTCCAAAGAATGAAATCTTACTTCAATAAAGTGAGATTGAAGTTAACTGATTATATGACAATGTCAAGATGCTGTGTATAGCTAACATGAACTTAAACTGAAAAAGTAAGTTAACTGGCATTCTTAATTTTTTTAAATTGATAGCTCTCTCTCTCACACACACACATACACACACTTCAATTTCAACTATATTTTGTCTTGCATCATGATGTAAAGTTATGTAAATATTTACAAGATTTTATGAATTATTATATGAGTAAATAGGTTCAGCTCTTCTCTCCTCTCTGGTCTTTGAAACAGGATTAGAAATTTATCTCCTGTTCTCTGTTTAGGATTGGGTTTCCAGCTCATTCCAAAATCTTTTTATTCTCTTTGACTCCCTCTTTCATCTTAGTGGCCTTATTGCCTTGCTTGGGGTGAATTGATTAAAATAAAAATAAAAATGGAAGCAATTTGTGTATTTCTCTTGGTAATGATCATATAAAGAAATGAAAAATATTGTTTTTAAAAATTTTGACACATAAACAATATTTTTTTTCTCTTTCTGAAGTAAATTAATTTGTTGGGCATTGTGCTTAAAAAGCATTTGTTTATGGATTTGGTCAAATAATAAATGTGAGTTCAATTCCTGTGTCTGGTAGTAAAGACTTAGACTCAAAACAAGGCAAAAAATAATTGAGCATAACCCAATAAGAATGACATGTGATATCCCTAGACATGGACAGCAGAACAAGAACAATCTAACTTAGATTCTAGATAAATAAAGTGTCCAGTTCAGAATTCCCTGAAAGTTGCTTTGATTTACAAACACATGGAGATGAGTACATTAGTCTGAATACTTAAAAGCATTTTGTAATAAATGATCTAGTGATTTGGCAAAATTTTAAGACTTTGTTATTTTTTTTAAGTACATAATAATTGTAGTGATGATATTATATTAAAATAAAACTATTTGACATTTTACTTGAAGATTCTCTTACTTTTTAAAATTCCCTCACAATTACCTGGATTGGAAAACACCTGAAGATGGCAACAATGATCATGTGATAATAGCAGCAAATATGAGAACATTAGTCTGAATGTAAAAAAAAAAACACATTTTAGAAAAATAATCCAGTAATTTAATAGATTTTGAGATTTTGGAAAAACTTTAAAAGCATGCTTCTTTGTTTTTGTTTTTACATTGTTTTAAAAAAAGTAATACAAAATTATAAACCTTTAAAATGATATCAAACCAGATATATTGGTATGTTCACTGAGACCTGTTTTTTGTCTGAAGATTAGCAATTATTATATTGTATGATTTCATAAAAATTCATTATTTATTAATAAATGCTAATGGAATTACGTTAGCTTGTAAATTCACCACATTCGTATATATATATATATATATATATATATATATATATATATATAATTACATGCTCTTCTTGTTGGTAACCTTTTTAAAGATTTTGATAGTGACTGTTAACATGCCAGGAGTGGTGAACAGGTGTTATACATTGGCTAAGGTTGACTTGGAACTCAGCATGGTTGCAGCTTTTAGTTCTTTGAGTTATTTTGTACAGAACCATATGTAGAACATATTCCAAATTAAAAAACAAAATTGCTTTAGGGTTGGTAAAGTTTGTACTTAAAAGCTATTTGTTTTCCCAGCATTACTGCTTGTCAAAAAGTATATAAAAACTTAAAGCTCATCCCTTGAGAGAGAAAAAAAGAGAGAGACATACTGTTAGCAGTTTAGTGGAGGCAGCCCTACTTTGTAGAGCTGTTTAAACAGACAGAGCTTGTATTCTGTATTATTGATAGTTATTCTTTTTGCAAACAATAATTACTGTGTTTCGTACATTCTTTCATAATTCTACTAATTTGCTCTTCCAATCTTATCAGTTTTGATAACTTCCTTAAAAACTCAACAGTTATAGAATAAACAATTTAAAAAAAAAATTCAGTGGCAAGCAAATATTATTTCATGATGCCATATTTGGTATATTTGCCATGTGAGTCGTTACCATGAAATTGACCCATTGGTTGATACATTAGACTTCTGGCTCTAGTTCTTAAAGTTCGACTTTGCATTGCATAAGTATTGTTTATTAAGTAAAAACTGTTTAAGTGTAATGTTTATCTTATTTCTAATCCTGACAAAATTGGATCTATTAACTATGGGTTTGATCATACATATGGAAATCTACAGGGTGATTGAAAAGTAACTTGCTATTTTATGTATGATGGATTCTTCTGTTTTAACTACAATTTTTACAAAAAGAGAAAGTCCATCACACATAAAATAGGGAGTTACTTTTCAAGCACCGTGTATATCACTTTGCTTACATTTATCTACTTGTACAGTAGCTGAAATGGTTGTGATTTTTGTTGGAAATTTAGATAAAAACATTAATTTTTAGGCAAACTTGAACCTTCACGTCTGTTAAAAAATGGTGTGTCAAAAGAATGGATTTCCATTGATACTGCTATTATGTTAACTATCTCTGGCAATGTTTATTTTAAAAAGCTATGCTTAAAATTTTAATAAAACCTAAACAAGTTGAAAGGGAATTTATACATTTTTGTGTTTTTGAGAATTGACAACAAAAATAATAAACACTATTTATTAGATTGTTTATTTCTGAATAAAAAATTGTTTTCATATTTATTTCTTTATTAATTGGTAAAGAATAAATATTGCATTGCATTAGTTTTATCAGTTATTATCTTTTAGAACGTTGTTACTATAAAATTATTCTTGTAAATAAACAATCTACTAACTAATGTTTAAAACTTTTGTTATCAATACTCAACAAAAAATGTATGAATTTACTTTCATCATATGTTTTAGGTTTTATTACAATTCTAATTACTGCTTTTTAAAACAATAAACATTACTAAAATAATAGTGGTGTCAATGGAAAAAAAAATATTTTTCATTTTTTTTTTTTTTTTTTTTTTTTTTTGTGGGCATGGAGGTCTAAGTTTGCCAATTTTTAAAACTACCAGGTCTTTCTTTAAATTCTGAGAGTATATTTGTGTTTCTAAAGCCTGTAATACCTATGCAGTATTAATATCTCATAGCATATTTTTAATTTCTAACTCGGATTTGCCAGTTGGGATAATTGAAGTGATATGAAAAAGACTGATGATTGAGACTGAAATGGTTTTTGTTGTATAAAAGTGTCATTGCTGATACTGTGGTTTGAAACTAGATTGCCAGTTAGTAACATGGGTGATTCCATTATTCACTTTTCTTGTCTATCCATTATTGCTATATGTTCATTCTTTCTACTCTACTACTATACGGATTATGATTCTCTTCTGATCATTACACTATTTGGTGATTACTACTTGAACAAGTATTACTAGTGTGGATATAATTGGAAAGCGTTACTGCTAGTACCAGCGTCTATGAAGTCTCAAATATAACAAGCATTTTTGGAAGTGATAATGAGCTTTTGCTTGACTTAGTAAAATTGACAACAGAGTAATCCAAAAATGTAGAGTGTAATCCCAAACTTTTGTTTTGGATTACATGTTAAATTTTGTGTTGAACTGAGTTTGAAATATATTCACTTTTTATGTTCTCTCATTTAAGTAATGATACTTGTCATCAAAAATAATGACATACAAGTATATTCTCTGAAACAGACTTGATTATTGGTTCATATAACTAACTTTTGTGAATAAAATGTTCTTAAATATTGGACAATAATTCTTTTCAACTTATATGCTAATTTGGTTTCGGTTTATAATATCTCTTCCATGTCCATAATATGTTGTTTCATTGTATACATTTGAACCAATTCTTATTTTATTAGTTTGTGGAATTTTGTAGTTTTAAGTTTGATTAATTTAATGGAATATAGCTGTTCAGAATTCTATTTTTTCATCTTGTTAGTAGATTCAAATAAGTTAATATGAAAAAGTGTTTGTGTTTCTGTATAGAGTTGAGTGAAGAGGTTTTTGATTTAGAAATGGTGAAAGTAGATGAATTTTGTGTAATTCAATTTTAGCACATTTCTTACTTGATCTTTTTACTTTTATTATAATATCTTTTCATAATAATAGCAAAGTCGCTAATACAAACATTGCAAATTTGATTTATGGTCAAGTGTATACTATATCAATTGAACTCTACTCTTACATTTTGTGTAAAATAAGCAGATATTAAAACAAACTCATTTTGAACATGTTCTCTCTTGAAAAATCTTTTGTTTGAGAGTATTTACTTGTAATATCAATGTTGAAAGAAATAAAATAATTGATTCAACAAAATTGTTTAGGTATTGCTTATTTTTAAGAAAATAAGTCATATTTCATTCTACTGTGCACATAAAACTAGCTCATGCTTTTAACATTCATTGCCTATAGCAGTCATTCATTTTTGGGCCCTTGTAAAATGGATGATGTGTATAAATACCCACTTTATCTAAAGCAACAAAAACAGCTTTTTTAAATGAACAAGTCCAGGTTACCAGTCATCATGACAAGTTAAATGAGTGATTATGCTGTAAATGGACATTGCAGACTTTTTTCTTTGAAACACTATTGCTATTGTCGATGACTTGTCTTCATAATCGTAGTTACTTGCCTTGATCACACTAACAGCACATGCATCTTGCATTAATGTATTTGTACACACACACACACACACACATATATATATATATATATATATATATATATAAATACAGGTCTAATATTTGTCATTTAGTTGGTTGGTGTTACCTTCAGCAACCTGACTTTAGAGTTTCGTACATGGACCTTTCAGCAATTAACTGTTTATATTTCGCATTTTTCTTTTTATATATGCACTTTTCAATGGTACAAGGTTAATTTTTTTATTTTATTTTTATATATATATATATATATATATATATATATATATATATAATGTAATGTTTTAGGCATGTATTTATAGTTGGTAATAATATTATTAGTAAGTTTTTAATGTATTTTTCTTCTTAAAGAATTATGTTCTTTTTTTTTTAATTAGGGTAGCATTAGTGAAATCAGTTTTTGCATCAAAATGATGCTGGACATTGATTTCATTAATGCCACACTAATTAAAAAAAAGAACAATACTTTAAGGAGAAAATACATTGAAAACTTAATAACAGTATTACCATATATATATATATATATATATATATATATATATATATATATATATATATATATATATAAAATAATGTGTTTATATACATTTAGGCAGCAAAAGTTCATTCAAAGAAAGTTTATTTAATAGTGATTTTTTTATTATATTTTACCAATTTTCAAATTTGTTGCACATTCAGATCAAAACTGGATAAACTGTCTAATGTTAACTGTTTTTGTCAGTAGTTTTGACCATCTCAGACATTATCAGAACCTATAATGGACAGAACATGTGAACAATGATGAAGTTTTAGTAAAATGTAAACAAAAAGAAACTTATGCTTAGCATAAGGAACAGACAGTTGAAATTTCAAGGAAAAAGGGTTTGGAAAATGTGATACTCACAGGACAGATTGAAGGCAAGAAGTACAGTGGAAAACACTGCATAGCATACTTTGTGAACTTGAGAGAATGTATGGCAGAACAGGGTTTAGGAGAAATAAAAAGGACAAAATTTATTAAGAGCTACAAAGGACAGGAAATTGTGGAGGGCCATTATTACCTACATCCTGAGGGGACATGGAACATGAAGAAGAATGGTCTTATTATCCAAGACAACAGTTGTTTTTTTTTTTTTAGTTTTTTTTTTTAATAGATTTCAAGTGACATATGTAGAATAATTTCATAGGGCTTGACAATACTGTAAAACAAGTATATAAATATTTTATACACATTGTCTGTTAATATTATTATTTTTTTTTTTTTTTAATTATTTTACTCCAAGAAGGCCACAAAGACACAAGGGATTACTGAGTGTGAAAGAATATGAGAAAAAGAAAATATT
>OZ010602.1:43461198-43546198 GCA_963932145.1 Acanthosepion lycidas
TGTTGGGCATAGGGCTAATCATCCAACCACATGGAACAATTCAATTAGAGAAACCTCACCATATACCAGGAGGTACTAGAAAAAAAATCTTTATAGATATCTGTTCCATTTGTTGTCTATCCTGATAAATGCTTCATGTCTGTCTTCTGAACTAAGACAAGGCAACCTATGCACTACTGGCCAGTTTTGACTGGCAAAGGGATTTGACAAGCTCAGGAGTAAATATTGAGATATTATGCTTATCTGGTCAGTAAATGATTTTTCTTTATTCTGAGAGCTTCATACAACCACATTGCTGAATCTTTAATGGTGTCTTGTTACATTGTCCTCAGGTTCTGTTTTGATTTGGTGCCAAATTTCAAGCTTTCTTATAGTATGTATCTGACCGAATGTCTACTCAGAAGCATCTACTGAAGAAGTAAAAGAAAAAAAGAAAAACATGTTGACCCTTGAACTTTTGTTGATTCCTTGTACTATCACTCTACTTGGAATTCACTTTCATGATTATACTGGAATTCATTCCAATTTCAGTAGAAGTAGAGTGTGTTATTTTGTTGTTTATTTGTTGTCCTACTTTTTAGTATTCTCTTAAGGCTGTGGGTTTTGTTTTTCTAATGTTAAATTCTTATGTTAAAAACGAGACCATATGTGGTGCATTCACACTTGTTTGAAGGTTTGAATGGTACTGTAGATATGGTAAACATGTTATGCTTGTTTTTATTGGTTTTGTTTGTGCTTTTTAAATTGAGTGCTGAGCTAAGAATTCTTTTAATGTTGTCTTTTCTTTTAAGTGAGTTGTAATTATAGTTCTCATTTGCATCTCACAAACATAAGAGACTTTTAATGTTGATGCATTCTGCCTATTGCTCTATCATTTGTGCTTGCTGAGATTTATGTAATTTATATTTTATTCAAGCATGAAGCCTTTTGCTAAAAAAAAATAACTTGTTTGTACCAGCTTTTCTTCTGCCACTTCTCTTAATCATATGTGGCCTATATATATATATATATATATATATATATATATATATATATATATAATAAAGTAAAAGGTTTGTCATTTAGTGGGTTCATGTTACCTTCAGCATCCTAATTCCAAAGTTTTGTGGAATCCTCCAGGAATCACTACATCCATTCGTTAGTGGGGATCAACTAGTGACTGCTTCTACTTCTTGATTTTTCTTTTATATATACACTTTTCATTGGTGCATTTTTTTATAGTGTGTGTGTATGTGTACATGTGCCCATCTACATGTACATATAGAGTGTCATGATTATTTATTCTTTTTGTCACTTTACACTTACTTGCTTTTCTCTCTTTCTTTTTTTTCCTCTTTCCTTTCAATTGTTGCCATTTTGACATCCAGTTTTCTAGACATATACTGTCATTGTTAATTCTTGAGTGTTCTAGCATTTTCTTGAGTTTATATATAAACCTACTAAAAGAGTAGTGACACATAGTTTGAAGATCACTTAAGGCACAAAACTGACAGTCATCATGCAGTATTGATTCTTAACCTCTCTCTCTACACATGCACACACACACACACACACACATATGTGTGTGTATACAGGTATTAAAGCACACTACATAAACTTAAGTACATATCTATACAAGAAAACTCTAGTTGATTACAATAACAGTAGAAAGATTCTTTGATGATGAGCTGATGAGACTCTGTCAAGTTATACAAAATTGCTGGATATATCTTGAAAAGTAGTCCCATATAATTTCTTATAACAAAGCTACGTAAAATGAATTTTACAATCTTTCTTGCCCAGTGAAAATTTATTTTTATTATTGCTGTAAGTTTGATTTTTCATTCGCATATCACTGTTCATCAAGATTGATGAAAAAAACAACAAGCAAATTTTGCAGTGAGGAATTGTTCTGTGAAATTGCTTTTTCAAAGCACACAAATTTGTCCAAACAATTACAAATGGTAATTGTTACTGTTAATGAATTTCTGCAGAACAAGAAATAGATAGAGCAGCCTTGTACAAAATATGGTCCATGAAACTTCTCAGTGTGGCTCACATCAGGTTTTCAAATTAGTACATTTTTTGTGATGATCAGAATAAATTTGGTGAATGATTGCAACAATCCAGTTTTGCGTAATAATGGCTTTATTCAGCCAATATTTGTTTTTGGTTAAGACAAACCTCCTTTGGGATGCATTGCTGCATTTTTTATTTTATTTTTTTAATGTAAAAGCTAATTTTCTATGATCATTTTGACCCTTCACATTTTTAATCGTATAGGCATGAGACAAAGTCTCCCTTCCATTAAGGAGAGAGAATAAAAATATATTTTAAACCATTCACCTGCGTCCAATAATTATTCATATTAAATATGTGTATTTTACCGGAACAAAGAAATGCTCCCTAATTATCTAATATCTAAACTTTGTCTGAAGATGACACTGAAGTGTGAAACTGAATGTCACCATGCAATGTTGATTTCTGCTCATGCTATATATATATATATAATTAATACAAATATGAAATTTGTCATTTAGCTGATTGATGTTATGCTCAGAAGCCCAACTCCAGAGTTTTGTGGGCAAAATTTTTTTGTAATTATTTAGTTGACTTGTCAGCAATTACTTGTAACAGCAATTGATTGCTGATTTCCTCATTTTCGTTATATATATATATATATATATACACACACACACACATATCTTCTTTCCCTATAAATATGACAAATTTTAAACAATATCTTGTGTGTGCTGTTTACAGAGAATTTTTGAATGTCATTTTTACATTGAATTTTAATTGATAATTCTTCATTTATATATATATATATATATATACACACACACACACTTTTCATTATTAATACTTATAAGTAAATGTTTATAGATACTGCAAAATAGCTGAGAATGCAATAGTGCATATGTCTACTAGATGATGTATTAGTATTATGGAATTTACTAGTACAAGATTGCTTGAGAAAATTACTTGTATTTGGAACAGATATTTTTTTTTCTATGTCATGCATAAATTTTTTTTGTAATGTGCAGTTATATAACAAATAGGTTGGTGAACTAGGAAACTGAATTCAGGGTTGATTTTTTTTTTTTTTTTTTTTCTCTGTGATATGCAGAATTCTGTTTTCTCTCATGGAAACATTGTTTAGACATGATAATGATTTGCTGAGAAATGAAATACTGGTAATAGAAAATAGATAATGTATGAGGTGAGTACAGTAAAATAACCAGAATTATGTAACTCATTCCAAATCATAACTTTGGAAATAAACCGCGGGTTACTTTGAACTCGTTCTCTCAAATCATGATGCACATTCAAACAATTATTTTCTGATCTTTCATCATCAGACAAGGCATGAATTCTGTAGAAACACGTTTCATTTACAAATCTTAATTTTTGTTGGCATAAAATCTATGACAAATCGGTCACCTCAGATATCAAAGGTCTGACAGTAATCTTCATTGATTGCATGGTGAAGATTTTCATTATTTTGGCTTGTCCATTTTTGTTCTAAGTGACAGACAGCTAAGTAATACTTTTTTACCTGTTTGGTAACCATTGCTTTGCTGATAGTAGTAAGATGATAAAATTTTAGATTTGAATTGTTTATCCTTTTAAGTTACTACATTTATCAGAAAATATATTGTTTAAATATGGGATTCATAAAAATGGCTTCAAATGGTCTCCTATGTCTGCTTATATCTTTCCTATGTACATGGTGTTGTTGCCAGACAGAAAAATTAACCTTTTTAACAGATTGTGTGTGTGTGCATGTATATTTTAATTCAATGATAACCCTAAAAATATTTTAACAAAATTTAAAAAGAAAAATTCTCTATATAAAAATCATTTTTTTTTTTATGTCATCTTTGATTTTATTGCTCAGCCAATAGTAGGGGTTGTCCACACTGAGTGAGAGGGGAATAAATTATTCTAATATCTTATTACAAATATGCATATATGTGTATACATTAAATAGCACAAGTGCATGTGTAGTCACTTATACACAATGCAAACATGTGAATATACCTTACATAGACACATGCAAAGAAACATGTAAACAGTATGTGACATCCAAAGAATCAACTCTTTTTTTTTTTTTTTTTGGTAATATAAATTATGGATCTATTGGCTGTTGTTCAGAGTTATAAAAACCAGAGATAGCAATCAAATAAACAGGTTTTCTTCTGTATAGAGTGATGTTCTTTCTAACTGTGGCATATCTGCGGTTTTATTAAACTTCTTAAACTAATTAAATATTTGGGATTGGGTTATTTTTCTGTGATATAACTGGTAAATGTCTCATCAGTCACTTGTGGAAAAAACGTAATTTTTTTCATATCTTTTATTGCTATGTATGAATTATCATGGATTCTTACTGAATTCCTTATCAGAGAAGCATACCCACAAAATAGGAATTTCTTTTAACATATCTTGTCAGCCACTTCTCAGTGGTGTAGGAAATATCTTTAGCAACAATGCTTAAAATTTTATTTTACTTTCACGTTCAAATAAATAAATAAAAAAGACTACATGGAGAATAAATTACTAAACAAGAACTTGTTTACTTGTATATGCCTTCAGGACATGGGCAATCATGGTTTTTCACAATAACCTGTAGCTCTTAGTAAATTTTTTTTTTTTTTTTTTTTTCTGCTATCTCTCCTAATCTTTGTTCTTCCAACTATTTACTCAAATTGCTTAGGTAAGTTATTTTCTGCTTTCTTCTGTCCCTCTTTCCTTTGATATGTCCCATGAGTGTCAAATTTTGTAAGCCTTCTCTCCTCATGCACTATAGAAATTTCTTTTGATTTTTCTGATGTTAAGTATGACTGTTCTTTGTGTTTCCATTTTCTCAAAAACTTTATCATTGCTCACATGTTCAGCCAGTGGTATTCTCAGCCTTTTTCTGTAGAATCCCATTTCTGTTGCCTTTTCTGTGAGGAGATTGTCCAGTATTCACTGACATAAAGGAGAACTGATATTATACAACAGTTAAATACTCTTTTCTTTGTTTCTAATGAGAATTTCCTGGTTTTTAATACTCTGTGCTTATGGCCATGTCATGTTGAAACATCGGTTCCTGTATGATTACCAAAATTATGCAATGTTGAGCATTGTTAGTATCTAGGTAGTTGACCACTTGGGAATACCAGGTGTTATAAGCTTGGATGTGCAGGTGGTGTAATGGATAGTGGCTCAAAATTGTTAACAGGAAAGCAGCGTTCCAATTCTCATTGGGTTCATTATATTCACTTATGTGCAAATACCCTTGTGAAAGGTATGAATTCACCTCTTCTCCCTCCCATTATAAGACTTAATCACTAAAACCATTATTATCTCCAAAAAGATTCTTCTAATATAAGAACATTTTATGGCTTTAAATAACCTGCAAAGGTTGATAAGCTGTAGAAAATGAATAAATTAAAAAAAAAATATTCTGCTTGCCTTTTGGGAGGCATCTTTGGATTTTGGTGCCAATTTTTTTTTTTTTTTTTTTTCTTTTAAAATACTTCTAAGATAGTTAAATTTTTGTACTTGGTTGATTTTGGCATCTCCAATTTGTAATTTGCATGTTGTGCTCTTCTTTTTGCTGACATTTATACATTTCATCTTCTTACAGTTGATGTTTAGTCTTTCTCCTTGTTTTTCTTTATCTTCTGTAGGAGTTCCTGTATTTTCCTTTCTATGTCTGCTGTCAACACTAATTAATTTCTTCAATAAACAAGTTAGGTATCGAATATCTATCAGTCACAAATGAGAGGGAATGAAAAAGGAGGATAACATGAGGAAATTGATAAAACATCTTTGATAGTCCTGACATTAGGTACTTATTAATTTTGATGTTCTTTGTATAGAAAAAAGTACTGAAAAAATAGGGAAATACTGTTGGAGTATGAAGACAGAAACTCCAAATATTTTAATTTTTATATAGATCTTTTTGCCTTGGGTTTCAAAACTAATTTTATACATTTTAGTAGATATTTTTTTAAATATATAAAAAGGCAAAAACAAAACAAAAGCTAAAACTCATTTCCTTCTAATTTCCAATTTTAATTCCTATATGACTCAAAGACCAAAAAGTTGAAAGAAAAATATATAAAGTTGTTTCCTATTAAAAATATATCAGCACAAGAATTTTTATATATTTTTTCTTATTGCTGATAGTGTACCAAGCTTGAAGTCGATAGTTGAAAATACGTTCCAATGTAAGACTTTACCTTTCATCTGTCTGAGTTAATAGAATATGTATGTGTAATAAAATGTTGGCAAAAAAATATGATAAATTTCATAGAAATTAATTCCAAAACCCTCTGGTTTGGGAAAGAGAAGATTTAAGATTTATTAGCAGTTTTCTTACTTTTTTTTTTCTGTCTTAATTTTTTAAACTATTTTGAATTTTGTTTTTCAACCAGATTGTCTTACTGTTTTATGTACAAGGTTCTGATTTTCAATATGGGCTCATTACTTGGATGGATAAACATCAGAAAATAAAAGGCACTGTTAATCAAACTCCTTCTATAATTGACAATTAACAGAATATCTATGGGAAAATGAACGGACCAAAAAAAAAAAAAAAAAAAAAAAAAAGAATCAAGTAAATTAATCATGAATACAAAGATTTTTTTTTTTTTTTTTTTTACTTTCAATGAAAAGGAAATAAACATGAAATTATACTTGGACTAATTATTTTTTTTATCTTTATCACAATATTCCAGTTACTTGAAGAAGGCTTGAAAGTAGAGTGGCTGAAATATTGTAAGAAAGAAAATAAAAATGAGAATCAGTGCTTAAATAATAAAACCATGTCCTTGAAATGAATGCAAAATTATTATAGCTTTATTTATTCCAAGTACTAGGTGGTGCTAAAAGAATTCTTGGCATGAAACATTTCTCAAAATTTGACCAAATCATAAAAAAACAGATTTAGAAAATTTCTTATTATGGAAAGGCTTCTTAGCTCGGCTGAGAAATTTTCATTGCCACATTGTATATCCTTCCTTTTTGTGTGTGTGTGTGTGTTATTTTTTAAATGAATGATAAACAAAATTTGTACAGATTTTATTTTGTTACCTCAAAATAAGATAGCTGCTTCTCAACAGAGGATGCATGGTGGAGTAATGGATAGTAGCTTGGATTGAGAAATTGGAGAGCTGAGTTCAAATTCTAGTTGGGTTCATTACATTCACTTACAAGCTAATAGCCTTGGGTAATGTATGAATCCATCTCTTCTGCTCCTAGCTATGGATAAATAGCAGGACAGACTGGGTCATACAGACTTTGGAAGCAACCAGTCTAAGAGAAGGAAAACCCTGGTGTGATTAGGACTCTTTCAGGCTATCTTGCCTAGGAAATACCACTGTTGCTACAGCTGCAGTACATGTGCTACCCCTAAGATCCTAATGAGTTACGAGACTTGTGATTATGATACTTAGAGATTTTGAAATATTTGTAAAGAAAACATACATTTGCTACCACCTAAAAAACCCAGTGGCTAAACTGACTTTAGAAATATTAAATGTTTTGTTTCTTTCTTATCCTTTCACACTCAGTTACCTCTTGTGTCTTATTGTCTCTACTACCTTGCATAGGGTGACATGACTTAAAAAATAAATAAATAAAAATTAGAAAAATGTTCTATAATGTCCTAGTATCTTATTCTGTAAAAACAAGCTACCTATCTAAACAATTTAAGCTCTTCATGTTTTGGTATGAAATCGAGTGAAAATACTAATTTTTATGATGTGATAATTTGCTAGATTTTTTTCGTCATGTCTACTGTCGAGGGTATTCCGCCTCAACTCCTGTAAAACAAGTCAGTTAAATGTTTTTAAATTCTGTTATGTTCAAGGTTGTTAGCATTTATAAACAATGTATTTTTCTTGTGTCAGTACTGATGCATTTAGGGCACATCACTACTGGAGTAGTCTGTTAGATACACGTTTTAATTCCCTTGGTATGCATGCATACAATTGTCAGTATCCTTTTAATAATGGATTTGACTCTCGTTACAAATCCATCAATGCCAGATAAATCTATGGAAACTGATACCTTCATAGACAAGGCCTAAGTAATTAATTCCGCATACAGTAAGCAAAATCAAAAAATTTCAGGCTTCCATATTAATCTTAGTAATGTTTATTCAGGTCAGTACTGAATGGGTGGTCATTTGAGAGTAATTTTTTAGTAAGATGTGTAGTTTGACAGAACAGTAATACAATCTTTATTTACTTATTCATACTTTCAGTTATGTGCACTTTTATGCCAAAAACACTAAAATGTTTATTTTTTTTTGTTAAGCATTTCATCCAAAGCAAGGCAATAAATCCACTAAGATGCAAGGGTTTGATTCATTCATTCATTTTTCATGGCTTATCAACCCCTTGCAGGTTATTTAAAGCCAGAAAATATTTTTAGATTGTAAGAATTTTTTTTTTCGATAGTAATAATTTACAGATACAAGTGTTACTAATTAGCCCATAGCTGGGGGAAGAAGAGGTGTATTCATACCTTTTCTGAAGGGTATTTGCACATAAGTGAATATAACAAACCCAATTGGAATTGGAACTCTGATCTCTGATTAACAATTCTGAGCCATTATCTATTACACCACCTGTACATCCAAGCTCCTGGTATTCCCAAGTGGGCACCATCTAGGTACTGAACAGACTCGATGTTGCTTAACTTTGGTTATCATACGGGAACCAGTGTGACATGGCCATAATCTTGGAAGGTCAGAGAGAGAGAGAGAGAGAGAGAATGGAAAAAAGATGGTAGTTTCAAGGTTTGAGTTTTTGTCAAGTGTTTTTGTTTGAGAGAGGATGAGACCATTAAAGAGAGAATGTATAGGAGATTGTTTGAGAGAGAAAGGTAAAAAGAGAGAAATGACAAGGTTTGAGAAAAAGAACAGAGGAGGGTTATGGTAGAAAGAGAGACATGGAGAAAAGTAATGTATGGGAAAGAGAGGGTGAAAGAGAGGAGTGAGTTAGAAAAAGATGGAGGGTAAAAGCAAGATTGGAACAGGTGTTTCATTGTGTTGTCATTGTAAGCTGAATATGCAAGGGCTTACTGAGTGAGAGAATGAGAAAAAGAAAACATTATTAAGGAGAGTGAACAATAAAAAACAGGTATTAAAAGAACAAAAGATAACAGTTGATATTGCATTTAAATTTTTGAAGATCAAAGTTGACTAGAAAGTAAGAAACCGGAAGAGAGTTTCACAAACGAGAAGTGTGAGAGAAGAAACTGTAGAACTTATGGTTACATCTAGCCTTTTCAACTATAAAATGATGAGACCTAGCTGCCAATCTAGTACTATGCTGAAATTCATGAAGTCTAGATACCAAAAGATTTGAAACTGTGGTTTGAAAGTCTGTGAATCTTATAGTAGAGTTACCGTATTTGCTGGTCTATTGGATACACCCAGATTTTGGCATGGAATATTTAGGAAAAACAAATCACAACCCAAAAAATCAAAATTATACCTTTATCTTTGTGACATTCTCACTAAGCACAGTATTAGCACAAAGTATTTTAATGAAAATGATGTAAGGTTTAATTACCAGGACATTTTTTGGAAAAAGAATTGTAGTACATTTCATCATGCATTTATTGAGGGAGCAACATCTACATATACAATAAATTCATAATAACTACAAAGAAACTACTGGTGAACACTGGTATATATGGAAATAGCAAAAAAAAAAAAAACCCAGATATATGGTACTTGTTGACAAATGAAGTTCCATACCATACATGCAGAAAAGCAAATTCCAATACCTGTATATCAGCCAAAGCACACACAAAGCAAGCAGTAATATACCAGCCAAAGCAAATATTTCTGAAAAATCTGGTATTTCTACAATACAAGCAGCAAAGAATTGTGCAATTCCATAAATTTCTTAATTCCTTTTTCCCTGGGTGAATTTTTCAGGGATATTTTTTTTATTGATATCTTGTTTGTTCACTTCCAGGAGTTCTATTAGATTGGTGCAAAAATAATGTCGTTTTCTCACATGTGAGAAAACGACATTATTTTTGCACCAATCTAATAGTTTCAGAGCCAAGCTCTATGCATGCACTGATTCCTGGTGAACCCCACTTTTTTTTTCATGGTTTTCATGCCCCTCTCATGATACTGCTGTATTGGATGCAGAGTAAATTTTTTTTTTTTTTTAAAAATCCATGTCCAATAGGCCAGTAAGTATGGTAGTGATATGATGAATTTAACTGGTAACTGATTCTAAAGATTTTTTTAAAACTACTGCTCAAAACTGATAAGGATTTTAATGGCAAAGATAGAAAGTAGGTAATAATATAAAAATATCTGTAATGTCCTTTTTTTTTTTAATCATTTCTGAGTTCAACTATAACACCAGTTTTGATCTTAACCTCCTCAAGTCTTGGGTCAACCACTATCTATCCTACATATCCTCATAATATGCACTCCCAACTGCCTCCTTTTATACCCTTAACAAGCTCATTCAGTAACCCTCTGCCTTGAGTGTCTCTTAGGTTTTGTGTTGGATGAAGAATAGTATTAAAAACGAAAAGACTACCTGTTTTAAGGGACTAACAAAAATCGTGTAGTTATTATCCAATAATACATTTCTGACCTACTAATTATGTATCTCTTGTAGCTGTGTATATATACATATATATATATATATATATATATATATATATATATATATATATATATATAATAATGATATCGACTGTTAGAAACTTTTATTAAACTGTTATTAAATAAGCACCACCTGTGGCCGTCAGGTGACTTTGCCAGTTAATTGGTTGAAATTCAAATGTTTGCTGGTAATCTTATTCAGATTAAAAGATGTATCAGATCATCAGTTGCCAGAAAATTGATGATGTACCTAAATGCGTTTGTTGTCTTGCAATGAAGTAGTGGTAAGAGGCATGTTTATTGAAATTCTTTCTTTTGCTAGTGAAAGTGACTTTCAGCTGTAATTCTATAATGTACAACAATTATAACACTTTAATGAATTAATGTACATGTAAGATTTCATGAAATTATTAGTTACTTAGCTCTTAAAATTACAATCACATGAAGATACATATAAAAATACCATTTATATATTGCATTGCACTATCAAATTGTTATTCAATAAATTTGGTTATAATATGAACAAAGATATCACCCCTTTTATCATATTGGAAACACACTGTCTGGCATTGAATTTTTAAATAATTGCTATTTTAATTAATTTTTCATGGTATGGAATATAGCTTTTGACAAATCAACTATTAACATAAATTTTAAAATGTAAAAAACTTTTTATAGAATCTCCAGTAGATTATAGGGCTGCAGAATCATCCTGCAGGTGTTGCTACTGTGGTTGCGATAGTATCGGTTCATCTATTGCCCTGTTCACACTCCTCCTAGATTCTTTTGAACAGAATTAGAGGTTTATCCCTTGTTTTCTGTTCCTTCTAAAGTCTTTTCATTCTTTTTCACTCCCAGTAGTCCCTTGTGGCATTATCCCCTTGCTTGGGGTGAATTCATTAAAAAAAAAATGTGTGTGTTTCCTTGCTCTACAGTCAGCTGGTTTTAAAGTCAGAGTTGTTCTCCTAAACTGGTTGCCAACCAGAGCTAGTGAACCCAGTCTGCTCAGCTATTAAACCATTGATTCTCAAAGATTTTTTGTCTGATGCACCCTTTTCAACATGTATCAGAATTCCATACCCTCCCCCTTTCCAAAATTGTCCAACTAAAATGGTGCATTCCAAATAATATGCATATATTATTGAAAATCTTTATTCTTTTCCATATTAGTACATATATGTTTATATGGATTATTTTTATAGAGGTGATTTACAAATTTAAAAGCAATAGAAAATGTTGATGGATTTTTAAATATGAATACATGTACAGTAATTTGTTTTAATTCATAATTAATTATTAAATAAATAAACTGGAGTATACTTCAATAAACAAATTGTTCAATAGAAAGCCAGGGTATTTAAATTGATCTTATTCTGATCATGATTACAGTAAATGAAAACGTTATCAAAAAAAGGTAAAAGAATTGCTGGAATTGCTGCAGTGGGGGAATTTCCCCTGGTTGAGAACCCCTGTATTAAGCTCTAGTTGGTGGGGAGAAGAGATGGATTCATTCCTTTCCGAAGGGTATTTGTGTGAAAGTGAATGAAACAGCCTTGGCTGGAATTTGAACTCCACATTCCAGTCTCATTTTGCACATCAATAACTGCTACTGTAAAAAATAAGGTTAATTTTTAATACAGTAACTTTACTGTTTTTTTGTTAAATTTTCAAGAGAGTAAAAACAGAAAGCACACATCAACATAGGCAAACTCTTTTACTAAGTAATACTCCTCAATATACAGTTAGATGTAACCATAGATTCTATAATAGTTTCATTTCTTGCACTTCTCGCTTGTGGAACTCTTCTGGCTTCATGCTTTCTAGCCAACTCTATTCTTCAAAAATTTAAATGCAATATCAATCGCTTTCTGCAGTCCTCCTGATTACACTTCTTTTGTTCTTACTCCTAAATAAAGTTTCTGTTTTCTAATTTGTAACTCCTTGTGTCTCAGTGGCTTTAGTGTCTTACTTGGCGTGAACTTGATTAGAAAAAATATCTACTGTTAGAATCAAAAGTGAAGTAGATCAGTGTGGTTTAATGGCTGAGAAGAATAAGATGGTTTTGTACAAATAAGAGTTGGATTTTTTTAATATGCTAAAATTCACTCAATACAATGCTCAAGAACCACCCATGGTAGAGGATTACTAAATGAAAATTTTGATATGACCATAGGGGTTAGTAAAAGAAAAGAAAAATTATGAACATAGGGACAATATATAGTGATTGACACTTGGCTTGAAGAGATTAAGATTGTAGTATTCAAGGAAACATCCACATAGGAATTTTCTTCTATAGTGTTTCTTGGGAAAACAGCTGTATGGAACTTCCTCTTTACAAATGGAATATAGATGAAATGTGGATGATCTGACTCTGTGGGCATGGCGTGGTAAGTCTTAGCAGTAAAGTTGTTTGCATAATTCAGAATTTAAGTACATACATATGCTTTTGAACTGTCTGTGTTTCTGTTATCTTGGGGATATGATCTGTGCAGGTAGAGGTTGTGAGCTCACCATTATAACCAGGTGCTCTGTGGCTTAGGGGGAAACTCATAAAGCTCCTACTCATTCTCACATCCAAACATGTATCATCAAGAACTCGTGGCAAATTGTTCTGTGCGTGCGTGTGTAGGATGTGCACTGATCCACAGCAGTGAGACTTGGGCACCAGGTGCGTTGGTCTTGCGGTGACTCTGGTGCAACAACCGCTTGATGATTTGCTGGATCTGCAGTACCAACCCTCAGTATAAAACCTCTTCATCCAAGTTGTTAACAAGGATCGGTATGAGGATATGACATCAGCACTGTGAACCCATCATCTTGAGTGCTTTGGTCACATCCATGATATTTATCATGCATTAGGACTCTCTCAGAGTTCGGGGTTCCTGATCCCAAAGGTTGTGGGAGACCTAGGAAGGTGTGGAAGGACTGCATTGGAAGAGATGTGCAGGAATGAGCCTTGCTCACATTAACCTGCTTGACGTGAGAACTAGCCGACTGCTGTCTACCCCAATCACTGGGAAACCTGCAGCAGTGTAATCAAAGCTCCGGATCTTGACTTGATATATATTCCAAATTACTTCTCAAGTGTAGAGCCGAGTGAGAAAGACTCAGTCCAACTTTTCATTATATATTCTTACTGATCTCAAAGATCATGTTATACAACTTTAATTAAAAGAAATTTCTTGATTTACAGATTTTTCTTAATTATTATCCTGTCATAGTCATGTAACCAACAATGTGGTGTCTTTCTCTTTGTGGTCTTTTCAGAGCTTTGGCCTGAGTCACCTATCTTGTCCTTCCCCATCACTCGCTTAGTTGTCAAAATGTATCTGGCAAATATTATTGGAGGATTGCACACTGGTTACTGTTCCTTTTCTCTATTGTATTGTCCAGCTAGCACCAGATGGCTTGATCCATGTTTCTTCTCTAACTTTGATAGATACAGGTTCTCTCACTTTCTCAAAAGCTCCTGGTATCACCTGGTTGCCTCCACTTACATCTAAATAAATATCACTGTTTATGGCACTAACTCCTTCTGTCCTGACCTGTGTGACATGTTATAGTAAAAAAAAAAAAAAAAAGAAAAAAAAAGATCACTGTGAGTAGTGAGGGTGGGATACACCCCTTTTTGATTATGATCTTAATTGTTCTGTGGTGTCTCTTTACAATACTGTTTCCACTTGGTTTATATACAGCTCTAAAATAGCACTTAACATTCCACCTGTCCAACATTTCTTTCATCACTGCTGATCTAAATGCAGTTTCATTGTCTATCAACACTTCATCTACATGACATCTCTTCAGAAACACTTTGTTTACTACCACTATGACCAAGACTCCCCCTCCCATCTACATCATAGTCTCCCACCAAATGGTGATTTGTCCAAGTCTACAAACAACCATTGACAGGTACACTCCAGTGCAGTAGTGGGTGATATTAATTGCTAGTCTTTTCCACTTACTTGCAACCTGAATTTCTCTTATACTTTGCATGGGCTTACAGCCAAATCATGTTGAAACAATGGTTTCTGTATGATCACTGAAGTTAAGAAACATTGAGCCTAGATGGGTGACTACTTGGGAATACTGGGTGGTGTAATGAATAATTGCTCAGAATTGTTAATTGGAGAGCCTAGTTTGAATTCTCATTGGGTTTGTTATATTTACTTACAAAGATATGAATCCACCTCTTCTCCCCCCAGCTATGAATTAATTAGTAAGACTTGTATCACTCAATCATTATAATCTAAAAAAAAATTTCAAACAATCTAAAAATATTTCCTGGCTTTAAATAACATGTAAAGTGTTGATAAACTGTAGAAAATGAATGAATGAATGAATGAATGAATCATACACCATGCACACTTGTAACAGGGTTGATCAACTGGCATCATTTGCACTCTCTCACCTCCTTATGGATGGTTCTCTAGTAGGTTCATTTTTTTGAGTAGAATCAGGCAATCCCTCCCCCTAGGATCCTTCAACAACTTTTCCATGTGGTGGAAATGGTTCTATTAGGTTGGTGCAAAATAATGTCGTTTTATCACATAGTAACATATGTGAGAAAACGACATTATTTTGCACCAACCTAATAGGTTTCTTTGACCACACTATTTACTCTAAAAAATCTTATCTGAATTAGTTTTAATTTGAGTGTTTTTCAGTCACCACTTAAATCTTCTGCCTCTACATTCACTACCACCAGAATGACACCTGTCACTGTACTGTTTATATCACACCACATTGCCCCTCTTCCACTTATGATACATAGCACCTGCCTCTAAAAGGGTCATCAGTTCTACAATATCTTTTACCATACTGACTGTTTCTTCATCTACCTTGGTGCCCAAATTGGGCTCTTGATATAAATGCATGCGATTTGTAACCAGCCAACTAACAATAGGGTGGTGTTTGGTAATTTTCTAAACACCAAAAACACTTTCCCCTTATTTAATTCATTACTGGAATCTCAACCTTATGTCCCTGTAAGATTAATTCTTTTAAAACCATTCCATTTTATTTTTCACTATCAAATTCTGCATGGAGGTCACTGTCATTTATTATTAAATTTCTTTTTTATGCTACACCTTCAACATTTCTGGGGTTTCCATTATTTGGCTGCATACATTACAACATTGGGCCAATTCTATTTTGTTAATCATACTATCTCCTTCTAGTATGTTAATTATATCCATTCCAATCACCATACCTTGTACTGTTTTTTTTTTTTTTATTTTCATCATTTGGTGATAACATGTGTAACACCACTTCATTGGTATCCCTACATGTCACCTTGCAACAGTAGAAGGGTTACTGGGAAACAAGTTACAAATGCCAGATGCACTAATCTCTCCAACCCTTCTATGAATTCTGCTAACTCAGCCATCCACCTAATTTCATTAGTTTCAACATTTACTTTTTTGTTTGTTCACCTTACCCTTCTCAGTTTCATATAGTCTATATAAGCTCCTAAATGATACCTAGTCTCAGTCTCTTTTGGATTAAGTTGTTCTTTTTCATCCTTCTCAGGTGTGTCTCTTTAGGGTCAAAAATAGTTTGTGGTTCAATGACTGAGAGGATTAAGACTTAGCTGTTCGTGTGTAAATAAGAGGGAAAGTTGTTCACAAAATTCAGTGTTTATCTGGTCCCATTAAAAGGAGCTGCAAGAACACTCAATAAATATATATATATATATATATATATATATATATATATATATACACATCATTCGCAGAGAGTACTGTTTTGTTGCATCAAAGCTCCTCAGTGTGACTAGATATCTGAATGCCTCAAGTCAGAATTAAAACCAAACCGATTTGGTGTCAGTCAGAGTTTCTACCACTGTGCTATCTTCATCCGACAGAATGAAGCAGCTAAATCTAGCATATTGTTTTTACGAATATAACAAATGTACCAAAAAGTTTGATCAAATACAAATGACAAGGTCTACAGGGATTGAAATTGTGGATTAACTGTCTGAACTTCTTGTTAGGTCTGCTGTTTTGTTCAAGTAGTTTTGACTATCTCAGTCATTTTCAAGAACCATGTGGTGCCCATATAGTAAGAAAAATTCTGTTGGCTATGTCTTGGTATTCTTTAGAAAGCTGAAAGTTTATCCACAATTTTGATTCCAGTATAAAATAACTTATTTGAAAATTGGAAAAATACCCCCAAAAATTACACATTGAGAGTTGTATTTAATCATATATGTGTGTGTATGTATGTATGTATGTATGTATGTATGTATGTCTGTGTGTGCCTACCAACAAATCACCTGATTTGGAGAATGGTCAACAATAGCAGAAATAAATTAAAAAAAAAAAAAAATATGATGTCTCTCTAGTTCATCCATGTTTTTATAGTCCCAGTGTCCAGCTTTCCTACCTCCTGGTTTTCACTTGCTTCAACCCAGCATGAATTTTTCCTACTTGATTATCTCTCTCTTGTTTCTTCAAATGTGGAATAAGTTCAATTTTTCATTACAATAAGATAGAACAAAACTGAACTGAGAGAATGATTGCACTTTCTGCTTGCTAACCACTAGTGTCATTTCATGCTTATTTCTTTAAATCTTGATGATTCTAGCCAAGTCACAAAGGTAAATTCATTGTGGGGTTTAGGAAAATTGAATGGTAACAATATATTGAAAAGCTAAAAATAAAATAATCTATTGTATAAAACACAAAGTAAGTTGATATATTTATTGGTCATGTAAATTTAATTGCATCCTCTTTTTCTTTGTGTTGTCCCCCCCATCTCAAGATGTAGGCGATCATGGCTCTCCATAACTTCCTATCCTTTGTAGCTCTTAATATATTTTGTCTTTTTATTATTTCTTCTAAACCCTGTTCTGCCATCCATTTATTCAACTTCACTAAGTATGTTATTTGTTGTTTTCCTCTGTTCTGTGAGTATCAAATTTTCCAAGACCTCTTTCTACATTATATGCCCTAGAAATTTCAACTTTTCCTGATGTTAAGTATGTTTTCTTTTTGTTTTCATTTTCTCTAAAACTTTGTCGTTGCTCAGCATCCTTCTGTATAACCACATTACTATTGCTTCAAGTCTCTTCATTTTTGAGGATATTGTCCAGCACTCTATGTGATACAGAAGGACAGATATGTATCATTTTAGTACTCTTTTCCTTGTTTCTAGCAAAGTTTTTCTATTTCTTAATACTCTGCTTAGTTTTTGGAATGCACCTTTGGCTATTCCAATGTGCCCTCGGATTTCAGTGTCACACTTTCTATTCTCTGTTAAAACACTTCTTAGATATTTAAATTATTGTACTTGTTTGATCTCTAATTTGCATTTTGGGCTCATCCTTTTGTTCACAACTGTGAATTCTGTCTTGAAGTTGATGTTTAATCCTTTCTTCTTGCTTTCCTTCACTAGCTTCTGTAAGAGTTTTTGTAGTTTCCTTTCCATATCTGCTATCAACACTGCATATCTTACATTGATTGTGGCCACCAATAATGAATCCTGGTTGGACTTCTAATTCTCTCAGAATTGTCTCACTGTATAGATTGAATTAGTCTGGTGAGAAGATACATCCTTGTCGTACACCTCTTTCTGTTTTTGTATATCTGCTGAACACATTTTCTATTCGTATGCAGGCGGTTTGCTGTCGTGTGTGAAAAGAATCTATTAGAATAGAACTTGTTTTACATTTAGCTATTTCAACAGTAATAAAATGATGAGACCTATTTGCCAATCTAGTAATATGCTGAAGTTCATGAGATACTAAGGAGGAGAGCTCATTAGAACAACTGCCATGAAAATATTAATAGAAAAAAACAAAAGGGAAGCCATGTCAAGGTAGTGGAAAAGATACTGGTGTTTAGATGGCAGGCCAGAATTGTTAATATCAGAGATCATACTTTAGATTTTGTCAAGAATCTCGAGATATATAGAAGAAGCACCAGACTTGATATGGCAGCAATATTCAAATGCACGGATGAATGGTAGATTTATAAATGTGTAAGATAGATCCTGACAAGAAAAATTGTCTAGCACAACACTGAACCAACTTTCCTAACAATAAACTTAACAATTGACTCAATATAATTGTTCTAGTTCATGTCAGTGTGTGAGATCAAGAAGGTGCAATGAGTTGCTTTCCTTGGGGTTAGCTAAGGTAAAAATGGTTCTCTATAATGACTGATTAAGCAAGGGGATGGTAGAGTAATCAGAAAAGCCAAAACTTTGGCTATATTTCAGATTGGTACATGTATGCAATATTAAAATACAATTTCGATTGTTTTCATTTCCACCCACCCCATTAGTATAATTTGCTGTCACCTTATTTGTAATCATCCCAGCGATTGGAAATGTTGATATGCATTGAATAAATCCTACCTGTGATATCATGGGTTATATAAGCAGCTAATTATTAATACAAGTTGGTAATGGAAAGTTTCCATACTGGATATGCCGGCAGATTCTATAATATGACAATCATGTGAGAAGAGAGCTGATGGATTGTTCGGCTATGGTCCTCAGAGTTCACAAATTATTTCCACATTTTCTTATGATTGCTTTCATTGGTTACCTTGAATGCTTATCATTTCGAACCAGCATTGAAATGCCCCTTACAAATCTGTATTTGATGTAATGACTGCTCACTGAAAACATGACAAAGCATTTCTAGGGTTTTCATTGCAGATTTCTTAAGCTTAATGCACAATCTGAATTAAATTTGCCAGTCATCATAAAAATCACAGAACTTGAAAAATGTAAAAACCAAAAAACTTTGCATAATAACTGAATAGGAAAAATAATACAAAGTCTATTGGCAGACTGACTCATTTGACTGGTTACCAATGAGAATTAGCTGACTATGCATTTCTGTTAAATGCTATCAGAGCATGTTCAGTTTGAGAACATTCTGATACTACTTTCTACGTAAAAAAAAGACTAATTTGCATTCCATTTATTAGTTTGATTTGTAATACAGTTTTAGGATTACTACCTTATTTGATATTAAAGAGAATGAAAATTGAGTTGGGAAACTAACTATTTGATAGTGCTCAAGTAAAAAGAAAAAACACACAGTATCTCTTAAAGTACTTATTGTTGACCAGCCCTCCTTAGCTGCTATGTTTTAAGTAGCAGGGAGCGTTTGTAGACAAAATAAGCATGGCAACACCAACCTCCTCCTTAGAGGACTGTCCAGTTTAATTTCTTAGCCATTGAGCACCTCTCTTGTATTTTTGCCCTGATTGCTTTTGGACTGAAAGCACTAATTAACCTCCACACCATTAGATGATAAAGTAGAGGCAACTAGTTGCACTAAGTATTGCTGGATAAGTAGACTTGTTGTACAAAAACAAATGTTAGGCCCTGTCAATCCAGTCCAGGTTAAGTTGCATCTTGAGAGTCATTGCTCTAAAAATGTGTGAATGAATTTTTTTTTTCACTTGTTGCAGAGAGTATTGTCAACTTGAGGCTCATTGACAATACCAAATATCTGATCATGAACAAATGAGGCACCATTTAAAGATTCCATCCCTTGATATCTGATTTGATCCCTGGGGACACTGTTTATTATCAACTACCATGGTGGAGTGTCTTTAGGTATCTCTCTTTCACAAGTCAAAAAAAAAAAAAAAAAAAAAAAACAACTTTTAATACATTAAGCTTACAAAAAAAAATGTTAAAAAAAAAAAATTTAATGTTTAAATTAACCAAATTATTTTAAAGAGGTGTTTATGATTTTTCTTTTATTGGTCATATTTGACTTCACTTGAATTTTTTCAAAGTATTTCAGATTGCAAAGAGAGTTTGATTTTTCTTAATATGTGTCTTTTTTTTTAATGTGAATTTTTTTAAAACACTTTTATTTCCTAAGGTTAAAGAAATAGTCACTATAAATCATTAAATGTTAATATATCATTAATTTTATTTTGCTTGTGGAACATTTCTTTTATTACAAATTCATCCAGTATATTTAATAAATGTCCATTTCCTGCACTTTGAATAAATTCTGGATAGTTTTGTATCATTATAAGTACTTTCAAATCAAGTTTGGTACATGCAGTTACTCAAAGTATTTTGTTGTTTAGAATTAATGCTTGTTGAAAAAAAGACATTTAATATAATCACCAATTTTATATTGAAAGTAGTACACTAAGAAATAGTAATTTTTAATATTTATTTGCAAAAGACATTTAATATAATCATCAATTACATATTGGAAGTGGTACATGAAAAAAAGCAAATATCATTTTAAAGGAGGAATCATGAAGATGTTGAAATATTTTCAACAATAGTAAATTTTGATATTTAAGAATGATGAAGATCTCATTTTTTTTATTACTTCATTTTGAAGTAATCTTATCTTTTTCTTCTCTCACCTTCAAAGTTTTGACATAAATCTTTGTATTTTATCCAAGTTGGAAATTGGAGCTTTTAGGCAAGCATTTTACCTTTAAGCTGTGTTTGCAAATATCATTTAAAAATATATTATAAAGTGGTGAATCACTAATATTATTTAAGTTTTTACTTTATTGATCAGTTTCATCTCAAATATTAAGTATATTTTTTTAATTTCTTTAATGTAATCAAAATAAAGCAATAATATTAGTCACACCTGTAAAAGAAAATGTTTCTGACTGAAATATTAATATTTTCTTTGAAAAAATTGATTAAATTTTTTAATAGTAATATAATTTTTTAATAGTAATATTCTAGTATCTTTAATTGTTTTAAATTTTTGTTACTTAACCCTTTAGCTTTGAACAAACTCAAAACTGCCATATGTAAATATCAGCTTTCAAAGTTTCCCTGTTAATCTGCCACATAGCTATTAGAATTTGACATGGAACTTTCACTGTACAAGGCTGGTTTTTATGATGTCTGGCACACATATTTTTTGAATTGAGTTCACCCCAAGCAAGACAGTAAAGCCACTAAGACACAAGAATTGGAAGAATTAGAAAACAAACATTATTAAGAAACGAGAACAATAGAAGGGTAATCAAGAAAATAGTAGATAGCGATTGACATTGCATTTAAATTTGTGAAAATTAGAGTTGACTGGAATATATGGAACCTGAAGAGATTTCCATAACAAGAAGTGTGAGAAAAGAAACTGTTTTGCAATGATGTCATCATATATTATGGCAGAGTATACATGAGGCAGGTTATAGTTAGTGGAACATTGAGAGCTGATATTTACATGGTGGGTTGAATGATAAAGGGTTAAATAAACTAAATTAGATGAGCAAACAAGATATCAGAGGCATAAATGATTAATTTGAACTCGTAATTTCTTCCTTTATCAGTGAAGAAAGTGTGGTTGCTTTTCTCTCTGATAGGAGAAATAATCATTATTTACATTGGGACTTTTTAAATTTTATTTTAGTACTGATTTGTTATTGTTTGCCTCATTTCCACTGAAACTAAATTTGCACTACCCAGTCCAGGGATTGAACTTGCACCTATTGTCACCAACTTCATGAACCAGTGCTTTAATCCACTAGGCTGTTATATCCAGCAATAACTGTGTAGTACTAAATAAGAATAAGATGAGATATTCCTAGATATGAACACTGGAATGAGATCAACCTGCCCCAGTAGATGGAATAAAGGGCTCAGTTTGATATTCCCTAGAGGTTATCTGGATTGTTAAGTACTTGAAGGCTGGAAGACACAATGGCTAAAACATTGTAATAACAACAAAGATGAGGACAATAATCTGAATGTATTTAAGTATGGTTTATCAGGTTATAGAACATTATTGGCTTTCTTTTTATATTTCACCATCGTAATGTTACAGCCATGAATTTCCTGTCAAATTTTGTAAAGAAGTCTTATTGTTGTCTATTACAAGATTTAATTTTTTCTTCTTTTTAGTGTCAAAATGTTCTTCTTTGAGAAAATGTATTTGAGTTTTAAGGTATTTTTAGTGCTCATACTTCTTGAAAGTGCCTTCATTTGCAATTACACTCAAACCTGAAAAATCAAGAGTTTTGTTTTTATTTTGGTTCCAGTTGACATTCATTATATTATCAAATAATTATAATTAGCTATATCTGGAAGATAGATACTTTTTCCAACTGTATGAGTTCTTTTTCTTTTTTTTTTTCTTTTAATCATTTCACCCCAAGTAAGGCGATAAAGCCACTAAAATGCAAGGGGTTACTGAGAGTGAAAGAAAAGGAGAAGACGTTAGTGAGGAAAAAGGACAATAAAAGAACAAGATTCAAAAGATTGTGATTGGTATTGCATTTAAATTTTTGAACATCATAGTAGGTAGCAGGGAAGCAAGGAATGGGAAGTGAGTTCCACAGATGAGAAGTACACGAAAAGAAAATATTAGAATAGAAACTTACAGTTACATCTAGCTATTTCAGCAGTAAATGGTGAGACCTACTTGCCTATGTAGTAGTACGGTTATATTAGGTTGGTGCAAAAATAATGACGTTTTTTTACGTTAAAAAAATACGTCAAAAACGTCATTATTTTTGCACCAACCTAATATTTATGCAACTGAGATACCAAGCAGGAAAGCTCATTAGAACAATTGCTGTGAAAATATTCATAGAAAGCACAACAGGGAAGTCATGTCACAGCAGTCAAAAAGTGACTGATGTTGAGATGCCAGGTCATCACTGATAATATTACAGATCCTTTGGATTTTGTTGAGCATCTTGAGATATACAGCAGAAGGACTTCCTACTTTACGATTTTGATTCAATGTGTAGAATTTTTCTCCACCTTATGTGATATCCTTATTCCATTATATCTCAGTATTTGAGAATGAGTTGGGTGCATCTATTTGATGTATATTTGTAAATTTTATTGTCTTTTCTTTTGCAACTTGATCTGATATACCTGGCCTTTATTTATAGCTCCCTTCCTGTTGTTATTTTTCATACTGGATTTAGTTTCAATCTTTCTTCGCTGATTAAACTCTATGATATTTAATCAATAACAGTATTGGAAAAGAATTACTTATTTTTCTTTTCTATTAACATCTGCCAGTCTGTTTCCTGTCTTACACACACACACACACAACATTAAATTAATAAATTATTTAGACTTCATCTTATTATAAATGGCATTAAATTGAAGCCTTAGATTTGAATCTCAGTAAAACACTACCATTTTTATTGGAAAGACTATGCATTATGAGGGTTTAGTGTCAGGTATTTCTGGATTCATTTGCACATCAAGTTGGCTTATGATCATATCATGTTGAAACACTGGTTCTCACACACTCAACAAAGTTAAGGAACATTGAACCTGGTCAGTACCTAATTGGGTGACTTCTTCGAAATACTGGGTGCTGTAGGCTTGGATGTGCAGGGGGTGTAATGCATAATAGCTTGGAATTGGAAATCAGAGAGCTGAGTTCCAATCTGAGTCGGGTTTGTTATATTCACTTATGAGGAAATACCCAACTCTTCTCCCCCACCAGCTATGGGTCAGTTAGTAGGACTTATATCTGCAAATCATTATTATCTCTAAAAACAAAAATTCTTAAAATCTAAAAATATTTTCTGGTTTTAAATAACCTTCAAAAAGGTTGATAAGCTGTAAAAAAACAAAAAAAAAAAACAATAAATTAATAAATCAAGCACATTCTGAGTTCTTATCAGCAGATAAAATAGATGGGGACAACTCCTAAATATAGATTAAAATGATATAAATATAAAATATAACTAATTTTTAAGCTCTTTAATGAAAACATATTATATTTGATGGCAGATAAGATGATATCTCTCCCTCTTTTCTTCCCCAAAATTGAATTTATATTTACAAAATTGAGGTAATCTGGAAGATGGGCAAACACTGAAACACTGGAGACTACCAATTCTTGTACTTGGACTAACTCTATAATACTGTAATATTAAATGTCAATAATTGGGGGTATCATATACCACCATGCTATGATATCAAAATACATTTTATAAATATGAATTCAAATTTTGAACTAATAAAGAACATCTCATGTTAAAATTTGCAGTAAATTATTAATTTTGGTAGTTTGATTATATTAAACTTTTTTGAGTTTGAATGATTCAATTTAGAAATAAAAGTAAGATTTGTATATTCTGAGAGGGTAATGAAAAGCTCTCAATCTGACTGAGAAGAGATTTCCTCTGATCCCAATTCTGTTGTTTGTTCAGATTTTGGGAAGTGGGCTGGTACAAGAACTTTTCAGCATCCCCTTACACTTAAATATTCATGTGTATTCATGTGTTATCTGAATAATTGATATCCAATTTAAATGTTTCTTAGATGATAAGTGCATGATTTTGTTTACAAGTTTTCAGAGATGTAAGATATTATGAAAATGTGTTTCACCAAAGATAATCATATTATTTAAATAGTTATTGATTGTTGAGTGATTACAGGCGGACACCACCACTTCCGGCGTCCTCCTGTAAACCAGCTATTTGGAGGCATCGTTAGGTGGCGGGTTTGAGTTCGGGGGTAATGTCTTACATTGCGGTTTTTGTGATCAGGCATCTGCACTAAGCCTGGCATCAATATGGCTAGCTGGAAGGAGTTTTAGCTGATCAGATTGATTAATGAGGGCTAACAAACATGGGCAAAAAGTCAAGGGCAAAAACACAGCAGAGAAAAGTCCCCATGTCAAGCAGTAGTGTGAATGCGCCTGTGAATAGTTTGGGTGTGGCACTCCAATGTAAATGTCCTATTTTATTGGCTAAGAAAAATTTCCTAGAATGTACATGTGGATTTCTGTCTATAAAAGGGGAGGAGGAACATTTCTACAGTCATTCCATATTCAAGATTGAGATCAACATTAATAGTTATAAACTTGCATATAGTTTATAAATATAAACTGTTATTCATGTTGTTGAGTGTTCTAATTTAAATTTTTATGTTTACTAAATTGATTTTCTAGTAAATTGTTTAAATCAAGTCAGGATGGGACGGATTGGAAACTTAGTATTCTCTTTGAATCAAAACCTACCCACAAATTGGGTGACTATTTAAAAAAAAAAATGTATTTTGCTCTAGAAATTTCTTGAAGAATCTTAGCAAAATATATACTTTCAAATATGGATTAATATTTAATGTATTCTAACAGTAATCAAAATAACTCTAACCTCATCTTTGATGATTTGCATGATATATCTATCATCGAGGACCAATTCAGCTGGACAGGGTACATAGTTTGAATGGTGGACAGCTGAATACCAAAAGTTCAATTTTTTTATGGGGATTTAACTAAGGCAGGGTTCTCAAGAAGTTACAGATCATCTTGAAATCCAATCTTGAAGCATGTTACATTACTATTAACTCCCAACTGGGATAAGCAAGCACTAAATTGATCAGAAGGGTGTCAGATCTACTACACCGGTGTAAATTTCTTTGGCTGCATCCATACCAATTTTGAAGATTGCCTCATACAGGTGAAGACTTTATCAGCCAGGACTGTGAAGAGGACTAGTCAAACCCACCTTCAGTACTGAATTTGAAGTGGAGATGGAGAAATACAGTTTGTCAGATCTGATGTATCAGGCCATGTATCTAGGTACTTTGTGGGCAAATCTTAGATTATCTGATTCTAGGTTGACTGATTTGTTTTATGGCTTATCAACCTTTTGCAGGTTATTTAAAGAATTAGAACTCTGTTCTTTGATTTCCAATTCTGAGCTGCCATCCATTACACCATCTGCATATCCAACCTAAAAACACCTAAGTATTTCCAAGTGATCACTCATCTAGGTAGTGATCAGTTTTGATGTTGCTTGAGTGAATTTGATTTTTGAATCAGTCTTGTTTATAACAGGTATAAGTATTGAAGTAATACTTTACTTTTTTTTGGTTACCATGCTTTCAATCCAGTTGTATACTTATTAAAAATTATGTTTAAATGATATAATTACTTTTATATAAACTTATTGGCCATGTTTTAACTTTTGTAAGTCCTGTATGCACAATTTATTATTTTTAAATTAAAAAAATTACTTTTATATTTGAAAAAGTGCTCTCAACTTGGGGAAAAAAAGAAAGATTAAAATCATAAAATATCTCTGCTGTAGAGGTTTAACAGAGATTGAATTTTTATTGATTGATTTGTTTTTTTATGGCTTATCAACCTTTTACATATTAGTTAAAACCAGAAAATATTTTTAGATTGTAACAATTTTTTTCTGATACATGTCTTACTAATTAACCCATAGCTGGCGGGGAGAAGAGGTGGACTCCTACTTTTCCCAAGGGTAACAAACCCAACTGGAATTGGAACTCGACTCTCAAATTTCCAATTCCAAGCCGTTACCCATTATACCAGTCATACATCCAAGCTTACAGCATCTGGTATTCCCAAGCAGTCACCCATCTAAGTACTAACCAGGCTTGATATTGGTTAGCATCATTAACCATGTAAGAACCAGTGTCTCAATATATTATGGCTGTAAGCTAACAAAGATTTGATAACGTGTTTGTGTTATATCGAGTTTTCAATAATATGTTGACTTTTTCATAGTCTCTTGTCTTGGATTGAATTGTACAAGTCAAGTATATAACCTTTGTTTTTTCTCAATAAAAAATTTACCTCTATCTGTCTCTATCATTTGAGATATATATACTGTAGACATAAAAAATCAACAGGGCATGGTGACTGTTGGGTGTGAAACTGAGTGTGACAATGTAGTGTTGATTTATGGGTACATATGATTTATGCCTACAGACATTCTATACCCTCCATTAATGTAGCAAATTTTAAGGAATTTTTTTTATATATAAAACATTCCTTAAAATATGTAATATGTTGTGTGGTGCATGAAACTGAGTTGTACTGTTGGTGTGGAGTATTATATTTATTTATTTATATATACTTAATAGCTCTGTTATTTTGTATTGAGTACTGTTTTACTTACATCGAAGGAGATATATATATATATATATATATATAATATGTGTGCGTGTGTGAACACTTGGATGTACATTTTTTTTATTTGGTGTTATATTAGTCCTTCAACAAGAGAGAAAAATAGATTGTGCATGGAAGATAATTTCATAAATTATTATTATGTACAGTAAATTTATTATGAATCTTAGCATTTTTTTAACAATATTTGTCAGAAAGTAAAGATTTCATTTGACATCCATCAAATATCAAAAGGACATTATCTTTTAACCCTTATTGCATCTGTTTCTTTAGTACATCCTGTGAAGTTTGAAATCATCAAGTAAATCACACTTCTCTTGCATTTCTGCTAATAGTTTTTGAAATGTCTTGGATAAACTTTTTTTTTGTTTTGTTTTTGCTTTATAAGCTGGATAGCTATAGTGTTCTATTTTAAAGGTGACATGACGATGATATTGAGACTGTGGAGAAATGAAACAACAAACAAAGGAATAGTGAACAGATTGACAAACTGTCAGAAGGATTATAATATCAGTCTTCAAAGGTTTCATTCTTTTTTAAACCTTGTCTTTGTGAGCTGAACCTAAGCTTGCTGCTTCTGCATCAGAAAGCAAATATATATGCATTTATATTTCCAATAATTCAAAAATAACATTAAAACTAGTCATATGGGTATTAGTTACTCATCTAATCCTGTCCCTTGATCTAGTGAATAATTGGAGTTTTTGGTGATTTGAATATATCTTGAGTATTTTTATATCTTACTTGTCTTCTTTTAAGCTATATCTTTTTTTATGTTAAAGTTCACCTAATACAAGGCTTTAGATCCACACAACGTGAAGGGTTACTGTTGAAATGGTTATGATGAATGAGCTATGAAATGTGTGGAGGTGGTGGTAGGATTATGAGGATCAAATAACAATTGCCTCTTAACTTGAAGAGGTTATGGTTGTAGTATTACTTGCCTTATATTCATGTGGAGTATTGTCCTCATTTTTGTTGCTATTACTGCAAAATTTTGGCCATTGTGCCCTTTGGCCTTCATCATGTTTTTCTTGATCTAGGAAATCTTCAGAGAATTTTGAATTGAATGAGTACAGAAGGTTATCCAGATCAACAAGCACCTTATGAAGGCTGGAGAGCACAATGGCCAAAACATTGTGGTAATAACAATGAAGATGAGGATAATAATCCTTATGTAAATAATGAGAACTCCTCATCTCAGAAATTAAGATTATTGTGTTCAGGGAAGCATCCACATGGGAGTCTTTTCCACAAATTTGCAGTTCTTGTGAAAAAGCTGTCTGTACAGAACTTTAGATTTGGAATATGGATTTAGTGATCCATTTGAATCTGGGACTTTTTTTTTTTTTTAAATTAATTTTGAGAAATTCTGATCTGTGCTTATATAATTAGTCTTTATGGTCAAAATGTAGTGATTTGTTCTCAGTGGATCACCTTTCCTACCTAGTCATGCCTTCTTTTGTATTCTTTTTGCATTAGTGTTACTAACTTTTGGCCATTAGGTGGAAATTAACCAAAGTCCAGGAAACTGTCTCCACCAAGCTGAAACTTCCCCTTTAAAGCTGGAGGGTCAAAGTCAATTTGTGATGCTTGAGGTATCTCAAACAAAAGTGCAAAGGGAGCTGGTACCACTTACATGTGCATATTGTGAACATGCATAAAACCTATCATCATGGAGAAGTCTAGGTAAACTGCTTACTGATTCTGTGGTTAATTGTTTTATCTTAGAGACAATTTTCTCACTAGAATTCATCTTGTATATTTATAAATCTACCATTTGTCTGTGTGTTTGAATATTGCTGCCATTTCTGGTCTAGTGCTCTTCCTATATATTTTATAATTCTTGACAAAATTCAAAAGATCTGTAATGTTATCAGTCCTGACCTAGCATCTTAACTGCAATTACTTTACCATTGTTGTGTCGTGGCTTTCCTGTTTTATTTTTTTCTATAAATACTTTTATAGGAATTATTCCAATGAGCTTTCCTCCTTTGTACCTTGATTGCATGAATTCAAGTATATTACCAGATTCACGAAAGGTCTTACTGATTTTTAAATTTGAAATAACTAGATGTAAACCTAAGTTTTATTCTATAGTTAATTTTTGTACGCTTCTCACCTGCTGAACTCTCTTCTGGTTTCTTGCTTCCCAGCCATCTATAATCTTCAAAAACTTAAATCAGTCACCATCTTCTCTCTTGCTGGAACCTGTTCTTTTATTCTCCTTTTTCTTCACTAATGTCTTCTCATTTTGCTTCACTCCCAATAATTCCTTGCATCTTAGTGACATTATTGTCTTGCTTGGGGGTGAAATGATTAAAAAAATAAAAATAAAAAGTAACATTTGTTTTCCTATCTTGCTTTACTAAGTCTATTTTTGACATTTTTCAAATCTATTTTTATTTTTAAGTAAATTAGTTAAAATTATAGGACTTTTAACTTTCAGTGGCTTTGTTGTAAATGTAAATAGGATTATTTTTTTGTTGTTTTTCTTTCACCAAACTAAACCTCTAACTTCAAAGAGGGCAAATTAAATTTTGTTTATTAATCATTGTTTTATTTGTAAAATAATTACTTTTTTGTTACCCTCTTCTAAACTGGTATTAATATCAACAGATTAAACCTTAAATGGTGGGAAAATGTTGCATGAATGTGCTTTTCAAATAAACAAGAAAAGGAAAAAAAAAATTTTTTTTTTTTAAAGAGCAGTTTCCATCCTTATTTTAACTTTAATTATATACAAAAACAATAAAAATGATATTTGAACTGTTTTAGATAAAAGTAAAAAAGTAAAAAAAACTGAAGTAAAACAAGTAGGCATCTGTTTATCTCGTGAGATAAAAGTAGCATCTTGTTTGGTTAAAATTCAGTCCTTTGGTGGTGAAACTGGGGTGCAGATCTGGGCGATGATATATGGAGGCTGTGTGCTGCCAGACTACATGCCTCCCTACTCTTGGCTGTACTGACAAGATCCAAAGGAATACAGAGCATTATATTTGGGGACAGCTTGACTGTAGTAATTGCTGGAAAGTTGTCAATGTTGACAGCCAACTGCCTTTGGAGCTCCACTCCAGGGTTTTCTATCTGGATTTACTTCCATAGCCTTTTTCATATTTGGATATGACCGTAGGGCAACAGAGGTTTAAAATCAGGGTTTTCCTTACCCTAGATGACTGCCTCCCTGAGCTGTTGAGTTGCATCCACCTGAAAAAAATAAATATTAGGTCCTTAATTTAAAATATCATTTTCTTCTGTAATATCTTCAATAAAATTGTCATTTGACTCGAGATGCAAAAAAAAAAAAAAAGGTCTGAATACTCTTATTCATTACTGCCTAAATTGTCCATTAAAGATATTGTATCATCCACTGATAAGGATTATTTTATACTTAGAAGAATTGGATGATTTTATCACTTTAATGTTCATATTGAAACTACATGCATGCATAGGTGTCTATATAAGTACAAATAGTAATTTCCTGTATCCTAGAGTTGCTAATTAGTCATTTAAACTCGGATCATGAATGAAAGATGCTAGTATCATTGGGTAAAAAACGTTTAAATCATCAGTTGATGATATTTACTGATCTTCAGGAAAACAATCTATCTCTGCTGAAATGATTTATCTCCACTGTTACTTGTCAAGTTTTGAAGGAATTTTTTTAATTAATGACTGAAGAATTAATGAAGAATATATTTAAAATATGAATAATCATTGAAGCATCTGACTTATGACTTATCAGTAGAACCAAGTATTTTTTGACTATTTAGGTCATTTCACAATCACTTTATTTGAAGTTAACAAAATACATTCCTTCCTTGGGAATATTTTCGGTCATCTTCACACTGGATCTTTTGTTATTCTTTTTTTATTTGTTGTATATTCATTTTTAACTTGTACACTTTTCTTGGTATATATTTATATCAATGTCTCATGTAGCATGAATTCTATTGATTACATAAATGCTCACCTGTTCCAATTTTAAAATAGGAGGGGGGCAAAAACGCCTTTATATATATATATATATATATATACACACACACACTAATCTTTCGTACTAAAAATCAGGCCATAATCTCTAACATAATGACCTGAAGTTTTTACAATTGAGGCTAGTGTCTCTCTGTGTGTGTGTATATCTATATATATATATATATATATAAAGAAATATTTATAATATTTTACATTGATTACACAACTTGGAGTTTTATATGTTCTGCATTCGTCAGGTGCAATTTTTTAGGTTAACACTGTTTTTTAATACTTCCGTTTATTGCAAGATATTTTATTGTAGGGGTGTATTATTATTTAAATATTTAACATTGAGCACTGTTTTTTCTTACATTATAGAATATATATATGTATTTGTATATGGACACTCACTCGTACATTTACCTATATTTATCTATTTGGTTTTATATCGATATCTGTGTGTGTGTGTGTGTGCAAATTTGGGCACCAATCCCTCTTTTATACAGGTTACATTAAAAATGAATGTCAAGGTATTGCAGTTAAGTTTTTTTTATTTATTAGGTTGGTGCAAAAATAATGTCGGTTTTTGATGTTAAAAATACGTCAAAAACGGACATTATTTTTGCACCAACCTAATAATTTTTCTTGTGTTCTTATAATTTTCTTTTCTGGACATAAATTTTATAAAATTGTTTGAATATTATGTATAACTGAGTGCTTATGTCTATACTTTTAGTGATTATCAAGGTTGATTTTATTTTTACTTTTAACTGCATAGATGGTATCTAAAGTTACAGGAATAAGCTTACTGTGTTTGGAAAATAAAACATTCCTATAACCTTTAGATACACGCATAAAACAATCCATACATTCAGTTAAAAGTAAAAATAAAAGTCACTTTCCAACTGCCGTAAGGTTCCTTCCCTGTGTCTTTTCTATAAATACTTTCATGGTAATTATTTGGATGAGCTCTTCCTTATGGTATCTAGATTTTTTTGAATTTAAGCGTAGTGATGTTGGCAAATGAGATCATCTGAAGGAAAATGAAACATGAAAGAAATGAGTGGGATGACAGAGCAAAATCTAGAGATTATGAAAAAAGAGACAACAAATAATGCCACATTTTTCAACATATTTCTGTGAAATTTTCATTTTCTAAAATTATAGTTTAGATATATGGAAAAAAGAAGTCATCAGTTTAAACAGGTAACAAGAGGATACGGATTAATAGTCAAGGATTTATTGTAAGGCATCTGGAAATATTGCAACTCTTAAAACATACAATAGTTTAAACTTACAAAAAAATCAATTAAAAATTTTTAAATAATTATGAACTAGTCTCTGGACGATCATAATGTAGTCAAGTTAAATACTCAGTAAGGCTAAGGAAGGTGGTGATTTACATTCTTCTTCTATGTGCTGTGTGCCTTCAGGACATAGGTGATCATAGCTCTCCACAATTTCCTGTCTTTTCTAGCTTTTAAGAAACTTTGTCTTTTTGTTATCTTTAAAAAAAACCTTGTTCTGTCATCCATTTACTCAAGCTCATGAGGTAGGTTATGCATTGTTTTCTTCTGTCCCTCTTGCCTTCAATATGTTTTGTGAGTATCAAATTTTATAAGTTCTCTTTCTGCCCTAGAAATTTCAACTTTCTCTTTTTGATGCTAAGTGTAAGTGTCCTTTTTGTTTCCATTTTCTCTAAAACTTTTCTGTCAGCACCTAGATGGGTGACTGTTTGGGAATATCGGGTGCAGTAAGCATGGATGTGCAGGTGGTGTAACAGATAATGGTTTGGAATTGTTAGTCAGAGAGCTGAGTTCCAATTCCAGTCAGGTTCATTATATTAACTTATGTGCAAATACCCTTAGGAAAGGTATGAATCCACCTCTTCTCCACCCCAGTTATGGGTTAATTAGTAAGACTTCTATCATTAAACTGTTATTATCTCAAAAATAAACTTCTTACAATCTAAAAATTTCTGGCTTTAAATAACCAGCAGGCAGTTGATAAGCCGTATAAAATGAATCAATTAATTAAATATCAATTAGCTATACAGTCTTTTAGATTTATTTACATTCTTTGGAATATAAATGTATAGAAACTACCATTGCTACAAAGTGAGGCATCAGTTTATATATTGATTGTAATATAGAATTGATCTCCCCACTTTATTCTGCATTCTAATTTCTTGTTTGTATATCAAATTCTGATTAGGTATGAATCCACTGCTTCTCCTCATCAATTATGGGTTAATTAGTATGGCTTCTATCTGTAAATCATTATTATCACAAAATTTTTTTTTTAAATTCTTACACTCTAAAAATATTTTCTGGCTTTAAATAACCTGCAATGGGTTGATAGATGTAGAAAATGAATCAATTAGTCAATTCTTTCTCATTGTTCTTAATTCAGTAGTGTACATAAATCACATCAAGCATAATACAGTGAAACTTTAAAATTACGCTATGAACATTTTGATGCCCCCTTGTATAGTCTAGTTGGTAAGATTAACAGAGAAGTCTGAATTAGCTGCTTGTAAAATTATGCAGAAAACAAGGGAGAATCATTGTAATGTAAAAGCTATGTCTTTTAAGATATTATTTACTTTTCTCTATAATGTATTGTTATCTTAGTAATTAAAACACATATCCAATTGTTCTTTTGTTAAGAGTTAGTTTGGTAAAAGCTTTTGTTCTGTGTTGATGTCCACCTACTGTTATTCTTACCTTTTGTTATTTTCATCAAATGGTGTTACCTGTGATTATCATTAGTTTGTGTATGTGGGAGATATAAAGATAGAAAACATAGCCCTTTTTTATTTATTTTTTTACTGTTTCTAATTAAATCTTTGTTGATTTTATTTAACACTTTCACTGAAGCAGTGTTATAGCATTGTTGCCTGGCTGTGCTGGCCTGTTTTGGAAAAAATAGGAAATTGCTGTTAAAAAAAACAAAAAAAATTACTGATTGCAAGTTCTCAAGGGTATCATTGTTTTGTTTTTAAAAAATTGGATACTCTGTAGTACAGACTAAGATGAATGACACTCCCAACATACAATATAATAAAAATACATCATAAAACAAGTTACATTGTACTCTCACTCTCTCTCTCTCTCTTTACATACATATATACATATACACACATGAGAGAGAGAGAGAGAGAGAGTGTGAGTCTACAGTGGTTTGGAAATAGCATCAGTTAGTTTCTAAAAGGAATGCTAGGGACCAAACATGTAATGGTGACTAGAAAATCTATATATATGTTGACAGCAGGCAATGTAAGTTTTGTAAATATGTGTATATCCTCAGCATCAGAAATGTTAAGAGCAATAAACTGAAGGACAATGTGAAAAAAAAAAAAAAAAAAAATAAAAGGAGAGACTGAGAGAGACTATAGTTTTGATTTTATAAGATAATCTCATAAAATTAATAAATATCAGCCCATTGTATCTGACAGGTCAAGAAAAAAGTTAATGAAGCTATACTTATTAATTTTTACAGTATTTTCTTTTTCTGAAAATGAAAGAAAAAACTAGTTAAAATAATGACAGTACTTTATCTAATAAATTCTAACAACTTAAGACTGTTAAATAAACTGATTTTTTTTTTTTTTTTTTTTTAATGCCATGCTCCTTCAGAACCTAGGTGATCAGGATTGTCCACAGATTTTCTTTTCTTTATTATCTGTGAATTACCATGCATTGTTAGGAAAGATTGGAATTGTTTCCCAAGAACATTTGTGTGAAAGTGAACATAAGAGGATAGCCTGGGATTTGATCTCTGCTTGTCAAATCCACTTTCCATATCAATATCTTTTACTCTACCTGTACCTCAACAACTAGATAAAAAAAAACAAAAAAAAAAAACAGAAAAAACTACAATTATGAATTAAAAATGAATTATACCTATATGACTAAATCTGAACAACATCAGTTGTATGGTTTTTAAGAGTCTAATATGCCGTATTCAAACAGGCTCCCAAGAATAGGGGATGTGAGTTCAAATCTTGTTTGAAGCTTGTTGATTTCTAATCTCATTAACTGTGAAAATAAGCAGTGTTTAATACAATAAATACAAGAGAAAAACTAGTCAAAAATGTAAAAAAAAAAATGACTCTCATCAAAGAAAGTCAAATAATGACTGACATTCCTTGAAATAAATCATTAGATCAAGAGTGAAGAAAATTAATGAACTTATGTCATAATATCTAATATGCATATCTGTTGGTATAAAAGTAAATGATTTTTATGCTTGACTTTCATTTTAACATTCTATAAAGAAAATTGGAGACTGTTTCTCCATATCATGATGGCTTTGAAGAAAGTAAAAAAGATAAAAAAAAAGGAGCCTATATAAAATTGTAACTCATATTTATACAATTTGCATTCAGACTATTGTTATTACAATGTTTCAGCTGTTTTGCTCTCCGGCCTTCATTAGTTGTATATTGATCCTGGTCACCTACAGGGAATTCCGAATTAAACCCTTTATTTAATCTACAGAGGTAAACTGTTCTTGTTCCACTGCCTATGTCTAGGTATATCTTATCTAATAATTATTTTTAGTACTGCTCAGTTATTGTTCACCCTATTTCCACTGAGCCCAAGTATACACTGCCCGGCCCAGAGATTGAATTCACAATTACTTTGTCACCAAATTCATGAACAAAGATTTTAATCTGTTAGGTTATTGTACAATAGAACAATAAAGGGTTCAGTTGGGAATTCCCTATAGGTTACCTGGATTGATATATACCCGATGTAGACTGAAAGGTACATTGGCAGAAAAGTTGTGATAACGACAACAAAGATGAGGACAATAGTCTAAATGTAAATAGTGTAAATAAGGATAACTCTTTATTCAAGAAATTTAGACTCTAACTCATATATTTAACAGATAGTGATCAGTTTTAAAATAGCATTTGTTCTGTAGTTTGTTTCCATGATTAATCAACTGAGAACAAAGTGTACTTTCGTAGAGGAGGTTAAGTCCTTAAGTAATACTAATCACTGATAAGTGTTGTGCATTTCATAGACATATGGAGTTACAATGAAAGAATAATGCTTTCAGCTTAGTTAACATTCTACAGAGTGATGATTATGTAGTTTGCACTGTACTGTTTTATTATTCATACAATAGTCAGTTTTTATACACTTATACACTTGTTAATGAAGATCATGTGAGGCTAGAATAATATTTTAATTACTTGAACATGTTTAGGTTACAATTTTGTTAATAATTTTATGTTGTTTTTCAAGAGATATTCAGATTTCAGGTCAGTATTGACTGCATATGAATCAAAATTATTTTAAAATGCATTTATAGTTATCATTAACATGGGTAAGTTTATTTTGCATCAACTGTGTTTAATATAGAGATTGAATAAAGATAGAAAAGTTTTGTTCATTGAATACTTTATCTTAACAGGGTTATAATGTAATTTTTTAATCATTTCTCTCCAAGTAAGGTGATAATGCCACTAAGATGTAAGGGGTGGCTGGGAGTGGAAGTGAATGAAAAGATTTGTGAGAAGAATGACAATAAAAGAACAGGATTCAGCAAGACAAAAGATTGTGATTGATGTTGCATTTAAATCTTTGAAGATTGTAGGTGGCATGGAAGCAAGAAATTAGAAGAGTTTTACAGGTGAGAAATGTGAAAAGAGAAACTATTAGAATAGAACTTACAGTTATATCTAGCTAGTTCAACAGTAAAATGATGAGATCTAGTTGCCATGAAAATATTTATAGAAAAGACTCAGTGAAGGTATGTTATGGTAGTAAAAAACTGGCTGAAGTTGAGGTGCCAAGTCAGGACCAATAATATTACAGATCCTTCTTTGAATTTTGTTGAGAATCTCAAGATATATTGCAGTAGTATCAGACTAGATATGGCAGCAATATTCAATGCACAGATTAACTTCCTTATTTCTTACCTATAAAATCAAACTATATTATTAGGTTGGTGCAAAAATAATGTCGTTTTTCTTTTGAAGTTGAACATCAAAAAACGACATTATTTTTGCACCAACCTAATATTTTTACTTCTATTTTCTTAATATGAGAAAAAATGCCATGTACATTTGAATTTAAAATCAACAGTCCTATGTAATTTTCAGATCTGTTTGGAGACTTTGAGATGTTAAGATAAATTAAAAAATTGAACTCCTTTCGTATATATATATATATATATATATATATATATATATATATATATTTAATTTTAATCAAATCATACTCCAAATTTTTAGAAAAAATTAAAATGTTAGTTTGTAAATTTGGTGATATAGTAATTGTGAGTTCAATCTCTGGACCAGTAGTAATGACTTATATTCAGTGGAAGCACGGTGAGCAATAACCAAACAGTACTATATAAGAACTACACAAGATATTGGAGCAGAATGTGAACAATCTACTCTTGTTGATTGAATAAAGAGAATAGTTCAAAATTCCCTGAAGGTTACCATAAATCAACAAATACCTGATTAAATGTTGTGATAATGACAACAAAGATGAAGTCAATAGGCTAAGTATAAATAATATAAAAACAACCATGTAGTTTCTATATCTTTGTGTTATCAGGATATGAACAGAAACTGACTCATTGAGAATATAACTGACAGTTTCAAATATTGTTTAAAACCTTAAAACCATACATTCTCAAAGATTTTTCAATCAACCATTAACCAACTCCCAAGAGCTTGCTTCATCAATCACTACAATCTTAACCTGTTCAAGTTTAGGGTTAGCTATTTTTTTTTTTTTTATATCTTTGCTGTTCTGCCACTTTGTTTATATTTAAATATAAATAAACAAAAATATAAACAAAAGAGCAGAACAGCAATGATAAGGCAGTGGGGAAATTATTTTACAGTGGTGTTCATTCTGTGCAAGACCTGAGGGTCACCTGAGGTAGAGGTTTACAGATTAAGAGGTACAATTTAAGCAGGTATGTGTTGAAGGTAATGGTTAAACCATGAATAGGTTAAGATTGTAGTGCTTGGAGAAGCAACCTTTTGGGAGTCGGTAGTGGATTGAAAAATATAACAACAAAAATGAGCTACCTGGTTATTGATACCTGCTCTACAGAACCAATCAAGGATAAAAATGAGTGCACGATGACTATAAAAGGGGACGAGAAGAAAAAAATTACTGCCAGTTAGTATAAATTACAGACAGATTAAATTCAGACCCCCACAACCATTCTGTTTAAATAAATATTTAAATATTTATTTTAAAATATAGACAAAAAGATGATATGAACAAGTTAGATATAAAGCTTTCTAATGCAAGAAATTTATTATATTTAGTATGTACACTTATTATCATATCAATCAGGATCACCAGTCCCATACTTGAGCAGCTTCATTCTACAAACTGCTGCTTTGTAGAGCTAACTCACAAGAGGATGCTTCCCTGATCACTGCAATCTTGGTTTGTTCAGGTGAGGGGTCAACTGTTGTCTTCTCCATATATTCCCATAAATTGTATCTCTTACTCTGTAACCCTCTACTTTGAGTGGCTCTTGGGCTTTTTACAGGGTGAACATCATTGAAAATAAAAAAAAAAAATCATTAGTGTTGGGGCCTTATATATATCTCAGCAAGATTGGTGTGTCTTGGACAAGATAGCCTGATGGAGCCCAACCCTCTCCAGGCTGAGTTGATTTCAGTCTTTCTTCTCTTATACTGGTTGCTAACCAAGGCTATAGGGCCCAGTCTGTTCTGGTATTTACTCATAGCTGGGAGAAATGTATTCATGTCTTTCCCAGGGGTATTTGTGTGTAAGTGTATGTAACAAACTCAATTAGAATCTAAATTTGGTTTTTAGTCCTGGGTATAATGATAAACTACATCCAGCAGCAAGGGTTGTGATTGGGAGATTGGAGGTTTTGAGGAATGTGTAACCACCTCTTAATTGGTGGTGTTTGCAGGTCCACCTTGACCCTGGGTGTTAACAGCTGTTTGGGTCCCAACCATAGCCAAATAGTGAACTCCCAAACAAAAATAAAATATCATGAAAGTATAAAAAATATATTTTTATATATAAAAAAATAAAATCTATGAACAATACCTATTTATAGTAAAATTATCAACAAAACCTATTTATCTGTCTATATTTCTGAGATAAGTATTTTAATTATTTATTCTATTTACATTGTTCAGACTGTTGTCCTCATCTTTGTTGCCATATTCATGATGTTTTGGCCATTGTATGCTCTGGCCTTCTTCAGGTGATTGAAATTTTGAACTGAACCCTTTATTTTGTCCACTGGGGTAGATTGTTTTAGTTCCACAAGTTGTCGAGTTTAATACCTTGCTATTGCAGTGGTGAACAAAAACTTGGAGAGTTGAGTTAAAGGGAAATAACTGACATTAGGAAGAGGCATAGCACGTCGACCTAGAACGACCTACCCTGGTGGATGAAATAAAGGTTCAGTTTGGAATTTCAGTCACCTGAAGGAGGCCAGCATGTACAATAGCTGAAACATTGTGAATATGGTAACAAAGATGATGACAAGTTCAAATAATGTAAATAAAACCTATTTATAATAAAGATACCAACAATACAATTTTATGGTATATACTTAGTTGAAGCCATAAAATGGTGTGCAAAATATTTAGATTTTGACATTAAATAACCTGTACAGTTTGATATGCTGCTAAACAAAATCAATCAATCAAAATCCAAATATTAAGATTTCAGAATTAAATAACCCATAGATGTTGATATGCCACTAAAGAAAATCAACCAACCAAAATCTAAATATTTAGATTTCGGCATTAAATAACCCTTACAGGTTGATATGCTGCTAAACAAAATCAACCAACCAAAATCCAAATATTTAGATTTTGGTATTAAATAACCCATACAGGTTGATATGCCGCTAAAGAAAATCATCCAAACCAAACTCAGTTTTCCAATTTTTTTTATTCCAAGTGACTATTCAGTAAAGCAATATGCATTATGATATAGCTATATGTAAATGCAGTCACACCTGTTTTTCATGTTTTGCACATCCACCTTTTTGAAATACTAGTAGTACTTGTGAAAAATTAATGGTTTTGCTATTTGAATTTTCTGATGAATCTTAATTCAGAAGTTAATCATCGAATACGCTCTTTGCAATTTCCATGACTATAAAATACCTGTTGACATTCCTTTATTGCATTGTTAAAATCTGAGTTTAACAACTTAAGAAAATCTTGTAATAAGTTATAAATATGAAATCAGGCCATTATTTGAAGAAGTAAGAGGGTACAAATGAAAATATTTTCTGTTTCACTGAAGCATAATTTAAACTCATGAGAGCATTATCACATCCTTTATCTTTCCTTTCTTGTTTTCTTTTTCTCACTGAAACCAAAGTGTCTCTGATATGTCTTTTCTGTCTTTCCTCATGATTAAAATGTAATAGTCCATTATTTATGAGGTATTGGCAGGGCACAATGTATTTAGTAACCAACTAAAGAACAAGCAAAATTATGATATGATATTCAGATGTTCTGTAAAGCTTTTGATTCAGATGGTTGAAGTTTGATCTTGATTTCAGATAAGTAGACTTTGAGTAAATTTTTACCAGCATTTACTGCCAGGAATCATTTTTGAACTCCTCTGCATTTCTCAAATGACACAAATATTAACAAAAACTCACAAAGCAAAACAATAAGAATCTTTTGTGTACCTAAATGGAATCTGGTTCAGCTCTATATTTTGTAATGAAAGTTTAAATTGACAATATTTCAATTAGTAAACCTTTGCATCATGTGATAAAATGGTATTCATTTTTTGTGCACTGCCGAATACTGTGTTGTTTCCACACAAAGATGATGCTTATTGAAATGTTTTTAACTTTAGTCTATGAGTGCAAAGTCATTATGATAAGCTTTTAAAATATTTGAACACATTCAAACTATATGTAAAAACAGAATCTCTGAGTAGTAGAAACTATTCTATTTACAGTATTTTTTATGTTAATATTTTGGGTTTGATTTGATTAGCATTGTATAGATTAATCTTAATTTTAAAGCTTAATGTATTTTTACACAATTTCTATAGACATAGTTTCTATCTTCATCGTGAGGGCTCACTTTATTTCTTTCCCTTTTTTTTTTTTTTTTTTTTTTTAAAATAATCCTTCTGGATATTTAACTTTTGTACTCTCAGAGCATCTTAAACCATAAATTAGCTAAACTTCATTAATTCTTAGTGTATAGACCAGGGATTCTCCACATGGGTCCAAGAAATTTTAAAAATAGGCCTGGAGTTGTCCCAAGGAAAATAGGTGGGCTTTGAAATTCTATTTTTTACCCCATTGGTATAAAATTCTAAAACGCAAACTGCTTTACTTTATTTTTAAAGGTAAATAATTCAGAAATTATTTAAATAAAAATTTTAATGTTTTCTTATAAGTTGTATTTTCAAATTGATTTGAAACAAGAGAGGAGACTTATGCCTAAAACTAAACCCGAGCTTGGGAGTTTAACTTGACAAGCTGATAGACACCAGGAGCAGTGTCGTCATTAGTCAGGATTTATATTTTCTACTATATTGTGCTTTTGTAAATAAAACATATTTCCTGTTTTATAGAATTTCTATTTGTGCTTATGTGGGCCTGAAAAAATTTTGACAACCGAAATGGGCCACAATCAAAAAAGGTTGAAAAACCAAATCAATGAAATTTGAGCTAACTTGATCCTATTTAATCTGATTGAATTCTTGGATCCTAATTTACTTGATTTTTAATTTATTTCAGATAAACTATGTTATAATTAATTTCTCTTTCTAAATTATTGTGTCATAGATACTTATCTATACCTAATTGTCCTTGTTAATCCTGTAGACTTCTTTGTTGAGTATAGGCACAATGGCCTCACCATACTAGATGTTGCTGCTCCAGGTGTTTTGAATTCAAGACAAGTTGACAATCAAAGCTAGAAAACTCAGACTGCTCTGCTATTAGTCCTTAGTTGTAGCAAGAAAAATGGATTCATACCTGCTAAAGTCAATGAACACAATATGCCAGTCACACTTTATATGCCAGTAACTGCTCTGCTATACACACTTCCTGGGTAAATCTAATGTCCAACTAAAAATAAATTTACCATTTTGGTGACATGTAAATATATTCAGTGGTATAAGTTAAGCAGTTTTTTCTTTAAATTCTGAATACCCTAAGCAGTTAGTACTTTAGGATATAAAAACTATTTTTAATATTTTATTTGAACTAATGTTATCATCTTTGTTCCTTTTATTTTTGTAGATCATTATGATATTTTTTTTGCATTGTCATATATATATCTATAGCTGATATACATTGCGTGATCATTATTATTATTAGATACATCTAAAGGTAGAATTGAAATCTTACACTGTGTCCAATATGTTGCAAAAGTGAGAACACAAGCAGTGACTTAGTAGGCCAGGATGAGTAGTTATGTTAGCATCTAGAAAAGAGCCTTTGTAAAACATGTCTTTGAGGATAGGAAATACAGTGCGATCTATGACAAACGGGGAAGAAAAATTTTCATGTGATGCATTTTGTCCTTTAGGACTTCATTGTAATAAAGTGATTTTTTTTTTTTTTTTGCTGATGTTATTAAACATGTGCCTGAAGGAGAGGGGACGCTGAAAATTTAAATTAATTTAAAAAAAAAAAAAAATATGTTTAAGTATAATAGTCTAGTGAATTTCATTTAGCTTCTTTGTTTTCTTAAATAGTGTTTAAAATCTTTATTTATTGAGGAGAAATGCTTAATATCAGAGTTAGACTATATATGTAATCACTGACAATAAGGGAAGTGGGAGAAGGAGAAAAATCTGGCACTTCCCTGTTTAGAGTTATTGCTCAGGGTCATTTATGGTCATGATCTTTCACTCATCTATATATATATATATATATATATATATATATATATATATAAGGTTGGTGCAAAAATAATGTTTTCTCACATAGTAACATATATGAGAAAACGACATTATTTTTGCACCAACCTAATATATATATATATATATATATATATATATATACACTATTGTTTGCATGACCGTCACACCATGCCAATACTTCATAAATAATGGACAATACCGTTTTGATTGTGGTGAAATTGGGGAAAAATCACTACTTGATTTCAGTGAGAAAATGAAAGAAATAAAAGAAAGGAAGGTAGAAGTGTTTAATATTTCGCGAGGATACCTCAAAGAAAGAAAGAAGGGAAGACAGAAATGTTTAATAGCTGTTTCAGTGAAATACAAAAAGTTGTTAATTTCAAATCTTTTCATTTGTATACCCTTACTTCTTTAAATAATGACATCCATTCATATTTATATTGTTGCAATATTTTGTTAAAGTTATTTAGCTCAAATATTCAATGAAGTGATAGGGGAATTTCTATGTATATTTTATTGTTGTAGAACTTGCCATGAGCTTACTCAATCATTAACCTTAAAAAATGATTTAAGATTCATCAGGATATTAAAATAGGAAAACCATGAAATTTTCACAGGTTAAAACTAGTAAATAAGTGTCAACATAGAAATGAATACTGTGACTGGTAGTTTCCTGTCTTAAGTGATTTTTAGACCATCTGATGATTGTCTGGTGTTTGCTTAAGACATGAAATCACTTGTTACCATGCAGCATTGATTTCTATATCTATACTGTTTATATTTATATATGAGCTACTTCCAATATTGAGTACTTTTCCTCCATAAATATAGCAAATTTTAAACAATATAATTATAGCTTTTATATATAATGCATGTGTGTAAAAAAACAAAAAAAAAATCAAAAAACAGAAAGATAGAGATATTAGTCTGATTAGTTTATGGAGTCTGGAGTATCAGTAATCAGTTTTATTCCACTAATTTATTGTAGGATGTAGATAAAGCCAAATTGATTGTTAGTATGGCATACAGTCTGATCCAAACAAAACTGCTTTCATCATTACATCAACAACTCATTTTGCCATCACTTCACTTTTGTTTTTAATCCGATCTTACCTCTACTCAATTCACCATGTTTCCTTCAAACATTCTAAATTTTACACTGCAATCTTTTGAGAATTATTCTCTTTTATGAAGATAAATTAATCAAGGATTCTTAACTTAGACCATCAGTGATAAGCTCATGAATATATCTAAAGGTAATTTTTATTAAATTTTATATCAACCAGCTTGAAATGCTTTTTAGCAGTTGTTTCTTCTCACAATTTCTGCTAAAGTTAGATGAATGATTAAAAAGAAATGAATTTCAAATGTACCTCAGTCAGTTAAAATGAAAATGGTTTATTGTATCTTCTGTTTTTTATTGATTAATGTTAAATTTAACTTCAGCAGAAAACCTTTTATTAAATATAAAATAAATATTCTTGTAAATAATTTTTTTCGATCTGCACAATTTAAATCTTGTTTGTAAGAAAATCTGGCCATATTTCTCAGTAAAAATGCCATCAGTGTCAAAACCATTTCCTCTTAAACCAACAATATTATTGATTCTATGAGAATATTCTTAAGAGGAAGAGATTTCAATCCTAATTCATTTTTTTTAAAGTTAAATTTTATTTTTCAATAATTTGTGATAGATTATAAAACTGAGAAATTTCAAAATGTCATTTGATTATGATTAATAATGACATTTTCCTATATTAAAGCAGAAAAATGATCAACAGAATTTCTTATTTCAAAGTTGTTATGAGTTTATTCCTTCACTTTCTTGCTGAAGAGTTAAATCTAAATAATCATACTATATATCCACTTTGTGATAATGTATTCCCAAGTAGGAGTAGTTTTCATCGGTTTTTCAGTGGTGGTCTGTGACTCAAACATAGTTAAGAATCACTGGTTTAAATTCTTGTTTGAATATCTTAAAATAGTTGTTTGCTCCAATAGACACAGAAAAAGAATGTAAATTTAAGCTAATTTGAAGACAATTGATGTCAGCCACTGACTGTATTTGCCTACCCATTTACCTACTCGATTGTACCTGAAGTCTGAGCCATGGCAGGTGAATCCTGATTCCTTAGCACCAACTAATTGTGCTAGAAAAGGTAGATTTGCTATGACTACTAAATCTAAGTCTGGTTCAGCTACGTGATCGGTTGTATTTTTATATTTACTAAATTATCTACTTTATTTTTTATGCAGGACACCACAAATTTTTCCAGTACTTGCAGTTCAAAAGCCTTGCTATATTAAGCATTTTGCTAGACCAACTTGTATCAAATAAATATTTGATTTGGTCTAATTTCTTCACTTTTATTTGTTTTTTCCTTCATGTTTCGGCCATAGAACATCCATCCTTCCTCATATCTCTGTGTGTTGTGTTCTGTAATGTTGTTAAATCTCCAGTGAGAGCATATTGCATCTCCTCCTATACAAATCATGTCCAGTGCTTGTATCTCTGTTTTCGTGTGACCCATTGAACTTTGTATCTGCTCTCATCACTTGGGCCGTGACTGTAGAATATTAAGTTCATTGCTTGTCCTTTCCTAGCTATTAATGCCTATGCTTAATCTACTGATTGAATTATAATAGTATAGTATGTTGGTAGGTTCTTTCAATTTTTTTATTTGCTAATGCATCACCCAGTTTATTATTTTGACTTTATTCCATAAAAGTTGTTGTGTCCATCTCCTGGAATACTTTATAAATGTCCGTTAGAACTATACCTTTGAAACCATTCATCTGGATAAAACACATAAATGACAACATGGTTATACTTTGACTTCAACATTAAGATGTGGAAATGCTGTTGGACTATTTGAATGCTATAAATTCCTCAGTAGAATTCACTATAGAAAAAGAAATGAATGGTTAACTAGTGTTCCTTGAATCTATTAGGAACCCACATAAGACATCTGTCTATTATAAAGCAACCTTCACTCCATGTTAATTATGATTTTATATACAAAAATAAGATCATTTACTGCTTACAGCAACAAGCACAATATAGTCACTGACCTAGAGCTGACCAATAAAAAGGAGATCCTGTGGAGAAAAAACTATACTATATATATATATATATATATATATATATATATATATATATTAGTAGTAACTATCAGCAGATGCACAGTTTCACTAAACACAAAAAACAAATGACCACACTTACTGTATAATATGTTAGAGGTATGGCAGAGAAGAAAGAGAGATCATGCGCTCTGTACAATATTAGAACAATAGTCTCATGCTACACAGTTACCTTCGCTAAGTAACCCCTTCATAACAACACTAGAGGAAAATATAACTATGAACTGTGTATATGCCATGTAATTTTTGCAGAGAGTAAAAGGTAAAATGAGACACTTATGTAGGGTCTCCCCTCCCCGAATAAAAAAACATGGAAACAATTTAAATTTTTATAAAGGTAGGGGGATGAAACCAACCTTTATGGAATGAAGTCAAGGTAATAGAAAGAAACATTGACAAATGAGAAGGTTGAAAGAATCTGTCCACATACTATACTTAGATAACTCAATCATCAAAGTGAGCATAGATGTTAAAGCCTAATGCCTAAGCATTAATTAGGAAGCAGCAAATGAGAGATGAGAGCACATGCAAAATTCAAAAGGGAGTCAGGAGACAATTCTAACAACACAGACATGCAAACACTGAATATGATATATATGAGAAGTGATTTACAGGATTCTCCAAAATAATGTTCTGGAACATAAGTCATAGGATGAAGGCTGGATAGTAGATGACTGAAACATTGTGAAAGTAACCAAACGATAAAGATAAGGAAATTAGTTTGAAACAACCACCAAACAATGACTAAAATACCTTGTCAGACAAGAGCAAATAAATACTAATTGAAAAATACATTCTTTGTTAATCACTTCACAACAATTTTTCAAGTATACTGCTATAATTTTATGTGAAGTAAATGAGATGCGTTTTGCTGATATAATGGTTGTTATTCTGGAATATGGTTTGGTAAATTGAGTTTAGATTCTGTTCAAGGTTGTTGTGTTTACTTTGCACTAATGACTTAGAGAAAGGCACAAATCCCTCTCTTCTCCCAGCTATGGGTAAAATAGTAAAGCAGACTGGATTCTTTAGTTTTGGTTGGAAACCAGTCAAAGTGAACAACTCTGAATTTGGAACTTCCTTTCCTAATAACAGTTAATGGCTGTTTGCAGATATTAAAGAAAAGAAGTCTTTGGACAGCCATGTCTGCCTACCTTTGGAAGGGACATAGCTAAAAAAAAAAAAAAAATGAAATATATGAGGTATTGAACAATAAATTGTTGGAAAAAAGGTGGTGTATCTGTATATAAATGTACATCATTTTTCAATAGAATAAATTAGTTTTGAAGTTTTAATCAATTCACAACATTGTATTCAAGAACTTTAGTCCATGTTAAATATTTGGTTATTTTTTTTTTTTATTGTTGGCATATTTGATTTATATTAAGTTTTACATAAACACTTAAACATAGAGCAGATAAAAATTGTCATAAAATAATTATGCTTAAATATTATAAGTGTTTCTTAATCAAAATCAATTGTGTAAGTGGTTTCTAATTAAAATCTTATTATTACCTCTCCCCACAACCCATAACATTTGAAGATTAATTGAAACTTTTTCTGTAATTGATTTCAATTTGAATATAATTGTCACTCAAATCCAAAAATGAGTAAATATTTAATTTGTCTGGACTAACATCTTCATCTTTGTAATATTTTTTGTAGAAAGAATATTTGCACATTTTAGTTAAGCATTTTTTTTTTTTTCTTCTAAAATCTGAATTAGCAAATTTTGATCATTATCTGATGTCATGGAGCATGACTGAAGAGTTTCAATTAAAGTATTTCAGCTGGTGTGTTCTCTGACCCTCATCAGGTGTCATACAAAATTCATATAGAAATTCGGTAATTAGATTCTAATGAAAAAATTACTCATTTTTTGGAATTTTTAACTCATTAGGGTAAAGGAAGGAATGGGTAATGCCAATTGAAGAGGTGTTGGTGGTGAAGTTCTAAAAAATGAAAGACATTATTTTTTATTCTATATGATAAGAAAATAGTTTATTTTATAAATTGATTTTTAATGTGTGTTTGTGTGTGTGCATATATATATATTAATTAAAAATTTCTTTTTAAAACATGGAATTTATTAAAATTTAACTTTAGTTTTAAAATATTCTGTTCACAAGAAGAGAGGAAAAAATGTGTAAAATTTCTCAACTTGGTCATATTGAATTTTGTGTAGTAGCTTCAATGCTCCAAATTCTTTTAACTTTATTATTCTTGTGATGTGAATTAATGGTTTCATTAATGCTTAGGACTCATGTGTAAAGAATATGACAATGGAAAATTACTGAAAAAAAAAAAAAAAGAGAGAATATATGACTTCTTTAGTTCGCTTTCCATGCACAAATAAATTGTACAATACATGCATAATAGACAAATCAGATATTTGTCTAAAAGCTAATTGTGATAGAAACAATAAAAGAGGGGGATGTTAGTCCTCATAAACAGTACAGAAATACTTTATTTTATGAATACAGGAATATTAAATCTAGTTACCTTCATTTCACTGGTTCCTAATAAATTTAAATGAAACATCCTACTTGTATATGTTAACTGTTTTTCTTATGTCTTAATGACCCCCTGACAACTGACTTAAACCAGTAACTTTTTCTTCTAGCTGTTTGTCGCTGGATAAACACAGACACCAGGGCTGTCTCTCCTTTTGAAGTTGACAGCCAACTGACTGATGCAGGTAGAGTCTATGAATTTCTCTTAACTTTTTAGACTTTGGGAATTGATTGATTTTCTTTTTTTCTTCTTCTTTTTTTCTTTCTTTCTTTTTTTTTTTTTCTTTTTTTAAATACCTACCTTCATTTTTTTTCTTTTTCTTTTCTCTTGTTCCCTGAGAATTTTTATTTAACCATCTCTTGTTACTTTTTTATAATTTATCTTATAAAATTTAAAAGGAAACATAGTCTATATCTTTTTTGCCTTGCCTTTTTCTTTGAATTATTCTTTACAGCCTAAATTGAATTAAAGTTAATTACATGGTTGCTTACAAAAGATTATCTCTGTCACCCAAGTAGCCATGAAAGAAAGAAAAAAAAAATCTTAAAACTTTGATAAATTTTATAGATAGAGAGAAAAAAAAAATAGTTGGATTGAAAAGTTAAAAAAAAGAAAAAAAAAAGAAAAAATTTCTTTAATTCAGTAATTTGTCCAGTTTACATTTTCAACATTTTGTTTCTTGTAAATTTTAATCTTGGTACTTGTTTGATTTCAACAAGTAAACATATTGCCTTAGTATATATGTACAGTAATGCCTGTTCTTCTTTAATGACAACAGATCTAAAAATGGAAGCATGCAAAGCATACCAAAAATGAACACAAGACTTAAAATTCCAAATTTTATTATCAACATAGAGCCTCTTTTCTTCTCAGGCATGGCATCCTGCCTTTGAATGAGGACATATATATCTAACTTTCAGAAGCTTCTTCATTACTTTATTAGCTATGTTTGAGTTGCTTCTTTTACCTCATCATTAAACTATTATATTCTCAGTACTTCTTTCATGATCCCCCCCGCCTCCACCAAAAATGTATCTTTGTGGATGCATGCTCAGGACTATAGGATGGATGAGACTAGTTTGTTCAACTATGTGCTATGATTGCTTGTCTGGTCTTTAAGCTCTTCTGAGACATGGCATTGTCATGTTGCAAAATTGCATCACTCATTTTCAAACTAACTCGGAAAAAACCTTGCACTGCGTTTCAACAATGTGTTCATGTAGGATTCAGAATTGATAATGGTGCTTTTGTGCATAAATTCTTACAGTACAACTCTTTTTACCAGTCCTAAAACAGAGTGGTCATCACATTTCTTGAGAGACATGCTACTTAAAACTTCTTTCTGGGTGGCATCTTGTTTTGCTGTGTAGCACATAGTGGTGAACTTAGGTTTCACCTATTGGTACTCTCCAGTTTAGGAAGATCTGTGTAGTGCAGCTCCAAAATCCCTTGGGCAGCAACTACCCTCTGCTCCTTTATGAAATCTGTCAGACATTTTAATAGCTAAGAGACTGCACTTGACCATCACTCATCTGAATGCTCTCACAAAGTTTTGTAATAGCAATTTTTGGTCAGCTGTTAAGCATTACCCTAATTCACAAGAGCTGCTGGTCTGCTACTGCAAGGCCTGTCACTGAGGTCAGCTTGTCCTTTCTCTCTAAGATTACCATTAACGTTATTGACTCTTCTTGTGATTACATCCAGTGGAGCCTTTCCATAAGTATTCAGTAACCTCTTGTGAGTGTTTGCAGCATTTCCTCTTTTCAAAAACAGAAATTATAAGACAGCTCTTTGCTTTCTGTGTGTGTATAGAAGAGGCAGCCATTTTGAAAGAAGATTATGTCCAGGAAAAGAGAAGGTATTTCCAAAGGTTTTCCCTACTGGGCTTCAATGGTTTATAGCTAAAAACTCCTTGAACTTATTACTGATACTGTTAAAATTAAATTAGAACAGGTGTTAGTTTTTGATTAACTCTCATAGATATGCATGAATTTGCATGTATATTGTTATATATATGCAATATTGAAAAGATGGGTCAAGTCAAAATATGATGTTAACAAAGATAAAGGCCTGAACAAATTGCTGAGTTGCTATATACTTACATAACACTTATTTTATTAAATCTTATTTCCTTTTCTGCTTATATACCTGCTTGTGGCTCTTTTTTGACATAATTTCTAAATTACTTTTGTTATTCTGTGTTGCATATGTCCATCTGTATGATCAAGAAAAGTGTCTTTCATTCAATATTGATAACTTTGTTTTATAAAAGCAAGAAAAAACAAAAAACAAAACAACAGTACCTGACATTTCCTCTTGGAATAATTATAAAGTATTTAATATATTATTGAATAACTTGAAATATCTGAGAGTTGAAGGGTTTTTTAGGATTTTTAGGGAGCAGTTATTTCTTTACTCTCCTGGGCCAAATCAGCTTGTTGAATGTCTTTTCTGTTTAACAGAAGAGTAAAGAAATCTGATATAAGGTAAACAACTCTCAACTTATTTCCTGGAAGCTTATAGCAGAAACAAACATCCTTTTGGCTGTTTTAAGTTTTTGCAAAATGATTACGTTTCCCTAGAAGTTACTAGTTTACCCATGCTGTCAAAAATGTCTTCTAACTCCTTATTTATATTATATGGGAGTTTTAAATGAATATATGTATACAGTATCAGTTAAAAATTACCAGACTATTTATGCATAGATCAGCACTCCTACTTAGGATCAGTGCAGCATCTGTGCACTTGCCTGGGATCAGTGCAGCATCTGTGCACTTCTGCCTAGCTGTTAAGTATTTAATAATGTTGTTTAAGCAAAAGAATACTGGTATAATAGATATGTCACTTGTGATATTATCTCTTGGTCTGATGTTTGAATCATGGTAGGATTCACTTTTTATTTATATATCTATTTGCTTTATTGCCCCCAAAAGTTAGACAAAATATATACAAATACATGTGATGTAGCATATAGAGTTCAGCTTCATAAATATCATACCAATGTTCAACTTCATAAATACCAGAGTATGTGCCAAATAAAGAAAAACATTGCTAATAGCTACAAGCAATAGAAAGTTGTGGAGTGTCATAATGACCAATGTCCTGAAGAGACATGCCACATAGAACTATGCATTGGTTAGTTAACTGTGGAATTAGACAGTATTTTAGCAGTATAAAAAGTTTTTATTACTTTTTATGTATATGTCTAAGTTATATAGGTTTTGATAATATAAAGTTTGTATTTCAAGATGTAAAAATTGTACATTAAAAACAGGAGGTCCCCCCCCCCATATTCTTTTCAAGTTAGCATTTGAAATTTGTTTTAAATAAAATTTCATGAACCATTTATTGTTTGAAGAGTAGTGAATATGACTTTGTCTTTGGACAGCTGAAGTAAGGAAAAACAGGAAGACAAATATAACTTGTCATTAACATTCCAATTTTTGTTCAGATAATTGAATTCCTTCATGTTCTTGAAGTTGTTAGCACAATGTTTTGGTTGATCTAAGAATGGATTGTTTGATAAGATGTGATTAATATCATCAAGAACTTGGAGGAGTTCAATTGTCCAAACAAAATTTGGAATGAAGACAAGTAGGATTTCAGAGATAGTTCCTCATGACCAAAGATCCTTTTGCTTTGGTCATCAGTAATTAATTAGCAGCAGAAAACTGTCAGCTTATACAGTCACTTCAGTGGTTAAAAATGGGTTTAAGCAAACAAAACCTGTAGGTTTTAGTAAGGAACATACCTCTTTGAACCTTTGGCCATGTGCCACAATTATTGTATTTTGCAATAATAAATATATACTTCTTTGAACCCTACGGGATTGCACTACAGAATCACAAGTAAAGAGATGTATCAAATAACAGAAAATGCATCACTTGAGGACTTTCAACAGCAGAAACAATTAAAATGGATATCTCATGTAACGCAAAGAGAAAATAATGACATAATCACAATGTTGACATTCCACACTCCTTCAAACAAAACATTAAGAAGGAAGCCCCATGTATACTGGAAAGAGCGATAAGATCTTGAGAAACCTATTTTCCTGAAAAATTGTTTTAAAAGAAAGATTTTATAAATTTCAACCAACTGCAGCATTGGCTTGGTCAATGAATGTTGAATGTTTCCTCATAAGGAAACACATTTTTTTTACTAAGATTTCTCGAATATGTAGGCTGACAGATATTTTCAAGTAAAATTAAAAAAGAAAAATGTCTATTTCATATATGAGTATCCACTGTAAATACATTTCAAGTAAGATATATATATATATATATCACTTTTTATAATAATAATAGAAAATTATCAAAGACATGATTGCTGCAGTGACACAGTGCCCAATATAATTTCTAAAAGAATATATAGAGCAATAAGAAAAGGCTAAAAAAGCTTAAAATTCAGAAAAATTCTGTCCCTTTCCACCATCTGAGGATGGTGCTATTGTCCCAAAATCGTGAGAGCATATTAAATAATCTGCATTTGAAACACGCTAAAAATATAGTTGCTTTTTGTGCAGTGAAGTGCTTCGATTGCTGTCTTTTTTCTTTTTTTCCCCAAACTATCTTACTAAACTAGCCATTTTTACCTTAAGAAAATCTCAGCCAACTTGCTAAAATGTTAAATCCCCAAAACTTTGTGTTCTGTTTTGGCATCTTCTGCATGCACATCTGGCTACTATTGTGACAGAAAACAAACCCTGTTTACCCTAAGTATCACTTAACAAGTTCTACTTTTCTCATATTACATGCATCTCACTATGAATTTAGGCACCTTGTTGAAGGTGGGTGTATATTGGGCAGTATGATGAGATTTTATCTTGGCTGGATATGTTCTTAAGAAAAAAAAAACAAAAAAAACATTTCCAGTATTGTTTTATAGTGCACTATCCCCTCCTGTGTCCTGTTGTTTGTTCCATTGCCAAACAATAGACCTCTACCCTGATTCTCCCACTGCCCACCATATTGTGGATCCCAGCTGGTAGTTATCAAAGCTTCATGTATGGTATATATGAGTCACTAGTTAACAGATAACGACACTTGTGTTGACATAAGAGCAGCTGACAGCAGCTTTTAGTTGGATTTATATAACTTTTTTTTGCTGCAGTTGCTTTTTTTTTTTTTTTAAATTTTTTTGTAACATTGGAAGGAGATTGTTTCATAGCAATTTGTTTAATGTTAGATTCTTATAATTTTTACATGGAAATATTTATTGAAGTGCTTTAGTTTTTGTTCTCTTAATCTATGCTCCCTGACAAATGCTTCTGTAACTGTTCTCAGAGGAACACAGTTGGGCCTGTATAGTTATCTGTAAAAATCATTATTTTTATCAATGATCTTCTGTAAATATATTCAGACATGATCACTTGTTTTAAATCTTTGACATAATACTTATTCTGTTTATTTATAGTTCATGAAATTCTTCCAGATGCCATGTCCCTTCTGGATGTTAATGATCATGGCTCTCCGCAATTTCTTGTACTTTGTAGCTCTTGATAAATTTTGTCTTTTTGTTATCTTGCTCCTAAACCTTGCTTTGCTATTTATTTACTCAAGCTCACTAGCTAGGTTATGTGTTGCTTCTGTCCCTCTTGCCTTCAATCTATCCTGTCAGTATCAAATTTTCCAAGCTTTCTTTTCTCATTATGTGCCCTAGAAATTTCAAGTATCTCTTGCTGATGTTAAGTCTTATACTTAACATCAGGAAGATGTACTCTTTGTTTCCATTTACTTTAAAACTTTGTTGTTGCTGATATATTCAGTCCATGGTATTCTCTGCATCCTTCTGGAGAACCACATTTCTATTGCTCTACTCCTCTGTGAGGAGATTGTCCAGTATTCACTGCAATATAGGAGGACCAATATTAAATAACAGTTCAGTAATGTTTTCTTTGTTTCTAGTGAAATTTGTCTTTTTTTTTTAATACCTTGCTTAGCTTTTGGAAGGCATATTTTTGTACTTGTTTAATTTCGGTATCTCCATTTTGTAATTTGCATTTTGGTGGTTCCTTTTTGCTAGCAATCATGTTTTGTCTTCTTGAAAATTTTAAACTATTATTGGTAAATTTATTTATTGTTAGAAGCTATTATTTTAATTTTTTTTTTTTGTTGCTAAAAATACCATTTGGAAATATATGAATCCATCTCTTATCCCCTTTCAGCTATATATATTAAATAGAAGTCCTCTCTATTTTTGTTAGGTAACCAGCTTAGAAGAAAGAGAACTCTAAATTCATAACATGTGCTTGCATTTTTAACTGGCATAATAACATTAAATAAATGGAATAAAGTAGAACATTATAGGTATTAAATATTTAAACTTTTAACAATATGGTTTTAAAAGTACATATTTATTTTACTCTTTCTTATCAAATTGTGAAATGAAATTTGTCCTGAATGGTCATTCTTCTAGGTCTTTTTGTATTAATGTAGGTGTTCACCAGGGACCTACATTGTTTCTAATTTTCATATCCTCTTGATGTTGTCAATTCTCGACTCTGTATCTGATCTTATGACACAAGTATTTACTTCTGTCGTAATAGTAAGTCTGATCAGTTCGATTAGGTCAAATTGGCAGCTGATCTCAAATATTACCTACAATCTACTGTTAACTGGGCCAAGGAGTGGCTTGTTTAATACCTCCAAAACGAAACTGCTTGTTATCAGTCATCTGAGAGACCCGTTTCTGCTTTCCATCGACATAGCTGATGTCAACCTCTAGGAGAAAGAGTTGTTCTTGGACAAACATGCTTTACTGACATGAAGCAGAAAGATATTGAATCGATTGCTAGGTCTGTTGCTGGGGAAGTTAGTTCACTGTGTTGTGCTAGACAATTTTTCTCTCCAGAATCTATCTTATATATTTATAAGTCTACAATTTGTCCATGCTTTGAATATTGCTGTCACATATGATCTGGTGTTCCTGCTATATATTTAGAAATTATTGATAAAATCTAAAGAAAAATCAGCAATATTATTGGTCCTGACCTGGTGTCTCGTCTGCAGTTATTTTCCTACTTTTGTTGCTTTCCTTTGCCTTTTCTATAATTATTTTCATGGTAATTGTTCTTGTGAACTTTCCTTAATGGTATCTAAACTTTCTGAATTTAAGCACAATACTAGATTGACAAAAAGGTCCCATCAATTTACACTTGATTTGGCTTGATGTAACCATAAGTTCTATGCTAACAGTTTCTTCTCTTGTACTTCTTGCTTGTAGAACTCTCTTCCAGCGCCTTGCTTTCCAGCTAACTTTGATCTTCAAAAATTTACATGCAATGTCAATTGTTATTTACTGTCTTCTTGATCCCTTTTCCTTTATTGTTGTTGCTCTTTAATAATGTTTTTCCTTTTCTTATTCTTTCAAACTCAATAATCCGTGTGTCTTAGTGGCTTTACTGGCTTGCTTGGGATGAAATGATTAAAAAAAGAATGTAATTATCAGTGAAAGTCCATTTATAAAAAGATATTGATTTCTGAGTACAGCCACATCATCTTCTATGAATGTATTCAGCTGTAACTGGCAGCAGGTTAGAGTCTTTTGGGTACAGTGGGTTAACAGGTTATTCTTAGGATTTATCAGTATTGCCTTTTTGACACTTGACAGACATTTGCAGAGATAACTGATTTGATAGTATTTTTTTCATATTGTGGGGTTTTTACTGTTTCATTTAAAAACTATTTTAAACTGAAGCACAAGAGGTGTTAAATTTCTATAAGGTATATCTATCTTTCCATCAGGGATATACATGCACTGTTTTGAATTCTCCCAGTTTTATTATCTGTAAATGTCAGTGCAAATAAGTGAGATATATTTTAGAAAATTGCAGCTAAGTTCTTGTATCAGTTGAATCTTTTGATAGTGCTGGATTGGCTGTAACTATTCAAAACTCTGTGTTTGTGTCAAATCAAAAAGCATTGATGAATATATCACTGAAAATAGTGACCAAATATGGTATTTTCAATGTATTTACTTTCTAAACACTTATAACTGGAAAGAAGTGTTGTCTTTTACTAATGGTCAAGGTATTTCATTTGTTAGATTACATAATGGTTGATTTACTCAATCGCAAATCCATTTTTGTCCATTTAGATGGTTGCTACAATGTTACTGTCTTTTTCAGTTTATAGATGTATGTATAGCACTGCAGATATCTGTGCATAAAGTGGAGTTGGTATGCTAATTTCAGATTCTGAGTTTGTTGCATTCAGTTTTACACATGTCCTTGGGAAAGGTGTTAATCCATATCTTCTCTTCCTAGCTAGAGATTAAATAGCAGGACATACAAGGCTCTTTAGTCTTGGTTGGCAATTAGTCTAAGAGAAGGACAACTCTGAATTTAAAACTGGTTGAACATGGGGCAAGCAACTTTAGTTTGTAAAAACCTATTAGCTGTGGAAACCACAGCAGTGTACACTAGTATGGTGAATCTGTTACTCTACAGTCCACCATGACAAGATTCAGTGTTGCATGGTTAAAAGGAAAAAAAGCATATTAAAAAATTGATTCTAATTCGATTTCATTTTTAATTATCATTTAGATATTTGTATGTGATTAGCGGCATAGAAAGTGGGATTGGTGTGCTGAGTTCAAATCCTGACTGAGGTTGTTGCATTCCCTTTGGTACAAATACCCTTGGGAAAGGTATGAATTTATCTCTTCTCTCCACTCACCTATCAGTGATTTCTAATTTGGTTGGCAACCAGTCTAGAAGAACAACTTTGAATTCAAAGCCTGCTGGAACCAGTGCAACAGGCTGCCCAAACAGCCAGTGGAATGACAATATTTAATGCTGTAACCATCTGAGCTAAATTGGCACTTAACAGTCTGATTGGTTAGCGTGATCAAAGTAATGACTTTAACAAAATTCATTTTAGTTGTTATTAAGCAGTATAATTGGAAATATGAAAATGAAACATAATTTAATTCATCAGTAGTAAATTATTATGCTTTGTTTGAAAATTAGTTTATTTGTGCCAGCAAAAAATAATGGCAATATTTAAATTTTTTCAAAGATTTTGTAAGTACAATGCAATTACATAATTATCCTTTTAAGTATGTGCTGAAGACTAAAGGTGGTATTGTTTTTGTCAAGTTTAAAATAACAAACAATTCTATCAGAAGAGTCCAATACATTAGGAATAGAGATGGGCTGATCACTTATCTTTGTGTGGCAAGCTATTCTGGTAATGAAGTAAAATGTTATATGCATAAAAATATGACACAATGTACCTCTGTCTGTCTGTCTGTCTGTCTGTGTGTGTATATATATATATATATATATATATATATATATATATATATATATATATATATATATATATGGCATCTATTTCAAATACAAGTATACACTATGATAATGTTTGAAGTAATAAAAATCTCAGGTTAAAAATAAATCCATTAGTTCTTTAGAAATTGCTTTGGTTTTGGATACAAAACCAGGCAGGTATGGGATTTTGAAAAAAATATCTCTATGACGGAGTGTTTTTCTTAAAAAGAGAAAATAGGAGCCTTGCTTTATTGTGACGCTTTTCATAACTGAGCAGTAAAGTACACTGGACCAAACAGTGGTTTCTTCTGCAAAGGGGGATGCAGGTTCAATTCATGCGAGAGAGCACATTTTCTCTACTAAATTTTCTCAAATACACAAGCCAATAGACATAATACACACTGTTTAAAATAAAAATAGGGCATCCATTTTAAATATGAGTATCTACTATAATAATATTTGAAATAATATAGATATATAATCACTTTTTATAACACCTGGATGCTACAGTAACACAGTGCTTAAATAAATTATAAAGATATACAGAGCAAGATACAATATTAAAGGGATTGTGTTTCCTAAAATCATGAGAGCATATTAAATTGCAAGTCACAGGATCAGTAATAATTAAGTAAAGTATTTTTTATATATTTCATATCCCACTGCCATAACATATCTTTATAGCTTCTCTGTGTATATTCTTAGCTTTCCTCTTTCGTAGCATAACTTCACAAATTTAAGTGCAGCACTAGACTGGCAGTGAGGTCTCATAATTTCATTGTTGAAATTGCTAGATGTAACTAAGTTCTATTCTAATAGTTTCCTCTACTGTCCTTCTCACTTGTGAAGCTCTCTCCTGGTGACTTGCTTTCCTGTCAACTACAATCTTCAAAAATTTAAATGCAATGGTCAATCATCACCTTCTGTATCCTTAAACTCTGTTCTTTTATTTTCTTTTTTTCTCATACTCAGTCTCAGTGGCTTTTCTTGCTTTGATTGGAGTGAAATGAGATATATGACAAAATAGCAAATTGGATTGCCAAAGCTACAGGTGCATTTGGGAAGCTTTGCCTATTTAGTATGGGAAATATCAAATTGGCCACCGAAATACAGATTTATAGTGGCCATTTTGATCACACTGTTGTACAGCTCAGAAACGTGGACCCCGTATTGGTCCCATATCAATCAGCTGGATGTCTTCCACAATCTGTGGCTATACTTTTGACAATAGGATGTCCAATGTTGATCTTGCAAAATGCAACATTGCTGGAATTGAGACTTCCCTGATGCAGTCACAACTTCACTGGGCTGGTTATGTTGCAAAGATGAGTGACAACAGATTACCTAAGGTCCTCATGTATAGCCAGTTTGGTAATAGGCAAAAGACTGTTGGACAGCCATGGCTCAGGTGTTAAGACAAGATAAAGAGTAACCCCACAGCTGTTAATGTGCCTCATACTAACTTTGAGTGAGTTACCCTGGATAGAAATAACTGGAGATAGTTGTGCCAGAGTAGTATCAAAATTTTTAAATCAGTTGTATTGACTGGCTAAGAGATGAAAGACAACAGTGAAAAGTATCAGCAAATATTCCTGTTGCTATGTCCTGAGATCCTCGCTGCTGCACATATGGACTTGTATGCAGGTCACTAGCAAGAGTGAAGTGTCACATGGCACAAACATAAAAACTGAATGAGGTTGTTGAATCCTCAGACATTGAAATTGACAGGAGAGTCCATCATATATGTGTGTGTGTTTGTTGTAGATTGTCATTAATAATTTAGTATCCCACCAATCCTCCTACTCCTATATGACAGTGAATGCTAGACTATCTCTTTACAGATGAAGAAAAGACTTTAAGCAACAGAAATATCATTCTACAAAAAGATACTGAGAATACCATGGGTCGAACATGTGAACTACAACAAAATTCTAGTGACAATGGAAACAAAAAGGGCACTTATACTTAACATTAGGATGAGGTAGTTGAAATTTCTAGGGATATGAGGAAATAAGTCTTTGAAAATTTGCTACTCACAGGATAGTTTGAAGAGAAGAAAGACATGAAAGCAACACATGACCTACCTGGTGTGCTTGAATGAATGCCATCTCTCTCAGGCCCTGCTCTGTAGGGTCTGGGAGAGATGTCAAAAAAAAAAATTATTGAAAGCTACAAATAACAGAATATTGTAGAGTCATGATTGCCCACGTCCTGAAGGAACACGGCACATAGAAGAAGAAAAATCCCACATTGAGTTTTAATGATTCTTGATATAAGGATTACATATTCATCTATCTACCTACTTACCTAGGGTTTTCTGTGCTGAATCTACTTCTTTCAAAACTCAAATCAGTAATAAAAGTAGTAATTCAAAATTCATTTGATAGAATAAGTTTGAAAAATTTTTGTAGCCAATTTAAAAAAACAAAAAAATTCAGAATGAATTCTTCCTTCCCTCTAAGTTAGAAATCTGGGATTCACTATTCTATAAGCTGTGTCTCTTCAGAATGTGAGCAATCGTGTTGCTCCACAAACTCCTATCCATTTTAGCTGTCCTCTACAAACCATTCACACAAGCTTGTTAGGTTATGTGCTGCTTTTCTCTATCCCTCTTGCCTTCAATATGTCTTATGAGTGTCAAATTTTCTAAGCCCTCTTTCCTCATTATGTACTCTAAAAAATTCAACTCTCTCTTTCTGATTCTAAGTATGATAAAGAGATTTCAGGAACTCTGTTATGAATCAATGAAATTGGAATGATATTTCCAAACATCTATTGCTTGTAAAATAACTGACAAAATAATAATTCTAATTAAAAAAAAAAAAAACAAAACAAAAAAAAAATTATGGTTCCAAGCAAATATAAAAATGAAACTAAGCATTTCATAACAATTGTAGAATAAATCATTTGGAAATGAACTCGGTCTTCACTGAGTGCTCTGAAAATATTACCTTGTGCTAAAATTGTCACCACCTAACAAACACTAAGTTTCACTGTTTGTTATTATTTTTGCTTCTCTCTTGTTATTTTAGAGAATGATTGAAGACTAATTATTTATGGTTGTTTTTAATAATTAACCTTCCATATCTATTTGTGTGTCAGTTAATTATCTAAGCATGAAAAATCTTCCTTAATCAACCCTATCAGTCCTCCTAAATTTGACAGTCTAATGGAAGGGGTGCTACTTTAGTTTGTCTATGAATCCTATATGAAAGTCTACTTTTCTCTTTTAATCAAGTTCACCCCATGCAAGGCAGTAAAGCCACTGAGGCACAAGGGGTTACAGGGTGTGGAAGAGTTAGAAACAGAAACATTGCTAAGGAGCAAGAATAAGATAAGAGTAATCAGGAGGACAGTCAATAGCGATTGACATTGCATTAAAATCTTTGCAGATTAAAGTTGGCTGGAAAGCATGGAGCCAGAAGGGAGTTCCATAATTGAGAAATGTGAGAAGAGAAACTATTTATATAGAATTTATGGTTACATCTAACCAACTCAACTGTAAATTGGTGAGACCTCATCACCAGTCTAGTACTAATTCAAATAGTCTAAGCACCATAGCAAAGAGCTCATTCAAACAATTACCATGAAAGTATACATAAAAAAACAGCAAAGGGAGACAATCTTATGGTAGTGGGAAAGTGACTGATTTAACATAAAAAAAAAACAGTTAAATACTGGGTATGGCAGAAATATGATGGTAAGACAATAGTGACTTCATCTAGCTAATATTTTACCATTCTATGGGAGGTATTTCTGGCACATATTGTATAAGAAGCTTATGTAAAGAAAACAATTCTGTAATTTTAGAGAATTTAGATCTCCAAGAAGGAGTTTCATATTATCCATTTTTTTTTTTTTTTTTTTAATAAAAAAAAAAAGGTAATTTAACATTTTAATTGTTTTGATGACCTTTCCTCCTTGGTGCCTTGACTGCATGAATTGAAGTGTGCTACTAGATTGGCAACTAGGTCTCACCATTTTACTGTTGAACTAGCTAGATGCATTTGTATGTTCTATTTTAATAGTTCCTTTTCTTGCACTTCTTGCATGTGGAACTCCATTTTGATTTTTTTGTTTCCCTGCAACCTTCAAAAATTTAAATGCAATGCCAATTGCCATCTTCTGTCTTCTGAAAACCTGTTCTTTTATTATCCTTTCACTTCACTTCTCATTCTCTTTCACTCTCAGTAACCCCTTGTGTCCTAGTGACATTATCACCTTGCTTGAATTGAAATGTTAAAAAAAATAAAAAACAAAACATTTGAGTATCCATCTGTTTAGTCTGTACGTGTCATGTTTGGCTCATTGCTGCACTATTCCTCAAAGGTAATACATTTATATAAGATTTGCTTCATTGATTTTAAAGTTTACACTATGAATTCTTTGTCAATCCGTTGGAATATTCCAAGAACAACAATAAGGATGATAAGATCTACATGGAATATTCTAAATGCTATTTACACAATGTATTAGATGAACATATTTCATCGGCTTTAGCCAAACTCATTACATATCAACATTTTATATATAGACTTGACCAATATGGTTACAAAATTTGGATCTGTGCCTCAACTTGACAACAAGTGTGTCCACAACAGGCTGTCTTGAGCATCTCATTATTTGAATAATTTGACCTTTGAAATCTGAAGGACTCTTTGATGGTATGATATTCCTTTAACTTGAATGGTTCATTGGAGGACCTTCAACAGATTAACTGTGCATCATGATTTATTTTAAAAAAATATTTCTAGAATGACAGTTTGCATTTCTTTTCTTTGATTCACTTTATAACAGTTGTTATTTGCTATTGTTTGCTTTTGGCCTGATGTTTCTACTGAAATGAGAATTTTTTTTCTTGCTTGTCATAAGTGATCTATTTAATGATGGCAGTAATCCCTTAAGAAGATATAACTTTGCATATTAGGGTGGGTGAAAGAATTATATATTCTTTAGATGCACTACATTATATATTTGAAATACATTTTTTTAAATTTTTCTCTCAGTTAATATTTGAAAGAGTCTGATTTGTTAAAAATCTGTTTCAGTTTATTTATTTTGGAGGAGCAGTTAAGTTTCAATTCATATCTTCAACTATGATGAAATGCTGTGGGTTTTATCTTTCTACTTAACCCCCTGTCTATGCTGAAATGTTCTTGACCAATCCCGACCTAGAAAGTATTTCAGAATAAATTCTGATGTTTGCTTATTTGGTCAGAATTTGGGAAGTGGACCAAGCCAAGAGCTCTTCATTACCCTCTTTGTGGATGGTATAATGGATGTATGTAAGCCCAGAATGAGAAATTGGAGAGCTGTGTTCAAATTTCAGTTGGGTTCACTACATTCACTTACACACAAATAGCCTTGGATAAGGTATGAATCCATTTCCCTCCAGTTAAATAGTAGAACTTGCATTGGGAAAAATCACTGTTATTCCCCAAGAAATTGTTAATGCAATATTCACTTGCAAAAAAAGAAAAAGGTTTTGGAATTTAAATAACCCATAAAGAGTTGAACCGTAAAACACCAATCAATCATTATCCCCTTCAATATCTATTAAACTGAAGATATATTATGTGCTTGACATTACAATAGATCAAAAAAAGTGAAAGAAAGGAAAAGAATATGGAATAGCTAATTTGTACCAAAAAGCACAAATTAAAATTAACATAAACTAATATGTTTTTTCTCTTGTTAATTACTTGTGACATCAATTAAAATAGACATTTATTCTTTGACATTATATAATTATTTCAGATCAAATTTGGTTGGTATAGTCTAGGTAATGTAAAAAATTTGGGATCATGGCCTTTTGAATGTAGCTTAATAAAATGTAAAAGAGAAAAAGGCCACTTCAGCAAATTACTGCTAACAATAGCATATATCAGAAAATGCTCTACTTCATTCTTCTTAATGTAGTTAGAAGTTGCTGTTTAAAGGACAGATCTATAGGGTGTCCCAAAAGTTGTATTAATGTTTCTGTATGTGACAATATATTAGAAAATTTTATTGGTGGAATTATGGAAGATGATGTCTTGCAAATTTCCTCTGCTATTTCACAAGTGTACATTTTCTGCCAATTGTGGTGTGACTTTTGAGATATCCTGTATAGTGCTCAACATACTGAAAATTTAAAATCCTCGACATATTCAAATAATTAAAAATTTAAAACCCTTCTTGAAGAAGAAATGCTGGAAATGAGTTGTTACGGTTAACAAATACTGAAAGAAGCAGATTTTTATTTATTTACTTTTTAAAAATAAGTTGAGATCACATTCTTTTGATTTTGCCTAAAAATTAATCTTTTATTATTATTTTTTTTCATTAGGTGTTTGTGTATAAGAATTTGAGTACCTACCTTTTTGTTTATATTTCTCTGTGCTACATATTGAAGAAAAAGCACATCAATTTACAAACAGGCTTGTACATGTCTCTCTCTCTAACTGCCCTATTGTGTGATTCTTAGCTGTCAATGAACAGGTTTATGTTTGCGTTCTGTCAACAAACACTCTCTTTTCTGTGTTAATTGATTGCAATGTTGAAATGAATGAAAACCTTTTTCCATAACCTTAATTAAATCAAAGATTCTCACCTATGAAAAGCAATTTAATGATTTTTTCTCTATTTGTATTTGTGTTATTAATTTGCAAATTCTATTTCTATGTAAATTTACTGTTAAAAAAAGAGAAAAAACAACCTCATTGCATGGTTTTCTGTAGCAAATTAGCAGTTATTAAATACTTTTTAATTTCAAAAAATTATTAAATAGGGATTCTAATGCAAATATTTTTTCCTAGTAGCACCCATGGAAATTTCATGGTTTTTCTTATTGGAATTTTCTCTTGGATCATGAATAAGTTATTGCGAGTTTAACAACTATTAGGTGGGTGCAAAAATAATGTCGTTTTTTGACGTTCAACTTCAAAAGAAAAACGACATTATTTTTGCACCAACCTAATATATAATACATGTGTAAATTCCCGTATTTGTGCTTAACAACTTCAACAAAATATTGCAATAACAATCTTTTGTAATGCCCATTTGTAAGAGAGACTTTGTAAATCCCAGACATGACAATAGTAATGCCTTTGAACAATACTTCGTCAGCCGCCACTAATTCCCATATGTATATATATATATTTTTCCTTTACCTGTCACTTGATCTAATTATTTCAAACTGAGGTTGACTGAACTTGCTTTCTGGAGATCCATGTTCAAACCCAAGTGTTGGCAGCGACACTTTATTCCTATATGACACCTCTCCTTTGAGATGACTTCCTCTGGAGTCTGTATTTGTTCAGCTTTGGTTCAATATTTAGGAATTCTGTTGCTACTCTTTTTCTCTTACCATAAAACCATGGTTCAACAACTTCTGATGGCGTAGGTATGTCAAACGTCTCAGACAAAATTTCCATTGGTACTTCTTTTCGGAGACTTTTTCAATCAGTGAATTTGCGTTTTAACTGATTAAGGTGTCGCTTATGTTCCCACCTTTGTCCCTGTATCATGTATGTTATTTTTCCAATCCTTGTTTTTATAACGCCATCTTCCAAAAATTCTTTTCCATGTTGATACATTTTAAAAAATACCTTATCTCCAGGTTTGAAGTATTTACTTATATTGTTATTTTTGATGCTTTTGCCTTACGTTCTGGTAATAATTTATTAAAATCAGACAATCTTCCTGGCAAACATCTCTACAGAGAACATTCCAGACACAATGTTCTGGTTTGGTGTTATTCTGAAAACACTCAGAAATTGTTGTAGCATCACTTCATCTGACTCCTCTCCCCCAACTTTTTTAGTGCCCTTTTAAATGTATTGACGAACTGTTCCACTTGTCCATTTGATTTTGGGTGATAAGGGGGAGTTGTAATATGTTCTCTTGCACATACACGGATTTTATTAGTTCTTTTTTAATGTAAAATGTTGGTGAAGCCCATTTGGAATAGTCTATTTTTGAGATTACACCTAATTTTTCTAGCCTGTCTAATTCCTTATTAATTGGTTCTAAAGCTGCAAAAGGTACACTCCTTTTTGGCTTAAATGACGGTGTTACATTCTCTTTTAATTCAAATTTAGCTTTAGTTTTTGTGCATGTCCCTAGACCTCCTGAGAAAACTGCTGGAAAACTCTTTTTCAATTCATTCTTTAATTGTTCAGTTGCCATATTAGCATTGGAGGTAACAATATTTATTTTGTTGCAAAAAGAGTTAATTGGAAAGTCCCAAAGATCTAATAATGCAATCCAATCCATTCCAAATAAATTAGCAGTATCGGTTTTTCCAACAAAAGAAATGTTACAGGTGAATTGACCCAAAAAGTTCAATTTCTTTCCTGAAACTCCATGCACAACTTTATTAGGAGTCAATAAACTGGGTTTACCCATTTTTCTCCATGTCTATTCATTTATGATAGTGATATCAGATCCTGTATCCAGTTGTAATTTTATTTTTACATTATTAATTTCCACAAAAACAAATTTCCTCTTTCGAGATGTTTCTCACTCAGTTAAAAACGCGTTCGAAGTCTTGTTAATTTTCCTTTTATGCATTTTATCTTTACTCCATGTATTTATGTTCAGACACATTTTATTTTTCCTCCATTTTTTCTATCTGCAACAAGTACTTTTGTGTCCTACTCTCCCACATTTGTAGCATTTTTTGTTCTTGAAAAAGCAGTTACTTTTAAAATGCTTACCTCCACAACTCTGGCAAAGTATTGCCCGGGGGTATCATCTTTACTTATTGTTCTGTTAGGAGTTGAAAAATGTCTACAGTCTTTTCTCTTAGATGGTCAGACGCTATGTACTTGTGAAATGTCTCTTTCCTTGTGGTATCGTTTTAGATTTACAATATGTTGACACTCTTCCGCTATTTTCTGGAGAGTTAATTTGGGATCCATTCCTAATTTAGCAAGTATCCTGGATCCTATTTCCACATCCTTATTAGAAGTTAAATCCTGTACAAATATTAGGCATTTAAATAAATCTGGAGTTAATTCATTTAACTTGAACTTCTCACATTCTTAATTCATGACTCCTGCGTAAGTGACAAAATCTACATCATTGTACTTTATTAAGTTAAGACGTTGTCTTCGTATATCAAATAATGAGCTCCTATCAGCAAAAATCTTTGATAGTATTATGACAGTTTCATCAAAATTTATCTCACCTGTTTTGTTTTTTTTTTTTTTTTTTTTTTTTTTGGCAAAATATAATTCACATATTTTTCATGTTCAGTGGGAGACAATTTCCTTAATAATAGACAAAATTTCTTTTCATCATTCCAATGCAAGCAATCCATTTTGAAGATACCTTCAGTATCTTCTATAATAAGCTGGAAAAGTTATTCCTTCGTCTGGATTGTATACATATTTGCTAATTGAATTAGCAACAGCATCTGGAGTGAATGAATCTGAAATCTTTACTTCTGTAGTTTTAGTAAATAATTCAAGAAACTTCAGTTATTGCAATTGGTGTTCATATTGTTGTTCCTGTAGTTTTTGTTGCTTTTGTCACGTTAACATTTGAATAATGATAACTTTTAGTTCTTTCATTTTGCTGTACTCCGCTGAATATTTTGTAGATTGATTTTTGAATAACTTTGCCTGGTTATTTCTCTGTAGTCCTTCAAATATGACATCTCTTTGGTGAAGTGGTAAATATTACTGAATATCCTATTTTTCCTTGTATAAGTTCAATGAATACTCATTGCCACTTTTGTAATGCTTGTTTGTAGGAGAGACTTTGTAAATCACAGATAACAACAATAGTAATGTCTTCGAACAATACTCAGTCAGACACCACTAATTCCCATATATATATATATATATATATATATATATATGTATGTATGTATGTACATGATCAAAATGTGTTTGACTGTGCTTGCTCTCTGGTGATCTGTGTTAAAACCTAAGTGTCAGCTGCGACACTTTATTCTTATAAGACAGAATCATAAGTATGAATGCAGGTTATTATTTACAGAAGTAATAGGATACAAATGAAAAGATTTGAAATTGACAAGATTTTCACTAAAGCAGATGTGGAGCTTTATAATGTTTATCTTCTCTCTCTTTCAATGAAACCAAACAATGTCTCTGATATGTCTTTACTTTGGATTAAAATGGAACAGTCTATTATTTATGAGGTATTGCCAGGGTGTAATGTATGTGCTAACTAAGGAACAAGCAGAATTATAATTGTTATTTTGCTTAGTATAGTTTGTGACTATTTTTTGGGAAAGATAATAAATTAGATTTTTGTGTTGGTCATGTAATGTAAAAGTTTGTCTTTTTCTTGAAAAATGGTTAATTTTAGTACATTAACCTGGATTTTTCACATGAAAGTCTCAATTGTGTATTCCAAACTGGTTTTATATTCATGCATATTACTTAGATGCAAAACAGAATATTAATGTAATTTTTATATAGTACTATTATTGAAGTACCTACCTACCTTCTTGTAAGGTGTGCTTGATCCAAAAGAAAAAGAAACAAAAAAAGATCAAAGTTTTATTAATCTTTTGAGTAATAAAACTCAAAAGAGGAAGACTGTCTTTTTTGTCTCCATTTTCCATTCCATTTGTTTTTGTTTCAGCAGCATTTCTTTCTTTCTTGGTTTTTGACCTCTTTCTTACCTATCCTCTTCTTTTTCTTCATGAATTCTTTTCTTCTTCCTTCTCTTCTGTCTTCTATATGCTGTGTCCCTTCAGGACATGGGTGTTCATGGCTTTCTAAAAATTCCTATCCATTGTGGACCTTAGCAGTTTTGCTCCCTTTGCTAAGGCTCCTGTGTCCTATTCTGCCATCCATTCACACAAGGTCATCAGGTAGGTAGCTCATTGCTTTCGCTTATCTCTCTTGCCCTCAGTATACCCTATGAACATTAAGTTTTCCAAGTCCTTCTTTCTCATTATGTGTCCAAGGAATTTCAGCAATCTCTTTGTGATTGTGAGCATGTTTTTGTTGCCATTTTCTTTAGGACTTCCCTGTTGCTTACTCATGCTATTTGTAGAATTTTTGGTCTCCTATAGAACCACAATTCTGTTGCTTTCTGCTATCTCCATATCGGTGATGAGATTGTCCAGCATTCATTGCCATAAAAGAGGATGGATATCACATAGCAATCCATCACTCCTTTCTTTGTTTCTAATGAATTTTATTCTGTTTCTCAGCACTTTGCTTGGCTTTTGGAATCTGCTAGTCCAGTGTGTGTTTGGATTTCAGTGTTGCATTTTCCATCCTCTGTTAAAACAGATATTTAAACTTAAATCTCCAATTTGTAACTAGCATATTGGGCCTTTTCTCCTGCTGATGACCATTTTTCGTGCCTTCTTGCAGTTGATGGTTAGTCCCTTTATCCTGCTTTCTTTTACTACCCTCTCTAGGAGGTCCTGTAGTTTTCTTTCCATGTCCGCCATTAGCACTGTCATCTGCATATCTTATATTGTTAAGATTATACCCACTGATAATAAATCCTAGCTCCCTTGGGATAAGCTCATTGTAAGGCTTGAATTAATCTGGGGAGAAGAAACATCCTTGTCTTATGTCCCTTTCTATATTTGTGTAGCTACTCAATTCATTATCTATCCATATACAGTCAGTTATGCATTATTCAAACACCCATTCCAACTGAGCTATAATTTTCCTAGCAGTTCAAATAGACCCTTGTACTATCCCCTGCCAAATGCTTTTGGATAATATATAAAACATAAGTGCACATCCTTCAGCATTTGTATTGCTCTCTCTTCTCTCTGATTTTTTTCTTATTGCATCCTTTACAAAGCCACACTTCTATTTCCAGTCTAATTCTGCTTCACGCTCTATTCATCAGAATTCACATCATTAGTTTGGTTATGTGGCTCATTGAACTAATTGTCCAATGAAGCTCGCATTCATTTGCACCTAGTTTCTTAGATAATGTTACAAAGATGAATTTAATGAAGTTGTCTAGTATGTCATTGCTGTTGTATATCTTGTTTATTACTTTTGTGATCTTGTCGATGCCAAAATCAGTTAAGGCTGGGACCATTTTTGTTATGATCCCATCTGTCTCTGCTTTCTTCCTGTTCACTTTCTCCTGTGTTGATCTTCAGATTTTAATGTTTCTGACCTTTTCATATTTTAAGTTACTCTCTAGCATTTTGAAAAAATTCTCTGATGTATTGGAACTTTTTTGACTTTTTCCATTATCAGTGATCCTTCCTTTGATTTTATAGAGCCTGTTAATTGGCTCTCCTTTTGTCCTGCTAATTCTTTTATTCTGTTGTACATACTTGCTGTATTTGTGTTGCTCATCTTTTTTTATTTTTGCACATTTTCATTTTCCTTCAGATGATCTCATTTGCCAATGTCACTAGTGTTTCTCTCAGCATGTTCCACTTTGAATTTGTAATCTAGTTCAGCTTATATTTATTTAAACTCTGTTTTTGTATATCTCCTTACAGTTTGGATCCTTAAGGAGTCTGTTGTATTACAGTTTTAGTCTTTAGTTTTCTATTTTAGTTTCTATAGTTTTACTCTGAAATAGCACACAACTGGAAGATGATTGTTCCCGCAGTGTTCACTTGGATATGTTTTGCTAGGTTGAACTGTTTTTCTGAACCTTTTTGTTGATAGTTACATGACAATCTTGTTATTTTTTTCTCCTCCTGGGCTCTGCCATATTCACAAGCATCTTGGGTTCTCTTGGAACCAGTTTCTTGTGATTTACATAGGCCCTTGACATTGTCTAGAAACTTGTAAAAGTTATTGATTTCCTCCTCCATGCTCTCCATTATTGGTTTGTATACAACAATAATTGCTATATTTAACCCTTTAGCATTTAACATGCTCAAACCCGCCCTGTAAATAAAGTCTCATTGTTTGTGTTCAAAGTTTGACTGTTTGCATGACTTTCTGTTTACAGTTGATTGAACATTGAGAGCCAATATTTATGGGGTGGATTTGGGCAGGTTGAATGCTAATGGGTTAAAGAGCTTCCTTTTCAGTTTAGCTAACAGGATTTTGTCTGAGATTCCCAATATCCCAGAATACATTTCTTTGTTATTATTTAATATTAACTCTACACCTCTTTCATTTTTCTCTCCGACTCCATGTAGCAGCCTATGTGTGTGTCGCTTACAAAATTCCCATTATTTGCCCAACTAGTTTTGCATATATGTAGAATTTTGACATTTAATCTATTCATCTCTTGCTTTATGTTTTCAAGCTTGCCACATTGGTATAGCTTGCTTATGTTTCAGGTTCCAATTAATATTTTCTGTTTGTCAAGAACAGTTGCTGGATAACAGTTTGGTGACAATTGTTTCTCATGTCTATCTATACCAGTTGAGGATTTACACTATTTACATTGTTTGGACTGTTGTCCTCATCTCTGTTGCCATATTCATGACATTTCAGCTGTTGTACACTCTGGACTTCTTCAGGTGATTGGAATTTTGAACTGAACCCTTATAGCAACGAAGATAAGGACAACAGTTTGAATATAGAAATATAGAAAGATATCAGGTGAGGAGTTGTTCCCAAGAAAATTAACCTGTTTTTCGCTGTTATTCTTTATATTCATTTTGCAAACAGTGGCTGGATGATGGTCAAGTAACACCTGTCACATGTTTTCCTTTACTGGGTGAGGAGTTATCTCCAGTGGACTTTATACTCATCACAGTGTTATCGCTAATATTATGCTGCTTATCACTATGATTATTCTTGGGAGAGGTAGTGGGAGTAGTTTCCTGTTGCTTTTTTCCAATTCTGATGCCATGTAGCAATGAACAGATTGGCAGTTAATGGCTGTAGTATGTGTATGTCAGAGAAACTGCTCATAAGTGCAGGGAAGAAACACTGATCCTGGGCACAAGTACTCCTACAATGACTCTAGGCACGAATGCACAGATATTGTAATCTTAGGCAACAGGGTGTGCAGATAACTCGATTCTAGGCAGAAAGGGCATGCAGATACCTTGATCATAAGAAGTGCCAATTAATTTGTATGATTTTTGACAGGTACTCTGCGAGTATATTTAGATTTGTTAATAATTTAAATTAGTATAGAATATCTTAAAACATGTATCTGTACATCAGGTACAAAATTGTGCAAATATAATTTTGTCATATCACCAAAGTAAATATATAAATTTCCTTTGTTTACTCAAGAAGATACTGCCAGCTTGTGAATGAAATATATTCTATTGTAAAACAAGTTATCTTGCCTCTGCTAACATATTGAAGAAAATGAACTCATCCTGGTCTTATAACCATATTACATTGAAACACTGGTTCTCATACAATGACCAAAGTTATGCAACATCAAGCCTCATCAGTACCTAGATGGGAGACTGCTTGGGAATATCAGATGCTGTAAGCGTGGATGTGTGGGTGGTGATAAAGGCTTGGAATTGTTAGTCAGAGAGCTGAGTTCCAAATCCGATTAGGTTTGGTATATTCACTTATGCATAAATACTCTTGGGAAAGGTATGAATCTACCTCTTCCCCCCCCCAGCTATAGGTTAATTAGTAAAACATATTACTAAATTATTATCTCCCTCCCCCCCCCCAAAAAAAATTCTTACAATCTAAAAATATTTTCTGGCTATTTAAACATGTAAAGAGTTGATAAGCCGTAAAAACAAATCAATGAACTGCTGAGGTTTATATCATTTTTTCTTTTTTTTTTTTTTTTGCTTTCACTTTTAATCTGTATTCTTTCTTTTCTATTTCTGCTCAAAAAAATTCACAATTTTGAAACACAGATATTTTTGTATTTTCCCCTTATTTTTAAAAATACTTCTCCATGATTGGCTCCTTCAGTATTAAATAACATATCTGCCACTTAATGCTGTTAATGAATAAAAATGGTTTCCTTATTCATTAGTTTTCAATTTTAAAACTTGTAATTGCTATAAGTTGCAAAGGAAAATATATTTGCAAAGCAAAGATAGGTTTGGCTATCATCTGGTTCAAACTCCTTCCCAGTCCTTTGAACAGGAGTAGAGGTTTATCCTTTGTTCCCTGTTTAGGATTGGGTTTCCAGCTCCTTTTCAAGTGTTTTTCATTCCCTTTCACTTCCAATAGCTCAGTGATATTATTGCCTTGTTTGGGGTGAATTGATTAAAAAAAAAAAAAAATTCTTTCCTATTTCATGTTTTCAGATGAATCGGAAAAAAATACTTTCCCCTTGTAAAAGGTTTTTAATTTAATATTATTTAATTTAATATTCTATTTTTTAACATTGGATATTCATATTTTTACCAATACATACTAAATTTACATTCTGATTCTTGACTAATTTAGAAAAACATATTCATTTCATTTGTCTATAATTTTAAGATACCATATTAAGATCTTTATGTTGCTCTTGATATTACCACAATATGAGAATTTCTGGAACTAAGTCTGTCAGAAGATTAGTTATCATTTTCCGCTCAGTCTTACGTTCTTTAAACAAAAAAGAAAAAAAGGAACAACTCTTGCACCTCTGAAGAAGACTGTAGAGTTTATCAGCCAAAACAATGTGATAATATGAGAAACACAAATTCAATATTTGAACAGTTCTTGAAATAGTAAATTTTTATTTTATTTTTGCTTGTTCCTGATTATTGTTCCTTCAAAATAACTGAAAGAACTTAGCTTTAATGATTAATTGCTTTCCTGCAAAGTTATTAGAATTTACAAGAAACCTGAGCATTTACTGGGAACAGCTGGTTTGATTATTACAAAAGTTACTTATGTCATAATTAAAAAAATATCTTTGTGGTGGAACTAGCACATTGCTAGTTTAGTAATGTCCACGGCTAAAATGTTCCAATCATTTTTATTTTCAGGAAAATGAATTAGACTAAATGGGCACCACCTACTTGGAACCAGTGATGAAATAATAGATCTTACTGACAAATCTGAAACCTGAATTCATTTCTTATTCATTCTGAATTTAAAAAAAATTTTAGGTCATATTTTTCTTGCTGACACTGTATCCATTTCATGATAGTTATACGGCTCATTTTTTTCTTTGCTTTTTCTTTCTTTTTCTTTTGCAATGGAACCAATTTTGTTCCTTGAGCTAAAAGCCAGTCATTTTTCTTTTACATGGTTTTCTGTACTTTTATACCTCCCCCATCCAGCTGGCTTTACCAGCATGGTATCAGCTCCTAGCACTTGCTTTGCTACGAATGCTCTCTTTTGTCAAGCTGCAGTTTGTTGTGTCATCAGAACTGCCAGTAATAATAAACTATTTGGGTCAAGTTTTAGACATCTTTTTTTTTTTCCATTTAAAATTTTTTTTTTATATACATTACTGACTTACATTGTCATTACCTCAGTATAACTGTTCTTCATGACAATACCCCCCTTCCTTTACCATTGACTGTGAAATGAGATTGAAAGAAATGACTAATTTCCATCAAATATTTTTTGTTGACTTCTTTAGACAAAAGTAGTAGCTTTAGTAGTTGTACACACATACACACACACACACACGTGTGTATGTGTGTGTGTGAAGTAAAGACTCACATACTAATCTATATGATAAATACAAATTTCAGTGTGTCACTGTGTCACACTTTTCAACTTTACTCCTAGAGGTTGTAGATCAACATATCATACCATTTTGGAATCAGGCTGACCCCATGAGCAAATTAAACATATTCCAGGCCAGATCCAGACACACAATCCTGAAACTTTGGATTCCCAAGTTTTCATTTTTTTTTTTTTTTTAACATGATTTTTTGCAATAATCTTTTTTATATGATAACAATTTTTATAACTTGGAAATTAATTTGGGAATAATCAAAATTAATTGCAAAATTCAGCCATGAAATAAAAATAATTGCTTGTATGGAAAGTAAGGACCTATGTACATAAAATTGTCTTTAAATTAAGTGGTGGCAGAAAAATTATTGTTGAGATTTTAAAAGGTAAGCTTGAATATTAATGCTATACTTAAATGCAGTGATCAATTTTAAGTTCTTGTGTAATTTATTGTTGCCTATCGATTCCACTCCTCCCTACCTATTGTGATGAAGACCTAATCAAGAGCCCTCCACAGGAGCTATCTTAAATGCCACTCGATAGGGCAGCTTTTAAGCTAGTAATGGATAATGATCAATAAGTCCATAACCTTGCATGTAGTTAATTACTGAAATTATCACTGTATAATGTTCAATGATTCAGAATATATATAGTTTATATGATTCAGAAGTGTTAAGTACATTGACAAAGGAGGAGATTATATTGAAAAATTAATATTTGTTGTTAAACAAATGCCTTTTTGGTCATCATGCTGCAAACTTATTGATGTATAATGAGCTTGTTATATATATATATATATATATATATATATATATATATATATATATAAGGATCAAATATAAATCAAATAAGGATCAGAATCCGACTGAATGATAAGATGAAGAACAAATAGGAAACATTTATCAATCTAACATTTCATTTTTATTAAAGCTTCATCAGAGAATGAGATATGAAGAAAAAAAAGAAAGAAATTTTGGTATTTTTACTTTTGGGTTGTTTGATTTTCATTGGTTAATCTTGTTTCATGTACATTAATCAAAATTTTGAATGTTCTAAAAAGGATTAAAAAATTTAATTAAATATTGAAAATGCTTTGGTCTTTCCTTTTAATAATAACAAAAATTTTGATGATAGAACTTTGTAGAATTTTTTCATCATAGTATGTTTTTTTTAAAATTTTTTTATTGGGGTGGGTGGCAAATTAGTTATCTCTCTCTCTCTCTCTCTCTCTCTCTCTCTCTATATATATATATATATATATATATATATATATATATATATATATATATATCAGCATCCTGACTCCAGAGTTTCACAGACAAACCCTCCAGGAATGACTCTGTCCGCTCGTCAGGGATATATATATATATATATATATATATATATATAATGTTACATCAATCTGCTAAGTGACAATCCCTTTTACTTACATCATATATATATATATATATATATATATATATATATATATATATATATATAGTACTGGTGTTAATAAAACATTGCTCAATGTAATATAGCAGAGTTATTAAGTACACATTATCCTTCACCAGTAGCACAACTCAGTTTCATGCACAATGCAATCTTCAGGTGCTGAGTATAGACTGTCAGTTCATACTCAGCACCTGAAGATTGCGTTGTGCATGAAACTCAGTGTCATGCTATTGGTCATAGATTGTGTGTATGTGTATGTATACACACACACACGCACACATATTGTTTTTAAAAATATATAATCATCGCAACACCAGAATTCCCCTGTTTCAAAACTGAAACTTCAATTCAAATTCAATCATAAAAATTAAATTTAAAATACAAATTTTATTCCATTATCAAGCAATGCTAAGAATAACTTTTTAGAAATTGATTTACTTAATTTATAAGTCCAGACAAATCTGATATTTTGTGATTAAGGAAAATTCCATCTTTTTTTTTATTTTAGAGGTATTAAGATTTAACTTATTTAGAAAACATGTTTCTAATGTATTGTAACTATCAAGTCAGTCACACCAAGGTTGGGGCTTGGGTATCTCTATTGATACAAACTTCTTTTTTGAAGTAGAAATATATGGTAGTGTCTATGTTTCAACACATTGTCTGGGTTTCAATAGTAATACATTAGGCATTTTTATTTTTTATTTTTATATAAATTTCAGTTACGTTTTTTTCAAAAGGTGCATTCAAATATTATTTAGTCATGTTTTTAATATTTATATTTTTATCTGTACTGACTTAAGATATTATATTTAATTTATTTATTAATTGAGTACATATATGTTAATGTTAAAATTAATATATTACAATCTAATTATGTATTCATAAACTATGAATAAATGATCAAATATAAATATGTTAGTTTCATTTTTTTTTTTTTTAAATTACCTATTACTTAAGAAAAAATTTGGCAATGTCTACAAAAACTTGCTATTTCATATATGTATGTATCTGTTGTAAAGTTAGTCTGTATTAATCATTATGATGAAGTTAATTTTATTATCTTAGTGCACAGACATATTTAAGGCATCATTTGTGCATACACTTTCCTATAATGAAGCCCATATTTTACTAATGATCTTATGGCAGAAAATCTTCACATTTGGATGAGTTTATAGTCTTATTTAATTTAATCCTTTTCATCTAGAAAAATACTTTTATTAGCTGTTGAATTTAAGACGAGTGATTTATTGATTAAGTTTCCAAATTTATTGCTCAAGAGCCAACCATATATTATGAATTTTTATTTAGAATTTATGACATTCATGTAGAGCTGAGAATAAAACCTGTGTATCAATTGTTTCATTGCAATCAATATTTCTTGAACTGATAAAAGAATGATAATCGTGGGATTAACCATTTTCATACAGGAAACATTCGGCATTCATTAATGTAATAATTCTCTTTAATGTTTTTTTCCTAGATTCTTTCACACTCGGTAACCCCTAGTAACTTAGTGATTTTATCACCTTGTTTGGAGCGAAGTGATAAAAAAAAAAATATGAACAGTTAGCATTCTCCTACTCACTATTATTGCTAGCATTTCTAGTATTGATAGGAGTTTTTTTCCTAACCTTTTGTTTGAAATCTTGTAGAAAGTCAGTATCTTGATTATGTCATGATTTGTAAAACAGGTTGTTTTAACAATTTTATATATTAAAGAAAACTCACTCACATCTCGATATATATATATATATATATATATATATATATATATTTTTTTTTTTTTTTTTCCTAAACATATGGGTGAAAAGTTTTTATTTCTTAATATTTTTCCAGTTTCCAAAAAGTTTGTGCTACAAAAAAAAAAAAAAATGATTATTATTTTTTTTTTTTTTTTTTTTTTTTTTATTAGAAATTCTTTTATAATTTAAATTTAAAACAAAAATTACTTGAAATTAATGTTTCCTTTAAAATGTAATTAGTTGCAATTTTGTGAAGGAAACAGGTTATTCATTTTTGGATTAAAATTTCCTGTTTGCTGGCTTTACCAGAAGAGTGTAACAGCATACTTAGTTTGTTTACTTGGTTCTGGAAAAACATTTTAGTACTATATCTTTTATATCTACTTGATAAGTGGGTTTATGTAGCAGATATCGGTATAGAGAACAGAATCAGCAAGCCTAGTTCAAATTTTGGACTAGTCTGTTGCATCACTTTTACACTAATGCTCTTAGGAAAGGCATGAATCAAGCACCTCTCCCCACCAACTATAGGTTAAATAGCAAAGTAGACTAGACTCTCTGGCCATGTGTGGCAACTAGTCTGAGAGAAGGAAAACTCTAAATTCTAAGCAATGGAGAAGACAATAGAAAATCACTACACTCTGTTTTCCAAGAATGCATGGTAATTCACAGATAATGAAAAAATAAAGAAGGGAACTAGACAGTAAATTCATCACTGGATTAGAGTGATGGATTAGATATATCAAAGGCCTTTGACAAGGTGTGGCATAGGGGGTTGCTATATAAGCTCTCCAGCTTTGGAAGAGTTTACTCAGATTTTTAACAGGTAAGTCCATGAAGGCTGTTGTTAATGGTCCATGTGATCAATGCAGGTTTCCTTCTTGGTTCCACCCTCTTTTTGCTTCATATTAATAATCTATCAAAGAACATACCCAGATGTATAGTAAATATATATATACAGATGATACAACTGTGTATGGGAGCACCTCCAAAATTTTAGATGACCAAAGACTGGCAGCTGATCTCTTCTCTGACCTAACTCTGGTGGCTCAATGGTAGAAGGACTTGCTTGTAACATTCAATACCTCCAAAACCAAACTAGTAACATTCCACCATGACTAAGCAGACCCTGAACTTTCACCCATCATAATGATTAGTTGTCCTCTGTCTTGAATGCCTACTGTGGCTCAGGTTCACTCAGAGATTTCAAATGGAATTCATTGTTAAAGATGCTGGAAAAATGATTGGTTTCTTGTATCACTCCAGAAAGCACTTAACACTTGCTGCCATGTTCTATCTTTACAAGAGTCAAATCAAACTAAAAATGGAGTACTGCTACCATATCTGGGCTGGAGTTGCTCAGTCCTAACTTTTCAGCTTTGATAGACTTCAGAAACATTTTCACAGACTTGTAGATGATGAATTATTTTCCACCCTACAACCCATACCCAACAGGCAAAACACTGCAAGCTTTTTGCTACTCTATCACTATTTCCATGGCAAATGTTCTGATGAGCTACACTTCTTAGTTTCACCAGTTCAGACCTTCACAGCTAAAACACCTTCATCTGAAGAATGACAGTTTCATGGAACAGATTCCTGAGAGGGTGCTTCCTTGATTGCTACAATCTTAATTACTTTAGGGTTATCTTTCTTACTTATCCTCTTAAACTGCACTTCTTACCTCCTCTTCTTACTATATAACTTCAATCATTAAGCAGCTTACATTACACATTAAAACACTGGATAAGCAACATCGCACCTGGTCAGTACCTAGATGGATAACCATTTGAGAATACCAGGTGCTGTAAGCTTGAATGTATAGGTGGTGTAATGGATAATGGCTTGGAATAGTTAATCAGAGAGCCAAATTCCAATAAGACTTGTATCATTAAACTTATCTTTCAAAAAAAAAAAAAAAAAAAATTCTTACAATCTAAAAATATTTTCTGACTTAAAATAACCTGCAAATGATTGATAAGCCATAGAAAACCAACCAACCAATATATCAATCAATTCAATCATTAACCCTCTAGATTGAGTGGCTCATAGGCCTTATATTGGGTGAACAATTACTAAAAATGAAATTATCCATTTAGTGTCATGTTGCCTATGTTTTGAAGGAAGATAGATTTAAACGAAAAAAAAAAATCTACCTGATAGTTAATTGAAAAGTAATCTGTCAGAATTATAAAGTAAAGATTAATATTAAACCTGCAACAAGTAGTGACCATCCTGTAATAATATAGGCTTGAAAACCAATTTACCCTAATATTTAATCTATAGCTTGGTAGGGAGAAGATGCTTTTCATGCTTCTTCCAGTGGGATTTGTGTGAAAGTGAATGCAATAAACCAGAAATTTGAACTATACAATAATCAAAACTACTCATCAAATGGCTTTAATTGCATGATTAATTTCATTTTCTTTATTGTAAACAGCAAGTCAACTTTTGGCTGACAATTTATCTTATAAAAGTATTTTTTTTTAAACTTTCATCTCTGAAATCTTACTTTTACTTGAAATGGATACTATCAGAAATAATTGCTGACATGAAATTAAAGCACATGTATGACTTTTGGTAAAAAGACTAAAACAACTTGTAACAGTAAACAAAGTAAATAATGAATGTTATGTTAATTAGAAAAATAAAAACAATTACAACATATATAATGACTGCTGTCATGCAATTCCTTATTTCTAACATTAACTTTTTATTTTATTTAAAGTGAAACTGATTTAAGTTTTATACTGTTTCTCTGCTTTTTATTTTTAAATAAAAACTGTAACTAGAAAAAAATAAAAAACCCCTGATAATTACGTTTTCATTGTATCTTTAACAAAACCTATCAGAAGTTATGTTTATTATATTGGATTTATTATTTTTCTTATTTATATATTTGGGGGCAATCTCATAAAAATGTGAGGAAATCATCGTTAGTTTGATTATTGCCTATTATCTAAAGGTAAGTGTAATGGTTTCAGCATGGAAAGTGTAATTTGCAAATTGAGTTCAAATTTCTGGTTTATTGCATTGACTTTTGCACAAATCCAACTGGAAGTGGCATGAAAGGCATCATCTCCCTACCAAGCTATGGATTAAATACTAGGGTAAATTGTTTTTCTAGCCTTTAGTAGAAACCAATGCAAGAGAAAGAAATCTGTAAATTCCAAACTATGGAGAAAGTAACAGAAAACCACTCCATGAAGAAAGCATAGAAATTCACAGGTAATAAAGAAAAGAATTTAAAAAGTCATGATCACCTACATCCTGAAGAGATATCATATTTAAAAAAAACAAAAAAAACAAATGGTAAGATCTAGAATGTGTTTGAATTATCAAGAGTTGACGTTGGAAACAAATGTAAATGAGTCATTCCATGTCAAATCAACAAGGGTCTGACCATCACCAACAAAATTTTTTTTTTGAAATAAGGTACACTTATAGAACTTCTTCATACAAATTGAATGATATCTGTTTTACATCTCTAGGTCAAAGGGTCCCAGAGATATGACCCTTTGACTTTTACCAAAAAGGTGAATTTTGGAAAATAGTTGCAAAGTTTAAATATCAATATCTCAGTTGTTTTTTCACTGACAAAGCTAAATTATATACCATTTTAAAGTACTTGGATAAATCTAAAAGGTGATCTGTTTGTTTTTTTCATTTAAAGATCAAATATGATAATTTGACCTTGACCTTAGGTATTTAATTTCTCAAAAAGTGTATCTTTTTTTAAAATTTGACAAAAAATTTGTTTGCTTTACAACAAGATATGTACAAAATGTTATGGTGAACTTTTGACTGTGGTCTGAGTTACAAGGGTTTTACTGAGTTGGGCCAAATTCAAAATGGCAGATTTTGCTATTTGCCACTACATACTAACATTTTTATATCTCCCAATATGGTCAAGTTGTATATCTTTAGAAAGCTCTTTGAATGCTGATTCATATTCACGTAAGAACTATAATCATAAAATCAACAGAATTTGTGTTATTTGTGGTTAAATGTTAACATTAATTCATGACACTTTTTAAATAATTATTTTCATTATGTCACTTTTTCATATAAGAATCTAATTGTTGTATAATAAAAATGTAAACAAAACCAAAAATAAGGTTTATTTTCTACTGAATTGGTCAACAGTAAGAAGAGAAAAATGTGTGACAGTAGATAAGAGATTGACATTGCATTTAAATGTTTGCAGATTAAAGTTGGCTGGAAACATGGAGCTGGAAGGGATTTCTGCAAGTGAGAAGTGTGAGAAAAAAAATGAACATAGAATTTACAGTTACATCTAGCCAGCTCAACTGTAAATTGATGAGATCTTGACACCAGTCTAGCACTGCTCATTTCGTACTTAATGAGGATCGTGTATCAATCTCTAGGAGTTTGAGAAAAAAAAAATCATGTCAATTTAATGTAACCCCACAAAATAGATTTTTTTTTATTTTATTTTGATATATGTTATAGATCTTATAATCATTTGAAAATCCTGAAAATTTTAAGTGAAAATTCCTAACCATTCTCAAGAGGTTGTAAGTTGAATCAGGGTTGCAAGTTTTGATGAATCAGCATTTTCCATTGATAAACATTTCCATTTTTGAACTCAACCCTTATATCCTCTGATGCACTGGCCAGAAATTATTTTTTGCTTAACATTTCCGGGATTTTCTAATAATGATTATACATCAAAATGAAAAAAAAAAAATTTTCTTGGAGTTATGTTTTTCCTTTTTTTTTCCTGAGCTGAATTGACATGGAATGACCCTATTGCTAATTATTTCTGCTATTAATTTATTAGAATTCCTCACTTCCTAAAATGAAAAACAATGAAAAGATTCTTGATAAAATCCAAAGAAGAATCAGCAATATTATTGGTTCTGACCTGATGTCTTGGCTACAATCACATCATCATTATAATGTAGCTACTCTGTGCCTTTCCTATAAATACTTTCATGGTAATTGTTTGGATGAACTCTCCACTATGGTACATGTACTTTAGGAATTTAAACACAGTACTAGATTGCCAACAAAGTTGTATCAATTTACAGTTGAATTGGCTAGATGTAACTGTATCTTCTATGCAAACAGTTTCTTTTCTTGCTTGTGGGACTCTCATCTAGTTTCTTGCTTTCCAGCCAACTTTGATCTTCAAAAGTTTTAATGTAATGTCAACCGTTATCAACTATCTTCTTGATTACTCTTCTATTTTTCTTGCTCCTTAATGTTTTTCTTTTTTCTTATTCTTTCACACTCAGTAATCTTTTGTGTCTTGGTGGCTTTGCAGCCTTGCATGGGGTGAAATGATTAAAAAATATGGTGTTATTTTGCTTATTTAATTCTAGTTTTTATTAATTGTTTTAAAGTAACTAAAATTTGTTTTGCTTTAAATCCATTGTCTAAATACAAATAAGTTGGAGGGGATAGACAGTTGGATTAATCACATTATTGCCTCAGTTAGGAAGATTAACAATTGATTTAGCTTCTAGAACAGTGGATTAAGATCTTGATAAGAACTGTGCAAGCTTAATACTAACTTATCTCCAGAAGACTGTAGTCACCATATTGTTGGGACTCAATCCAATTGTTTGTACTTTTGTTAAAATATATGCTAATGATTCGGTTCTACAAAATTCCTATTTTTGGCACAAGCTTGCAAGTATGGATCACTCAGTGAGGATTAAAATCACTACTCAGTTTCAGTGGTCAACCAGTAGCTCATTAACCATTACTCTATGCTGAAGTGCCCAGTTGTTATTTACTAAAGCATAAGGCTGTAAATATGAATCACCCAGTGAGGATCAAACTTGCTAGTCAGTAGTAATGATCAGCTAGATTAGCCTTGCAAACTATTATCTCATGGTCACATTTATATACTTATTTTAGCTTAGTTTGGTGGAAGGCCATAAGTATGGGGTACCCATTGAGGATCAAAATCACTACTCACTAGTAATTGTGACCTAAACTAGCTTGTTAATATCTATGCTTAGGTGCCTGCTTTCAAGTATATATTATCTGACAAAATATTTTATAAGTATTTGAATCATTTTATAATTTTATTTATTTTTTTTGTTTGTAATCATTCAAACTGGTTGTGTCAAACTTGGTTTGCATATCTTTATTATCTACATCAAAGGGATACCCATAAAGATATATATATATATATATATATATATATATATATATATATATATATATTCAGTATTTATACTTCCTCTTCTTAAAAGCTATTTTATCACTTTGTATGATTTTTTTTTGTTGGTCCTGACTTTCTGAAAGATGATTGAAAAACTGTGCAACTGCAAAAACTTTGTTTCTCTCTTTCCTGATTTGATGCACAGTAAAGTAGTCAAACCGTCCCTCTTTGCTCTTGTTCGGCTATCTATACAAAAATTGTTAAGTAAATTATTTGTTGTTTTGTCCCTGCTTCTCTTGCCTTTAAAAAGTCCTGTGAGTGTTAATTTTTCCTGGTTTTCTTTACTCATTATATGTCCCAGAAATTTCATCACTTTTCTTTTTTATTGTAAGCATAGGTTTCATATTTTCATTAAAACTTCCTCATTGTTCATATGTTCTGTCCATGCTATTCTCAGCATTCGTTGACAGAACTGTAAATTTGTCACTTCAAGTCTCTTCTTAATCCGTGACAGATCTTCAAACTTGGCAGACAGTTTAAAGAAGTTTCTTTGGCTCTTATATATTTTTTTTTTTTTTAAATGTATCAGAGTTGAGTTTCTTTGTTTTAATTATGAAAATGATAACAGATGAAGCAGTACGTCATGGTATTAATGCATTTGATATGTCTGCATACCTGATATATAAGTAAAAATAAAAGAATTCACTCATGATACTGCCTTTTCTGAAAACAGTTGATTCCTTGGGATAGATAAAATTGAATATTAGAGAATTTAATTTTCTGCTAAACTATTACTGAAAGAAACTGAAAAATAACTGAATGTCAGTTTTAAATTATACATATAGTAAATGAATTCTAGATTTGTGAGCT
>OZ010602.1:43551198-43688698 GCA_963932145.1 Acanthosepion lycidas
TCATGAGAAATCCATCAAAGTACTTAGAGAGTTAGTATGTGGGAACTTTGCATCATGGTCAAGTCATTTCAGCCAAATGGGGCATAGATTGAATTTTTTTTCCTCTACACTTGGTTCCTAGTATTTTTTATGTTAAAAGCATATAGTTTCTTCTGGGTGGATTTCAGGTACCATATTTTGCTGGACTTTTAGGTGGACTGAATGTTGGAATTGTAAAATTGTATCTTTTTTTGTCAACCGCAGAGAGATCATTTTACTTTCCCATGTTTTTATTTCCCAATTCATATCATACTGGTTGTTAATTGAAAAGACATCATATTTTGACGTACAAGAATGTCATTTAGCAGTTGATGATTTGCAGACAGCATGCACTTTGTCTTCTTTTGTTGTTGATTTCTAACACTGTTTCTCTAGCACACTTTCCAATAATGTCTATGAGGTTTTGTAAATTTCCTCAATATGAAACACTATACAAGGTGTTTCTAAAGTCTGGATACATTGGCAAAAATGCATATTTTCAATAAATTAAATTTTCAACAGCATTTTATTGAATTGGAATATTAACAAACAACATCTTTCCATCATTTGTGACACAAAGGTTGATGTGTTTTTTAAGATTCACATGAACTCTATGCAATAACTTTACATAGCCATCAATTTTAGCACATTCACTCTTTATGCATTCAATCAAGTGTGTTGCATCTGTGATTTTCATTGAGTGCACCTTCTCTTTTAGCATACTCCAGAAAAAGAAGTCAATTATTTCTTTCAACAAAACCATGTTTAATTTGTCACGGTAATATATATATATATATATATATATATATATATATATATATATATATATATATATATAGTTAATGAGATTTTTATATATCTAGACTTTAGGGACATCCTGTACAGTATAGAGGCAAAACATGGAAACCTAAAAACCCCATCTTTAAAAAAATGGGGATTCACAAATGATTTTATAGAAAGAAATGTTTGATTTCAAACCTTATCAGTTGCAGGCTGGAAAGTTATTGCAAGTATCCATTCTTTCTCTTTTATGTGCTATGTCTCTTCAGGATGTGGGCCATCATGTCTATCCACAACTTCCTATCTGTTGTAGTACTTTGCAATGTTTTATCTTTTTAATATCCCTTCCACAACTATTCTGCTATCCATTTACACAGGCTAATTAGGTAGGTTACTTGCTATTTCCCTCTGTTTCTTGCCTTCAATATGCCTTTTGAGTGTCAAATTTTCCAAGCCCTCTTTTCTCGTGTGTCCCAGAAACTTCAGCTCTCTCTTTCTGAATCTCTGTATAAGTGTCCATTTTGTTTCCATTTTCCTTAAAACTTCCTCTTTGCTCACATATCCTGTCCATAGTATCATTAGCATCTTTCTATAGAACAATATCTGTTTCCTAAAGCAAATTGTCCAGCATTTGTGCTATACAGGAGGATTGATTTTATACTGCAGTTCATACTTCTTTTCTTTGTTTTGAACAAAATCTTCCTATTTCATAATGCATCTTTTATTATTCATAAGCCTTTGGGTTTGGTGCTATATTTTTTATCTGTTAAGACACTTCACAGATATTTAAATTTCTGTACTTGTTTGATTTTGGTATCCTCAATTTGTAGTTTGCATCTTGGGCTTTCTCCTTAGTGATAACCATACATTCTATATTTCGCCTTGCTGATGACCATACATTCTATATTTCCCCTTGCTGATGACCATACATTCTGTATTTCCCCTTGCTGGCAACTATATATTCTTTTCTTAGACTTGATGGTTAGTCTTACTTTTCATTAATCAACATTAAAATGCTTTGTTTTCTGATGAACAGTCACCATTTTTTTTACTCATCATTGCAAGTCTTGCAGATAACCTGATCTGATTAGATATCCATATCAATTGTATCTTTGTATCTCTTTCTGTAAACAAAAGTATTAATTGTTTCAACTAAAATGTATCATTTGCCTGTTTGATAAAGAATACTCTTACAATATTGTAAATAAAAATGTAGAAATAAAGCATTATTGATTGTAATAAAAATAGTTTAGGTTTCTTAATATAAAACTGAAATAAGGAATCGTAATACTAGCAAGACTGAATGCTCAACTGAAGCTAAATTTTGATAATTTTCCGTTCTTTTAATTTTTGGTTATTGGTATTGCTTTTTTGATAAATAACCACCCTTGTTGTTTACTCCAGATGCACACTGTGAATATATCCTATTCAATCAGAAAACTAATTGCTAAGTTATATCTTTACATCAATGTTTTTCCCTTATCACTCATTCACTCAGAGAGGAAAACATATTTGCAATCCAATGTGTTTTTTTTGCTGGGTCTCTTTCAGCTTTGCAATGTGCAGAGCATATTAACAAAGAAGAGAGATGGATTTTGAAATTTGCCATGTTGGGTCAGTTTTAGTGATGGCCACACCAATATAGTCGGCTTCTCTTTTGTAGTAGTAGTAGTAGTAGTAGTATGTGTGTGTGTGTGTGTGTGTGTATATATATATATATATATATATATATAATATAAACACACAGGATGTCTGTCAGCTTTTCACTAGAGATCCATCCAACCGATTTTGACCAAATTTGGCACATACATTGTAAAATGTAAGAGATAGGTTCTTAGCATAAAAAATTTATAATTTAAAAAAAAAAATCAATAATCAATAAAGCTGATCAAAAATTGATAAATTCAACTTTTTTCCTCTGATTTCATTCAAATTCAGTATGCAGGTTACTTACATCATGACATGCTCACTGATACTGCATTTTTATTTCTACGCCATTGCATTTAGCAAAAGACTGCGAAAAATGAAAAATCGATTTCAACACAAATTGTAAACTAAAGAACTCCCTCAATTTTCAAGCAATCTAATACAAACTTCACTCAATTGTAGCCAACGATAAGTTGACTGTTTAACAGTCATTTAACATGCATATAGTGAAAACGCACGTAAATAGTGAAAAATGTTGATTTTTACTGATTTCATTCTTATTTTTCATTGATCTTTCAACCAATATTCATCAAACTTAACGATTGCTTTATAAATGTATCCTCTTTTACATCCTTGGAAGTATACTGACAAAATTGAATTTCAAAAACTCCAAAATAATTGTGGTCTGAAGTGGGTTTCATGTTGCCTGTTTTATCCCTTCATGTCCTCAGCTAACTTTGATTGAATAAATACAGACTACTTCTGTTATATCAATAACTGCATTAATTTAAAATGTTTTTTAATGAAAGTACTTTTAAAGTAATTGCAGAAGATAAACTGTATTACATCTAAACATGATGCTGTTTTTGCTCCATTCTAATTGAATGCTTTTTCTGATCAACCAGCTGGGTATGGCTGCTAGTGTATATATATATATATATATATATATATATATATATATATAGTTGGCCACTCATTTTTAAGCATGCCTGTTTGCTAGGGCAGCTAGCTAATCTTTCTTGCAGAAACCTGCTCAGGCACATTCTATGTTTGTTTGATACACACAGAGCCAACCTATAGTCTATACTGTGGAGACCTTAGTTACATTTTTTCTTCCTGGTCTTTTGAACAGGAGTAGAGTTTTATCCTTTTTTTTCCCTGTTTAGGATTGGGTTTCTGGTTCCTTCTAAACTTTTCTCATTCTCTTTGATTCCCAGTAACTTGTATCTTAGTGGCATTATACCCTTGCTTCGGGGTGAATTGATTAAGGAAAAAAAAACACATAATTATTTGGAATTGATGAAATGAGAAAATTTCGGAAAGGTTGAACATATTTAATATTTTCCTTTCTTAAAAGGTGCCCTATTATAATAAAATGTCTTTTTTTTCTCATTTTTTAAAATTTTATTGCATATTTTTGTGAGCTTACTTAATCAATATTATATATTCTATCAATATTTTTTTATTGCCTACCAGGAACCTTATTAAACTCTAACCCAGTTTTAAATAAGTGATGGAGCTTTCTGAATACTTGTCTGTCTTTTAATCTCTCCAAAACTTTGTGAAATTAGCTTGAGAATGCTGCTGCTCATTGGGCAAGACAAGGTGAACATTTTCAGCACAGTCCTCTGTTGATACACTAAGATTCTTGCTAGGATTGAGACCAGGTAGATTTCTTAGATATCTGACAAATCCATTTCTTCAGAAAAAAAAAATTAAAGCGTTTTCCAAACCATGTTCACTCTTAACATGGTACATTCAGCCCATTTCTACATTGATTAATTCATTTTCTATGGATTTTCAACTTTTTATAGATTATTTAGAGCTAGAAAATATTTTTAGATTTAGTTTTTGTAGATAATAATAATAATATGTGATACAAGTCTTACTAATTAACCCATAACTGAGGGGAGAAGTGGTGGATTCATACCTTTCCCAAAGCCATTTGGGCTCTTCAATTAACAATCTCAAGACACCTGCACATTCAAGCTTATTCTTAAGCAGTCACTCATCTAGGTAATGACCAGGCTTGATGTTGCTTAACTTCTGGAACCAGTATTTCAACATGATGTGGCTGTATGCCTATTTCTACAGCAATGAGTCATCTCTCAAATAATTGTCAATACAATTAGTAACACAGTAATATGTATGCTCCTTTCCTCTTGAAATATCCATCTGCAAAATGTCTTATTTTATTACTAGACAACTTTTATTAACTTACTGACTTGTTTTCTCTTTTGTTTATAGTATATGAAGATTTATGGGAGATTATTAGAATATAAGATTAGTTCTTGGTGGTGAAAATGCTGATAAGTGGAGTTATAAATATTTATGAATATTAACACTTTAATGGATTATCCTTAGCATAGGCATTTTGTATACTTTATTCTTTTCAGATTATCATCATCATCTCTGTTCTGTGTCCCATCAGGATGTTGGTGATCATAGCTCTCCACAATTTCCTGTCCTTTGTAGCTCTTGATAAATTTTGTCTTTTTATTATCTCTGCAAAACCTTGTTCCGACATCCATTTACTCGAGTTCCCTAGGTAGGTTATGTCTTGCTTTCCCTGGTTCCTCCCATTATATACACTAGAAATTTCAACTGTCTCTTGATGTTAAGTATAAATATCTTTGTTGTTTCCATTTTCTCTAAAACTTTGTCATTGCTCACATGCTTAGTCCATGGTATTCTTTGCATCCTTTTATAGAACCACATTTCTGTTGCTTCAAATCTCTTAATCTGTGAGGAGATTGTCCAGTATCCACTGCCATATAGGAGGATCAATATTAAATAACAGTTCAGTACTGTTTTCTTTGTTTTTAGTGAAATTTTTCTCTTTTTTAATACTTTGTTTAGCTTTTGGAAGGGTATCGTTTGCTATATCAATGCATCTTCATATCTCAGTGTCAAATTTTCTATCCTCTGTTAAAACGCTTCCCAGATTTAATTGCTTATAATATATCTTTTTATTTTAGATTGAACCCAGAATATTTGTGCATTCTGTTACATTTGAAAGTAAGAACAAATTTGTCTTGAACTTCTTATCTTGGTAGAATCAATTTTGTGAGAAATATGGAGTTTTTATAGCTGTTATGAAGTAGAAAATATGATTTTATACAATTTTTCACTTTTAGTTTTAGGGATAAAATTTAGTAAATCATAGATGCTTATCTTGTGTAGATATTTTTATAGGTTTTATGTGCATTACTAAAAAAAAAATCCTTTTTATGATTCCTATATTATATACTTCAAGATTAAATTTTGGGTGGGGAAAAATTGATCTGGTAAGGATTTAAAGGAGATAACTCAGTTTACTAAATTGATTTAGTAAGGGTTTAAGAATTTGATTGATAACTGTGCTAGTGAATTTAAATGCAGTAAACTTAGAGCAGATGTTTCATATGATTTGCTTGGTTTAGTAGTACCAGGAGGAAAACCTTTTAATCTCCATAAAAATTCTTTTAAGTGTCTGTAAATGTTACTAGGAACTAAGGTTTAAAGAATGAAAAAAATGTTTTTTCTAAAATACAATGACTTGAATGGTATTCATTTAGGCATGGTTATCTGTGAAGTCCAAGTAACTTATCCAGCAGCAAGGCCACTAGTCAGGAGGTTTTGAGGAATGTGGAATTACCTCTTAATTGCTGTTGTTCCAAGGTCCACCCTGACTTGTGGTGGTAGCACCTGTTAGGGTCTCAGCTATGGGCAAATAGTGAACCTTCTCAAACAAAAGCAAAGTACTATGAAAGTATAAAAATATCTTTTTATAGTAAAATGACCAAGAATACATTTTATCTGTTGTTGAAGGCATACAATGGCATTCAATATATATTTAGTTGCGGCCATGAAATTGTTCAAAATATTTTGATTTAGACATTAAATAACCATTAGAGGTTGTTATACTGCGAAACAAAATCAACCAACCAACATGAAAGAGCTTTCATAACATTAATCCATATAATATCCTACAATTTCTTAAAGAAATCAAACAGTATTCCAAAATATAACTTTGACAAAACTATCACTGCCTCTAGTAATTATGTCCACACAAACTTGTATATGCATGGAAGCTGAGTATCATCTACCATGTATACAATTGTGAAAGTAGAATGACATGTATCATATTTTTGTTACTTCAAAGCTCCTTTGAAAAAGCAAAAATGAATGACATATTTTTTCTTAAAACAGACTGTACTAAAAAATATAAACCAAATAAGAATGTCAATAAAACTAACTTGTCTACATAATGTATATCTGTAACTAGACTCTCAACAAAAACCCTCTTTACAAAAATACATCAATGAAACCTGATCTACAAACTGATTTCTTACAAAGAATTCATATTATATTCATACGAATCTATCCTAAAAATTCTTGTTGGCATTAAATAACCCATTGAAGTTGATATGCCTTAAAACAAAATAAACCAAACCAAATTACTTTTTAAAATTGATTGACATTCAGCTCAAATTCCTTTCATATGTTTGAAATATCTCTTAGTATACATGGATTTTGCCTCACAGAAATTGCTGTTCCTGGAATAAATGCAGAATAAACTTAGTGGTGAAGATTTCAATAGATAGTTGGTTCACAGACTTATTTTTGACATTTGGGAAACGCGACATGAACTCCAGAATCTCTCACTAGCATGTATCCATGACACATGTTCAGATGATCTCCATTCTTCAGTTCGAACAATTTAAAACTTTACAGCTTGGACTTCTTACATCCGCAGAGTTGAATCCACTCACATTTCCTCTGTATTCCATTTGTAAGGAGGAAGTTCGCCTCAGACAACTTTTTCTCTGAGAACTACTTTCTATAACAAACTGTTGTGTAGATGTTTCTCTGAATACTCTTAACCTCTTCAAGTCAAAGGTCAATTGCTATTTCTCCTCCTTATCCCCATAATCTTCATTTCCTATCTCCTCATATTCATATCATACACCTTGCTCAATAATCCTCTACACTGAGTGGATCTTGAGCGTTGTATTGGGAGGACATTAGTATATAAATTATACCTTCAAGGCTTAGACTTGCCATGCCATCTACATTTGACCAAACCACCTTCATTCCCTTCATATTTCATTGCTGAGATGTAAGTTCCATGAACTGCTACTTTGTGGAATTGACTCCCAAGAGGATGCTTTCCCAATCACTACAATCTTAATCTGTTCAAGTCTAGAGTTAACGGTTATCTTCAACACATATCCCCATAAACTGTGCTTCTTAGTCTCTAACTTTCTATCTTGGATAAGGTGAACATTATTGTAAAATATATATTAACATGCACAAACATACACTTTATATAAAAACACTGGGGAAATTGGGGTTGGGAAATATGATTAGAAAAAAAAATGAAAAAAAGGAATATTATTTTGTTATATTTTTATATAGCAGTTTTTGGATACTCAACATAAGTGGATTTAATTTGTCAGTGATTTCAAATCTAAAGTTTTGGCCTAAGATCAAAGAACCAATGACTTTCTGTCTTAATTTCTGAGATGAATTATCATTATAATGCATTGACCTATTCTAACTTGTGACCTCATTTTGGTTTTATACTTAAATTTTGAATGTTGTAGAAAATATTAGAAATTTACTAAATATAACATACATTTGATGAAATCTAGGAGGTAAACAGCTGAAACATCGTAAGTCTGAATAGATTAATGTCTAATGACTTTGAGGTTGATTTAACATTTTGCCTTTTATAACTAACGTTTTGTTTTGTTTTTTTTCTGTTGTCTATAATGATTTCACAAAAGTTTATCACTTGCACTATTTCATTGTTATGGCATTGCTCCCTGGCTGTGCTGGTCTGTTGGGAAAAATTGTAAATTGACATTTACTGGAAAATGTAAAAAGAAAAAAAGATACTGATGGCAATTTTTCATGGTTACTGACATTTTGCTTTTGGTAGGATACTCTATTGTACAGAGTGTTCATAAAAATCAACAAAAATAAAAGATTAAAAGCATAACTCTAAAAAATAATGACAATGTTGTACGATTATGTAACCACCTCTACCCCCACCCCCACCACCCCGTGAAAGGTGCCATGTGGCGAAGATACAAATCAAAGCAATGTATTGACCAACAAATTGCAATGTAATGGCTGATTAATTTGCAGAGTTTATGTGGCATCAGAGATTCAGAAGCTCAGTATTTCATCATTTTTCCCATCAAATTGTCACAGATTTATATCCTGTTTATTATTATTGGTTCTTGAATTTGTATTAATTTGAAAACTTCTTTATTGATAATAGTCCCTAGATGTTCAATTTAAATGTAATAATGCAAATTTTAATGTGCCAGAAGTAAATATGTGGTGTTGGTAGGGTGCAAAAGCACCAACAACATTCATCCAAAATATTTGGACAATTTATAACTAATAAGTTACTTGAATTTTGATTTGAAATTTTCACGGTATAATTTTCAGTTTGTGATTAATATTCATTACTGAATTAAGTACATTTTATAAGGAGATTGTTAAAATCCTAAGTACTTACCGTGTCAGAAAAAGGCTTTTTATTTTTTTGTTTTCATTTATTTTCATTTATTGTTTTTCATTTATGACTTATTGACATAACAATGTAGACACTGTTGTTAAAAACTTGTTTTATTTAATTGAAAATAAGCATGTTAAACTGGAGCATGAGAAGTTTATTAATAGTACCAAAAGTATCTGATTTCTTATATTTTTATTAGGCTGTTTTAATTATGCAATGTCTAAATTTAAAAAAAATAAAATTAAACTCTTTTTTTTTTTTGTGTTCAATTTTTGTCATGATCATTTTCTTTATTTTTCATTATTTGAAATTCAAAATCTTTATGTCTCTTGTTAAACAATAATTTATTATTATTTTTATTGAAAGCTATTTTTTTTTTTTATTATTTATAAAGATTCATTTATTTCTCTTGCTATTCTTTCTCTTTGATTAATATCTGCAAGTTGCTATAATAAAATTATCTCCCATTCAGAATGAATAGCATCACATAATAATAGATAAAATATTGTTTACAAGTGCAGAGGCTTATATTAAAGGGTGTCAGTTGTTCAGGTATAGCTTAGTAGTCAACAGTGGAAATTCTGTTTCCATGGCTGGATTGGTGAAGCTCATAATCATAAGCTCATTGGTTCAAAGGCTAATTGTTCATGATAACAAGCTTCCAGTTTTATTCTTTGTAAAAATTAGTATACATGGTTTATTTAAGGTAAAAATAGCAGTAACCTTGCAGAAAGTAGTAGCAAATGATATTTAAAATTTCTTGAGAACAGTATTTACTACTAAATAAATTGAAGGAAAAAAATGTCCCCTTTCAGATATATATTAAAGCCACCTTATTGAACAGTTTATAATGATGGCAAGACATTGGAAGTATCCTGATGACTTGATGAAGAAAGAAATATTTGAACTGAGTGACAAGACATATGTATCACGGTTGTAGATTTGAAATCATGAGTACTGTTTGATAGTAATCAGGAGTAATGTTTTAATCTTGTAAAATTTTATAAAAACTATAATAATCAAGTCTTTTTTTTTTTTTTTTTACTGTACTTAAAAAAAACCCAAAAACACTATCATTGATTTGGTTTCCCATCATTAGAAAATACTTCTTTTTACAACAATGTGTGCAAATTTGTAACATGCTGTCAAATATCACAGTTGTGTCAATGTTGAATCTACAAAAGAAAAGAAAATTAATTTTGATTCAAAGAGTGCTGTTCAGATGTTTTTATTCCATTTACCGTTTCAACAGATTTCCTTGCATGTATATCATAGCTATTCATATATACTTTGCAAAACTGGAATCAAACATTTAAGTAAAGTCGACAAAATTAAAGATAGGTGGTGTGGTATAAGGAGGCACAATGGAGTAATAGATAGCGGTTCGGATTGAGGAATCTGAGAGCCGAGTTCGAATTCCGGTCAAATCCATTATATTCAATCATGTGCTAGTACCCTTGGGAAAGGTATGAATCCTCTTCTTCTCCCACCAGCTATGGGTAAATAGCAGGACAGACCGGGCTTGGATGGCAACTGGTCCACTGCAGAAAGAAATGGCAATCTACTGGGCAGGGGTGCGGGGAAATCTGCCTCACCAGTCATGTATCGAAAGAGACATGATCGCCTAAGTGTGTATCACATGTGGCACCTAACTGACTGGTGTGGTATAAATGGATCAGAATGAGAAATCAGAGAGCTGAATTTGAATTCTAATCTGGTTCATTATATTCACTTACATGCAAATACCCTAGGGAAAGTTATGGCTCCATCTTTTCTCTTCCAGCTCTAGGTTAAAATAGCAGGACTGACTGGTTCTATAGCCTTGGTTGGCAACCAGTCTACCATAGAATGAAATGGCAGCTTACTGTAGGAAATTTTCTACCTGGTCAGTCATGAATTGAAAGAGACAAGATTGCTTATGTATCATGCATGGCATTTGACTAACTGACCCATTAACAGATTATTTCATACAGTGCAATTTTTAAAATGGGTGTTTGATATCCTTGGACACTTTTGAATGTTACAGTTCTTTTTCCTGTTTTTCAAAAGGAATGCATCAAAATAATTTAATTGCTTTTGCTTATTAATCTGTTTGTGTTCTTGTATTCTATGAATTCTTTAAATGGTAATTTCTTCCACTGGTTTTCTTCATATTTTTTTTTATTATATCTGATTCTACAATTTCTGTTTTCTCTTCCATTGTTACTTTTTACATGTATTTTGACAACATAGTGTTGTCTCTATATGTTTGATATTTGAATGATAACAAATAGTTTGCATAGATATCTTTAAAAACTTTCCCTGTTGCTCTGAGGTAAATAAAAAATGTTTTCTTTATGTGTATTAAAAAGCTTTTTTTTTTGCAAAGTATTTAAAATAGAGCACTTTTATATACACAAGAAAAGGAATATACAAATTATATATATGTTTACGTAGTAAGAATCCAACCAACCAGGTCTATCTATTTCATTTTCTATCATATTATTTTATTATTATAAGTGTGAGTTATCAGCCTGGAAAATGGATTGGTGAACAGCAGAGTTCAAATTCTGTCCAAGTCTGTTGTGTTCATGTTATACTGCAGCCCTTGGGAAAGATATGAATCTAATTCTTCTCCTCTCAGCTATGAGTTAAATAGCAGGGTAGACTGAGATTTCTAGCATTGATTGGAGTCATTTTAGAGGAGAACTCTTAATTCAAAACTGGAGAAAGGAACAGGAAATTGCTTCTCTATCTTTCTCAAAATGTCACAGCAGTTCACAATTAATGAAGAAAAGGAAGCTATAAAAAGACATTTTTGCCTATGCCCTGAAGAGACATGGCATTATAAAAAATGTTTAGTATATTTTTTTATTATTATCTATTCATAATTTAAAAAAAAAATATCAAAAAATTAAAACATTTTTGTTCACAAATTTTATTAATTTAGTTTGCGATAAGAGAATTTATATATATATATATATATATATATATATATATATATATAATTAGACATAAATTTTTTTTCTGGCAAATTTTAGCTCAGTTTATAGCTATATTGTGCTTTGAAAATTAGGAGTAGGAAGAATTTTCAGTTGTCAAGAATTAATATAAGAATAGGGCTATTATGTTTTTTTGTCAAAGCAATACTAGATTGGCAACAAAGTATCATTACTATTGAAATGGCTAAATGTAACTGTAAGTTCTATGCCAACAGTTTCTTCTCTTAGACTTCTCACTTTTGGAATTTTTTTTCACTGACTTGCTTTCCAGTCAAGTTTGATCTTCAAAAATTTAAATGCAATGTCAATCATTATCTTCTGTCTTCTTATTGTTCTTGTATTGTTCTCTCTCCTTAAAAATGTTTTTTTTTTCTTCATACTCTCTCATACTCCTTCATCTTAGTGGCTTTATTGCCTTTCTTTGGGTGAAATGATTAAGAAAAATGTATAGTGTCAGTGCATTGCTAATAATTTAACTATAGAAATATACTGTAAATGAATTTACTATAGAAAATGAGGAAGAAAGAGATGCAGCAAGAATAGGGCTATTTAGTTTTAAATAATTTTTATTAAAAAGCTAGTTCCAAATAATGTTAACTACTTAATAGAGATTCAGATATATATCATGTCTTTAGATTAAAAATAAAATGTAATCTAAGGTCTGGGGTAGCACTTATGTCATATTTGTTTTGTGAAAATAATGGTTGAGAAGTTTTTTCATCTTTAGAAATGATGTTGATAGTTTTTCTTATTTCATTGTATAAACTAGAATTACTACAGATTCAGTGTATCTTATGTCAGCAAAATATTATCAGCCTATATTTAATTCCTACATATTATCTGGTTAATTCACTGTAATACTTCTAAACAAAACCTTTAAAAAATGTTTGTAATCATTCATTTATTCACTATATGGGAATTAAAAAAAAAGAAAAATAGAGAGAAAAAGATATGAGAATCATTCATTCAGTTATAAAATGTTAGTGAATGAGAAAAATCCAATGCAGTTTAAGGGATTAACCCAAAATCTGCTTACATAACTGATTATCTCTTCTCTATTTGTTCTAACCCTAAATTCTCTGATCCTGTATCAGTGAAATCTACCCTCCCCTGCAGGTTAAAGTGACCTCCAGCCATGTGATTGACACAAGACTATAAAAGTGTCTTTCTGGCAGTTCATTAGTTGAAAATATTTCTTATTAGACATAAAATGCATAATGTATACAACTTATTTTTTTAATGGGAACTAAAAAGTTCCCATTAAGAAAATAAGTTGTATACATTATGTATTATAAATATCTCTATTATAATTCTGCTTGTCCATCTCATCATTAGTTAGTTCCGTAGTTGGCATAATGAGTCACTCTCCTGGAGGTTAGCATCCGCCATGCTCATGGAAGGTAGAAAGGGTCTCTTTCAGATGATTTATAGAGAGCACCAGAAAATTGCTTGAAACTTATGGTAAAATTAAGCATGATTCTTGTTGATACCCGATACAGGGAATGGAAGGAGTAATAAAAAGTCAAAAATTATTAAGAGCTGCAAAGTATAGAGAGTTGTGGATAGCTGTTATCACTCGCTTACTCAGGGTACAAGCCATATGGAATCATATAATAATTCTGTTTGGGGCACCTTGAGGTGGTGCTATGGTTAGCAAGCTTGTCTCGCTAGAACAATTACAAATGAGTAGTGAGTTTGATCCTCACTGGGTGTCCCATACTTTTGGCCTTGTGCTGCATCTAAAATCACTATAATAATTCTGTTTGTCCTGCTCTTTGTTAGTTATTTTGCATGACCATTATACTTTGCCAATACCTCATAAATAATGGACTATTTGAACATGAAAACATGGAGCTAACATATCAGAGACACTACTTGGTGTCAGTGAGAAAAAGAAAAGGAAGAAAGGATGGAAATGTTTACCAGCTGTTTCAGTGAAATGGAAAATGTTATCAATTTCAAATATCTTCATTTGTACCCCCTTACTTATAAATGAAATTATCAATAAAAATAAAATAATAAAAATGAATGCTGGTCTTTATATATATATATATATATATAAAAAAATGTTTCTTAAAACATGTTCCATTCATGAAACAATGGAAACTAAAAGATTAATGCTCTGACTACTAAGTGAAAGTACTAGTAGGTCTTAAGTTGTACACTAGTAGAGTTAAATGTTTGTCATCAATAAGCATTGACAGTATTGAAGTGATTATTCTCATTTTGTTTGCTTTGGTCATTGAATGAAATGAGATTGTCACTATGAATTATTATAAAATATTTCTAGAGGTATGAGATAACATAAGGAATAGAATAAGCAAAATGAGTCTGAAATTTGACTGGATGCTTGTTCATTTAGCACTGATGCACCTGGGAAAGGTTATTAATCCTTATTCCCTCCTCCACCACTGCTTGACTTATCAGATAACTTAAAACAATGTCTTGTTGCTATCATGTCACAGTTATTGACAAAGAAGAGTGAGTGCTTAAGTCATTAGGCTAAACAACTGCCCAGACAGTGATGTCAGTAAAAAAACTGTTCATATGCATTGGATTAGTTTAAATTAAAAATGTTATTTAAAATAATTTCTTATATTTAAGATAATTCCTTAAAAGGTGTTGGTATGTAAGATATGAAAATTTAGATATGCCTTAAATATAGATATTAAAAATGTAAAATATGTTTAGAATAATACCTTAATAGCTGTGGATATTTAAAATAATGCCTTAATAGATTTGTGTGTAGTTATGTACACTCAAATTTATTTTTTCTCATTCATGATTTACATTTGTCTGTTCAGGACTGAATTCAGCAAGTTTAATAATGTAACATTTTGTAATTTAATAACTGTACAACAAATAGTCACAATGTTTGTAGATCTAACAAAAGGCTTGATATTATTACTTCCATAAAAAAAAGAAGTAATTTTCCTCAGATTTTACTAGTCATTTCACTATTTTAATTTACAATGTTAAAAATGTATATTGCTCATCTAGAGCTTTATTTTTCTTCAGAGAAGTTGCTACTTTCATAAATTAAACCATAGTGAGCTACAGAAAATTATAGTCGAAATGAGTATGAAGTTTAATTACTGTCTAGTATCAGTATTTTAATTTTCCAAACAAAATTCTTTGCAGAATTTGCTAATTAAAATATTGCTAAAAAAATAAAAATAAATATACGACAAAATTAAAAATAATGTTATCTCTTTTTTTTTTTTTTCTTTCTTTCAGTAAAAAATGCTGTGTCTAGCAAATAGAATAAGGGAGGTAATCATGAATTTGAATTATGCAATTTTTGTAAGTGGGTCATATTGAGAAAAGAACCAGACCTTCCTTCCTGCTATATTCATATGGTTTTCATTGTATAGAGATATGTATTCCTGTGTTTATATATATATATATATATATATATATATATATCGGAGGTGCATATGTGCTATATATTTCATATACTGTGTTTACAAGTACACATATGGGAAATATGTAAGCTATGCAATATACAGGAAATGTTCTTCACTTGGTGAAAGCTGTAGGCAGTGTGAAGTGGCTAAAGTTGGAATATCAGTTCACATAGTCTACATTTCCTTCCTCTGATGTTGGACTTGGATTCCAGATGGCAATTGCTGGCCAAAAACTGACTTGATCAAACTAATCCACACACAAGCATTTGTAATCTCTATCACTTTGTCACAACTCGTAGTTCCAAGATTTGATATAAAAAATCAACCAGAAGATCTTGAGGAACAATTTTTACCTCCTATATTATCTTTTTTAATAACTTTAAAATCAAAATTAGCTTGGTTGGTTTGTTTATATTACAACAGCAACAACAAAAAATTGATTATTTTCTGTCAATAAAAAAAAAAAAGGAAAAATTTATCAGTTACTTCATTGCTACTTGTGTGAATCAGCATAGTCAAAAATTGCATTACAAAACTTTAAAATCAAGTGAACATTTTATATAATTTCATTACTTTATTTGCAATAGAATTTTTTTTCTTTTACATTTAGTGATTTTATGAACACATTCCAACAGAAAAAGAGTTGAATAGGGATCATAAGCAATTATTTACACTATTTACATTGTTCAGGCTGTTGTCATCATCTTAGTTGCCATATTCACAATGTTCCATTGTATGCTCTTCAGGTGATTGCCTTTTCCAGATATCTCAGTGTCAGTTATTTCCCTTTAACTGAACTCTCCAGGTTATTGTTCATTTCTGCTGTAGCCAGGTATTGAACTCTTGTGTCAAGTCAATGGATTACTTCAACCAACATTTTATCCACTGGGCCAGAGTCCTTGAGGAAATCATTGTGTGAACTTTGGAGACTTATAAACCTCAGTAACCTCTTTTTTAACCAGAGCTCATTAGAATTTGTTATTATTTTTCTTTCGTACTCTGTATTACTGGTTCCCATATTGTATTCATGTCTATGCTTGGCTAGCTTTGGAAATTTTTTTGTGGCCTAGAATATGCGCTGATTCCTTAAGTTTTTGTATTTTCCAGTGATGTTTTCTGTCTATTATTTCAACCTCATCCCACAGCGAGCAGGGATCTCCTCTTTTCCCTCCATGTATGGTCAGTCATACCTGATTATTTCTATTTCTGTTTGTGTTACAGCTTCACAGGGTTTCTGCACTCTTATCTTAAGGGGGCAGCCCATTTCTCCTTTATATGTTTTACTACAGCTGCATGGGATTGGTGTACACACAGTCTTTAATCCTGTTTTATTTGCTGGGAGGTCTTACTTGGAAGAGGTGTCTTTGAAGTATTGAACCACTTTTGAAGATTATCCTGATGTTATATGGACCACAGATCTTTTGTATTTTTTTCTGATAATCCCTTCACATAGGGTACAAAGACCAACACTGTTCTCTGAATGTTGTTATCCTCTTACACCCTCCTATCCCAGTTTGTTGCAGCTGCCATATACTCATGGTAGTTGTTACATTGTAGAGTACTGCTTATACTGACTATTTCTTGTTCATATGTCTCTGGGTTGCCACTTGTGACTTTTGCTTGATGTTGTAGGCAGTGGATGATACCTTTTTTTACACTGTATGGATGGTGGGAGTTGAAGTTGAGGTATTGTCGGGTGAATATTGGCTTGCAGTATATGGATGTCTTGAACCCATGCTCTGTTTGAGATATTAGTACATCCAGGAATGCTAGTTGTTGTTTTTTCTCTCCATTGTGAACTGTATTGATGATCTTATTGAGTTCACATGGTCCAGTACTTGCTAGACCTCTTCCTGGTGTAGCCAGAGTATGAAGGTGTCCAATGTAAATAGTGTAATTGATTACAATACCTCATCTCAGAAATATAAACAGATATTGATCATAAGTAGTTTGAACAGAATTTTAATCACAGAAAATTTTCATTACAATTAAAATTTAAATGAATCGACAGTTCACTTGATATAAAGAGTTCAAAGTGAAATTTATTGGTTTCTCTTGTTCTTTTTTAAACCAAGTTTACACATTATGGTAGACCAAAGCCTTATATATATATATATATATATATATATATATATATATATATATATATATATATATAAACATGAGAAAAGACTATTCTTAGCTGAGGTGTTTTGTTCTCTGGAGGACTTTATCAATACAAATGTCAAACAAGGGACTCCAGTTAATGAAATGTGTCAGTTAAGAATAGTTTTTCCTTTTTACTTTTTATTCCTTTACAGATAAACTCTATTTGAAAATAATATATATATATATATATATATATATATATATATATAGAAGCTACTCAAGTGGACATTTCTCCAGTGCAATATGATAGGAATGAAGGTAGTTCACTACAATGTGTGTGGCATGTCGGGTTTTATCTGTGAAGTTTAGTTCTGGTGGAACTAAGGAATGTAGTTTATTTGAATACTTTCCATGGAAATAGCGATAGAACAGTGAGAGGCTTGTGCTATGTTTTCATCTGTGAGAAAAGAATTGTAGGGTGGAAAACAATTTGTTACCCACAAGGACACGGAGACACCTTTGGACTCTATTAAGAGTGGAAACTGAAGTAGGGGTGATTCCCTTAGGAAGAAAATGGCAACAGGAAATAAAATTACGAATATTAGCTGATTTAAAGTATAATTAATCTGATTGGAAACAAATATTGTTTACTTTAAGTTTAAAATATCATAGAAATTAATTTTTTAAGCAAACTGTTGTAGTGTTTTTAATTGACAGTAGCCATGTTTATCTCTTTGATGAGGTTATGACAGATTGTTCTTCTATGGAGACTTTATCTGTAAAACATAATTTGAATGTCTTTTATGTAATTTTTATGTACTCAGCAATCTTAAAAATTTAGGAAAATATTCTCTGTAATCTGATGTTTATTAAATTTGAGATATGTTGACTTTAAATTAACTATAGTTATCACTCTTATTTTCTGATAATTTCATGTATGATTGCCCATACTTACAAAAATAGGAATGTTTAAACACAGAAAAAAAAATTCAAACTTGTTTTAAAATATTGGTGTTTGATGATTTGTATTAAGCATTTTTGAAGAATTTTAAAAGATTTAAAACTTAATAAATTTTTATAATTAAAATATTTAAAGAATTCTTGTAAAAATTCATTATTCCCCAAACAAAATATTTTTTAGACAATAGTGTCCTTAATATATCATATTTATACAAGTAATTAAAAGCTTTTCTAATTACATAATGTCAGATTTATTGCATTTTTTATTATATGATTCAGAGCAGATTTTTGGTAAATGATGTTTCTGTTTGACAAAAACAAATTGATGATTTAAATTCTACAAGGACTCATGCTTTTAATTAATATAAATATTGAAGAGCCTGAAATTTTAATTTTTCAAAATTTTGTAAAATTAAGTAAGATGTAAAAAAACCCAAAAAGAACAACAAGATTTTTAACCAAAATTTCAAATGTGCTAGAAAGGATGAAAAAAATTTAATAAAATAATAAAAAAATACTTTGGTCTTTCCTCTTAATAATGTAAACAGATTAATGATAAAACTTAATTTTTTTATCGAGTTTGGGGAATTTTTTCATCATGGTATGGTCTTAGAAAATATTTATAGGTACCTAATACATTCTTTATTAATTAGGTTTTTTGATCTCTCAGTGTTTCATGTAACAAAGGAAAATGTTTAACTTTGTATAGAACTTAGAAATGATACCAATGAAGTTAAAAATGATAGTGTTGATCATTTGAGTTGTTCAGCCATACTGACAGTGTACAGAATCCTAACATTTGCAATTAATCCATTATTATTATGCTTATTTATTTGTGATAAGAAAATTTCAGAATTATGAACTTAATTAAGCTAATATCTATTTTTACATCTGGAATAATCATTGTTGTCAAAATTTTTCATTACTGAAAAAATTCTGTATCAAAATGTGCTTACTATACATTTTCCAATTCTAAAATGTTTCTTTCCCTTTAGAGAAAATTTATATATATATATATATACACGCACACACACATAAATACATTCTAAAAAATTATTGGATTTATTTTTAATTCAACATTTTTTTTTTTTTTTAGTGAATACATGTATTTGAAATAGACACCCTTTTTTTTTTTATTTTAAACAGTATGTATTACATCTGTCAGTCTGCACACTTCCTCTTGCAGTCATTTTGTTTATTAAGATTTCTTGAGTATGCAATACATGCTGTTTAAAATAAAAACAGGGTGTCTATCTCACTAAAAAGTTTGAAGAAAAAAAAATGTAGGTGTTTACAATACCTGGGTTAGTCTGATATGCAACTGCAGAGGTCAGACAGTGAATGAATATAGGACATAGTATGTTTGTGCATTGGTCCTTGAGGTAAATTATTAGAAATGATACTCATAAGCATATATGCAAATTCTTATAGTAAACAGACACAGTTAGGCATCACCATAAGTCAGCCTGTTCATAGTCATAATGAAAAATCATTGCAAAGCCAATTTTGGGTTTCATTTGAAGTTTCTACTTAGAATCAGAAATAGACAGTTGAAATTTGTAGGATACATAATGAGCAAAGAGGGCTTGGAGAATTTGACACACACAGGACATAGGCATGAGGGACAGAGCAAAGCTGTTAGTAACCTACTTAATGAGATTGTGTAAAACAAGGATTGGGAGTGAGATAGCAGAAAGACAAACCTTAATAAAAGCTACAAGAGAGGAAATTGTGGAGAGCCCTGATTGCCTATGTCCTGAAGGGTCATGGCACATAGAAGAAGAAGCAAAACTTAGATATGCATTGATAAGTTTTTCTTTGTCTATAAGTTTCTTGCATCTAATGTTTTTCTTTGAGAAGAATATGCTTAACTTTATGTGCTGTGTGTCTTCACAACTTTCTGTCCTTTGTAGCTCTTAATAAATTTTGTCTGTTATTTCTCCTAAACCCTGTTCCACCATCCATTTACTCAAGCTCAATAAATATGTTTATGCATTGTTTTCCTCTGTCTCTCTTGCCTTCAATCTGTTCTGTGAGTATCAGTTTTTCCAAGCCCTCTTTTCTCATTATTATGTTATTCTTCTGTTCAAACACTTGTTTGATTTTGCTATCTCTGATTTGCAATTCAAATCTTCGGGCTCATCCTTTTGCTAACAACTATACATTCTGTCTTCTTGCAGTTGATGTTTAATGCTTTCTTATTGCTTTCCTTTACAAAAACTCTTATAGTAGGTAGTGAATTAGTATGCTTTTATACTAAATTTAACTGAATTCAACCAGGCTGTTTAATGACTTAAATAGCATTTTTGAGTCAGCAAAGACAGTTTTGGTAAGTTTGTTTATTTCCACATCATTGTGTTTCTCTAATGCTGGCTTTGAGCATCATTTTATCTTTATTTACAACAACTTAAAATCTGGATAGTCAGGCAAGTATCCTTCTTGAGAGAGAAAAAAAACAAAAAATAACTTACCTACCTTTGGGCAAAACCAAGTACGCATACTTAGTTACCCTGTTAATAAACCCTTTTAGAGCAGACACACTCGCAAGTCGAAGCCATCCTCCTTTGATTACAGTAGCTGCTCTGTCCCTGATTATATGACACACTTAATTTAGTGCACCAGTGCCACAGCTGTCAGTCTGCTTTTTGAGCACTCAACTCTTGACTATATTATTCACTTTACTTTCTACTTACCTGCTTAGTCCTGTCATAGAGAAAATGCTGACTAGTAAAAGTTCAATTCCTACAATTTTGGTTGATACCAGTAAAGAGGCCTACTAAAAGCTCCGACAATGAAGTCAAATGACTATTAACTTATGAGCTCTATTTAGATTTAGATGACATTGGAACATGGACATACTGAAGTCAAATCACTCAGTAGTGACTTGTCATGTAGATTGTTGTACTTAAACACCTGTCAAAATATATTGTCTTCTGACTTAATATAAACCATTGTAGTATACTGCATAACCAGCTGTTGGTATTTGGATTGTAAGTTCTTGCACACTAGTGCATAATTTTATGTCCTAGTGCTGTGGCTTGATATTTAGGTTATTCTAAATATCAAACTAATTATAAGGACTTTTGAATATGAAAGGCGAATTATTTATTAAGTAATTGTTATTTCTTCTACATAATTATCTAAGCCTAATAGTTACACCAGCAAATTTTACTGTTCATGTTCTCTGTCAACTAGTTATGCCCAGAAATTTTGTTGGATTTTCCTTCTTTCAATGATCAGAGGAAAGTGACTGTAGTGATATTTTATCTATAGAAATCACATATTTAGCACTCTGCATCATTTATAAATATTGCTTCCTCTTTTACTGTATATGGAGATCCTTCAAACTGTAGTGTTTTATATATTAGTTCTATATATTTGAAATTGCAGTAACTTGGTTCTCAATTTCAGCCAAGTTTGTTTTAGACGTTGCCATAGAAGGTTATGAATACACAACCAAGAAATTCAAATTCAGTTTGCTTGGTGAAAATAGTCACCTACAGGGTGCTAAAGGTTAAAGTTTAAAAGTTGTTACTATTAAGAGTACAACAAAGAGAATGCAATTGCAAGCTTTTAGGTTAAGAATTAGTGAATTTCATTGCTTGTCTTTCATTTGATTAAAACAATTATTATACAATGATTTACTTGGGCAAGTATCCTTATCTTTGATGTTATCTTATGTTTCGGTTGTTGTACTATCTTGCCCTTCTTCAGATGTTTTAGGAATTTTAAACTGAATATATTTTTGTTTTAAACTGAATATATTTTTGTTTCTAGGAATTTTAAACTGAATATCTTATTTAATTCCTGGAAGTAGATTGTCCTCATTCTGTTATCCATGCAAGGGGATGTAACTTGTATCGGTTAATATGTTGTGATGTTGCTTGTCTCTTAAACTGAAAAAGAGTAGATGTCCTATCCAGATATTGAACTAATAACTGTCAGGTAATGAACTGATATGAGATACTATCTATACTTATGGACTGATTAAAAGGTTTGCTTCAAAACTCCCAGAATGCTAATGACTCGGACAAACACCTGAAGAAGGCTGGAGGGTACATTGATTGAAACATTTTACTGATGACAGCCAAGGTAATGAGTAAATCGGTGTATATTAACATTTAATTCCTGGTCTCAGAAATTCAGACAAAAACTATTAGAATAAATTTTATTATATCTTAGGTTTATAAAGTAAATTAATAAATACATGGTGAATTGTATATCACTGAATAGTATCACATGATTAACAACTTCACAGTAATAGCTGACCTTCTATACACATTTTGCAGACAAAACTTTTCAATGTTGCACAAGCAATATACAATGCTTTATTTCTTATTTTTGTCCTTTCTTTTTTAACTAGAAGCTGCTTAAAATGTCTTGGCCTAACCATGAAGGGATTCCAAACAAAATTTGATGTTTGGCCATTTGGTCAAATTTTGGGAAGTGGGTCAGGACAAAAAATATTTTAACACCCACACATATAAAATTTCAGCTTTTCCATTGTCCATGTAGATAGTCTTAAAAAGACAACAACTTTGAACAGCTCATTTCAAAATCTCAGACTTACATTATGACACAAACAAATTCTTTTCTTTTAACAACTTACTCATGACTAGAATTGACACATAAATTTTAAATTCAGTTGAACAGACAGAAGCAGAAATATAGTGTGTGGGTAGCAAACAAATAATTATATTCCCACAGTTTAATGAACTTTTTTGCTCATGTTATTTTAACCCCTTCCCTGGTGCAGACATGTATATACATTTTTACCGAAAGTGTCTATTTCAGACATGGACGAATAAACACATCCAAGACATAATGTTCAAAAACAAGCTACAGATGTGTTTATGTGTCGATCTTGATTCTTTTTATTCCCTGAGCTTGAAATGAGTTCAATTGTCAACTCATATGTCTGGTAGAGGTGTTAGTCACCACTCAGGTGCCTCATTTTCTTAGTATATTAAAAACAAAGTAAAAAAACATTTTAAAATGAAATGTTTTTTCCCCGAATAAGTGGCAGGGAAAAGATTAAATATGCAATATCAGATTTCAAGTAACAAGGGAACAAAATAACCTGTTGAATTTTCAGATTTAGGAAATATGTTAATATTGTGAATTTTCTATTATTTTGACATTTTTTTCATGTATTAGCATTAGAAATACCAGAAATTCTTCAGTCTTAAATGAGTAACTCAGTATCCAAGTGTACTTAAACAGATAGCAACACACTACTTGTAAGCAAGAACAATAGTTCAATAAATAGATTCAGGGAATAGCAACAACTCATCTGATAAGACTGATACAAATAGCAATGCTTCACTGTATTGTCATGACAAGATAGCAATGGTGCCTCACTACATCATCATGGGAAGGTAGCAGACACCACACTGTGTTAGCAATTCTTCACTGTAACATTATGGAAATATAGGAATACCACAGTAGGTTGATTGTGCCTTTGATGGCTGCAACATCTCAAGATAAATGTTGAACAGCAGTTATTCAAATAGACTTGTATTGGTAGCAACATTCCATTAGATATGTTCTGGTTGTGATAATAGATTGGTAATAATGGTTTGATAAGAATTGTCATGTGGTTTTGAATGGTTTATTAATAGACTGAATGCACACATAGTGTACGACAAGAGCTGACCGACAACATGGCTGCCAACCTCTCCACCCTTCAGTGACTATACTTAATGGTCTAATTCCTTCTTATAATGTTATGTAATCTAATAAGCTTTCTTCTACTTTAATGACTTGCTGAAAGTGTGTGACTCATTGGTAGTTTTGATCTTCAACTGTTTGGCAGGCAGGCAGACATGGCTGCTGCATTACTCTTGCTATTAACCTCTGATCTCACGTTCTCTCTGCAATACTTCTCACTATACAGCTTTACTTTGCTCTCTTGCAGTTTCTTTTAACAACCTACTTAGACTCACAATGGTCTTCAGAATTCAGTTGCTTAGTAATATTGGTGGGGGCAGGGAATGAAATGGCTCCTTTTCTAGCTTGTTTTTTTAGCTTCTTATTTTAATAATCTCAATGGTCATTACTTTATATTGTCTTTGGGAGGAGATTTCCATGGGAGAAACTTAAAAAAAAAAAAACGGGAGATTTTTTTTTTTTTTTTTTTTTTTTTTTTTTTTGTTGTGTAATTTCAAAAATGCATTGCTATGTTTTTATTTATTTCTCTTAGATACGCATTTGCACTATATACATTCAGACTATTGTTGTCATCATCATATTTTGACTGTTGTGCCCTTTGGCCTTCACCATGTGTATATTGATCTGGGTAATCTACAGTGAATTTTGATCTGAACCCTTTATTCAGAATTTCCTGTAGTTTACCCAGATCTATATACTCCTGATGAAAGCTGGAGGACCAAATGGACAAAACCTTGTGATAACAACAATCTGAATATAAATAACTCCTCATCACAGAAATTTACACATACTTTGATATTTATTAAAAAAATTGTTTGTTTTGTTTTTTTTTTGTTTTTTTTTTTTACAATATATCTTTATTGTAATCATCATTATGTCATGTCTGCAAATTGTAGGCCATGTTGGAGAACTGATCTGTCTCTTGATGTTGTACGCTGCTGACCCTGTGCTCTTATTTCAATCTTCGCAGTTCAGAGCAATCTTGCTTTACACCCTACAACCACATACTCATAGACTAAATGTTGTAACTGTGTAACTGCTCTATTGCTATTTCCATGGAAAGTATTCAGACGAGCTGCATTCCTTGGTTCCACCAGTTTTAACCTTCATGGCTAAGACCCCACCATGCTAGGCACATTGTAGTGAATCACCCTCATTCTCTTTGTATTCCATTGGTGAGATTAAGTTCCACTTGAGTAGCTTCTTCCCATGAACTGCTGCTTTGTGAAACCAACTCTCAAGTGGATGCTTCCCCGATCAATACAATCTTAACCTGTTCAAGTTTAGAGTTAACTGTTATCTTCCCTACATAAACTGTGTCTCTTACTTTGTAACCCTCTACCTCGAGTGGCTCTAGGCCCTGTACTGAGTGAACATTAATGTAAAAAAAAAAGAAAGAATTAAAACAAACCATGTAACTGTTTTTAATGCTGTTTTGCCCTTGCTATTGTCAGATGAACAATTCAGTTATGTAAGAAATTAGCCAAGCAATTGTCTATCTTATCAGTCCTTAATATTTGCAAGATACGGCAATAGCACCACATCTCAAATGCCTTAATGATTTTCATGTTAGACACTTTAAGCATACAAACCAGATGGTTTTTATTGTAAACACTGATGAATATTATAAACATAGTATTTAGAATTATGTTTGGTATGTGAAAAAGTACCCATCACATACTTTTATTTTTTTATTTCTAGAAACTGAATTGTAGAAGATCATTTTTCTTATTCTTGTGAGAAAATACTGGAAATTTTTGCACACACCCAAAATATATTGTGTGTAGATGATAAAGAAATGAAAATAATGATTCTAATTGAGCTTTGGAGCTATTATTTTTCATACTTATCCATAATTTTCATTTCCATGTTTGATTCCCCCACGAACATTTGACATTGATTAAGTTGTTATTATTTACTAAATCTGGTAGGTTACCAGTAATAACTCGAGTCACTAGATGTGAATTTTTAAATGATATAAATAAGAAACAAACACATCCTATCACTTTGTGATAGTATTTAATTCATAAAATGCTCACCCTCCCAACCCTGGCCGCCAATGGTCTTGGAAATGAAAACAAAATATAAGCTTGTCTTGTTTTTCACAGTATTTGGTCATTGTAGTAAAATAGATTTGATTAAAAGGTAGCAGTATGATAATTAATATTTATAGGATATAAACGTTCTCTTCAAATTGTAGACTAGTGCTGTAAAATAATTCATTAATGATGCAAGAGTAAACAATTGTTTTACTCATCATTAGGCACATAATTGTTGAATGATTTTGATTTTATGAGAATTTTTGATTAAAGTTTAAATGCTTTCAGTGGATATTGAAAAATCAGATTTCATTTCTTTTCATCCTCCCCATTGTGTTACAATGTGGCCCCACACAATAAAGCGGACTGTGAATGATTTTATCTTGGTCTGAAGTGCAGCAATTCCTTTTTATGACAACACAGACCATAAAGTCTACAAAGTTTAGCGTTTTAAAGAAAGCACCCATTGACCAAAAGAAAACAGAGAAAATAAATAATTAAATGAAGACTTTCCGGATCAAGTGCCACTTTGCTGGAAGATTTAAAGTTCTGGCCGCAGGCTTATATTATCAGAATAACAGGTATATTAGGTAGTTCTGGGCCTGTAAGGAGTTTCAGGCAAGCAGCATGTCATAATGTGAAGGTGGACAGAAGGTTGGTAGGGAGAGAATCATAGCAGAAGTAGCTGAAGTTCACCCTTGTGACTACCCAACGGACTGTTCTAAGTGAATCTATGAGTAAACAAACAAAGGTACTGGAAAAGGATTTGTCTTTAATTTCTCTTTCAGTTTTCCAGGTATGCATACAATGGCATTTCCCAGTTTTTATGCCAACCTACTCAAACTAGAAATGAGACACAACATCGAGTGATATTTTTTTTTTTTTTTTGTTACAGTCCATGAAAAACTGAGATATGGTCCCCTCTGGGTACGTTTACACTGTTAAATATTTAGAATTTTTTTTGTTTGTTTGTTTAAAACTGTTTATCTATAATGTCTTTTGTTCTTATTTAAGGCCACTGAAACATTTTGTGCATTTCTATTACTCAATTTTCTTCTTCACCGAGTCATTCCCCTTTTAGAAATGGTCGATCATGGCTCTCTACAGCTTCCTTTTCTATCCTCCTTTGTGTGAATGGACGTCAGAACAGAGATAATATTCTAGAACAACTTTATGACATATCCCATAAATTTCATTGGTCTCTTTCTGATTGTAAGTTTAACTTTCTTTGTAGTTTTTATTTTCCTTAAGACTTCCTTGGTGTTATTGTTTTTGTAAACACTGGCAAGCAGATGATCTACTTAGGTAGATGCTCAGCTTAGTTAAAAAGTTGGCTTATATTCTTATGATATAGTAAAAGTTAACGAACCTGACCTATCCAGCATTACTGACTTTGTTACTTGTATTTTATGTCATTTCCCTTGAATGTGAACGAAATACCAAAAAGATTTTAATGATTTTGTTTTTTACTTGTTCTTGATGTTTCTTTTTTATTGTTTTTACAGCTTCAACTTCCATGAATGACCCTCAGTGCTCACCTGATGTAAAAGTGCGATTTGATGAGTTGTGCCCTGTGTGTGGAGACAAAGTTTCTGGCTATCATTATGGACTCTTAACATGTGAAAGTTGCAAAGGTCAGCAGTTGCATTTGTCTTTTTGTTGAATCTATTCACTGAAAAATATATTTTTTGACTCTCCCATCAAGTTATTCTTGCAATAGAATCAAAGAAAATAGAAAAGTCTTTGTGTGTTTTAAAATTGGTTGATTTTCATATAAGAAAATCTCTCTTAATCATTTAAATTCAAGCATAACATAAAATGGGGATCTACCTGTAAGGTCTAAAAAAATTGCTAAAAAGTTGTGTAAACCTTAATTATTTTAATAAGCTAAATAGCCATCACTTCTTGGGAGAATTTACGAAAAAAAATCTAGTATTTTCATGGGAAGAACTTTAATTTTGTTGCTTAATCTTAAAAATGAACTTACTGTTCTATTTCTTAAACAATTTAACACATACTTAAAAATACAACAAACAATAAAATTGATATTTCTAAAAAAAAAAAATTTGATAGTTTTTTATTTTTCATAATATGATATTGATTTTTTTTTTTTTTTACAATATATTTTTATTGATTAAATTAAGATACTATTTAGGATTATATCTTATATTTGTACAAAAGTTGCACATATTTTTTTTTTTAAATTAGAAATTGAATACATGTTAGAAAATCATTTTCTCTTTCTGACTAAAAAAAAAATATTGGAACACAATTTATTATGTGTGGATGTCAAGAAAATGAAAATAGTAATACTAATCATCAATAAAGTAAATATCTTTTGCTTGCACAATGGGATGCTGGCATCTTATGAAAAGATAGCACATTATCATAAGTTACCATGGCATGAAATGGACAACTTGTTAAGATGTGTTATCTTATGCATTATCTCTGACAATGAACAGGTTAAGTTATAATTCTGTTTAGATTCATTTGCATTTCTCTTAAAGTTTTTAAATGTCATTTTGCAAGAGCATGCTACTTTGGCATGAGTTGTGTTTATTTCTATTTATAACATGATAAAAAAAAAAAAAAAATTACAAGGATTTGGGATATTGTAAAGTGCAGGGTGCGGCAAAAGTAACACAATTGTTCCACATCATCAAAAAAACAATAGAGTGACCATCACCACCAGACTTTTTTCTTGTGGGGTCAGGACTGAACAATTTTTTTTTTTACAGGTTTAAACTGAAAATAGTTCCTGAACTGAAACAAGAAATTTCTGATAAATTTTCTATAGAAATGTGTCAAATGGTTTGTAGAAGTGTTGTGTTTTATTGAACATGAAGATGAGATTTTTGAATGTGTTAATTAGTTTCTTAATCATGACAAATGTTGTTTTGATGTGACAATATTTAGAAATAATCTTAAACTACTGTAATTTATTTTTGTTGAATAAAAGTAAATACATAAAAGGTGTTACTTTTGCTGCACTCTGTGTAAGTAGTTAAAATTGCCAAAATAGAAGAATGCCTGGACAAGAGATTTGAAGAATTTTTTTTGTTAGTTGAACACATCCTTGGTTTTTATTGTTGCTACATTTTGGCAGATCCATTCTTTGGCCTTCTTCATGTATACATTTTATGAGAGAGGACTCACCTTTTTTTACAAATATATGGAACAGAAAAATACAGTGGTTTCAATAAACTGTCCATATTTTTTTAGTGAAATAAATTTGGGGGAGGGGGATTAAGAATAAACAAATTGCATGAGACAAGAATTCTTTCTTCACAATAGCTTACCAAAGAAATACTGAATTTATTTCTCTCACATAATATTTGTGCTGGCTTAAAACACTGAAAATTAAGAAAGTTATATATAAAGTTGGTTGGTTTGAGTGTGTGTATAATATATATATATATATATATATATATATATATATAACTTAAAAGTTCAGTGTCAAATAAATACTGTTTTAATATTTATATCTGTCAGCATGGGACTTATTTCCAATAGGCACAAATTGCCAAGATATAACAAATTTATATGTGGGTTTTCTTACTCATTTTGTGATTTTTACAAATAAGTGATTGTTCCATTGATGGCTTTTCTAGTGATTTAGTAATCATAGCTTAAATGTAGCCCAAGGCTGCAAGTATAAAGCACTCAGTGAGGATTGAACTCATTACTCAGTCATAACTGATCGAGAGTCAGAATTACAGAAAGTTTTCTATGTTGGGGATAGTGAAATATTCTTGGCTTGACCAAAAAGGGATTAAAAAAAAAAAAAAAAAAAAATTATTTTTGTTGTTTAGCCAATGAAGTAGATTAGGCCAGGAACTTTTCAGCACCCCTTTTATATATATAATTTTGTAGTGCAATGAAGGTTAGCCAAAAACTATATTTATTACTGTAAAATTTGATGATGTACGTTATTGCTATATTGAGTAAAAAAAAAAGAAAAAGAAAAATGTGGCTTGGGTGTCATAGCTTGTAAACTATAAGTTTGTTTTTTTTTAAAAAAAAAATACATATAACCTTTTCTTCATTATGAAAAGTGTGGAAAAGTCAGATGTTTGAATAAATTTCTGCATTCATAAAACAAATATTGATTTATAGTTGTGTAAATAGTGTAGTGGTTAGCTGCTTGGAATGAGAATTAAGTGAGCAGAGTTCAAATCCTGGTTGAGTTTATGACATTCAGTTTCATACAAAGTTATGAATTCATTTCTTCTCTTTCCAAGCTATCAGTTAAATATCAGGGCAGATGGGGCTGTTGCTATGGTGTCAACCAGACTAGGAGATTCGCAACTCTGAATTTAAATTCATATGTAGTCTTGGCAATATGCTTACTATACAGCCATAGAAAGCCCTTTATAATTAACTGCAACACAGATGCTCTTGACTTGTACTGTAGCTGTTACTTACTTTCTGTGAATAGTCAAATGTTACACCCTTCTTGGTTTCCACTGACATGAAGTAGAGTGATTCTATTGAATCAATTGCTAGGAAAGTTGCTTCACTGTGTTGTGCAAGACAATTTTTCTTGTCAAAAGCCACCTTGCATGTTTATAAGTCTACCATTTGCCCAAGCATTGAATATTGCTGCCATATCTGGTCTGCTGCTCCTTCTATCTATCTAAAGATTCTTGAGAAAATTCAAAGAAGGCTCTGTAATGTAATTGATCCTGACTTTGGTCACTCCCTGCCTACCACTGTGATGAGGCTTCCCTCGGTCTTTTCTACAAATATTTTCATGGCAATTATTCTGATGAGCTTTCTTCCTTGGTACCTCAACTGCATGGATTTAAGCATACTACTAAATTGGCAAATAGATATCCCCGTTTTATTGTTGAAATAGCTAAATGTAACTAAGTTCTATTCTAATAGTTTCTATTCTAGGACTTCTCACCAGTGGAACTCCCTTCTGGTTTCTTGCTTCCCTATAATCTTCAAAAGTTTAAATGCAACATGAATCACCATCTTCTGAGTCCTTGTTCTTTTATTGTTCTTTCTCCTATATTCTCATTCTCTTTCACTCTTAGTAACCCCCATGCACCCTAGTAGCATTATTGCCTTGCTTGGGGTGAAATGATTTAAAAAAAAAAAAAAAAAATGAAAAGTTGAGTGAAATCTTATAGAATTGCTCACTGTTTACGTAATGCATGATTTCTCAGGTAGGATTTATTAAAAAAAAAAAAAAAATGCATCAAAACTTTTGTTCACTTTGATGATTATTTATTTAGTGGCAGAGCAAATTCTGGTAGTAGAGAATTGGAAAAAAAAAAAAAAAGCATTAGTCACTATTATATTTTAGTGCTGACTAAATTCAAATTGGCTATACATAAGCAAAGTTTCAACATGTATAACTACCAAATGCCTTTACCAATACTCTACCATTTCCTCAATTAGCTTTAGCCATTTTTTCTTCTGCAAACAAAATAAATATTTCTGGTGAGAAGTGTGGGTGGAAATGAACTAAAATTTGTTTTAACAAGTTTCAGTGCTTGGTGTGCATATTGTACATATCAAATCAAGAAAGAAAGGTCTTGTCAGTGGTCAAGAATTCACACAAGCATTACTGACAGACAAAATAGGGTTATAATTTTATGGCAATTTAAGTGTATACATATGTGTTTATTTTGAAAATATCAGAAATATTTTATGGAAAAGAATTGTGAAATTGGACCTACTCACTGCCAGAACTGGTAAATTAATCCCTGCTGTACAACCACAACCTCAAAGGGAATAAGCTCAACCTTCGGAGCTTTCTTTCTGTGGAATGAACTCATGCTTTTGACAATATTATTTTCTTTCTTTTGTCTAGAAATCTATCCATGTATAAATATTTAAATTATTACAAAATGCAATGTGCTTTCATTTATCTAAGTTAAAAAAAATCTCTAATACTTATACATAGAACTTTGAGAATTTGTAATAGAGAGCTGATAGCCTTTGACATGAATTGATCTTAGTTCTCTTATCCTCTGAGCACAGTCTTATATATGCTGTGACGTTTACCAAACAAGCCAGTGTGGATGACAATTTAGGCAAATTATTCCAGCAACATTATTTGAACCACCTCTTTGTTGTTCTGACTCCATTTAGCCTAGCTGCAGCTTGAGTGATGACACAGAGAGCCAAACTTGCAAGTCTTGGCATGTAAACAATTTTTAAAACCAGCTAGACTAAGTGAGACAATACTTGATATTCTAGAAATGTTCTCTGAATCAAATTTGCTTAGTGGAATGAAAATTCTTAATGTTTTTGTGGATTCAGAATAATCAAGTTGCCTTGGACAAGAATTGAAGTCACTTCCCTTCTTCTAAGAACACAATACCTTATCATATTACAGACAAAAGAAATGCTGAATTTATTTCATATAAAACTCTGTGTGTTTGCTAGAAACCATGAAAATTAAATATAATGTGAGTTACCCCACCCACTCTCTCTCTTTCTCTCTCTATATATATATATGATGCGATGGGTAAATTGTCGGCATTTTATATTTTTAATTTTGCTTATGCGCATTGTTTGTTTTTGATTCTGTTCACCTTACAGTATAGAAGGGTCAGTTGAGAGAAAAAGTCTGAGAAAAAAATGGATGCAGTTCACTCCACCATTAATTTGGAAACAGCATGCTGTCCTGCTGGAAACTCTAATACGCACATTTCAAAGTGTTTAGTATCAATCTGAATACAGTGCAGGGGATTCTGAAAGAGTTGGGTTAGTCTCATGGTGTTTATGTGGGTATGGTAGCTTGGAAAACTCACTCTGATCATTCTGATAAGAAAAGAACTCTCAAGTTTGTTAGTGAGATCTTCAGGCTCAACATGGAGAACTACATCTAGTGCTTTGAGGAGGTAGTACTGCCCGGGGTCAAGAGGATGGCTGCTGGAAGTCCCTATGTCTGGCTACAGGACTCTGCACCATGCCACATAAGCGGGAGAACCTGGTCATGTCTGTCAAACAATTTTTGCAACCACATCACCCCTTACACAGATGTAAGGGGTGATGTGGTCACAAAACATTTTCTTGATGTAGGAGAATGGTGGCACTGGTATCTGCAGTGTATAGCTAGGTCATCTGCATAGTCAGTATCTGTCAACTTTTTTGCAGGATATCGACTTGAGAGTCTTGGAAATAAAACTGAGACAATATCTTGTTCAACTTAGTTATATCCATTAAACAGGAATTGCTAATTTACATAGTAAGATTTAAAAATCATTTATTGTTAAAAATAATAATTTAGTGTATTTATTTCTGATCTCTAGTGATTTATATAAATAAATAACTGATTGTTTTATTGTTGCCTTTTATAATTAAATTCCTTACATAGTCAGAGAAGAAACTTGAGGTAGAAGATATTATTTCTATGGAAAGATACTGAAAATACCTTGAACAGTTTATATGCGACCAACAAAGATGTTTTAAGGAAAATGGAAAGAAAAAGGACACTTTGAAAGAGGCAGTTGAAATTATTAAAACACATAATGAGCAAAGAGGGCTTTGAGAATTTGACACTCATAGGACATACTGTTTCTCTCTGCCCCTCTTGCCTACAGTAAGTAACCTAACATGGAATTGGAAGGATATTATGGTTAAAATTGTTGCTTAGAGCTACAAAAGTTAAGTTGTATAAAGAGGAGTAAGCAATATTGATATTTTAATAGCATATTTTGGAAATCTAACAAATTGTGGCAAAGTTTAACATTCATGCCCACAAAAAACCAATGTGTCAAAAGGACAATTTTTCTTTTGACATCGCTATTACTGTATACTATCTCATTTCCCTTGGCTATGTTTATTGTTTTTAAAAGTGATTAGAATTTTAATGAAACCCAAACATATGAAAGTGAATTTATACATTTCTTTGTTGAGAATTTACAAGTAAAATATTAAATATAAAAATTAAATATAAAAATATTAGACTTTTTTTTTATTTACAAGAATAAATTTTATATTTACAATGTTATAAAAATGTGGATCAACTACAATGTGATATTTATCATTTACCAATTTATAAAGAAATAAATATGAACATTTTTTTTATTCATAAATTTATCAAAATTCATTAAATTTTAATCTTATGTGAACCAACTCTAAGGGAATCTTTATTATTTACTATTTTATGAAGTTTGAATTGATTGGCAATTAGCTGATCGTAGGTCACAATTATATATAAAAAAAAAATCAAAATGAAAACAAGAAGTAATCTGAAACATGAAATAATTTGAGAAGAGACTGTAAAATGTCTGGAAAAACCATGTTTATTTAAATTTTCTTGTTCTATAGTTCGTAGATATTTTTTTATAAATTTATTAATAAATTTTATAAATTTTTGAATGAAAGATTTCTTTATAAAATGCTAAATAATAAATCTTTAATTGTATTTGGTTCATATATTTTTATAATCTTGTAAATAAACATTGTTGTGATAGTATACAGTAATAGAGACATCAAGAGAAAAAAAAAGTCCTTTTGAAACACTGTTTTTTTTTTTGTGGGTACAAAGGTTAAACTTTGTCCGAATTGTAATATTATAATATGCCACATATGAAATAAATGACTATTAAAATGTTTAAGGCTATCAGATTGCTTTAATTACAATGTTGTTAATAGCATTTTTACAACACATGCAGATCTCTTAAACAAAGAAATGATTGTGTGGTGCAACTGAACAAAAGAAAAGGACTTGTTCTATGCAAAGCTGAATTTCATTGCTAGTTCTAAATATGTGCACTTTTGATGACAGGTAGCTAGCTAGCTAGCTGCACAAAGCATTACATTGTTCAGTTGAGTGGCAGAGAGCAATGAAGTCAGACGTATGGATGCTCCTCTCAGCAATTGCACCATCAAAGAACAACACACTGTCGTGCGCTTTCTGTGGGCAGAGTGAGTCAAAGCTGCAGAAATTTATCACCGGATGTTGGTGCAGTATGGTGCACACCACATGAATCAATGAAAGGTGTATGAGTGGGTAAAATGCTTTAAAATTTGAAGAACAAGTAACAGACAAAAGCCAATCTGGTCATCCATCAACATCACTCACAGAAGAACACATCTTGAGTTGGGGATGTCATAATCAGAAAAAAAAAAATAATGACAGTACAAGTTGTGACAGTTGTTGGTATCAGTTAGAGATCTGCACAAGCCATAGTTCATTATAACTTATGGTAGAGTAAAATTTGTGGGTGTTCTTGTTCCTTGTGAGCAATTGAAACACTTTTTTTTTTTTTTTGTAAAGGATGAAGAAGCTCTATGAATGATACTAGAAGTTTTGATTGATTTGTTTTTATGGCCTATCAAGTTATTTAAAGCCAGAAAATATTTTTAGATTCTAAGAGATGATAATGAGTTACTGATACAAATTGTATTAATTAACCCATAGCTGGAAGAGAAGAGATGGATTCATACCCTTTTCAAAGGGTATTTGCACGCAAGTTAATATAACAAACCCAACTGGCATTGGAACTTATTCAATTCTGAGCTGTTATCCATTACACCAGCCATACATACAAGCTGGAATTCCCAAGCAGTCACCTATCTAGTTACTGACTAGGCTTGACATTGCTTAACTTTGGTGATCGTATGAGAACTGATACCAGAAGTGTATCAGTGTGCAGTGGGACTAATTTGAAAAGTGACGTATGCATTTGTTCTTCATCAGTGGCAATAAAAGTGTTGTATAGAAATTGCCTTTAATTTTTGATTTACATTTGTAAATTATGAATCAGTTATTTTTTTTCCATAAATATAAAAATCAAGTCTAATAGTTTTATTAAGTTAGCATAAATCAAGTTATAATCAAATATCTTTGAATGTCTTTCCCCCACTCAATGTAAAGTTTGAATGTATGCGCTCAATCAATGTGTGATTATACTTTATTATAATTGTTGAGTTCACTTATTTTTTTCTTCTTCTATGGTTTTTGAGTGTTAAAAAAGTAACACCTGTTCTATTCACAAAATGAAATTTTTGCCTTGCTGATATAATAAATTTACAAACTCTTATCAATATTTACATTTGGCATAAAAGACCTGCTGAATATTTTAATAATTGAATTGAAAAAAAAAATTGTTTGCTTTATTAAAATTTCGTATAACATATGACAGTTTGAAAAACATACTGAAAAACAAAACTTTCTAATTCTAATATTTTAATACTAAATGTTGTTTTAGTGTATAGTTGTTAATATATAAAATAACCATAGTCTAATAAAGTGATTCCCAAAGTGGGTAGTACCACTACCCCGTAGTCAGTGAGAAAAAAAAAGTGGGCACTGACATATAACATAAACTTCAGGTATAATGTGTGTTGAGTGTATCTTGCCTTCACTTTATATAGAAATTATGGAAAATACTAAGATACTCAAGTGACACAACCCTAATGTGCCCCACCAAAATATATAGTCAACCTTTCATTTGATTTTCTTGGTGCTAGTGTCACATGGGCATCTTAATATTTCCCATAATTTTTGTCATTTGGGGGGCATTAGGGTTGTGTTTTGGTACACAAGGTGTCGACCTAAAACAGTTTTGGAGCCACTCCATTAGGAGAATTACATAGGTATAACAATATGCCTATAATATAATTATGAAGGCAGGGGGAAAGGTTGTTTATCTCCTATAAAACTGAAAATCTGTATGCATTTGCCAGAAACACATATGCAGACTGTGAAAGTTAGTAATATATCTAGAAAAGTTAGTTGATCTGCTTTCTTTTCCATTATAAACTCTTATGAAAGATATCGAGTTCATGTGGTCCAGAACTGCTTGCTCATCTTGGTTGCAATCAGAATATGAAGATGTCATCTATGCATTGAGGCCACATGGTTGGATTTTGTGGTAATATTTCTGTACTAATTTCATCAAAGTATTCTATGTATATGTTTGCTATTACTAGAGATTATGGTGATCCCATAGCTAAGCCATCTTCTCGTCAGTATTTGTCATTACAGTTAATTCAGTGCTGAATTGAATACAGTGAAAATTTCATGTCAAAATTCAGCTAACTACATATCAGGCTTGCCCACTGTGGTATTGGGTAACAGTTAGGAAGCTAGTTTGGTTGACTATTGCTATTAAGTAGTGAGTTTGATGCTAACTGAATGTTCCATAATTGTGGCCTTGTACCAAACTAAGGTAAGCTTAGTAAGGTTTATTGATTAACATTTGTAAATGATTCTCATTATCACTTCTAAATATACTGTTTAATGAAATTAATGTCATTTTCAGATGGGATTATATTCTTGTAGATCTGTGACTCTATGGACAGCTACATAGCCATGGAATATATGATTTATCTCAATTGTTTCTGTTTTATGGCCAGTAAAGATGTTCTTTGGAAATTTTCGAAGTGGTATCCACTTTGACTGAAAGGGGATTGGAGAAGTGAAGGAGTGGATAGAGGTTTTTGGAGGCCAAGTTAAAACAAACTGGACATTGATTATTTCCAGGTACTGGTCTATATTACTTTGGATTGAGGGTGTCAGTTCTAATCTGCTCTGGGCAGGTGAGTGGACTTGTCTGTCATATGTTTCCAATATCACCCAACGACATATCTCAAGTGTCACATACCTATTCACCTAGATATAATATTGGAGACAGGGTTCACTTTCTAATTTCTAGATGTGGCATTTATTTTCCATCTCCATTACCTTGTGAACATGCAGCAGGCCCTTTCCCAGCTTTCGGTGCAAACTGCATTCCGTTCTCATACATGTCAATGTGGGGAAATGTTTGACTAGTTGATAGAAAGCTTGGGCAAGGAAGTCGTATCTTATGTTTACAGATCAGCCTAGTCTAAAAATCATGGTCTACAGAAAGTAAAGAACTAGTGATGTCAGTCTTCAGCCGAAGTTTGGGTAAAAAAAAATAAAAATAAATGATAATATTTATGTGCTTGAAAATTTTCCACCTGTATTGTTGATTTTTATCTTGAGTGATATTGATTAGTATTTAACCTTTTGCACCTGATAAGTATTTTGAAACAAATTTATTTGTTTTAGTTTAAACACCTGCACCATTATGCAGTTAATTTTTTTCTCTCAGTAATCTTTTATAACTGTTCTTAGCCTAACCTATTTCCCAACATTTGACCAAATGATCTAATGTCACAATGTTTTTCTTTTTCTAATTGAATCCCTTCTTGGATGGGAAGTGGTAGCACCTGTTATGGTCCCAGCTATGTGCAAAGAGTGAACACTCCCTGAAACAAAAACACTATGAATGTATAAAAATACATTTTAATTGTAAAAATACCAGTAATATATTTTCATATAAAAAAAGATAAATAATACATTTTATCTGTAGTTGAAGGCATTCAAAATATATTAATTTGAAGCCAAATAATTCTGTTCAAATTATTTAGATTTCAACAGTAAATAATCCATAGTGGTTGATATACTTCTAAATGAAATCACTCAACTTCTTGGATGGACTGAGAACTTTTCAGTCCTGCCTCTTTGAAGTGTTGATTTTTGCATTAAAAAAAATCATAAAAAATTGCACTATACTTGAATATATATGATACTTAAATATGGTTTATTACTAGTAGTGTTAATAATATTCCAGCTTCTTAGATGAAGCCTTGTCAGTTATTTTTAAACGAGATGACAGGATGCTGCATTATTGCTGCATTTTCTTTCTTTTTCATGAACAGTGAAGAAAACAAAAACTGAACTGTCAGTGTCAGTGTTTTTCATTCTATTATTTTTTTGTTTTTAAACCTTTCTGTTTTGTCATTTATTGATATACAAATTACAGATAATTTCTGATTCCAAACATCAACTTCCATTCTGCAACTGCTTTGCCCCTAGTTTTATACAGCACTGCTTTTTACATAAAACTGTTATATAGAAATAAAAGTTATTGTGGATGTAGCTCCATTAATAATTTCAATTAAATTAAGTTAATATTTCTGAGAAAGTGTGCACAATCTAATGTGATCCAAAGTTTTGTAATAAGGCTAGTACACTCAAACCGTCAGTAATGTAGACTTTATGCCAGCATAAATATTGATTGGTTTTAAACAGTTCTGTTTATTCAGTTTCACTCACAAAGAGCTTGGGTCAATCCATGGTGTGGTTTTAAGGCATTTCCCAACAGTTCTGCAAGCTGCGATCATCTTTCCAGGCCAACATTATGAAAAAGTCATCTGATTGGCAAATCCATGAAAACCTGAATTGAAATATAGAGAAACTGTTAGAAAATAATATTCTGGTTTTCATTTGTGAAAAAAATAAGATTCTGAATAAAAAAGTAAGAAAATGTTCCTTTGCTAAAAATAGGTTAAATCACCAAATCAGACCCATTATGATTATTGTCCAGTACCTATGGGCTAAATAGTTGGGCAGACTCAACTCTCAAGTTTTGATTGGTAGCCAGTTTAGAAGGACAATGCCAAATTCAAAACTATAGAGGAGGCAGCAGGACACTATCCCACTATCTTTCCCAAGAACAGTCATGACAATTTACAGATAGGAAAGGAAGTTGTGGAGAGATTTAACTTTCTATGTCCTGAAAAGTTCTCACATATAAAGAAAAATATTTGCAAAATCCTTTTCTGAAAATGTTGATTTTAAACCAGAATTTTTTTACTTTTAATAATGATGTTTTTGCCAATATTCAATTTTCGATTTTTCCTATATCATATTAGTATAAATTTTGTACTAGATGCCCAAGTACAGAGGTTTTCTTAGTTCAGCTAAAACATGGCAATTAAAATTATTACTTTTCCAATATTCTAGTGTACTTGGTTATTGCCCTTGCTGAGCCATTATATAAGAAAGATTATTTTAGGTTCACTGATCATACATTCTTTGAGGAGGCATTGTTCTGTATTTGGCTCACATATTGTAACACTGCTTTGTCGTAAAAATTTGTCATATTTAATGCCTGATTTTTGTTTTTTTATGAAATTAAATCCCCTAAGATTATTCATAATATATTATATAATTTTCTTAGATGAAACATTGTTAATTAATATTAATTTTTCCTGTCTTTATCTTGCTTTTTATTGGCAGCTTTCCATATATACACATGTATAAGATGATTTCTTGTATAGTGCCACCCTTGAATTTAAACCCTTCCAGAAGGAGGAAACTAGTCTACAAAATGCACGATTTTTAATTTCTTAAAAAAAAAAAAAAAAAAATTAGCTGTGAATAGTGCAACCCACTATATTTTGCATTAAAAAATATCATAAAAATTTGCACATACTTAAATATGGTTTATTACTAGTAGTGTTAATAATATTCCAGCTTCTTAGATGAAGTATTGTCAGTTATTTTTAAATGAGATGACAAGATGGGAAGCAGTAGTCTATTGGCAATGGTTGCTCCACTGGAAACCTCATCCACAGCGCAACTCTATAGTGTTTTTTTTTTTTTTAAAAAGTAAAAAATCTGACAGATGTCTAGGAATGAGTTCAACTTTCTTTTTCTTGTCAGCAAGTATATAGAGTCACATGCTAACACCAAAATTATTTGTTTTCTTTTTGAAGTAAATCTTACACATTTAAATCATCCAACTCGTGTCATTCCTTTATATTTAATTCAATCCGAGCATCTTATTCTAAAATATTGGATATTTTCTCTACAGTTTTAGGATGAAGAAAAATAAAAACAGTTGTAAACATATCTTTATAAATAAAATTTAGTTGATTGTTTTGCTATTAAATGACTGAGTTTCTATAACAACATTATAATGGTTGGTCACTTAAGCCAGTAGATGATGATCTTTTAAAATTGGATACATCTACTGTGTGTCTGTGGATTTGTTTCTGTGTATTCAGGCTTTGGAGATAGATGCTTTCACATAAAAAGATAACTTTTAACATTGTTCTCATTGTCTTTTACTATCTTGTGGTATACCAGTGACAAGTTCAGATGACTGATGAGGAAAGAGAACAAAGAAAATTTTGGCCTGATACTTTATTTTATGACTCTCCTGATAAAAAGTAACAGGAATAGTAGGCAGTCAGAATCAAAAAAAAAAAAAAAAAAAAAAAATTCTTATGTATGTTTTATTCATTAAGAGATCACTTCATACTTTTTTATACAGTGATGAGCCAGCTACAGTCTTGTCACAACTTTATATGTCTGGGTCAGGGGTTATTGTAAGCAGATAAACCAATTTCAAGTACTTCATTTTGAAGTGTTGAATACTGTAGTTTGGATCAAGAAGAAAGATTTTAGTGTTTTTGATAAAAGGCAAATTGTTATGGTCAGAAGATGAGGTCAGAGCATTTTTTAAATGACATGGTTTATGGGATGCTCATGTTGACTTATGGTGAGTACCTATCAGCAGTGGTTTGTTGAGAAAAAGCACATCAATAAAGCATTCAAGGCAAAGATTCATATTAATGTAAGAAGTAAATGTCTGCTTTGCAGTCAAGTACAAGCCAGCAGAATGGCTATTTTGGTAGAAATTGCAGATAGTTTTAATTTGGGTGAAGGAAGGAATTTCTCACAACGCAACACAATGATCCTTTTTGTATGTTGGGTTGTGTAGCCATTGAACAGAGTATTCATGCTTACCAATGTCCATTGCAAAAACATCTTCAATAAGCATGCTAATGTCAGAACTTGGCCTTATATCAATAGATAAAAGTGTCCATCACCAATGAGGCCTGCTTCCTCTTGAATTAGGTGTATTGTTTGGTTAATGGCATATCAACTCTTTATCGGTCATTTAATGCCAAAATTTAATTCTCTTGGGAGCATCAGTAATTTCTTTTATAAAAACATATTTCTGGTAATTTTGTTTTTACTATGAAAATGTATTTCTGAATTTTCATTGTGTGTGTATATATAAAATGTGTGTCATTATTTTGAGGAAATGATGACACCAGGATTCAATGGGGAAACAACCCTGTGGAAGTAGTGGTATAATTTGGGCAGTGTTCTACTGAAAAAACACTGGGTCCTTCCTTCTTGAGGAAGGCACTGTTTTGTATACCACATACAAAAACATAATTATTCAGGTGTACCGCTTCCTGGTCCCAGTCTTTTATGATAGCATTAGGACAATGTTCTCTGTTACTTTGCAGAAAGAATGGTTTCAGAAGCATGTAGAAGACATCTCTGTATAGCCATGAACAGATTTCAATCCCTTTGAGCACTTCTAAAATGTGTTGGAATCAATCACTTTAACATCCTGGCATCTGATTCCAGATGAATCCATGTAACATCTGTTTTGTGAGTACATGCATGAAAACACCTTATTAAGCAGGTGGTCATAATGTTTTGACTCCTTTGGGTATGATTACACATTTTAGCATTTAAAAGGGTGGTACAAAGTCTTGAAAATCTTGTATTTTCAAAAGCTGCATATGACGTTATACTTTTTATTATTCTAAACATTATTTTAGTGGCTGCACATGTTTGAGTAGACACTCAGCTTTTTTAAACAGTGTGAATTATATGAAGTTTTTGATTATGGTAGTAATTGCTTTACAGCACAGATAATGGCATTATAGGAGTATTACTTACTCTTTTCCTAGTGAAAATTTGAATGACAAAATATTTTATAAAGATGCCTTTCTCAAAAGATATCTATGTTTGCAAAAGTTTTCATGGTGCATTGTAGAAGCATTGTTGCATTTTGACAGATGCTAATAAAATCTCATGGCATTTTTATAAACTTCAGTTCTAAATATATATTTAGTAGAAAGTGCTCAATATCCGTGATAGAGCTAACATATGCAGTTGCATGAAGATTGTGAAACCTAAGGTCACAAACAACTCTATCTCTCTCTCTATATATATATGTATATGTGTATATATATATATATATATATATATATATATATACACATACACACACACTATTTATCTATAAAAATAACATACAAATGGAAAATATATTACATAATTGTTGGTCTTAATCCATTTCATATATATATATATATTTATATATATATAATTTACTTCACTGAGGTAATATAAAAAACAAATTAAATGTAATTTTTTCTTTGTAAAATTTGCAGAAGTTTTTCTATTGGTTCTTAATGTAAATTTATTTTATTGAAAAGTACTTTCCCGTGCTAAACTCCACAAATGATCAGTTACATTTAGCTAAGGAACAGAACACTAATAAGTTAAGTAGAAAAATTTATTAGTTTTCAGAGTATGCACTAGCAGTTTAGTTTATCTTCCTTAAACATTTATTGTAAAAATCAATATTTATCTATATCCAAATACAATCAGTAATGTGTCACAAAGCATTTTTGGCATTGGCACTTGAAAACATAATACTAAGATATGGAAATGTCTTAACCCTGCCATTTAAAAGCAATAGTCAGATGTTGCCTGTAGTGAACAGAAGAATCAGTTTGGAAGTTACAAAAACTTGCATTAACAAAGAAAAGAAAAATGTAAATATGTTATTAGGTTGGTTCAAAAATAATGACGTAATAATGTCGTTTTTTCACATTAAAAATACGTCAAAAAACGACATTATTACGTCATTATTTTTTCACCAACCTCATAGTAATAGTAGTGTGACAAGATGAATGGTCACCATTCATGTAGGATGGGTGAAGTCCCAAAGAGGCTTGACAGAGTTGAATGTTGAAAAGTATGGTTTATGGTATCAAACTGGAGGAAAAGTGTAACAGTATTGACTGTATTTAAGGAATATTGGAATAAAATGTGGAAAAAGAACTAATTTCAAGAAATTAGATGTATTTGAGGTGCTTACAGAATCAAAGCTTATTAAACTCACCAAGTTGATCAAAAATGGTAAGTAATAAATTATTTTGATCAAGAAAGTATCTCCCAAAAAAAAAACAAAAAAACTTTGAGATTAAGTTGCTTCAGTAATCCATCAGATTTGTGCATTTTTTATAGGCAGAATAATTTTGGAGAAAAAAGTTTCTAAAAAAAAAAAAATCTTAGTCAGGGCTTACCAATGGGTTTGTATAAGTGTTCTTCATGGTCAGTGAGTTCTATCTTCAATTGATGCTCCATAATTGTAGCCTTTTGTGAAAGTTACCTTTGTATACAAATATGCATTTCTAAGCTGCTATCCTATGATCTCTCCTACCCATAGGCAGCGACATGCTCACTGTTTCTGTCTGTTAATCAGAGCATACTATTACTTTATATATTCTTGAATACAATTCACAAAGGTTTACATGGTGCATTGCAGATCTGAAGTCTGCACTGTTTGGGATTTGTCATGCTCATTTGAATAAGGTTGGTTGGTTCTATTTTTGGGACTTCTTTTTGCTAAATATAAAAAATGCTTTCTGTAATTTAGCAGCTGCTCCTCAGCTAAATTCTTAAAGGTCATCTGTGATCAGAGAATATCAATGTCATTTAAATTGAATTTGGATATCATTAAATATCATTTTTAGTTTTGGAAAAGTAAGAATAATCCAACGAAAAATTCTTTATGATCTCATACTTTTGGCATTACAATAGACAAACCATTGAACTATGACTAAATATCAGTTGAGTTGATTGTTTTATTCTACCTGCAATGACTTTCTCTTGTATTTCAAATTATATCTGTCTATTAGGGTGGTTAGCCAATCCCTGTTGCAGACACCTGCCTGCTCAGGTGCATTTTGTGCTTATTCAACATTCACAGAGCCCACCTGTGATTTATACTGCAAGTATGCTGGGTAGACCTTAGTTGCAGTTTTTGGGAGAGAGCGTGATATCCAGTGTGATCAACAATTTGAACAAAGCTGGTACACTCAAACCTCCGGTCACGATAACTTGTAACTTTCTGTTAGCACAACCATTAACAGCTTCCAAATAGTTTGCTCACATGGTTTTTCCTAGGCCAATAACATCAAGAAGTCGCCTTTCTGACATTGATGAGATTTGAAACCTGGTCTCATGGTCAAAAGCAAATGTTCTAACCACTTGGCCTTGAAGCCATATGTTGTTATATTTATGGAGGATGGTTGCTCAGTATCAAAGATAGTGTTTATAGATATAGACAGTGAGAACATAGGAATCAACCCTGCATAGTGACCATCAGCTGAGATGTGAAACAGGCACTCACTATGCTGTATTGCTTCCTATATCCACACTAACTTTTTTTTTTTCTAGTTGTTAAATCATACATTTTAGATGCATCAATTGGGGGTCCCGCTCTTCCCCCATATATACAGGTTCGTTGGGCTCGGTAGGACATCATATACTGATTTGATGAAAAATCGAATCTTGTTAAAATCCGACTGCCAGCAATCTGACCATGTAATTCTTTTCTTTTCTATATTCTCCCATTTTGTCCAGGCTCCCTGCTGACTTAGACCGACCATTTTACAGTAACGCGCTTCTTCTACGCCCACACGGACTTCTTCTTGGATGAGTTGGCGTCTTTCTTTGCCTTTGGCAATATTGGTTTGTGGACAGGGGAAAAACACCAATCCCTCTTTGCCTTTAGCTATTGACCCTAATATAGCTTTATGCCTAAGTCTCTGCCACTTGCAACTCTCCTTCAGCGCTCCATTTGCCAGATCTTGTCTGAATTCCTGCTACTGCTACTTTTCTATACATATATAAAAAATGGTTCAGTCAGTTAATTCTTGAAGACAATATTTTTGAGGCATGTAGCAATTGTAATTATAGTGCTTGATATCAAGAACATTAATAAATGATTTAAACTTGTTTACTTATCTTATCATAGACTCTAGTTTGAGTTTTAGCTGAATTATATCTACTCTTCAGGAGACATGATAAATGTCCTGAAGAGTGGATGTAATTCCATGAAACTTAAAGTAAAGACAATCAAAAGATAAGTGAAGAAATTTTATTTACTATACAGTAAATAAAATAAAATTTGTTCACTTATATATTATCTTGGTTGAAAATTGTCTACCTTCAGCTACTTTAATTATTATTTATAACTTTTAACAGCTGAACACATTTTTCTTGTGTTGCTAGGAAATGTTTATGCTATATATTTTATTGATTCACCTGCTTGGTTTATCAATCTTTTCTCATATTAGGCAAAAGTTTAACATATAAGATAGAGACTCTCTTTAGTTTATTGTTCAAATTGTCGCATATCAAATAAAAAGAATTAATACTTCTTTGTTTACATTATTTACATTCAGACTGTTCTCATCTTTGTTGTTATACACAACATTTCAGCTGTTGTGTATATCTGGTTAACCTATTAGGGAATTCTGAATTGAACCCTTTATAGGGATAAACTGTTAGCATTCCACTGTCCATGTCTAAGAAAGATCTCATCTAGTTTTTATTTTTAGTACTGCTCAGTTATTGCTTGCCCATTTCAAACTGAGTTCAAGTACACACTGCCTGGCCCAGGGATTGAACTCACAATCACTGTCACCAAATTCACAAACCAATGCTTTAATCCACTAGTCTATTGTAAATATAGTAATTCCTCATCCCAGAAATAAAATTTCTTTGTTTTGTCATCTTTTTTTAAAAGTAAAAATATTTAAAGAAACACAGTTTCTCACTCATTCATCTTTCTTAGGTGTATGTGTAACACTTAATTTTACATATAATTATTACATTAATGAAATATGCTGACAATATAATGTTAATTCTTTTGTTGCCTATTACTGAGCGTATTTTGCTGCCTGTCTGTATTTGAGGATTACAATTTTGTTGAGTTTACATCAGATTGATTTCAAATAATCTGATTGATAGCAAACTTAGATCAGCATCTACTTCTATTTTGATGAATTATATCAGGTTTTGATGCTTAATCTTTATTTGTGCATGTACGGACAAATAAAAGAAAATTTTAATTAATATCAACTTGTGATTTTGAGTTTCATTGTTTAAATTGGAAATTAAAAATAGGCTCCATACTAATTCATTCAGTGTTTGTGCATATGTATACCATCAAGTGGATATATAAATAACTTATCAGTTGGGTAGGACTTCAAATTGACATTTTTGTGTGTGTGTGTGTATATATATATATATATATATATATATATATATATAATAAAGATTGTTTTCACCAAAAAATTGTTGACCAGGGTAATTGTAGAAGATAACATTTTTTTTACAATAACCCTCTATCTTGAGTGGCTCTTGGAGGAACTTTATAAAAAGAAAATTCAAGCAGTTTTTGTAGGGATAAAGCATTAACAATAAATTTAATCAATTAATTTTTAACTTGATTAACTCTTGCCAAACTACATCCAATCTTCAGGAGTCTTGATGGTAAATTTATCAAATCTGAAGAGTGGATGTAATTTGGCAAAACTAAGAATTCAGTCATAAGTGAAGTGATTTATTTTATATATAATGGATGTTTTTTCTTTTTTTAAAGATGATCTTGTGATTAACAAAATATCTGTTCTATTAGATATGCCTTACATGGTTTATATAGGTCATTTAATCATCATGAATATATTCTTGTAACCAGAAACCATAGATTAAAAATTGATTTATGTCACTGGGTTAAAAATAATTATGCATGTAATAGTTCTGTTCTGTCATTAATGCTAGCATTAATTCTTGACAATCCTTTTCTACATGATATCCAATGCACAACATTCAAATTAAGTGGTGAAAGTTACTAAAACAAATTTTACAGAGGAAGGAAAAAAAAAAAAAAAAAAAAAAAAAGAAGATAATTTAGTGATTAAGTCACATATTAAGTTACTGTAGTGATTCTTATTCATAACTGTGAACAACTTTTATCGATTTGTTTTGATAATGTAATTACCTCATAATATGATAATTACATAACAATAGCATTTTTAAATTTACTAAGTGTGAGCTATAATAAAATTGTCGGGGAAGGGTACATAGGGGTAGCAAAAATTGCCTTCTAGAAACTAAGCAAAGTATTAAGGGATAGGAAAATTTTGTTGGAAACAAAGAGTGCTGACTTGCTGTGTGATATCTAATCTATATAGTGATAAATGTTGAACAGTCTTGTCACAGATGAAGAATAGTTTCAGTGAGATATGGTTCTGCCAACAAATGCTGAGAATATCATGAACAGAACATGAACAATGAGGAAGCTTTAAGGAAAATAGAAACAAGGAAACTTAGAAAGAGACAGTTGAGATTTCTGTGACAGATAATACAGAAAGAATGTCTAGAGAATTTAACACTCAGATGATATAATGAAGGCAAGAGAAATAACAAGTAACCAATTTAATGAGTTAGTGTGGATGGATAGTAGAACAAAGAGGGCTGATAAAAGTTACCTGGAACTTTGGTGATCCAGGTAACTTTTATCAGCCCTCTTTGATAGATAGGAAATTGTGAAGAGTCATGATTGCCCACTCCTTGAAGGAACACAGCACATAAAAGGTGGTGGTGATATGTGTCTGAAGTTAAGATAATTATATTAAAGGAGCAATTTATTTAAAATTAAAATTTGCTGGACCTCTTACAGTGTTGAAGATTCAACATCAGCTTACTTCTCCTGTATGTTTTTAAAAACTGCTTTGTCACTATATAGATAATCATTAGATTCCAGTTATCACTATTAATGTACCATCTTCAACACAGACGATCATGGCTCTCCACTACCTTCTATTTCTTGTCGCTCTAAGCTATATTTGACTCTTTCATCATTATCCTCCTTCAACCTCACTGTTGTTGGTCAAAATTCCATTGACCATTATTGTTCGGTCCTGCATTGCTGTCCCAAGATCCCCAATGTCCAACCCTGAGTCCTGAGGTATGGTATCTGTGAAAGTCAATTTTTGTGAGAAGACACTTTCAGAAGGATACCATAGAAATAAGGATGAGATGATTTCCTTGTTCACTTGGTGGCAGTAGCCAGTAAACTGTAGTTGTGTTTGCTTGAGCTTAAGAGAGATTCATCTCAGTTCTCCATAAATTGAGTTAAGCACTGCATGGGATCTCTGACTGATGTTCGTTACCATTCCTCCTTGTCCCTGCTCTGCCATCCATTTGCACACTCATTAGGATGGTTAGGTATTGTTTCACCTTGCCTCTTGTGTATTAAATTTTCCAAACCTTATTTTCTTGTATTGTATCCCAGAGATTTCAGCTATTCCTTTCTGATGCTATGTATGTCTTCTAATATTAAAATGAAATATAACAAGGAAATAGAAATTGAAATTACAGATATATTCTTGTATCCTCCCCATAATCAAGGAAGAGAGAAAAATTGCACTATATTATTCTTTTGTTTTATATTTATTTTCAGTAAAGTTGAAACACTGTCTTAATAAAAAGTATGAGGAGCAAAAGTTTAAATTTGGATCAATGTCTCTTGTTTATCAAGCTCCAAATGTCTTATATTTATAGTACTTTGCTATCACAACCAGCTTAACAGGATGACCCGGATCAAAGCCAGTGTTGGAAATAGATACACAAGCATTAGAATTAAGTAACACTGGACCATTTCAGTAGATGGATGAGAGAGTAATTAAGAATGCTTCATACTGTCTACATTGTGGCTATTTTGACTATTAATTTACTATTGTCCTTTCAATCATTAAATGTGAATTGCTGAAATCAGGTGTACTTGTTATTTTCTTCTTGATGTTTGTCTAACTTGATAACTGTGATATCACAGGCAGGATTCACTAAATAAAAATGACACATAGCAGAAAAGGGGAAAATAAAACTATAATTTATTTATTTATTTTTTTTTTTTTTTAACTATTTTTACTCCAATCTTTGACTGCTAGTGCAAATGAAAATTAAGATGTAACCTTTGACAAGACCTCAAACTACATATTCCACACTTTCATGGACATTGTCTTTACCACTCCGTACATGATATTTTTATAATCAAACCATGCAAAGACCTGTAGTTATTTTGCAATTCATTCTTTACTACTCTCTGCTATCCTTAATTTATGACCAAGTAATAGAGTTAAAACACTTCCCAGATATTGTTGTACTAGTTTGATTTCAGTATTTCCAATTTGTATGTTGAAATGGAAATCCGAAGGTGCACTGGCATAGCGAAAGATGCCTTTCAAAAGCTAAGCCAAGTATTAAGAAACAGAAAAATATTGTCAGGAACAAAGGAAAGAGTACTGAACTGTTATGTAATACCAGTCCTCCTATATGACAATGAATGCTGAACAATCTCCTCACAGATAAAGAAGAGACTTGAAGCAACAGAAATATGCTGAGAATACCAGAGACTGAACATGAGAGCAATGACGAAGTTCTAAAGATGAGGGAATTGAAATTTCTAGGGCACATAATGAGGAAAGAGGGCTCAGAAAATTTGATACTTACAGGACAGATGAAAGCAATGTGTGACCTATTTGGTAAACTTGAGAGAATGGATGATTGATCAAGGTTTAGGAGAGATAGCAAAAGACAAAATTTATTAAGAGCTACAAAGGACAGGAAATTGTGGAGAGCCATGATTACCAACATCCTGAAGAAACACATCAGATAGAAGAAGAATAGAGTTGTGTTAAAAGCTACAATTAAGATAAAACAAAACTAGTTATAAAATAATAGCTTTATCTAAAAAATAAAAAAATTATAAAGTAAAACACAGGGCTGTATTTTAGTGTCAACTCTGTTTTAACCTGATAAAGTCAGAAAAAGATGTGGATGACAAATGAAAGCTTCAGTTTAATGAAAGAGATACAAGATAACATCCAGAAATCGTGCAAAATGTATAGGGTTAAACAAAAACATTAGAACTAAGTGCAAGGAAGTAAAAGATGAATATCTCAGTGATATATATATATAAAAAAAACGTGTAGAATATAAAAGTAGAAGGCATGCATAAAAAGATAAAAGTAATGTGCTTTTCAGCAAAATACAAAAAGAAACAAGTAAAACAGAAAAAAAAAAGAAAAGGTACTATGGAGATATTACATACTGGAGAATTATTCTATGATAACAGGAGGGAAATTTATAATACATAAAAACAGGTAAAGACCCAGATTATTAAAATCTGAGGTTAGATCAGCACTGGCAAAGATGAACAACAACAAAGCAGCAAGACTAGATGAGATTGTAATAAAGATGCTGACAGCTTTTTGGGGGTTAGTATGGTTACTGAATTAATAAATGAAATATATGACAGTGGTGAAATACCAGAAAACTGTAATAGATCAATCATCTTAAACCACTGCCAAAGAAATCAGGTGGAAATGAATGTGAACTTTACTAGACAATCAACCAGAAGCACATTGCTAAATTAATCATGAAGATTTTGATTAGAGCTTGTAGTACCAGAATTAGATCAGAAATAGAGCAAGAACTGTAGCTTTGTTCAAGACTGGAATAATGATAAAAATGCTATCAAAGTGAACTATACAAATGCAAAGGTATGTATAGCAATGTTTCATAGATTGCACAAAATCATCTATATCTATAAAACAGATGTGTATGTGTGTGTGTGTGTCTAGTATTTATTTATGTCCACATTTCTCAACCAATTTCCATGAAATTCTACACACATGTTGCAAATTTACTAAGAAAAGTCAAGACCAACTTTTCAATCTCCAGGACCCCCGGGTTTGACAGAAAAATCGATAAAACTGAAGGTGGGTACAGTTTTTTGCAAAAACCGAGGCAAAGTTACACGTGAACAAAATTTTTACTAGATGAGCTGATGTTCTTTGCACTTAATGCTAAATATAGCTCATGTTACGAGGTTTATGTAGAGTGCTTCATAGTTTTCCTGTGACATTGGCTTCACACAAAAAATTGCAAAAAACTGAAATCTGTTCAAAAAGCCTGTTTTTCAGCTATAATTCCCTGGTTTTTCATCTGATGTTTTCTAAACTTGCCATGTAAATTATATATGACACAAAAATTGTCTTGCATGAATGTTTGGTTTAGATTATTTCAGTCAAGTGAATGAAACCTGCAATAAACTAGGTCCAAAACAGCTTTTGTCATTTAGCCAATAGTTTCTTCATATGATTTTATCCAAAATTGGCATTTGTTTGAGAAGGATGAAGTATTAAAAGAGAAAAATTCCTGAAGAACTTCTTATTAATCCCAGCTTCACAGTAAATGTGTTAAGAAGAAGTGGGGTGGCATTCATGCATTTGAACTTGAATCAAGTTCTGACACTTCATCCTTGTTTTTTGTTTTATTATTAAATTTTTGAACAGTGTCACACTATTTGAAAATTATTATGGCCATAGGAAATTTACTGAATATCTAAAACATTGAAACAATTTAACCTCAAGCAACAGCCAGACAAAAAGTTTTTATCGATGGAATTCCTTTATTAAGAACAATCAAGCTCTTGTGAAGGACATACTGTAAAAAAGATGAGTAGGGGAGTGGTTTTGTATACCAACATATGATGTATGCAAGCAGGACTCGAGCTGACATTTCTAGACAGATTGCAGCCATGTACACCAGGGCAACGCTGGGTACCTCGGCTAGTCTATGATATAACACAAGGAATTCTTTGAAATATTAGGAAAGTTTGATTTACATGGAAAACATATGCAATTGATCTATACTGCAAACAAACAGATTGCATGTAGGTAGACAATGAGGTAAGTGAATATAGAGGAGTATAACAAGGACACATTCTCTGATTAGATTTATTTAACTTGTACACTGAGATGGTTCTCAGAGGACTAGAAGACTGACCAGGACTTATTATTGGTCAGCATAACCATAATAACATATAAAGCATAGATGACATTTTGCTGGTAGCAGAATCAGAAAGAAATCCAAAAAGTAATAGATGTGACAACTGAAGAGACCAAGAAGAAAGGATTAACTGTAAGAATATAAAATGCATGGTGGTCAGTAGAAGACAGCCAAAGTTGCTAGTTACTTATCAGAGATGTCAAAATCAATCAGGTGTGGAGATCTAACTATCTGGATAGAGTTGTAAAATGACAGAAATTTAATGGCACAAAGGAATAGCAAAAGATGTCTTTCAAGAACTAAGCAAAGTATTAAGGATTGGAAAATGTACTTAGAAACAAAGAAAAGAGTACTGGATTGCAATGTAATATCCAAGATGGCAGGGAATATTGGAAAATTTCCTCCCAGATAAAGAAGACTTAAAGCAACAGAGATGTGGTTCTACCAATGAACATTGAGAATAACATGGACATATGTATGTGAGAGACAAGGAAGTTCTAAGGAGACTAGAAACTACAAAGAAGCTGCTGCTAACAATCAGAAAGTGACACTTGAAATTTCTTGGAGGTATAATGAAAAAAGAAGGCTTGAAGAATTTAACACCCACAGAGGATATTGAAGGCAAGAGAAGCATAGAGAAACAGTAAGTAATCTGCTTAACAAATAAATGGATGATGGAACAAGGACTATAAAGAAAAAGTGGAGGGGTTGATAAAGGGCAAGTTTATAACTTGTAACAAAAAGGAGCAAGCAGCAAAAGAGAGGAAGTCATGGATAGTTAAGCTTACTCAGATACCCAGTCAATGTTAGAGATGCTGAGAAGCCTTTTTTTAAGGTATGGGCTCAGTAGTTTATGTGTTTATGGTAAACTTATAAAAGAAATATGGTAAGATTTTTAACTGTGGAGGTGCTTTAAATAAAAAAAATCTTTCTTAATCTTTACATTTTTATTTGTATATTGATGTTATCTTTTTCTGTAAATCCTTCCAGTTTAAAAGTTTGTGTTAATGACCTGAAATAGCTGATGATCCCATGTGTACCCATAGCATTTCAAGCTCCTGATAAGTATTTTGGATAGGGATGATTTATTTTGAATTAATCTTTATGCAATTCACACATCTCTATAACTAATGAACATGATTATCCTTGTTTCTTTATATTTAGAAAATTTTAACCCTTCAACTTCCCCGTAAATATTTGCTCTCATTGTTCAAATCACCATAACCCACTCCATTTATACTCTACCATAATATATAGTGACATCATTGCAAATAACACAGGAAGTCATGCAAACAGTGAGACTTTGAGAGCTGATATTTATGGAGTGAGTTTGAGTGCATTTAATGCTAAAGGCTTAAAGTAAAAAGCTACATTTTTTAATTAGACAAGCCTGGTCACAAAAAGATAATCTTGTTTTGAGTTCCCCTCTTTACAGAGAATGTATAAAAAAGTTACTGGTTTGATCTCATAATCTTGCTTCCCAGTGCTTCACTTCAGAGCCATACTCTCAAGTGCTTTTATCATATTGTTTTTAAAGTATTGTACTTTAGACTTGCATTAAAGCACAAATTAATTCTTCATATTTTTGTCACAGTTCCAGTACTGTGCATCTATATAAAAGCATTGTTACTTATCTTTACTTATTGTCAATTATCCCTTATAATGATTTGAAGTTATATTTTGATCCTACATATAACACCATCTGAATTATGATTTGTAGAATGGATAAAAATGCAAGACAGTTGCAGAAGACCGACTTTAGGGATACATTATTATTACCGTCATGTGTTGATCATTTTGAAAATGCTTTCCTTTACATGAGTGAAGACGCCTTTCCACACGGACAAAAAAAATGCATAACTTAAAAAATAAAACAAATTAAAAAAAAACTGTATTGTTTATCAAGATATTGAATCAGTGTACTGATGACAAGTTTATTCTTAACTAATGTTATTTCTTTGTAATTTAAAACTTTTTAGTTTCATTGTGTCCTTGGTTGACCTTTTCTAAACAAATGTATCATTATCTGAAAAAAAAATTTTTTTTTCCCATAAAAAGTATTTTTATTATATTTCCTGTTAATATGTAATAGGTATTGTACATTTTCTGAATTGCATACATTATAGGACATATGTATCTTTTCTTTGGGTTAAATTCTATATCAAATATATTTACACTGAAAGAAACAGCTCTCCATCCTGCCTCTTTATCTAAATATTTAAAATGCCCTACCTATTTCAAGTTATATTTTCTTGAAAAAAATTATTGTTTTTAATATAAGTAATATAGTAGTTTTCTTCACTATTCTGCATGAACTCCAATACAAATATGGAAGATAACAGCAGAAATGATAGCTACTTGCAAACTGTTCTCTACTTGTATCATCATATCATTCTTGTGCATTATCTGTAGAATGTCCAACAAAGCAATTAAACTCTTAGAATATCAATTTTGTCATTTCTGTTATCTCCCTTTATTCCTTACTAGATCATTTTGTTCACCCAGCGTTTGGAGTATTTATTTTTGTTTTATAAATTAAGATTGTTTAATTATCTTTTATGTGCCATGATCCCTTTAGGACATGAGTTTATACAACTTCCTTAAACTATGTTGTTGCTCATATATTCTGTCCATAGTATTCTCAGCATTCTTTATATATATATATATAGTTGTATTCAAAGTCTCACTGTTTGCATGACTTTCTGTGTTATATAGTGGATACTTGTATTTGAAATAGACACCCCATTTTTATTTTTACTTCAAACAGTTATAATTGAAATTACTGCTAGCTAGTAGGGATTTTTTTACTTTATAACAATCAAAAATCCCTCTCATATTTAGCTCAGAAATAGCTAAAATTATGAGCATAATTATAGCCACTGATCTTGCAGAATTGGTGCTGCCAATTAGTTCAGGTTAAATTTGTTCTTGTCATAAAATATTACAGGATGCTTAAATGTACAGTTCAGTATAAAATCAAATGTAAGTTTATAAACAAGCTGATTAGTGATGTCCTGAAAAGAATAAAACATTTTAACAATGCCTACACTTGGGATAATCCATTAAAAGATTAAGGACAGAATTTTTTTGTTAGTGACATTTCACAAAATTCAAGTTACACATTAAAAATACATTATACATTTAACTTTATACAAAGTTAAATGTATAATGTTTATACAGTGGATTATTTCTTCACTGTTACTGCTTTATGACAAATTGTTTCCTCAATCATTACAACTGATTGATGAAGTGGTCAATCATAATTCCTTCTTTTTCATTTTAAATCAATAACGACGGGTATGCAATATCTGAAAGCAGTAAGTGATTAAATTGATAGCAATCATATCTTCCTCAAGTAGAAAATTTTAAATGTTGTGAAATAAAAAATATAATTTAGCACTAATTAACACAATTGTAACATTTAGGTCTGCTACAAGGAAAGTAGTTTGAATGTGTTGTGATAGACAATTTTTATCTCCCAAATCTATCTTACATATTTGTAAGTCTACCATTTGTTTATGCTTAGAAAATTGCTGCCACATATGGTCTGGTGCTCCTGCTATACATTCAGAGATTCTTGATAAAATACAAAGAAGGATCTGCAAAGTTATTGGTCCTGACCTGGCATCTAGGCTTCAGTCACTTCTCTACCACCATAATGTAGTTTCCATGTGCAATTATCGTTAGTAAATCATGCTGTAGCATTGGTCAATCTTGAAAGCCTTTAACAGAGTCTGGCATTCAAGTCTTCTCCACAAGCTGAAAAGCTATGGTATACTATAAATACTTTCATGGTAATTGTTCTGATTAACTTTTTCTCTATGATATTTAGACTTTATGAATTTAAGTACAGTACTAGTACTTTTTTTGTTTTTTAATCATTTCAGCCCAAGCAAGGCAGGAATGCCATTAGTATACAGGGGGTTACAGAAAGTGAAAGTCAGAGAAAAGACTGTGTATAGAGGGAATTGAGGAAAGGATAAAGATGAAGGGGTGTTCAAGACAACAGAAGATGGTATTTGATGTTGCATTTCAATTTTTGAAGATTGTAGTTTTCAGGGAAGCAACAGAAGGTGGTTCCACTGTTTGGGAAGTATGAGAAAAGAAACTGTTGAAGTAGAAGTGGTGGTTACATTTAACTATTTCAACAGTAAAAAGGTGGGGCTTAGATGCCAATCTAGTAGCACACTTGAATTCATGTAGTTGGGGCACCAGTATAGCAGGAATACCAGACCAGAAAGTTATAATAAATGCACGGATGAATGGTAGATTGTAAATGTTCAAGATGGACTCTGATGAGAAAAACCTTCTAGCACAACACAATGAACTAACTTTCCTTGCAGTAGATGCAGCTATTGATTCAATGTAGTGGCAACAATATTCTAAGCATGGATGAATGGTAGACTTATAGATATGCAGGATAGATTCTGGAGAGAAAAATTATCTTAACTGACACTGTGAACCAAATTTCTTAGCAATTCAACATAGTCTTTCCACCTCATGTCAGCTGACAATGTTAACCTGAGAAGGTGCAATGATTCACTTTCCTGGAGGATAGCATCAGCCATGCTGATGGAAGGCAGAGAGAGGTCTCTCTGATGATTAATGGAGAGAAGTTTAATTTTAGATGTGTCAAAATTGACAAGCCATCTTTTGCCCCAGTTAATGATAGTCTTGAGGTCATTTTATGCATCAGCTACCATTTTGACCTTGGCTGACTGATCAGCCTTACTATCGAGGCATGAGGAAATGGTAGTGTTGTCAGTGTAGATGTCAAATTGAGAGCTGATGTCATCAGGAAGGTCATTATTGAAGATTAAAAATGGCATAGGACCAAGGGTGGAGCACTGAGGGACACCCACGTTAGTACGAAAAATGTACGAATGGCTGTTGAGGACAACTTTCATTTCACAATTTGATAGCAATGACTGGATCAGCTCAAAAACATGTCCAGAGATACCATAGCTTTTCAGCTTGTGGAGAAGACTTGAATGCCAGACTCTGTTAAAGGCTTTCAAGATTGACCAATGCTACAGCATGATTTACTAACGATAATTGCAGAAAGAGTCTATCAGCAGTTGGTCTGCAAAAACGAAAGCCATATTGAGAAAAGGTCAAGTTATGAGAGGAGATGAAGCAATTCAGCATTGATTAGGGGCTCTAAAAGTTTCCTAAAAAGAGGCAGAAGGCTAATAGATGGGTTAGATGGTTCACCAGAGTTCTTAAAAACTGGGACAAGAGACAATGACTTCTAGCAGGCAGGAAACATTGAGGCATTATATTATACAGTTTAGAGAGAACAGGATCTAGTTTGGGAGCACACTTCTTGATGTCAATAAGAGAGATGCCATCAGGTCCATATGCTTTGTGGGGATAAAGGTTAGAGATGATACTAAAAAACAAAGCTTTGGCAATTGTAAGTAAACCAGTGTTTCAATGCAATATGGTTATAAGCCAATAAAGTTATTCAACACATTCATTGTATAACATACACAAATCTGTAAAAGCTTTTCAAGTTTATAGTTTCTTGCAAGACAAAAGAAAAAAAAAAGGAGTTAGTCTTTTTTTATGTGCTGTAAGCAGTGATGGCCTTCCACATCTTCCTGTCCCTGATAGCTCTGAATAAGTTTTGTCTTTTTGTTATTTCTCCCAAACCCTGTTCTACCATCTGTTTACTCAAACTCATCAAGCTTTCTTCTGTGAGCATCAGATTTTCCAAACCCTCTTTCCTCATTACATGCCCTAGAAATTTCAGCTGCCTCTCCCTGATGTTAAGTATAAGTTTCCTTTTTGTTTCTATTTTCTATAAAACCTAGTCATTGCTTGCATATTTGGTTCATGGTATCCTTAGCATCTTTCTGAAGAACCACATTTCTGTTGAAAAGTTCTGTTGATTTAATGTTTTTTTTTTTTTTTTTTTTTTTTTTTTTGGTGTTAAAGCTATTACAGAATAAAACTCTTGATGCTACATTTGATAGATGCTGTACTCTTTTAGTGACCAATAATTTATGAAACATTTTTTATGTGACATAAAGTGGGTGATCAGTATTTTATGCATGCTTGGTATATAAATAAGATTATTCCTAATGAAGTCTTGAATATTAATGATGTCCTCTCTCTTAAATGCTGTACATTAAAGAGAGAGAGAGAGAGAGAGAGATTATGCCTTTTATTTAGAAGATAGATGCAAACATAGGATTATGTGATGCTCTAACAAATAAATGCAGCAGAGACTATGACCAACAGTGTTGATTGACACATTAAAGATAAATAAATCTTATTTAATGAGATTGGCTGAGCTGATAAGCTGATAAACCAGGGCCTGATTTATTTACCTTTTTTCCCCCCCTCCTGACCTGAATGTACAAGAGCAGTACACATTAAATGCTTAATATCTTGTTTATAAAGAAAACTGATGCTTTTTACATATTCACACACATGGGCATTCTAGGTTTTACAAGTAGCCGTAAAGAAGTTAGCATTCACTTCATAGTTACATTGAAAGTGACACTACATGCAATACTTGGTTTAGTCTAAGTAAATTACTTTACCAAGCCTTAAGTACAGACTAAAGAAAATGCTGTCAGTAATATGCCAACAAAAGAGTTGTATATTGTCATGTTTCATTAATAAAATATGCTAACACTATAAAGTGATGAAATATGCTACAACAATGTGATTGGTTTTGTAAACAGAAGTAGGGGTTATCCTTTTTTCCTGTTCAGGATTGGGTTTCCAGTTTTCTTCTGTCTCATTTCTGTTGTGTCATAGTGGCATTATTGCCTTGCTTGAGGTGAATTGATTAAAAAAAATAATGAAATAGGCTAACAATATAAGTTGATGAAATATGCAATCACAAGACTTAAAATTGTTAAAAATGAATAACCAGTCATTTTAAATGTTTCTATTTTTTCTTTTTTACTTCCAATATATCTGCAGAATAAAATCAAATATCATTCATTGAAATAAAATAAATTTATCAAGCATGCAAAAGTATTTTGATTGCACATTCTCATCTTGATTGTTTGCTATCATCAAATTTGCACAACACTTCAAGATAAGGATCACTGACAACTTTATATTAGATAGGCTGCAGCAGAGATTTCTTTTAATAATATTCACCCTAACGGCCACTAAAAGTAGAGGGTTAAGGTTGTTGCTGTGTGGGCAGTAGGAGTAAGGGGTACAGTTTACATGGATATGTGAGAAAGTGCTTTATTCTAGACATGAAGAGGTTAGGATTGTTGTGGGAAAGCCTCCTGGGATTATTTTTTTTAAAAAGAAACATTTTCTTTGGAAAAAGCTGTCAGAGTAGAACTTACTCCTTACTAAATGAATACAAAGGGAATGTGGGTGGCTCATCTCAATGTATATTGCATGGTGGCTCTTAGTTGAGAGGGTTAGAATTGGAGGAACTAAGGGATTTAGTTACTCCAATTCTAACCCTGTAAAAATGAACATTTTCCATGGAAACAGCAGTAGAGCTGGAAGATGCTTTTTACATTTTGTCTGGGTGAAAGAGGTTGTAACAATTCATCATCCACAAGTCTGCACAGACAATTTTGGACACTATCAAGAATGGACAGCATCAGCAGTACTCCATTTTCAAAGTGATCTGATTCTTAAAATCATGAAGTTTGAATTTATATGTAAATAAACTTACACTTTTTATTAATTGCCAGCATTATGATTTTTAAGCTAGATCATTTTCAATTGTGTGTATTTTAGCCTAAAAAGTGAAATTATTTTTTTTTTGTAAGAAATAGTAGGTCACCTTGCCAGTCAGCAGAACAGTTCATCTGCTCTTTGTATATTTTCTCATCTGTATGCTAAGCAAAAGAATCAAGTCATTTACTGGATTCATTAATTGCCCTATTATATTTGACTTGGATCTACGTTATCTTGTTACATTATCTTGCTTATAGAAATGGACTTAATGTCTAAAGTCCATAATCTTCATTTTAGATTGTTTAGTGATACAGCCATATCTATGTGATCATCAAATAAGCAATGATCATTATGTCAATTGGTAAACATTCAAGAATGCTATGTGTGAGAAGCAAACTCCTATTAAATATGGATACTCAGCTTCCAAACAAAATGTCTAAAACTAAGAGAAAGTACAGTGGTACAACAAAAAGAGAATTGAGTAGTGATCATTCTTTGCTCCACATTTTGTTTTTGTTTGGTAATGTTTAGCCTTTGTGCCTGTGTATTAAAAGGATGGTTATTCCCTTGACACCACTACTACTGTATAGACTTTTGACTCTTTCAGCAATGATTATTGTTTTAAAAAGTGATGTTTACAATTAACAAAGATATTAAACTCTATTTCTTAGCAAAATTTTTTTTTTATCCAATCTTTCATAATTATTTATAAAATGATAAATAATAAATATTGCATTGTAATTAGTTTACATATATTGATAATTTTGTAATTTTTTTTAATAAATTTTTTTTCAATAAGATTTTCAAATTTATTTCTTTATAAAATAGTAAATAATAATAATTCTTTATAAAAGGTAAATAATAAATATTGCATTGAACTTGGTTCACATATTTTAATAATCTTGTAAATAAACATTGCTGAGGGAGTCAAAAGTGTATACAGTAATAGTAGAAACAAGGGATAAACCATCCTTTTGACACACCATTTTTTGTGAGCATGAATGTTAAATATAGCTTTTTTTATGTTTAATAGCATAGATATTATAGATTATACAAATATTTAAATGGACTGACTAAGGTTTACATAAGGTTCGGAAAATCTTTGCTCAAACAATTTATTTTTAGTACATAGGAGAAAATGAATAATTAAAAAAAAAAAAAAAATGAAATTACTAAACCAGTGATATTTTTTTTCATTTAGTTGAAAGCAAATCCATAGCAGCTAAAATCATATTCATTGAACATAACACTAATTGTATTGTGTCTCTTTAAGTGAAAGGTAATATTTATTAAACATTTGGACTTTTCGGATTACAGAGTAACAAAACAGGAGAGAAAATCAAACAATAAGCATATTTATATTTAGTTCAGACTGCATATAATGATGGATAGTAGCTTGATTTGAGGAATCTGAGAGATGAATTTGAATTTCAGTTGTTTACTACATTTACTTATGCACAAATACCTTTGGTAAAGGTATGAATCCATCTCTTCTCCCTGAGGCTATGGGTAAATAGCAAGACAGATTGGGTCTTATAGCCTTGGGTGTGCAACCAGTCTAGGAGAAGGACAACCTTGAATACCAAACCTCCAACTATGGCTTCACCATTCTGATGAGTATGGTTATATTTCCATGAAAACATGGTCAATCAGGGAGAGGTTCCTCCAATAGGAGTTAGAAGTTCCTTGATTTGGAATATGGAACCTTTTTCTATAAGCAAGATTTCAGATTTTTTTCTTATCACTACCGACTGTCTTTACTATTACTCCAGCATTTTTTTATTACTTAGCTTTAGTTGTTTACAGGTCAGAAGGAGGAACAAAATTTGATTAATAACTGCATTTTAAAATTCTGAACTTAAAATTAAATTTGACTTAAAACATTTATTATACACCCAAAATGATAACAAAAGAGATTTTTAGTTATGGAATAGAGCTAATACATCAGGGAGTGATGAAAAATTATTGGCCTTTAATGTTTGGTAAGTGAGTTAGGTCAAGAACTTTAAAGTGTGAGCACTGAGTGGGTAGCCTTCAGGTTATGAAGATTGTGTTCAAGCATGAAACAGACTTTTGTCACTTGGTGTGGTATTGACATCAGTGTACACACTTCTTTATTTCTTTTAAACATGCTCTCTCTCCTGCATATTGAGCACTTTTACCCTATAAATATAGCATACCTTCAAATTATATTTTATCATTTATATATATATATATATATATATATATATATAGAGAGAGAGAGAGAGAGAGAAAGTTGAAAGCATGTAAGACATGATTGACCAATGAAAATCAACGCAAATATAAAAATACCAGAATTTCTTTTTTCTCCATATCACAGTCTCTGATCAAAATGAAACATGTTAGATTAACAAATATTCCCTATTTATTCTTTATCTTATATATAGCCTTAAATATGCAAAAATGCATTCTTTACAGGATCCTTTTTTGTCTGACACTTCTTCAGAAAAATACATTGGCATCTTCTTAGATAAACAAAATGAAACAAATTTACTCAAAGAAACCCAGGTATATACTGGAGGGTTAAATGAGGAGCCACAACTAAAATTGAAATTTACTACAAATATGAAAAAGAAAAAAAGAGGGTTATATGGGTTCCTAGTGAGTATAAAAAAAAAAAAAAATTATTTAAAACCCTAACATAACAAAAATCTCTGTCCACACATAGATAGTCAATATAACTTTATATACACTACTTCCAAGACATGTAAGTGTTTGGCTGACCATGCTATGCATAAAATGGTAAATGCTGTACCCGTGTACTTGACAGCATTTCTTGTGTTATCTCTCAAATGCAGCCCAACAGTTGACTGACAAACCATTTGAGTCAAGCATGTGCTGCTCTTTGCAGCATCATGCCTAATATTGGCAGGCATGTGTTGTTCAATCCATGTCTCAAGTTTTGTGTATGTATGTATGTATGTATGTATATATATATATATATATATATATATGTGTGTGTGTGTGTGTGTGTATGATGGACTATTCTGTTATTTTCGAGTGTTTTTCAGTTCAGTTTTTATGTTCTGTATAAGACAACAATCCTGCATGGGATTTGCAAACAAATCCACATGAAGGGCATACTGAAGAGTTGATCATCATATGGGTTGGTGTATTAGCCCGAGATTTAATGTTAATTCCTTATTCTCTCAGATGGTTGAGATGATTCTTTTCAAAGTTAGTTATACCTCGGTAGCAGGTGTTTCTCCAGTTTGCTTTGTTTTTCAACAGCAAGTTCGAACTCCTTTATAGGGATGTTTGCAGCAATTTAATTGTATTTAAGTTTATCCTTGAAGCAACCAAGGATGATGCCCTACATTACGCTTACCATGAAAAAGTTTCCTATACATGACGATTTTCGCCATCTGATCATCACTCGTTCTGATGACATGGCCAGCCTATCTGAACTGTGATTGCATCAGAAAGGATTCAATACCACATTTGATAAAGAGATCAGGGTTAGAGATTCTCTCCTGCTGTATATAACCACACATTGAACAAAGACAGCATTTACGAAAAGCATCAAATATCCTGTATGGCATCCTCGATTCTGACCAATAAAGAAGTGTGGTGAGAATGACTGATTGATAGACACTGATTTTCATTTTCAGTGAAATCCCATGAACATCGCATAAGTGATGCTTAAGCATTGATTGCCTTTGATATTCGATTTAACTATTTTGTCATCCAAAGAGACACTTGAATTGACTTTGCTTCCTAAGTACGAGAAGGATTTCACATACTTCAGGTTGTTGCTGCCAACAGTAATCGGAACAGTTGGAAAGCTATAGGCAAGTAGTGTTACACCCTTGACCTGCTTAGGTGTAGGCCTTGGTTGATGAATAACTTCAGTTTTCTTTATGTTTATAGTTAATCTGAATATATTGTAAGCAGTGGAAAAATGATTGACGATTGCTTGAGGTGACCACGATCGCAGCATCATCAGCAAACAAAAGATCATGAATAATGTTTGCTTGAGTCAGCAATTTTGATTTAAAATATTGATAGTTATAGAGGCTGCCACTTGTGCAGAATTCAAATTTCACACCCATGTCAAGATGACTAAAAGCATGGTGTAGCATGACCAAAGATGCCATGGGAATTAACACATACAATCTTTTTGCATTTGTTCTTGAACAAATGTCTTATGCAAGCATCTTTGTAGTCCTGTGGAACAGAACCAACCTTCCACATGACTTTAAAAAGCTCAAGTTTCTTAACCAGAGTCTTCCTACCATATTTAAAAAATTTTTTGCGGGGGAATAGCATCTTTTCCAGAGGTTTTGTTCAAGGACAATTGCTTGATAGAATCCTGAATTTCCTTTAGGCATGGCTCAAGAGACAACTGGGAAATTTCTGGTTGCTGATGAATTGAAGCATTGACGTTGTCATCGATGGCAGAGGTGGAATTAAGGACACTTTCAAAGTGTTCTTTCCATCATGATATAATTTCCTTCTTGTCTGTGTGGAGTGTGTTACCATCAGACGACAGAACAGGTGAAATTCCATTTCCTTGTAGGCTGTACAACTTTTTAAGGCATTCATAGAATGCCTTGGGATTTTTTCTGTCAGCTGCTGCCTGGATTTCCACAGCCTTAGCAAACCACAAGGATTCCTTCATTTTTCTGAGAGCATTTTGCACTTCCCGTTCACATATATGTTTTATATATATATATGTAACTTGCAATAAAGAAAATGTAATTTCTTAGTTTGCTATTTATATCCTTAAAGATTGAATACTATTTTTGTTTTTAATAAAATTATCTTATCAAAACAATTTTTCAGCTGTTTACACATTTTTTAATTTTAAAATTAGAGCTAAAATTGCAATAAGCAAATTTGGTTTTTCATTTTAAAGAAAATAAACACATGACACTCTAATTTAAAGCAATGACTAAAAAAAAAAATTCATGAATAGTTTTCTTTTTTTATTATTTGCCAATTTTTCTATATTATATGCTTGACAAATTTTTAATTTAAATGTAGATCAGACAAAATTAACCAGCATGTCTCTTACAGAGAAACAATAAGAATTTTTGTTTGATACTTTGACAGCAGTAAAATTATTTGAACAAGGAAATATTTTCTTATGTTTTATAGAATATGAAGTGAATAAGACTTCATTAGAGGTTTTAAAAAGAACACACAATCAGAAGTCTCTAAAATAAGTTTATTTTTCCTCTTCTTCAGACTTTATCAGTTCCTTAAAAAGAGCATAAATCTTTAGAATAATTTTAGTAATTTTGACATTTTTATTAAGAACATCCCACCCCACCTTACTGTCTACTTCTTTGAGTCTGCTTGGTTCCTTGGCATGTAGTTGATGAGATGCAGCTTGGTAGAAATTTAAAAAAGTAAAGCTGAAAAATGAAGTCCACTTGTTCTTAAACAGTCTCTCTTCTCTCTCGCAGAGCTTTCCCCAGGCTGAATACATATATTTGATTAAAATATATGTATTCAGCCTGATTTTTCTCTTATATATATATATAGATATATATATATATATAAAAATGTTTTTTTTCTTGGCTTTCATTCTGTTCATACTATTCATTTATTTTTATTTTTCTCTTCTCTCTCTCTCTCTCTCTCTCACACATTTATGTATATATATATATATATTTTTTTTTTCTGTTCTTGTCATGTCATTGTTAATTTGAAAGAAATGTTACTTCTGTATGTAATTGTGTTGGTATAAATGTAGGTGATTTCTGTTCAAGTTCATGGGCAGGCACCTTGCCTTTTGACAGTCCTTTCGTAAAATTCATGAACTTTTTAGCAATAGCTGCATTTTGTTTTATAAACGCACATACTAAGTTTTAAACTAAATTTTTCACTCTTTGTCATTATACACATAAATAAAATGTTCAATATTGTATGTGTAACGTCGCTTGTGGGTGTGTATGTGTGGTAGTGTAAGTTTCTCTGACAGCCTATGCAGCAGATCTGAAAAATGTCAAGAACACCCCTACCCACTATGGTTGAAATGAACATCGCCACACATAAAAAGCTAAGGTCCCAAAACCAAAATAGAATTATAACGGCATATGTATGTAAGCCTGAACGCATGTATTTGTATTAGGTTGGTGCAAAAATAATGACGTAATAATGTCGTTTTTTGACGTATTTTTTAACGTCAAAAAATGACATTATTACATCATTATTTTTGCACCAACCTAATATCTGCGCCTAGCCTCGACTTGCTTATATGGATGTGTTGGTGTGAACTAAAATGCGTACACCTGTATGTATATGTCTATGCATATGATGGTGCCACCCCAAACAGATTACCCCTCCTGCCACAAAACATAATCAAACGAACATAAATAGATAAAGATCCAATTTTAAAAAATAAACCAGTTTGATGAAAGCAAAAGCGTGAAACCCAGCATCACAAGCTCATATCCATGCAACTTATGTTAGTTCTATTGCTGATATTGAGAGCGTTCCACTAAGTACTGTGCATATATAATAATATATATATATATATATATATATATGCACAACATTGTGTGATAGATAAATTAATATCTAAGTTATGCAAAAATGAAAATAGCAGAAAAATATCTTTAACTAGTAAAGAGTACATATATTCAATAAAATCTCCATTGGCTTCAACTATGGCCTCCAGATGACTTTGGAATCTCCTGCATAGTTTCCTTGTTTAAGTTGGTGAATGCTGCCATAATCCTTGCCTTCATTTCATCTTTGGTGTTACAAGGAGTTTCGTTGGTCTCCCGTTCAACTGTGCCCCACACATAATAATCAAGAGGGTTACAGCCTGGGAAGTTGGGTGGCCAGATGTAACAGGTGATGTGGTCAGAGAAATTGTCTGACAGCCATGACTGGTTTCTCTTGCTTGTTTGGCATGGTACAGAGTGCTGTTGTCAGACATAGCGTCTTCCAGCAGCAACCCTCTTGACCCAGGGTTGCACTATCTCAGGGCACTTGATGTAAGCCTCTATATTGAGTCTGGTGGGGAGACAAATGGAGGCATAATGTCACCATCACTAGTGATCGTTCCAAACATTTGTAATCACTATCAAACTCATCTAATTCTTTCTGTCCTCACATTGACACTCAAACACTCTGAAATATTCATATTGGACTTTCCAGCATGAATTCCAAGAAGTACACCATCCATTTCCAAATTTCTGGAGAGTGAATTGCATCATGGTGCTCTTTTACTTACAGATGGTACCCAACTGAGCCTACTATACTGTGCAGTCAACAATAAAAATAACTGTGCATATGTGAAATTAAAAAGATAAAATGGTGATAATTTACCCATTGCACTATATATACACACACACACACACACACACACACACACACATATATATGTGTGTGTGTGTGTTTTCACACAGTATGGAGGTGGTGCAATGGATGCCAACATCTTTTACAAGTCTAGTGTTATACTTCAAAATAAATAAAACTAAATTTGCATGTCTGTTGGCTCTAAAGCTATCAAAACCTATGAAGGAATGCTGAAGAGTTCTCAGACAAACTGAGAACCTTGTCAAAAATAATAAACTGATGTTTGGTAAGATTTTGTGAAGTGGATTGGGCTGAGAACTTTTCAGCATCTCTTGTATTTTAATATTACATGATTCATGAGAGCAAACTGTTAGCATCAATTGTAAAACTGGGAAGCTGAAGATATGTGGAATTGTGATTAATTTTTGATGTTTCTCATTGCAACTTACTCAGGTAATCAGTCTATGGCAGTGTGTAAACTTGGGTAGACTACCTGAAAAGTTCTCGGCCTAACCAACACAAAATGACCTTGAGCTATGAAATGTATATGCTATTCTATACATTTCTTTAATTTTTTTATTTTTAAGGGGTTAATGTTTGATTGTTGAAATACTTATGAAAAAGAAAATGGTTAAAGCCATGAACTTTTTAGAACCTCCTTATATGGTAGCTGTTTTACCAATTGAGCTATCAGAGAGTAATGGTTATTCCCCAATCACTTGATGCCATATTTGATATTGTTTTTACAGATAGAAAATTAATTTAAGTCAATATATAAAAATAAAAAGAGGTATAAGACAAGGATGTGTCTTCTCACCAGACTTACTCAACCTATATAGTGAGACAGTTCTGAGAGAATTAGAAATCCTACCAGGAATCATTATTTGTGACCACAACCTTAACATAAGATGCACAAATGAAAATACAGGAACTCTCATCTCGTGTGGGATCTCTCACCTTGAGTGGCATGGTTGCCACCAAAGCAAGAGAGCCTAGTCTACCCTGCAGTTTAACTTGCAGCTGTTACTGTTGTTTTTTTTTGTTTTTTTTTTTAAGTGAAACAGTCATTAAAAATCAAAATTTTTTAATTAGCCTCCCCGTCCTCATCATTTTTACCTGGAAGAGAATGGTATGTTTTACTGTAGCAGAATTCAAATTGGGGACTATTGCAAATAAATTAATTAGGATTACTCTTTGCTTTCAGTGCAGGATACTTTTTTGTTTTGGTATACAGATACCATCAGAGTTCTATATAAACTTACTGGCTACCAGTCCTACCTCCGACCTGGTGCTCTTTATAGTAATGGACTAGTTCACAACATCTATATAAACTTACTGTCAAATAGGTTTATATCCCACACATTACCCCTACATTCTTACATACCTGTGTTTATTTTCTCTCTCTCATATTCCGACAGTCACTTTGATTTTTTTCATGTGTATAGTTTAATGTTTAAGCTTTAGCCACACATTACAACAGCCTGCAGCTGTCACTTGCTTCCTCACCTGTTCTTTAAGCTTAACTAAAAGATACTTGCATAAACAAAACAAAAAACTTCTTCTGGCTCATGCACCAGTAATAAAGTCTGGATAAAATTATTTTCTTTTTAATACTTATATTGTGCTCCTGCATATAGATATATCATTAAGTACACAAATGGAATGTTTGTAATGTGCATGGAGTTGAGACATATTTTTTTTTATATTTTTTTTACCCAATCCCAGGCTTGAGAGCCACACAAAGTTACAGTCAACAAATTAGGAATGCTTGAATGATGTGTGTGGATGAGAAGGTGGTGGCAAATGAAAATTCTGAGAATAAAGAGGAAGTATAATAAATGACCTTGAACTTGAAGAGTGAACTGTTTAGAAAGGGTTGTTGAATGAAGTTGTAAGGACATACAAGGAGGGAGTAAGAGGTACATATTATGAGGATATGTAGGATAGATAATGGTTGACTAGACTTGAAGAGGTTAAGATTGTAGTGATCAGGGAAGCATCTTTTTAGGATTTTGTTCCAAAACGTAACAGATATGAAGAAGTTGAGTGGAGTTTCCTTGTTAATAATTGAATGAGGATAAGTTGACTGTGTATGTAATGTGGCAGGTCCTAGCTGTTAAATAGTTGAATATTTTCTGACAATATTTGTAGAATCCCCAGATCTACCAATTTGTACTCAGAGCTGATTTTCTTTGATTTTGATTACAGCTTGCATGCAATTCTGCCTTTTTGAAGGCCTTGTGCAATCGAGATCACTTAAAAGATTCCTGGCCAAGTTGGGTGCAAAATTTTTATCTAGGCTTCTCAATGGATTACCTTGGAAACCTAAATTACTCACATTAATTACAACAATTTTTCTTTTTTTTTTGCAATATACTGAAGTGTTTTGAAATCCTCATAGTATTTAGTATCGTTGAAGTTATTGCTAACATTTTTTGTCAAGAAGATAGATAAGTATTTGTTATTTTAATCATTCTTTTTAAAATAGTGGAAGTATTTTGTATGTTAAATAATAAAACTTTATTTTTCCATGGAAATTTATTGTATTAAGCTACGCACCCTCGTGAAACCAACTGTGCTTTGTACCCCCCTTACCTGTTTGCGCTCCTTCACGAATTTTTTTTTTCAATCGGTAAGGTGACGGACTAATGGAAGTCACAGAATTTTATATATAGATATTAATTCCTGGAAATAAATGTCCGAGATTTAAACAAAACTTAAAGCATATTTATTGTGAATGCATGGATCAAAGCTACACAAATGGCTTTTGAAATAGCTGAGAACTTTCTTGACAAACCTTGTATGTCTTATTGTGCAAAAGCAAAAATGCAGAAATTTGATCTGGATATTAAAATATGAAATTACCTCACTATTCTTACAGTTGCAGTCAAAAGATATGAACCATATCCAGTCATGACCTCGTAGTTTTTTTCATGCCTATTCGACAGGTCACAGATATAAGTAAAAACTCACTCAGAATCTGATTTTAAATAATATAGCTTTTGAAAACCAAGTGCGAGAGATAAGCTAGGTAGAGTTACTTGAATACTGGTTAACTGTTCTTATTAAAATTTTGTTTATTCTCGTAAATTTCCACTTTTTGAAGACTGAAGTTATAATGGAAATTCAATAATTAATTATCTAATATTCAAGTAACATTATCTCATTCTATGTAAATATTTATTTTTAAGTGAATAATCTGTGACTGACATCAGGTGCACGAGATAAATATTTGATAGACATGAGTCAGATTTCTTTCTTTCTTTGTTTGTTCCCCACTGTCAAATTCAATTCAGTTTATGGGATATAAACATAGACATTGGAAGGATGAACTGTTTTTCTTTAAGGTTTCTGCTTGTGCTCCCAGACATTTTCAGTATTTTTTTTTTTATTTCTACATAAGTAAGGTGGGGGACATTTAGGCAGTTTAAAAACTTAGTCATATTGAATATAGTACACTTGTTTATGTATATGATACCCTTATTTATATCTCCCTAAACTGCAGTATATTTACATTTTTTTCTCAAACACTCATTCTTTCCCTTTCCACCCAAACTCATTTTTCTTCTCTCTTCCCCATACCTATACAAGTCCATAGACCCAACAGCAAATACTTAATTTTCAGTATAATCTCTTTCCTTGTCAACACTTCATTTTTAGACATATTCATTGAACATTATACAATGAAAAGTTCAGTTCTGCTATTGTTTGTTTTTATCATCATTTCACCCCAAGCAAAACCCTAAAGCCACAAAATGTTACTGAGTGTGAGAGAATATGAGAAACAAAAAATATTCAAGAGAGAGAACAATAAAAGAAAAGGAATTAAGACAGAAACTAATGTTTGACATTGACCTTTAAAATGTTAAAGTTCAAAGTTGACTGGAAAGCAAGAAAGAAACCAGAAGAGATTTCCACAAACAAGAAAAGAAACTATCAGCATAGAACTTTATTTAGAATTATTAAGCTACCATTGTGTTGTAATGGTAAATAAGCTAGCCAAGCATTACTTCACTGTACTGGTTTCTTAGGTATCTTATATTACTTTGTGATATATATATATATATATATATATATATATATATATATATATATATATATATATATATATATATATATATATATATATAAAAGAGAGAGAGGTACCTCTACTAATATTTAAGGTTTAAAATTTTTAAAAAGGAAAAAGCTAACTTGAAACTTTCATTGAAAGATAAAGTATTTAAAGTTTACTATTTCCAGTCAGCTAAATACTCTGTGGTGTTTTTCAAACAGAAATTATATTGATTGGAATCGATTTTTTATTTCAGTAAAATCAATAAAAATTGGCCATTTTGACACATTTGTAAACAAAAGTTAATTCTCAGTTTAAAAGTTTTGCAAAAACAAAATATATATTTCTGAAATGTTATCTAAAGAAAATTAGCAAATTTAATGTTAAATTAATCTGATTTGAAACAAATATTACTTATAGCATAAAATGTTGTATACAAGCATTTCTTAACCCTGGGGTCTTGTTTTTCTGATGTGTTAATCAATTTGCTGACAGTTGAATGTAATCATCATTAAGTATTGTGGAGCAAACAATAAATTTTGAGGGTTTTTTACTCCTCTCTGTAAAGTGAGGGTACAACCCTTAAAACATGTAAACTTTTAATGATAATGTTAGAGATTTGGACATCCATACTTTAAAATTTTGCATGTAATCACATACAAAAACAAATCAAAATTCTTTTAAAAATATTTGAGGTCATCAGATTGTAATAAGCTTTACAATATACAATTAGTAAATATAGTTTTACTTAATAACAATATTTTCTAAGTGTTATCTCATTGAAAATGAATTTTAAAAGATTTGAAAACATAAATTATTCTATTTAAAATTGTAAAAAAAATGAAAACAAATCTTGTAAAAATTTGTTTTTCATCAAAGACATATTTTTCTTCAGATAACATTATCTTTAATATATATTATTCATAAAAGCAATTAAAAGCTTCTCTAATTAAATAATATCTTAATTTTATTGCATTTTTTATTTTTCAATTCAGAACAGATTTTCGGTAAGATGGGGTGGGGGGGTCCAGTTTTGAAAAATAAAAATTGATGGTGTAAATTCTTCAAAGAATTCAGATTTTAACTAATATAGTCACTAAGAATTATTATGTTGAATTTCTCAAGTTTACATAAAATTAATTATCTGGGGGGTTACCAAGATTTTCTAATAAAAATTTTTTTTAAATAATTTCCTTCATTTGTGAATAAGTCCTGAAATTTTTTTTAAAATTTAATTATTTGATTTTTTGCAAGAATTTTGAAATTAATGTGTCTGTCACCACAAAAAAGAAGCAAAAATTTGCCATGCTAAAAGTTAGTACAATTGCTGATGCAAGAAAAACAAGTTTTTTTTAAAATCAAAGTTTTGAATGTTCTAAAAAGGAGTAAAAAATAAAGTATATTAAAAAATATATATTTTATTATATATAAATAAAAGTATATTAAAAAAAATACTCTGATCATTCCTTGTAATAATAAGAAAGATTTTACTGATAAAACTGTTTTCATCATGGTATGCTGATTTTTTAGTGTTTTTGTGGAGGTTTATATATATATATATATATATATATATATATATATAGAGAGAGAGAGATAGAGACACTCACACACAATCATTCAGAGAGAAAGAGTTTCTGGGGTGTGGTAGAGGATAAAAATCAATACATTTCTTGATTTATTTGTTCAAATTTGAAATGAACTATTCGTTTGTAATTTTTGTCAATATAATATATATATATATATATATATATATATATATATATATATATATATATATATATATATATATAGATAGACATCCATGTATGGTGTCTTGTAGTTTGTTTTTTTTTGTTTTGAATATCATTATTATTAGCTTCCTTATTGTTCTTTCAGGTTTCTTCAAACGGACAGTTCAAAACAAGAAAGTATATTCTTGTGTGGATAACCGAAACTGCCTAATAGATAAGACGCAAAGAAAAAGATGCCCATATTGTCGATTTCAGAAATGCCTTAATGTTGGGATGAAATTAGAAGGTAAAAACATTACTTGTTTGTTGTGCTGTCTTGTTTTTTTTTGTTTTTTTTTAAAACTTATTCATTTTTGCTTTATCATAAACTAGCAGTAGAGCCTGGCATTGCCCGGGGATGTAACAGTAAGAGATAGATCAAGTATTGACCATCATAAAGACTGAAAAATAAAATTGACAAAGATTATTGTTTAAGGTTGACAGACACACATGTCTTAATTAGTTTTTTTTTATGAATTGGTAAAACCCAAACTCAAACAAAAACATTGTTTTCAATTGTTATGAGTCTACTGATTGAATAGAATTTCATTATAAACAATTGTCTTGTAAATGGAATTTTTAAAGCATTCTGAATGTAAAAATAAAGAGAAAAGTGTGCATGACAATAAGAAACACTGCCTGTTTTAGGTCATGGTGATAGGAGTCCATTGGGTCCAACTGAAGTCTCTTAATTTACCTATGTGCAAATACCTTTAGGAAAGGTATGAACCCATATCTTCTCCCCACCAGCTATGGATTGAACAGCAGAACAGACTGGCTCTGATAGCCTTGGTTGACAACCAGTTTACCACAGAAGGAAATGGCAGCCTACGATGAGAATCTTCTGTGAAATCAGTCCTGAATCAAATGAGACATGATTGCTCAAATGTGTATCACATATGGCACTTTATGGGTTTTGGAATTTACTGATATGGTCTGTTATTATAAGGTAGCTCATTCTTTGTATAAGAGAAGTGACAAGTTAACTAAAGCATGCTTAGTACGTTGGGATCCATGTTCAAAACACAACCTCCTTATTACAGAATCATCTCAATATGGATACCTCTGGCAAGAGCCAGTGTGGTTGGTTTATTTTTGATGCTACCCAGTCTTTCTGAATTTGTTCATGTGAGGAGGCAAATTCTATGCTGATGCCTCTCAAATTTTATCATTGGATAGCTGTGACAAATTACTTGAAGCTAAATAAGCATGATACTTTGTGTGTAGACAGCCATCTGCATGTGCAATCCTTACCATACCATTAACTGATAAATGTTCCTGAATTCAACATGTATTAAATAATTTGTTTTAAGAGGTAGGCATTCTGTGTCAAGCAGCTGTTGAGAAAAGATTGCAATTGGCTACTTTTCTTTCCTTGGTGTGAATTTTGAAATCTCTCTCTGTTTGCATCACCAAAACCCTAGCACACTAAGAAAAATATTTAAATTATACAGTATGTGTCTTAAAATGACCAGTGTTGCCAAATTAAATATATAGATGTTGCTAAAATGAAATTTACATTAGAAAGATCAGATAGATTTTAATATGCATGGACAGTTTCCTTACATCTGTCTTTCATCTTGTGATAAACCCACTGGACACCTTGAAAGTTTTGAAATATCTGTGTTCTGTATAAATCTTTCTAAATATGATTACATTGAAGGTAGTTGTTGCACAATGTTGAGGCACAGCAGCCACAACTGCTTTATGCAGTTTAGTTTAGGACCACAATACATTGAAACACCAGTTCCCATATAATCACCAAAGTTAAGCAATGTCGAGCCTGGTCAGTACTTAGATTGGTGACCACTTAGGAGTACCAGGTGCTGTAAGCTTGGATGTGCAGTTGGTGTAATGGATAATGGCTCAGAATCGTTGACTTGGGTGTAAATCTTGTCTACTGTAAAACTGCCAGATAATCAAACCTAATGGAAACTTTCACTAAATATAAATCATAAGAATCTTATCAAAATCAAAAACTTTTTAGTCCTCCTTTCATTGAATAAAAATTATTCACAGAGAATTACTCATTTGATGTCATTACTCATTTTCAGCTTAGTAAAAAAAAAACAAAAAAAAAAAACTTTTATCTGGCTTCAAAACTCTTTATTCTTCAGTTTGAAGTAAAAACAAGTTTAGAGCAATTGTTTTTTTTTCAGAACAATATTTTGAATGTAATTATCACATTATAAACTTTCAAGTTTGAATATTAAAATCAAGGTTACAGTTATTTTCAGGATCATTTTTTTTAACTTTATTCTGGTTCCTTTATTTAAACATTTGGTGGCAAAGAAGAAATAGTATATTTGTGTATAAGGAAAAGTTAAAATAGGTTGGTTGGCTGGTATCCATTTCTTTAAGACCTTTCCTACTTTTAAATACAAAAAATATTTCATGGTTCATACTGGCTTGTAAAATGCTAAAAGTATTACACAAACATGAAATGGTTTCACACTTTCCATGAATGGTAAAATAGGACTACCATACATATATACATAAATAAAATGTATGACAGATCAGAAGATACTTTTTGGATGTTACTGTAAAGCGGCAATGGGAAATTAATGTTCTTGTACTTATTAATGGGAGTGCTATTCTGTATTTGCATGGCATTAATATAACTCCTTAATTCACAGATGGAACAGAATAACTGAAAGAAAAGGAATGACAAACATGTTTTGTTCTCAAATAGATTTTTATACTGCTAATTCAGACCCAAAATTAAATACTTGTACCACACAGAGAAATTATGTTACACTATTTAGTTATGGTAATTGGCTAATGGGAAATACTTAAGGTGAGAAAGAGCTATACCGAAAGATAGACTGAATGACATTAAAAAAAAAAAAAAAAAAAGAAGAATGTATTTTATTTACAAAAGAAAGATACTTTTCGCAAAAGACAGAAAATCAGTAAGAAAAAGCGAGACTGTGATTCTGTCAAATTAATTAATGTCACAATAAGGGCATGATGCGTCAAACGAAACAGAATTCTAAAAGATAAACAAAGCCGGCCGACACATGTGACCGTGTAGGAAATTTGGCCTGGGACCACCCTGGAGAGTGGCCATTGATTATCTTTCAGAGATATCATTTGACTTTAATTCCTGGTTCCAGCGAGGGAAGCCATCTGGTCTATGTATGAATCTTAACATGAAAAAAAAGAGAGTCGAAAAGGGGATCGTTATTATTGCTTATTCAAATTGTTGACTCGAAAATGAGCATCTGGTGATAAGAGAATTTTAAGACATGAGAAAAGTAAAGAATTTACCCAGTAGAAGGATTGACCAGCGGAGAACCCAGATGTCGAGTGTCGACAATGATTAATGAGTCAGTAGAGGTCCGAGCTAATGCGGATTTGGGATGTGATAAAAAATTAATTGGCAATTGTAAATGTTTTGGCCAAAGGAAAAAGAAAAGAAAAAAAGGATTTTGTAAACACAACTTTCGATAATAATTCTAAGAGGCACATCCACACTGCCGAGATCATTGGCTAACTGGTAGCATGGGTGATAGGCGGAGGTGAATGTATGAGAAAGACGGAGAAGTTGTTAACACCCATTGAGGGGATTGGTATGAGATAGCAATGTGAGAGAGGAAGAGTCTAGGAGGATAACTCTCCTCCGACCTTCCCTCACGGACAAGGGAGGAACCCCGAAGTGGAAAGTGATTAATCTTCCAAAAATGGGAATTAACTAATTTTCCTGGCCTAAGAACAAAGAGAATTCTTGTTGGGAATTAAGAATTGTCAAAGAACCCAAACCATGACAGGCCCCCACACCGGAGTTGGTCGGTGTCCATATAAACAAACGTTTTGGGACAGTTTACAGTTGAGTTTCAGAGACACGGTTGGAGTTACAGAGTCAGTGTTGCCTTGCAGAAGCTGACCGAAAGATTTCCACGTTCTTTTTGACTTAGTCTTCCTATCAAAAGCAAGTTTTTATTGACGAATGACTTAAAATACCATAACTTGCTTAAGAAACGCAAAATCTCATGAATCCATAGAAACGGGCCGGGAGAGAAACATACTCCTGTATTCAACAGATAGATAAAGATAATTGTTATTTCTCAACATATTTGAACCTCGTGAGTTTGTTTTATTATTTTTCTTTGACTTAATGCTTGTGCGGTATCACCTTTACCCTGGATTCAGCTTGCACAACAGCCCGACGCCTGATTGATTTTGTCTACCTAAGATCAAAGTCACAACGTGGGTAGGTTAGACTTGAGATCAAAGCAGTTACTTCGGTGACCAAGCGTTGGAGGTGAGCTGAGAATGACAAACCTGGTATCGAACCGGAAACTACCAGATCGACCAGGACACAGGCTGGTGGCAGCGACAAGGAGTCAACCCCAAAACGCTGGTGGAAGAAACCTTACGGCTTCGTGCCATAACTGGTAGTTGACCATGGGTGCATTGTCATATATTGACATCGCGACCAGTGGACGTCCCATATTGGTGCTGGTGCTGCGATCACTGGTGGGTGTCACAATTATAACACATGTATACAACAACAAATTGTGTGAAAAATTAGAAGAGAATTAGGGACAGGACTTAATTAGCATAATTCCCAACAGGAATTTGAGCTGGCATGTTTAGCTTGTGCCAAAAAAAGTGAGGTGGGTGGCTCCTGTTGAGTAACTAATGACTGACCACTTTCATCATGTGATTTCATCTCAACCAAAGGGAGATGATCACCTTTTGCATCCCTACATGTTAATCTTCATTGCAATGTGGAGTATATGTTTTTATAAGATAGTTACAAGTTAGGATTCCATGATACTTCACATTGAGTTGTTTATCAGGTTTCACTATCCAAAAACAAAATGCATTGAAAGTATTCTCTTGTGTTTATATTACATTTAACATTAGCCAATAATTCGGGGTACAGAATAACATGCTCAAAGAGTGGGCATAAATCAACAAAAAAAAACTCTTAATAATGTTCTTTATTTCCTTATGGAGGGGTTTCAAGAGATGTGTACAATGGTTAGCAAGACATTGAAAATGTGAGTTAGCTTAACAGCAAAGCACATTGAAGGATCTAGTCTAATTTTCTGATTATATATATAGTTTCAGACCTCATTGAGTGTAACCCTAATACAAAAGGTTAGAGAACTTAGAAAGCTTAAAAATGAAAAAAAAAAAAAAAGGGCTTTTTATAATTTATTTGGAAGCAGTTTTATTATTATATTTCTTATATATTATCATTACATTTTTTTCTTTCTCCAGCTGTTAGAGCGGACCGGATGCGAGGGGGCAGGAACAAGTTTGGCCCAATGTATAAGCGGGACCGGGCATTAAAACAGCAAGCAATTCGCCAAAGACAACAAATGTTGTCCTCATGTCAGATGCACATGGCAAATGGTATGAATTCTTTACCCACCACTGTAGAGGACATTAAACCTAGCACATTACTGATGGGCAGCAATCAGCTCACCTACACAATGGGTAGTGGTGGTGGAGGTGGCAACAGCTCACCTTTGTCGTCACCTGCACCATCTTTGCCCTCACCTGTGTATGATGGCTCTCCACCTGTCAGCCAGCTTACAATGTCAAACAATGAATGCCCGCCGGTGAATTCTGGTGGCAGTGTAGCAATGCAAAGTACGTTACAGCAGTACCCAACAATGGTAAATGCCTTGCACCCACTTCACTCCACCTTGCATGGCCAGCAACCAGCGCTGCCTCCAAATGTACCGTCCCTCATCTCGGACTTTAAGGCCACGATGCCTAATGAAACAGAACGCAAACAAAAGCTGCTTAATTTTATTCAGACAGAATTCGGAAGCTTCCAGTGTGCATGGCATCCGGATAAATTGTTTGCAATGATATGCCGACTTGTGGACCAGTGTCTGTTCCTCATGGTTGAGTGGGCACGGAATTCTTTCTTTTTCAAAGAACTAAAGGTAAGCTAAATTATATTGCTACTTTTTGTTTAAATTTCATAATTTCTTGTGTTTATTTATTAATGCAATTTCCACAGCAACCTTTCATATTGTTAAACAGTATAATGTGTCATAGCAATACTACAGTGGTGATCAAAAGAAATAAACCACACACACACACATATATATATATATATATATATATATATATATATATATATATATATATATAAAATTACCATCACAATGGAATGCATATTTTATCATAGTTACAATTAGTTTGTCTTTGTAATTTACCCCTGAAAATGATCAAAAGCATTCTGGTTAATAAATACTATGGTGTCTTTATTGATGAATTTCTTTTTAACATCAAGAAAATGATTAGACAACTGGAAAGGCTCAGTATAAAAATAAATAGACACAATATGTCTATATTATTCAATGAAATATATTTGAATATTTAAAAAATTTTTACTAAAAAGCTGTAAGTGTAGGACTGCAGTTCAAATTTTTACATTGACAAAAAACAGATCTAAATGCATGGTGAGGACATGCAAAAGTTACACACTAGTGAAAGACAAGTAGCATTAAATTTATTTATATATTTAGGGATATTAAAAACAATAATCAATACTTAGTATGCCCCTCTCCCTTTTGGTATGAACTACTGCTATTATTATTAAGATCGGCTTTGGGAAGTCAATGCAGTGTTGTGTTTATTGAGAGATTTGTGTGTTGCAAGAATGATGGATTATTTCACTTGTTATATTTGGTAATAGGTGGGATGTTAGAAAAGTAATGTATTTCTTTACTGTTCAGTATTACATCAATTTTTATCAACTATCTTGCACCATTTGGGAAGATTAGCACAGTATGAGCCCTTATTGGGTTGTGCTGTATTTAGCTAAGCTTCTGACTAAAATCTATATTTGCAACCTTTAAAATGTGAGGGAGGAATAAACATTTGTAGTAAAATCCTAGTGGATTTATCAAAAAAATCTTGTAAAAATTGTAATCATTTCTTTGCACAATATTTTTGTTGATCTAAAGAAATACTTTGATTTTCTTAACTGTAAGTACCAACCTGTTTGCTTAAACTTATTTTCAGTATTCTTTTTAAAAGGGAAAAAGTAAAGTAAAAATTTATTTGTTTTTTTAGTGAATTTTACTTCCATTGTCAGAAAGATTTCTACCTTTTACCTCTGCTCAGTTTTTAATCTTACATATTTGATTGCTGTGAATAAACTTTTCAAGATTTGTTTGGACAGTAAAACTTATTCTTTGCATTGCTGATGTTATTAGAACATTTTGTCCTTTCCATTCTGGAGACTTTTTCTAGTGTATAATTTTAAAAAACACAGTAAGAAAATCGCATCTAATAGTCGTAGGTGTCATATAGACAGTACCATTTACAGGTGTGATGTAGTTAACATTTAGCACTCTGCATTATTAATATTATTACATTCTTTTTCAAGTCCTCTCAATTGCAGCATGCTTATTAATAATTTCACTCAAAGTTGTTTTCTGCTGCCATAGTAGGATATGACAACACAATTATGAAATTCAAACACACTATTGGTCAAGGATTGGAGTAACCTTGAAAAGCAGCATAAACTTTTTGTACAGCAAAATGATGTCCAGAGTGATAATGGTCATACTGCCAGACCAGGTTGCTTTGCTGCTGTTTTTGCCAAAATTTTAAAAAAAAAGTCCTAGAATATTAAAAGATTCTATAAAATTAATCAAATCATTATTTATTTGATGACTTTTTTTAAGCAGAGTGTCGGCAATTCCAAATATTACCATCTTAATTGTTTTGATCTTTGAAATATTAACTTTAGAGGTGTTATGCCCTTTCAAGTAAATACATCATAAGAAAACAAATTCATTGAAACAGTATTTTGTGTCAAAACTATTTTAATTTAGTGGTAACCAATAAAATATTGATAGGAAATTAAACTACATACCTATTCTTATGGTTATCTGTTTCATTTGAGCAATGATGAAATGGAAACAAAAAGGACACATAATGAGGAAAGAGTGCCTGGAAAATTTGACACTCACAGGACATAGTGAAGGGAAGAAGAAAAGAAGTGTATAACTTATGTAATGAGTTTATATGTAAATGGTTGGGTTCACATAACAGGCATTAGGAAATATAGCAAAAAGATAAAATTTACAAAAGACAAGAACTATTCTTATACTCCAATTACATCAAATTGCTAGCCCTTAAAACATTTTCTCAATATATCTGTGATAGCCCAATGAGCTTGGGAAGCTGATATTTCTTAATGATATCACAGCAGTCTGAAAGGTAGGCAAAATGCATTTTAATAAATTTTTGGTATATTTGAGTGTTCACTAGTATGAATGAGTTAACAAAGTACGGTTGAATGGTAAGAATCTTCATGTAGAATTAGTTGGATCTTTTCTGTCCAACAGTGTGTCATTTTATAGTGCATAATTAGGGTCGGGCGTTAATATCAAAAAGAGGGAATTTGGATTTCTTATGAATTTTTGCTTGAGAACTGAATAACAGTTTTTTTTGTTTTTAATTGAATGCCAACCTTCCAGTTTTGCATTGTTACAGGTGATGTAAAAAAAAAAAAAAAAAAAGACAGCATTTATCACAAAATAAGAAAGTATTGACATTACAAAAAGGATGACTCCATCCCCAAGAATCTCTTGCTTTGTGTTTGTTGGAATAAGAAAATGTGTGGCCTATTACAAGCTACTGGAATATGGAATGGCCATAACTACACTCATTTATTTTCCAGCAAATTGATTGGATAAACTATGCATGATGTTGAAAGTTTGTTGCTTTGATCATCAGAAAAGATGATAGTCTACAGCATGATAATGCAAAGGTTTGTCTACAAAATGGTTAAAATGGGAGGTTATTTCAACATCCTCCATACAAACCAGATGTATCACCTACAGATTTTCTTTTGTTTCAATCACTAGAAAATTCAGAAATAGTCTTTCAAATTGCTTTGAGTGGTTGTAGTGTAAATGAAATACAGACATAGCTTCTTACCAATACTGATAAAAGATATCTGTCCTTGAGGGACAACAGAAACAATGTTTAGTGTGCTGTCTCTGCAGAAAGATTGTAAATAGCTGCCCTGCCAGTGCAAACCCCAAGATGCCTGGTTATAAAAGTTTCTACCAGCTTCCCCATGAAATAATCTGGATGGTAAGCTGAGTACTGTTGGCTATGCAGAAGATTCCTTTTGCTAGCCAACTGCTAAGCTCCATAAAAGCAGGCACATTTTCTGGAAAGCAACAAAGTTCTGTGTTGATTGTATAATAGGATTGCTGTATGTTACCAGGGATTTCTGTTTGTGTTATGTAGTTCCATTTTGAATTTGTTTGTCCGTGTTTGTGTTTCCAGTTTTTTCTGTCTCTCTTTGTTTGCAGGCATCCAACCAATAAGAAAATCCCTTTAGTGTGGGTTAAAAAAAAAAAAAAAAAGTCATGAACTTGAAAATTTATCTTCCTCTTGTGCTGCTCTTGTATTAAAAATGTAATCATCTTTCAATATGTAAATATATCTTTATTTGAGTGTCACTATTCACTGGTCCTGCTATATCTCAAAGCGTAGATTGACACAATGTTGCAGGCCAGGACATAGTAAAAAGACTTTAGAATTAAGGTCTGATAAATATTTATGTATCTACCAAAAAAAAAAATAAAAAAATAAGTTCCCAAAATTGTAACACACTTCAATTTTAAAGTGAAAGAATCCTGCAAGCAAACATGATGCAAAAGAATCCTACAAGTTGCATTAAAATTGAAGTGTAACCATTTCCCAAACAAAGCAAAAATAAATTAAGGTAACAGTAACTATCAGATAAAACAAAGAGGGTATAAAAGTGTTGGCTAATAATCAAAGCAGGAGGCAATAAAGGCTGGTGTTTTTTTTTTTTTTTTTTTTTTACTCCAACAAGGAGATAACTATTTATGAGCAATAACAAAAGATAGTACAATCATTAGGCAGGCTGAGAATTAAGGTGGTATTAACTGAGACTATAGAGAAATTCTTGCAAGAAAGCTTTGTCTTGTAATCAGTGTTTAAGACAGAAATTCTTGTAGGTAGATTTCTGGATAAGAAAGATAAATTCAATTTTAACTTTCAGGTTGACTTGATACTTCTTTTGTGCTAAAAGGAATAAATAGTCTGATGTGTAACCAAAATGCATTTTAATAACTGTTATATTTAGTTTACAGATATCTCTAGTTGAGTACTCAACTAGTCCCTTGATTGTGCTCTATAACAACAATGGCTTCACTGTGAGATGTTGCTATGCTGAAAAATAAGATTCAAAGCTGCTTAATTGTTTTTTTTTTTACTACTTGGTCATCTGTTAGAGTTACAAGGAGTTGATCATTTGGTGTTCAAGACGCATAGTGAATCTGGCACAAGGACATTTTAACCTGGGGAAAAGAGTTCATAGATACTTTTCTTTTCTTTTCCATAGTTAATTACAAATAGACACACTGGCTATACAGTTAATGCAGCTGACTGGACATGAGTTAGACAGAGCAGTGAAAATTGTGCCTTCCTCCCAAAGTTCAAAGTTTACTCAATTGATTCAAATATTTAAAGTTCATATTGATTGACCTGGTGTTGTTGCTAAGCAGAAATCCCTTAGACAAACACAGGATCATCTAATTTACTATTAATCTTGGGTAGCCCAGTACCAAGGCTAAGCAAATACCTATGTAATAAAAATGTATTTTGTTCTGCAAAGTGATAAAATATATAGACTTAATTTCACTTCTTCCTGGAACCATTGCAATGTGGAACAGTCTTCTTGAGGGGAATGATCACTACAATCGCAACCTCTTGAAGTGGAGGGTCAACTGTTATCTATCCTACATATCCTCATAATATGAAAGGTCCTCATTCAGTGACCATCTATCTTGAATTGCAAAAAAAAAAAAAAAAAACTAATATGAAATATGTCAAAGAAATACCTAAGGAGTTGATCATAGTATTTAAAAACTGTTTTATGCTTACATATCTTCAAAAATTAAATAAAATTATTTTAGGATGATAATTGTAGTTTAAATTATATTTATATCAACCATGCAAAATTAAATATTTTGACAGGTATACTTATTGGAAGTACTTGTTAAAATTGTGTCTCAAGAAAGAACCCTTTGTCTTTTCATTTAATACATTAAACTGATGGTTTGTAATTATTGACTGATTTCACTTGAGGTCTTTCCTTTCTTTTTTCATTGTGGAATGGCTACACTTCAGTTTTTAATACAAAATTAGTCTGCAAGTGTGTTACAATTTTGGGAATTTAGTTCATTTCAAGCTTACTTTTTTGGTAGATATATAAATATTTATATAACAGTCTGGAAGGTACAAATTTTTGTAGCTAACGCAATGCCGAAACATATTTCTTGTATGGGCTGAGAATTTGTGAAACAAAAAAAAAAAAAATGTCATGATATCAGTTTCCTTGTATTTATTCAAGTAAGAACATGTTGAATGCATGTAATTTACATTGCACATATATATATATATATATATTTTTATTTTTTTTTTTTTTCTACTTCTTCTCTACTGTAGGTTGAAAATCAAATGAAGCTTCTTCAGAATTCATGGAGCGAATTACTTATTTTGGATTTTTTATACAGACAACTTTACAGCAACTCAACCATGGAGTTCACATTGGTTAGCACTCAAATTTTTCACCCTGAATTTATTGACTTTGTTTTTGTAACAGACTTTATATAAAATAAACTTGCTTTAATTGAAGGAAACCTATTTTATAGAAGTGATTAGGATGGAACGTTTTTGGAGATTAAAAAGAAAAATGTGGTTCTATCTTTGTTTTGAAACATATACATGGTTAACCTATGAAAAAATGATCATTTTGAATGAACTACCATCTATTCTAATTGTTCTATACATTTTTTTTGACATGCAGTGTTTTTCGTCTGAATTTACTTCCATAGCCTTTTCCATATTTGGAACAGTGGATGATTAAAATCATGGATTGCCTATTGAGCCCCATCTACCTGAGTATATTCAGTGAAATGATCAACTGAAATAACAAAAAGAAATCATCTGATGCTTCCAATAAAAGAACCGAAAGTTGTCCCCACATCTAGATGCCTGCTTGTGTATTCTATTAAACAATTATTGAAAAACTCTGCCAATTTTGGTTCTTCAGCTGCAGACTTTAATACCTCTTTGCAAGGAATATGTGGGAAAATCTAATATTTCCCAGCCTATAAGTGGATGTTTCACCATTGCATTTTCTAAATATGAAACATTAGCCCTGATGGAGAGTCATTTACTTGTGTGAAAGAAGATTCTAGATGAAGATGTTAATTTTTCCTTACCTTGGATAATTGCCTTCGGAAGAGATATGTACAAATCATTCACATAGATGCCATTCTCTGTATATGAGCTTTCACAAATTTATAGACTGCATGGAGTATTTTAATTAATTCTTCTCTTTAATTTTGTTGACATTTCCTTGATATTTAAGCGAGAGCTCCAAGTTGTCCAATACAATGACTTCATGAACCAGACTCACAAGTTGCATGAAATTTGTATCATGCTGGAAAATCGTGCTTTCAAGCAGCTGGATATGATTTTTATTTGGTCAAGCTAGCTCAGACATTCTTGAGACCATGACTTTCAGAAAGTCATTAGGCTGGCCAACCCATCTTGTTCCATGACCAAGTCTCCAGGGCAATAGATCACTTGTAAGTTCCTGTTTTACTAGCCAGAAGTGTCATGCAAGATTGTAAAAATATCAGGAATCAGTCCATATAGCTGTGATTAAGTTAGATGTTGAGTATAGCTCTCAGGATCTGTGTGTTGGTTCCATCAAGCTTAGACTGTAGGCTTTTACTTAATGTCCAAGCAGTGGCACCATACATTAACACCACCTCTGCAGAATCTCTGCTTGAGGTTTTTTAGGTAGATTAAATTTCCAGATTACTTCCATTTTATTTAAGGCAGCCCAGAATTTAGCTATGTGAATTTTTTACATTGTTTTCAGTAGGATTTATTTTGCTTCCTAGGTATGTAAAAAGATTCAACAGATTTTATCGTTTCACCCGAGACAGTTTGTATTGAGACTTGCTGGTTCATGAATTCAGTTTTAGAGTCATCGACAGAGTTGGACTATGTCAACTCTATGTATTTGGCACTATTAAAGCTACTGTCAATTTTAATCAACATTTCTGATTCATGCGTATCATTTTGCATTCATGTTTATTAGAATGCAGTTCTGTTACTGAATAGACAAGTCACACTTGTAAGTCTTTGGATTCTGTACCATTCTCATGATGCATCTTTGAAGGAACAGCCACGTCTTGAGTTGATCTGAAACATTTTTAGTGCTTTAAAACTTTGAGAGGCTTTCTGAAATGTTGCTGCTTGAAATCATCTAGCTATTCAACCATCTTCATACTGGTAAATTTTTCACTATGTAAGGTTTTGTGATGTCAACGAACATCACTCGCACTAATAGTACTTACTCGAAAAGTAATCTGTATAATGTATAGAGTAGAGAATAGCGGTCTCTATAGTAATAGAGGATAGACTTTGAATAACAATCAATTAGATGTCACGCGGTCTACTTAATTCAATAATGGGATCACCTGCGTTTGCTCACTGGTGATCTGTGTTCAAACTCAAGTGTCGGCAGTGACACTTTATTCCTATGTAACATAAGGTTAGTGTTATTGTGAAGAAATATTTACAATAGCACAAAAAACGTCAGATGGACAAATTGCAACTTCTCTTGTTCAGAATTAGAATTGCTACAACAAAATGGCATTTATTAAAACATTTATTTTTGTTTAAAATGGCTGGAGACATTTTTCCATCGATTAATGAATCCTACTTAATAGGTCCAATTTTTAACTGGTGGTGGTGGTGATGGAGATGGCTGTAAAAGCCCAGCCTAGTCCTGAAGAGTTTGGAGCATGAGTCACAGTGTGTGACTGGATGAGTTGAGCCCTCCTGACAGCATGTCACAGATCCTTTTCAATATTGACAGTTGGACTCAAAAGTCTTGATTCCATGCTCGGAAGGTTGATGTTGGCCTTTGTTAGGTCCAATTTATTAAGAGTGAAAAATAACTCAGTTCTAACAAGGCACAAAGGTGGAAAACTATCAAGGTAGTAAAATGAAAGCAAGACAATAATGTATGGATTTTTAACAAAGAAAGAAAAAAAAAAAAAAAAAAAATGGATAAAACATGGACTATGAAATGGAGGTGTCAAAATCAAACAACAGAGGATGGAAAATGTGATCTGAAGTTATGTTGGAATAGCAAAAGACACCTAAAATGTAAAAGGTTTAAGAAACTGTTGGGTATTTATCAATCCTCTTTTGTGGCAGTGAATACTGGACAATTTCCTCACAGATGAAGAGAAAACTTAACGTTACAAAATGTGGTTCTACAGAAGAATGCTAAAAATACAACAGATAAAGTGTAGGCAATGAGGTAAATTTGGAGAAAATGTAAACAACAAATTTATGTTAGAATCAGAGAGAAAGATTGGAAAATTTAACACTTGCAGGACCTATTGAAAGGAAAGGGGGGGAACTAAATGAGAGCTTGTGTAAATGGATGGTAGAACAGAGAGTGAGAGAGGATAATAAAAAAAGACAGATGTTGCTAAGAGCTGCAAAGGATAGAATGTTGTGGAGAGAAATGATTTGTCCAAATTCCATAGAAGAAATATGAATTTGGATTGTCAAGATTCTAAATCAATTTCAAATTAAGAAATGTCTGTATCCCCCTATTTATAAAGCAATGAAATTTTCTACAGATTTTTTTTTTTTTACTTGCAGGCCAGTGGTCATAGAATCAATGCAGACTTTTTTGATAAAATTGGTCTTGGAGACATGAGGGACCGGCTGCAGGACCTTATAAAGAAGATGAGGGAATTGAAAATTGATGAAAATGAATATGTTTGCCTGAAATATTTAGTGCTTTTAAATCCTGGTGAGATGATTGGTGTTATTTTCTGATTTTTACTTCAATATTTCTTTTTTTTTAGTATATACTTGATTTCATCAATGTGTTAAAGTTCCTTGCTTGGCCAACAAGAAATTCTAAAATCAATTTAGATGTTGGGCTGGGCTGGGCTAGGCCAACAAGTTTTTCAAAACCTTGTATATTTATTGCGATGATGTTCTGTGTAAAGACCATTATTGAAAGATATGAAACTTCTGAAATTGCAGTTTGTTGTTGAGCTGAATGTACATTCTTAATATTTTGTGTGGCTTTTCATGAGCTTGGATAATTGCTTTAATGCACATAGGAAAAGATTGTGTACAGATCCTTCCCACGTATAAAGTACTATGGAATCTAGCAAAAATTAAAGTGAAGGGTTCTGAATTTTCAAGTTCAGAAGAATATCCCCTACCCCATATATTAACTGATTTCCAATTCTATTTCCCATTATTTTATTTCTTTCCGCAGATGTTGGTGGCGTAGAAAGCCGACAACTTCTAGAGGACTGTCAAGAGAAGATCAATACAGCCCTGATGGAATACTGCACAAGTTTTTATCCCAACATGAAGGACAAGTTTGGTCAGGTTCTTTTGCGTCTGCCTGAGATCCGGATGATAAGCATGTATGGGGAAGAGTACCTGTATAGTAAGCATCTGAATGGGGAACTGCCTGAGCAGACTTTGCTCACAGAGATGCTGCATTCCAAAAGAAGGTGATAGCAGCAGGAGACGACATGCCTAAAACAAAGGCAGCAATTTACAACAACTGGTCACAGCCACCACTGCCTAGGGCTGCTCACACTCGTCACTTTCACTGTTAAAGTACAGATATGAAGGAATAGAAGGAAAAGGAAAAAAAAAAAAAAAAAAAGTATACCATAAAAATTTTAACATAGGTTTTCCCTTCCCAACTCCCGACAGGAGTATGGGTGTTTTGAGTACATGTGTATAAAGATGAATGTAGTATTGTTGATTGGGCTGGGCTATTATATATTATACATACATTCACGCACTGGCATCAAATGCGAGCCAGATAACGCAAGAGTTGTTTGGGGGGAATATTTTTTTTTCTTCTTGTTTTAAATGGACCCACAACTCTGGAGATAAAGTTTGACTTTTTGTTGATTGGCAAAAAAAAAAAAAAAAAAAAAAACCCAAAAAATGACAGACAGAATGCCAAAGAGAATGGATGTTAAAAGTGCAGAGAAAACAATTTAAAATAATGGCACTATACCTACAAGACTGGACAAAACAAAACAAAAAATAAGGTGTGGGTGGGATAACAACAACAACAACAACAGCAGCATGTGATGGTGGTGGTTGCCATTATAAAAAAAGAAAAGAAAAAAAGAAAAACTGTTTGAAAACGTAAAAAAATGAATAGAAGACATGAATATAAATAAATCATTTTTAAAAATATACATACTTACCTCTCCCAAGATGATGATGATATGGAGAAAAAGAAAAAAAAATGGATAATGTGTAAGTGTGCTTGTCAATATGTATGTGCATACAAACATTATCTAAATAATGTGTGCATACATTACCACATCATGCACAAGAAAGAAGACATCAAAAGATATGTGCAAAATATTCTGTGATAATATTTGAGCATACACACTTGGGACGATGGCTATTTGTAGGGCCTTAAATAACAAGAGAGAAAAAATAAAATAAACGCTAGCAATGTATGTATCTATATCACTCTTATACACACACACATACACACAGAGAATGGCTATATTGTGGCCTCATATAGTAAAAGGATTTTTTTTTTGCAGTAATCACCCCCTGCTATTCTCAGCTTATAGTGTTCATGACAGGTTTTTAACCCAAAGGGGGGGGGAAGAAGAAAAGTAAAAAACAACAACAAGTTTACATGTTATCCCACAACCACTATATTTGTAAATCCTCACATAACACCATCACTGTCTTTTTCTTAAAAAAAAAAAAATATCTTAATGTTGACAGAATCTTGTATGTTTTATTGCCCATCTCCATTTTTTTTTTTTTTTTTAGGGTGGTTGGGATTAGGGGTAGGTATTCTTCCTCTTGTTTTGTGTTCCATTCCTTCACTCCTCTCATCTGTTTTTTTTTTTTTTTGTAAGTTTTAGTTTCTTCCAATTCTATATGTGTGAATACATCATCACAATTCATTCTGTATATAAGTTGATGCATACTTGCCTCCCAATTTCACTAATTCTATGTTTTCCTTCCAAGATATGTGATCTTTGAGAAAACAGATTTTCCTAAAACATGGATTACTCTGGTTAGGATTCTTTATTTCAGCTCTTTCTTTCTACGTCTGCATAGATATATAAAGCTTAAATTTAGTCTGGCACAAGGCCAACTGATAGGTAAGGAATATTGCATTGCACTAATTAATCCTCTTTTGTGTGTGTGTGGGGGGGGTCTCCATTTCTCAAACTATTTCAAAGGGGGTTATTGATGAGAAGTGTTTTACAAAGTGTGATCGAGAAGCATTATTCAGGAAAATAGTTTTTCACATTCTGTTGAGGGAGAGAATTTGATATGTTTTTTTTTTTTATTATTAAATTCCAGTTTATATGATAGAGGTTTGAATTAAAGAATACAAGTATTACAATCAGGAGCCTTGAATAATGCTTTGTCTTTGGCAAAGTTAGCTAACCAAACAAAAGCCAATTTTCATTCTAAGACTTGTGCAAATGAGTGGTGAACATATTTCTTCGGTGTACAATTCACATCAGCAGGAACAGATGTCTCTCACCTATGTTGGTAGAGTTTACTAATAATGCTGTAAAATATCAACAAGTATATTTTGCTGTAAGGATTGGTACAGTTGTTGCTATTTTCTTTTTAAAGTATTGGTGGACACTGTCTAGAAAAAGAAATATATACAATTAAAAGCAATAGAATAAGGATTTATACACTCTAATTTTAATATACGAGCCAAATATTGCAAATTTTGATGCAGATATTTTAATTAATTAAAAAGGAAAAATTTGAACCGTAAGCATATTTATATATCACACACAATGTTGTCCCATTATCTTCAGTTACTGTTTTTCTTAAGACTAGTGCTTTAACTTGGGAATCATTGGGTTTAGCAAAATATATTTTAACTGGTATACAGAAATAACACATTAATGTGTACATGTAATTTTCTTCGCATCTGATGATGCAGGGTTTTTTTTTTTTTTTTTCACTTAGGAAACTATTTTATATACAAGGTTGACTCCTGTACAGAAATCATTATACACACAGTACTAAAATTTATCTCAGACATATTTGTACATCTACATTCATACAGCACTAATTATGTAATTTTTGGTCAATGTTGGACCTTCATGGACATGAAATAAAAAGTGTCAAAAGAACATTTTTTTTTCCTCTTGACACTTCTATTACTTTAATACCTTCACTCTTCAGCAATGTTTATTGTTTTAAAAAGTGATGATTAGAATTTTTAAACCTAAACATGAAAGTGAATTTGTACATTTTCTTTGTTCTTGAGAATTGACAATAAAAATAATAAACACTATTTATTCTATTGTTTATCGGAATAGTTGGCAAAACATATATCCCAATAAGGATTTCATTATATTTTGTTTAAATATTTTAATAAATGTTTATAAATAAAGAAATTGTGTTTTCATATTTATTTCTTTATAAGTTGGTAAATGATAAATATTGCATTAGTTTTTAGAATGTTGTAAATAAATAAATCTAATAGTGTTTAATATTTCTATTGCAAATTCTCAAGAAAAAAAACCTGTATAAATTCACTTTCATCTTCATGTTTAGGTTTTATTACAATTCTAATCTTTGTCTTTTTTAAAAGCAACAAACATCGCCAAGGAGTGAAGGTAGTTAAAATAATAGCAATATCAATGGAAAAAAAAAAAAAAAAAAAAAAAAATCCTTTTTACACTGATTTTTTGAAGGCCCAGGATAGCCAATCTTTGTTTCACTTTTAATAGACAAGCCAATCTCATGCTTCATTTACCTCTTGAAAAGTTTTGATATTATGCGATATAAATCATTGGCGTTTTTTTTTTTTTTTTAAATAATCTGAAGAATTCTGTTGTATATAAAATGAAAATAAGTAGCAATTTGTGAAACTTGGATTATTTTATTATGTTTTTGTATTATTTGTCTTTGTTTAAATAATTTTATCTCACTTCTTCTCAAAGCTTTCATGTTCACTTTTGTAGAAACAGGAAGGGAAAAAGAAAAGCCTATTTGGTCATGAGAACTTTTGTGTGTGAGTTTAAGTTAGAAAAAAATTGTTTTAAAAAAAAAAAAAATATATATATTAATGAATTATTTTCTCACCTGATTGAATCCACTGACAGGTAAGACATATATTTGTAAAATATTCCAAATTTGGAATATTAACGACTGTTAAAAAAGATAGACATTGTATTTTAACTTTTATTCATTCACAGTTTAGGCACTTCGACATGTTATAATGGCTAACAAGCTTGTCTCATTAGATCAGTTACAACACACTAGGGAGTTGTATACTCACTAAATGTGCCACATTTTTCTTTTGACTAATGTTCACACAATATAGGCCCAACAGCCACTCAAGGTAGAGGGTTACTGAATGAGCATACTAAGTGAGTTTATGTAACAATTAAGGTTAAGATTATTGTGATCAGGGAGCCTGGTCCATATTTAAACTTTGTTTAGTAAAAGACTAAAAACCTCACAAACAATTGGGGAATTACTGCAACTTTGGAGAAAGTGTTGACTTTCTCTTAACTACATCTTTTTAACCTTTCATAGAAATAACACTTTGTTTTTCTTTTCAGATGAAGCTTTTAAGAATGATGAGGCTTAGATTAGTCCAGAAATTAAGCGAGACTCAAACTGTTTAAATTAATGCTACTTTCCTCTCCATTATTAAGCTTATAGTTTAAATAAGGCTCAAACTAGACAATTTGCTAAGAATGACCAGACTCAACTAAAATTATGTAATTAAAAATAGAATAGAGTATAGCAGTTAAATCTCAAATCATTTTTACAGTAAATCTGATTTTAGATTTTTTTTTATGAATGGGGTGGTATTAACTTTTGTAAATTAGAAAGCTCTTTTTTTGGAAGATTTTATGGAAAAAGTTGAATGGGTTATCACCAGATTTATATTGAAAAAGGGTTAAACTGAAAGAAATTTGATGTAGATTAAAAAAAAAAAAAAAGAAGAAACTAAATATAGTTTCCTTTTAGTTGATGTCAAAAAAATTGATGTTTGTGAGATGAAGAATTGATGATTAGATTTAGGATTTAATTTAGATAATTATATATTTTTTTAATTTATTGGTGTACATTGTGATGGCATTGATTTTGTTATCCAAGTGTTATATTGACCACCTGTTTTATATTTTAATCTTCTAGTATCTAATATGGTTCAATATTTTTTTTTTTTTAACCACCCCAAAAGCAGCACATGCATTTATGAGGCTTTGGAAATTTGTTTTTTAAATAATACCAATATGCTTTTAACTTTGACACTGTTATAAATGAAACAATAATTTTAGTAACTGGGGTTAAACATTGTATCCTATCAACTGTTACTATCAAAATAGTCTGATCAGGAAAAAGGAAGCAAATAGTAGACCTAATTTTTTTTTTTTTTAAATTGTTGTACTTTATGTGAAAGAAATTTAGGCAATATAGTATTTCGCCAAATTCAAGGATTAAACAAAACAAACTTGGAAGGGCTATTTAATTTTGGTTTCAGATAAAAATAAAAATGATCAGTTTTGCACCCACTGATCAATTTTAACAAAAAATGAATTTATTTAAGAATGGTGCAAAGTAATAAAAAAAAAAAATAAAATGGAAAAAAAAAAAAGTCTTCATGTAAGAAATGTATCTGTAAACCCGACATACTTGTTTATATAGTATTTTTGTTTCTGTTTGTTCTATGAATTCAGTGAGGAGGGTACTTTATTTTGTATATCTCATCTTTCATATTTCTACAAAGATTTGAATTCTTGTGGAAAAATTTTCAACTTTCATCACATAGCCATTTTTAGAATATAATATGTAAAAGAAAAAGTTTGGAAACATTGGGGAAAAAGAAAAAAAATTATATACACACATGTATATTTTTCATACCTTGAAAGAAATTTCTAAAATGCCTTTTAAATTCTTGGAAATTCATTAAATTCTTTTACAGTAACAAGAATGACAAACCTTAATATCAATCTTGAAGATATAATGGACAATAAACAGCAAGAATTTTTTAAAACTATATCCATCATTGTGTATGAAATTTTAGTTGCCTTTGGATAATATATGTGATATACTTTAAGACTGCAGCTCTTAGTTTAAATATATATTCCCTGCAACTTACACTTGTGCCAAATATCTAAAATAGGGAGGTGATTTAAGTTTGACTGTGGGAGTTGGCTGTGAATCAGGAACTGCAATATATAAGCAAATTCAAGTTTAACAGTTACTTAAAACAGATTGTGTTTGATCTCTTGTTAAAACTCATTCTCCATCTTTCCCATAATAGTTATTACATTTAGTGTATGAAATATAGAAATGTAACAAGCAATTGTTTTTAAGTCATGGAAAACTTGATAAACTACTGAGTGATTTCAGAATTTCTGTTCAAATTGATATATGGACTATTTGTATTAGTTGAGGAATTTATTTGATATTGTCAGTTGTCTACAGAACCAAATTAAATTTCCTATTGTTTTTATCTGATCAATCTTCTTGTTCATAGAAAACATAAAAGATAAGCAATGCTAATAATATTTTTTTTAAAAGTACCATATTAAATTAAAAAAAAAATGAACTAATTGACAAGGGTCGCGATTTCTTAAACGATGGCTAGTTATGAAGCAAAACATTGGTTGTTCCTTTTCTCCACTGCCACTAACAATTAAAAAGAACAAAAGCAGCAGATAATGCTACTCCAAGAGGTTGCAAATCAGTAAAGGGTAGAAATCTTATCTTCATCACCTGTATACCCTGTTTTTTATTAGACTTCTTATTTATTTCAACTACAATGATTCAAAACAAAAAAAAAACATGCTGTTAATTGTCAGCTTAAATTTTTAAAAAGTGGTTAAAATGAAATAAAAAAAAAGTACAAAGTTAAAAATGAAAAACATTGATACCTATTTTTATCAGGATTGTTAAATCATGTGATCATTCAAAAAAAAAAATAAAATAAAATAAAATAAATAAAAAACTCAGAGATTACTATTTTTCATTTTAATTCAATTTTAAAGTGTGAGAATATTTTCTTTTTAGATAAAACAACATAAAAAAAAAAAAAAAAAAAAAAAAAAATTGTATTGTATTGTAGGGAGAGGGAGAAGATACTAACATCTTTGTGAGTATTGATACTCATAGGTTTTTATATCTATCTCTATGGATGTCCAGTTACTTCTTGCTTGCTCATATTCTGCATGGTACCAGATATGTAAAATTTAATTCCTTATTATTATTTTAACTGTTGTAGCTTTATCATGTGCATCACATCTTATATGGAATATTTCAAGAGGCAATACAGTCATTGATATAATAGAAATGCTTTAAAATAATCATGTTGTATCTAATGTCAGTGTGCCTCTTTCAGAGGTGGAGGATTATTTGCATCATCTAAAAAGTTTATGGGTGGTTGTTAGAGAGACAGATATCAAAAACGGAATTATTTCAGCTAAGTTCATTTCTAGCAGTTGAGGAAAGTTTGGTACTTTTCAGCTAGGAGAATGGGTAGATGACTTTTAATGGCTTTTATAACTTTTTAAAAATTTCTCTTTTATGCATTTAAAAGCTCCAGCATAGTTCAAGTCTGTCTCTTCTGCTAAATTTCTTGCTCCCCCCCCCATGGATACTAAAGTGTGAAAATTTCATAATTGTTTTTTATGGTTTCTCAGATGGAGAGTTATCATTTACATGTGGACTGTAGTCCTCATTATTGGTGCTAGTCAGTCCAGATAATCTTCTGAGATTACTGCTCGGGGCAACAGCATAGTTGATCAAAACATTGCTTCCTAACATTTGGCAACATAATAATTTTGAGTTTAATCTGTCGGCCAAGCAGTATAGACTTTGATGCAATCTCCCTAGATATGGTTGACAGAACATAAACACTCTACACATGTTGATTAAATGGTTAGGTTCAAAATTCCTTGAAGATTACCTGGTTCAAGGAGTGCCTGACGAAGGCTGTAGGGCAAAATATTGTGATGATAACAACAAAGATGAGGACAATAGTATAAATGTAAATAATGTAGACTCAGGAATGTTCATTAATATATGTAGCAGCTCATTAATCAGCTAGAATTTAAATCAAATGGACTTGTAAATGAAAAGACTAAAGTTATTTGCAGGAGGATTTGAACAGTTAAATTTGTTATGTAGAATTTATAGAAATGACTTAATGAAGAATCAAAAAACAAAAAAAAAAAACAAAAAAAACAACAACAATACAAAGACACTTCGCCATTTTATGCTGATTACACATGGAACATTAGTAACAAGAGAAGGCCAAACATTTTTGTAAATGATATTTAGTGTGGGGTGGGGAAAAAAAAACTTATATTCTTGCTTTTAGAATTTACATTCAATTAAGCATTAAAAAAAAGGATTCTTTGACCAAAAAAACTAGTATGTAGTAATAATCATAATAATGAGAATAATTACATACAGTACCAAGAAACACGTTTATAGTATTATCCGTGTCTTATAATAGTGCATTAAATGTATATCCAAATTTAATGATTAGGTGACTGAGATAGTAATATTTAAAAAAATTTAGCTAAAAGCTCTGAAGTGGAGAAAAAAAAAAAAAAAAAAAAAAAAAAATTTCAGATGAATATAAGTAGATTGTAAGTCGACCATTTCAAATGTATCACAGGAGGGGGTTGGGGTTATCTTTATATTTCTGCTAATGAAGACCTGATGTCATCTTTGGAATAATGTTTGTTGCATGGCTAGCAAAAAAAAAAATAAAAAAAAAAAAAAATAAAATTTAAAGTCTACTTAAAACCCCAATCTTTACCCATGCCTATCAGATGGTGTGTGTATATAAGTTTAAAAGAAAAAAAAAAAAAAAGCTTAACTTTTGAAGATATGTCTAGTCAACAACTCTTACCCTATATATATATTTTTTTTTTGCTTTCTTTCTCTGTCTCTCAAATGCATTCAGCACAATTACGCTGTTCTCTCCTATGTCTGCTCATTTATTTTTTTTAATATAATTTTTTCTTTTTGGCACAATTGCTTTGTACCCGGTGAACTTTTGTTGGTGTTTTCTATCCAAAGGAAGAAGAGAAGAAAAAATAAATTTTGGAAGGAAATTATTGTTATTTTCTCAGCTGCCTATTATAACTGATTCCTGCTGTCAGTTACACTTAGCTGTGAGCTAATGCTTCAGAAAAATAAATTATTAGTTAAAAAAAAAAAAAAATTAATGTTTAGTCATAGTTCTTTGTACATGTGGGTTTCTTTTATCTAATACTGGCAATTTCTGATTGAGGAATTTCTAATTGGGACATAGCAGTGATGTCCTGGGACCAAACAAGTGTCATCCAAGTAGAACAATAAAGAATCTTAATTTTTGATCTCAGATGACAATAGGTCTAAAATAACTGGAGGGAACACGTATACTTTCTCTCTCATCAGGAATGAGTCAGGTGCATTGATGTGGTTATGTTGAGCTTAAAAAAAATAATGTGAGAGGCAGAGAACTGGGAGAAAATAAAACATTAATCAACAGCAAATATTTTGTATATAAGAACAAGTACTCTTATACAGTAATTGTTTTGGGCACTTTGACATGGTGCAGTGGTTAGCAAGCAGGAGTTTGATCCTCAATGGTTACTCCATATTGTGGTCTTCTGCTGCCACATCTAAGCTAGACTTAGTAAATTATTGTACGGTAATTGCTTCTGATTTGAGAAAACATTCACTAAATCATTGTGTCCAAGAGTACTTATTCTACCCCACCCCTGCCATTTCTCTGTATTCACAGTGCTGAGAAGGTAACCCAGTGTGTGTTGTTGTTTTTTGAATTTGGCCCCTACAGTACCAATATAAGCTGGGTTATCTCCCCTTACACCCTGTTGCTATAAAATGGGGAAATTACAATGCCATGTGATTTTCTTCCTGGCAAAATAGATAAAATACAAAGCCATTTGCCTTGTTTCACTTCCTATTTTCTTTCCTCTTCAATGTTATATACATGTGTGAATGTATGTATAAAATTATATGCATAGGTGGACTGATGAAATATTGCCTTCTGAAAGTTTGCATAAACCCACTCTCCTGTATTTGCCCAAATTTCTTTTGAAAATAGGTACCCTGTCAATTGATTGAGCCATTGGAAGAAGAAAAAGTTCTGTACCTCACCCCCACCTTCTCTACATTTTTATTTTTTTTTAACTTAGCAAATAAATAGAACAATTATTGTAACGGTATATAAAGTGCTCTCACTCTGAGAATTAAATCTCGACCACCAAGGCACCAGTTTCATTCACCTTTTCTACCAGCCTTTTCCTAAAATAGTACTACCAATTCTACATCCTCAATTTGCTATTATACTCTCATTTAATCTTTTTTTTTCTTTATTTTCCTGACAGCAGCAAAACACTTTCTTTTCAAATAATTTTTTTAAAAATCTAATCCTACACATAATCCATCAATTAAAAGACTAATAAAAATAAATAAAAATAAAAAAAAAAGCAAAAAAAAAAAAAAAAAAAAAAAAGCAAAAAAAGAAAACAGTGGATGTTTGTGAGCCTTTATATGCCCCATCCCTATTTTGTTGGTTGGCGCACACACAGTTTATAACTTCCCTTCCTTTGATCATTTTCTTTACCAAACTCCTGTCAAAAAGGGCCACAATGAGTGGCTAGTGCTTATCTGTCATGTGATTTCTGTAGACAAGATTGTTGTAAATAGCAGATTTTTAAAAACAAGGTGACAGATTGAAAAAAAAAAAAAAAAAAAAGTAATTTTTTTTTTTTTTTTTTTAAAAACAAAATTAAAGATGGAAAATATTTTAAATGAAAGGAAAACAAAATTAAAACAAACTTTGTACAGCATGTCTTGATGATAAAATTTTAGATGTTACTGTTTTTTTCTTTTTGTTTATTATTATTTTTTTTTTTTTTCAGAACCTGTATATTTTTTTACTTGTCCTCAAAATGGTTTGGTATCTGCGTTTGTGAGAAAAACAATGTTTTTAAAAAGATAAAACTCATGAAGTTGTTTAAAACACACACAAAAAAATAAAAAAAAGAAAAAAATAAAAGAAAAAAAATTGTTCCTGTTCCTCTCCTCACACATTTGCAGATGTGTGATACAAATATGATATTTTATATATATTATATCATAAATTGTGTGACCAGTGTGTGTGTGTGTGTATATATATATATATATGTATGTATGTATGTATGTATGTATGTATGTATGTATGTATGTGAGGGAGTTTGGGTGCAGAAGAAAGAATGCATACTCTTTGGAACTGTTATTCTAAGCCAATGAACAGTTGCTAAAAAAAAAAAAAAAAAAAAGCACCAAGGCTTGAGAATATGGCTTCACTATTTTTAACATTCTTGCTTCATTGCTAAGAATGGTGATAATTTTTTTTTCTTTTTTAGCTCTTTAAAATCAAGACGTTTGTAATTTTTTTTTTTCTTTAAAAAAAAAAAAAAAATACAAAAAAATCATGAAATATTAAAATTGATGAAGAAAAAAAATTAGATCAATTTTAATGAATTTCTGCTGCATATTTTTTCTCTTTGAAGTGTGGATCATGATTTAAAAAAAAATTTTATTTTTTTTTTTTTTTTTAAATGAGAATTAGAATAAAATAACTTTCCAGGCAGCCATATTCTTTTATCTCTGTATTTCCTGTTACATGAAATCAGAACGCTCTGAAATTAAGGGTCAAGGGAGATCATTTTTTAAATAGGATATTTGGTGGCTTCCCCTGTTCTGAAAAAAAACCCCAAAAAACCCTAGTATGACATCGGATGGTTGAAATGTGCTAATATGATTTTTCTTTGTTTTCATTCCATCTCTACCTAATTTTTTTTTTTTAAATAAAAAAATAGGTATCTGGGCTGGTGCATAATGTTTTATACTGAGGAACTGTCTAATTTAGTGTCCTCCTGCTTAAAACAAAATATAATAATCCTTTGGTGAATAGGACAGGAAAAACAATTGAATAAGTTTTCTCTAAATACTTTTCAAATATTCCATTAGGCTTGCTTGTTATGAAGAGTCAGGGAAAAAGAATTCTAATCAAATTAAAACTAATTCTGTAATTAGTACAGGGATTAAAACAACCTCTTTCTCTATTTAACTTAACACCTTTGAATCTCCATAAAGATCATCTGATTGGGTTTGATATGGTTGATCAGAAAACCCTCTACCGGCATTTAAGACAAGATATAGTCATTAAGATCATTTATGGCCATTAAGAATTACAAATATTGTATATTATAACCCACCCAACATTACAAAAAAAGAAAGCCTTATATTAGCCCAAAATGGAGGAAAATAGAAGTCACATTTTTGTAACACTTATGCTGACTGGATTTTTTTCCACTCTCTTATTTCTCTGTACCCCTATCATACCACCCCTTTATTAAATTGTCCTTTGTTAACTGCTTTTTTTGTCTCATGTAAGCCAAATTCTCAAACTGTTTCTGCCTGTTCTCTTATGGTGAGAATATCGTCTTTGTAGTGCCTTGAGACTGTTTGGCAGCATTAGCAGCAGAGACGAAAGATGGACTGTAAATAAAACAACTCCAGCTGAAGACTTCATACATTCACTACAAATAAATATTGCACATATCTATGTTGGTATTAGATTTCAGTCGGCACTCTGTATGGACCACCATTATTTAAATTACAGTTCATAATACCACACATCTTGCCTTGTTAATAATAATAATAATAATAAATAATAACAATAATAAACGTCTCTAATCACAAATGAAGACACAAAGCCACATGTTTATATTTATAGACCCATGTATATACATATATTTATTCATTCAGGAACTGGTATCATGGCTCATCTGGTAAAGACATTGAACCTTAAAAAAAAAAAAAAAAAAAAGGTCAGCTTAAGTGTTAAACTCCAAAAAGGCATACATACATTTTCTGGCAAAGTTTAACCTTCTGACCTGAAAATGAAAAAAGAAAAAGAAAAAAAAAAAGTATGGTTTCTCTCTTGAAATCGCTATTAATGTATACTCTTATAACGTTTATTGTTTTAACTCTTTGGAGATGGAACCTCAGTACCAAGAAGATGGAGCTCTTTTCACAAGCCCTCACTTGGAACACACACACAAAAAAAAAAAAAGATATAAAAAATCATAGAATATAGCAAACTATCATAGAAACTGCCATTGAAAGACCCAGATGTGTGAGAAATGCGAGAAGCAATTTGATTGGCTGGTACAAAAACCAGCCAGCTAATCTCAAGGCTTGTATTATCGGTCCAATGGATCAGTCCAGTCATTTTGTAAGTGTTAAAAAGTTGTTTAAAATTCTAATAACAAAAATGTTATTTAGATTGTTTATTTACAAGATTATAACTGCAATGTAATATTTATCTTAAAAAATAACTATAAAAGCAAATTTTTTTCTCCATAAAATAGTAAATAATATTAAATTGTAGTTGGTTCATTTTTTTTATAATCTTGTAAAAAATCAGTCTAACAACTAAATAGTCTAACATTATCGTCACTATTAAAATTCTAAACATCTTTTTGAAACAAACACTGTTGAGTGAGTATACAGTAATAGTGTTGTCAAGAGAAAAAAAAAAAAAAAATAAGATTACTTTTGATACATTTTTTGCAGGTTTGAAGTTAAACTTTGCCCATTTTCCTATATAACAAATAAAAGTTATATGTTCAACTTATTTGCCTCAACTCATCAGGAGAATTGAGAGCAAAATTTTATTTTACTATTAAACCTCCTGATGAGTGGAATCCTATCTGCCAAACTCAGAGTTGAAGCAGGTTAGTTGAACAGAATTTTATCGGTTATTATTAATACTCTATTTCTTGATATTGAGCACTCTAATTACAAAAGACTGCTCGCCTTAAAAGTGTTATCTTCCAGAACTATACTGGTTGAGCTTTTATTTTGTTTTTTTTTCTTGGTGAAACACAATCTTTGTTTTATATCTAGCTTGGTCAGTTCTTTACATTTATAGCAAGTGCATTTTTTGTTTCAGACTTGTAAAATTCCACAAAAGCCAAGAGACAATATCTATCTCTCAATTCTCTGCAACACTCACACACACACACACACACGGAAATTAGTGATTGAACCAAAATCCTGTTTTTTTTTTGAATTTGTACTGTTTGTTTTGTTTGAGAAACTCCAATGAAGTGAAATATATGTATATTTTAATATCTTTAAAAAGGGAAGCAAAAATCATATTTCTGTCTAAATAAATATCAATTTCACTACTACTTGTAGTATAAAAAGTGCTAATCGTTTTGTTCTTTTCTGTTATTAGTATTGGTAACAAGCCATTTGCAGCCTACTAACTGAAAATTAGTACTTTCAGTTCTTACCAATTAGAAGTTTCACCCAGATATATTTGGTTTCTTTATACTTTTCTGAAGTGAGTGCCCATGTGATTATTTTTTTTTTTCTTTTTAATTTACATTTTGGTTTGTTCATTTATATAATCTATGCTTAATATTGCAGTTGATAAAACACATGTAAAAAGAAGAACCAACATGTGTTCCAGTGAAAAAATAAAAAAGAAAGGAATACAATGCTCATTTGAATCTTATTTTAACAATACTGTGTAAAATCCTTTTTTTGTGGCTACTTAATATGAAAGTGTAATATGTTTTGTTATTTTTCTTCTTTTTTTTAAACCCTCTTTGCTGAAGAAAAGGGGGGCATGTTCATTTGAATCTTGCCAGTTCTCTTCCAATAGGGGGTAACTTTGAAGTGTGATTTTTTTCACAAACTTAAAAAAAAAAAAAAAATAAAATAAAAAAAATGACCAAATCAATAAAAAGAAAATAAGCTCATCTTTGGTTTGTCTTATTAAGTTGGCTTGTAAAACTACCAACAAATGATCAGTTTCAAAACTTTCTCCATGTTTGAAAGTGTTATTTTGACATTAATGCTGACAGTGTCACATGGATGGGGGGAATGTGTCACATATAGGAAGCAAAAAAAAAAAAAAAAGAAAAAAAAGCATTTTCTAAAGTTTATATTAATAATAAGAATAAATTCAGCAAACTTATTTTTTTTGGTACAGTTTTAAGAAAATCTTACTAAACAGATTTTAACTTTAGATAATTTTATAAAATTGTTTTCAGCTCCATTTGATTAATATGTAGTAATGTGAAATATCAGATGACAACAATGCTTATTATAAATACTGTAGGTTTTCTAACTTGTGACAAGGCAGATATAAATTATTTCTGGAGAAACAGGATTAAAAACATTAATAGCAACATTTAAAATATGGAGAATGTGTCAAATAACAAAACAAAAAAACAAGCATTTTCTAGTCACCAACAAAACTGATTTCACCGATGCAAAAAAATGAAAAATAGTTTGAGATTTAAAACATGTTTGTAATAATTTTTCACTGAATTTACAAGAGAATGCTTTGTCACTATTATTAATTTTGTACTATTCTTATATCTTATTTTTGTTAAGAATCAAGTTTAGTAGATGAAGCTATTTGTCAATGTTACTAATTTACGACTTTTTTATTTCTTCCATATTTTCATTACTATCTGGATACTTGTTCTAGAAAAGTCAAGTTCTTATAGAATTTTTTACCTCTCTAAAATTTCTGTATAAACATTTTCAACAAGACAGCATAATGACAAAAAAAAATTTAGAAAATAGATAAGTCCACTTGAATTTCCTAGTCTTGACATAGTTACATAGTTGACCAGGAGAAAAAAATATTTGAATAATGCTTATATTAGTAATTAATTCATCCCATTTAATATTTATTTATTTTACTTGTTTAAATAATTTGGTAACTAAATAGATTACTTTGACTTTTATTTTTACATAATTCTATCATTTTTTTTGCTCCATTTAACTAATCTAGCAATGTCAAATAGCAAACTACAACAATGCTTATTATGGATGTAGGCTTTATAATGTATTACTGGATTTTGACAAGGCTGATATAAATTCTTTCTAGACTGAAACGATTTAAAAAATAAAAGATTATTGATAGAAACATTGCTATGTATAAAGGTAAAAGGCAATAGGAAAACTATTATTAGCCGACACGTTTTGTACAATGAAATTTTTCAAGGCAAAAATGAAATGAATTTATTGAAAACAAAATAACTATTAACAACAAGCAAAATGTCCTTAGAAACTAGAAGAATTTAGAAAACACTCTGGTATTCATATTGTCTTTTTCTACAGGTTAACTTGGAGAAATTTTTTAAACATTGCTATGCAAATTAAATATTACCTTTTATGTAATATAAATATGATAGTGTAATAAATATATATTATATATAAATATAAAAAGCTGGTAAGCACTAATTGCATATTAATATGACCAGATTTATTCTACTGATGTTAGGTCAAGATATGAAATTTAGTCTTATGGGAATCTCTAAAAGAAGACTATCACGAGGTTTTAGGAATTAAGTTGTTGGAATTTTTGAGATGAAGTCTTGTGTTTATTAATTTTGGAATGTTTTTTTTTTTAATCCTATCTTTCTTACAGTTTTTTTTGTTTTCATTTTATGACCATTAGACTTACAGCAGGGCTTAGATACCCTATGTTGCTTTATTTTTTTTTTTTTTTTTATTACACCCCATCAAAAAAAAACAAAAAAAAAAAACAAAAAAACATAATGTGTGAGAAGTTGTAGTCAAAACAATTAATCATTAACTTCAGGAGAAATTGTCATTATTTGTAGTTAAGACTGTCATCCACAGATTAATAGCAATAAAAAGATATTTTGGGGATTAATCAGATTCCCTTCATCCTCTCCCTCACATTTGTTTCACCCATTAATACCTATCATCCCCCAAAAATGGGCATTAATTGGTTATAGTTATAAACATAATACCATATTTTTTTTAGTCGATAATGAACACTGGATTTTAAGGGAGTTAAAACTTGAGATTGCATTTAATAAAATTGCTTGATAAGAATTTACTATCTATAAATTTCAGATTTTAACAATATTACAGCTGTAGATTACAACTTGATGAGCAGAAAAAAAAAAAAAAAAAAAAGATAATTTCAGATTTGTATTTAATATAAAAAAATTAGACAGATTGAATGGCAATGTCACAGTTAATTTTTTGATCTCAATGAATATAAGAGAAGAAGAAAAAAAAAAAAGTAATCTTTTCTAGGCTTAGTCTGAGTTTTACATCTCACAAACATTTTACAATTGATATCTAAAAGGAAAGGAAAGTTTCAACATATTCTCAAATTTTTCATAATCTTGTTATGAAATTAAAACTGTGTTGCAATGTTTTCCCAAATACGTTCTGATGAGTACAGAAGGAAATTTACCCACCACCAAAAAAACCAAAACAAAAAAAAAACAAAATTTTTGTTGAAATTGACATAATAATTTGGTCATTAACATTTTTCAAATATATCCCTTTAGGACAAAGGTGATCATGGCTCTCCCCAGTAGCATTCGTGAATTGCCTAGATTTCTTGGGAAATATAGCGGAATAGGAACCCATTTCCTTCTCCAGGATTTTGAAACTAGAATTCTCTTTCTCCTAGACTGGCTGCCACCCAAGAATAGAGAGTGCAGTCTGGTTGGAGGAGAGAAAGATTCATGCCTTTCCCAATGGGGCCTGTAAGGAAGTGAGCATGACACACTCGGTTGGAATTTGAACTGGATTGATCCCCCTTTCCATACCGACAACAGCCATTAACTGAATTGATCCATCGATAACAAAAAGGAGGAGTTGAATTGTCCAGAAAAGATTTGAAATGTTAATAACTATAGTTAAAGACAACAAATTATTTACTGTTTACATTGTTCAGACTGTTGTTCTCATCTGTATTGTCATATTTGCAATATTTTGGCCATTAATCCTTTATTTCGTCCCCTGGGTTAGAGTGTTCTAGTTCCACATACCATGCCTTTTCTGGATATCTCAGTTTCAGTTACTTCCTTTTAGTAACTCAACTCTCCCAGTTTTTGTTCACCTTTGCTGTGGCCAAGTATTGAACTCACAACTCTTTGGGTCAAGTTAATGGATTACTTCAACCAATGCTTTTATCCACTGGGCCATATGTTCGAAATTCCAATGCATATCACCTGAAGAATGCTGAAATGTTGTGAATATAACAATAAAGATGAGGACAATAGTCCGAAGAATGTAAATACTTACAATACCTCATATCTCAGATATAACAAATTCCTCTTAAATTATAAAACTTTTTTTGCAACTTCCCAACACAAAATGCAGCTCTTGTTTACAAGATGATTAGTTCAACAAAAAGCATCATTGGATTTGTAAATTTTTATTTATGCAATAAACATCCCTTAAAGAAAGATTTCAATTAAAGATCATATAATAATTCTGATTGGTTCTCCTTAGTTTGCACGACTGTTACGCCCTGCCAATACCTCATAAATAATGGACTATTTCATTTTGATTGAGAAGACGAAAAAAAATATTAAACACGCTACTTGGTTTCAGTGAGAAAATTAAAAGAAGTGTTTAAAGTCTGTTTCAGTGAAATGGAAACGTTATCAATTTCAAATCTTTTCATTTGTCTCCACTTTTTAAAATAACGAATAGCATTCAAATTTATAAGTGTTATTGCAGTATTTTGCTAAAGTTGTTAAGCTCAAATATTTAACCACGCAATAGGGGAATTTCTACGGATATTGTTTGTTGTAGAACTCGCCTGGAGTTCAATCATTAATGGAAGAATTAAAAGATTAATCAGAAAATTAAAAATAGGAAAACTGAAATTTTCACAGATTAAAACTAGTTGAATTTGCCAATCATTAAAAGCAATATTGATCAAAATATTACAGAAGGGAAAAATAACTTTATCTCTTTTGCCAATTATCTTAACTTCATCCATACCCACCCCCCCAAAAAAAACTACATACTTTGCTCAAGCCCGTAATAAGTTTGTTTCTAAAACGGAAATCCATTGCAAGTATAAGGGAGATAACTAATACAGCAAAAATTACAAAGGGGAAGTACTTGGTATTATTACACATGATGCGACAGAAATACCTCCCACTGTTACCTGTTTGATTCCAGTGAACTTAAACAATTCGCAGTGGTGTCTTTATCTTATCAATATATAAAAGGTATTTATGTATACCCTGTATAAGACTAGTTTATCCTGCCATCAACTGCAAGAAGACAGAAAGCATGGTGATCAGAAAGAGAAGAAGCCGAAGATGCGAACAAGGAATTATTGGAGATTTTAACATCATGCAAGTACAGAAATTTAAATATCTGAGAAGTGTTTTTAGCAGAGGATGCAAAAAATCTGAACGGATTTTATTTTGTGATTAGCTAAAGATATATTCACAAGAAAAAGAAAGAAAGTTGAATTGCAATGTGATATCAATCCTCTTACAATCTCCTCACAGATGAAGAGAAAACTGGAGCAATCAGAAATGTGGCTCTACAGACGGATACTGAGATTTCCGTAGACAGTGCGAGTAAGCAACGAGGAAGCCGTAAAAGAAAATGGCAACAAAAAGAAGACGTATTCAGAATCAGGAAGTGACAGCTGAAATTTCTTGGACACAGGAGGAAAGAAGGCTTGGAAAAGTTAACACTCACAGGGCAAGGCAGCAAACTGATGAGTTTATGTGAATGGATAGTGGAACAGAAGCGGTGGTAAGGGATACAAGAGAGGAAGTTGGAGAACCATAATCACCCTTGTCATGAAGGGGCAGATCACATACAAGCTTATCCATCCAGTAAAAAAATAAAAAAATAACAGCAGCATATTTTGTTAGGTTCTTAGTTTTCCATGTGTTGCTTGAAATCTATTTTTTTTCTAATTAGCCGATTAATATGTTGCGAATTTGAAACGACCCACAACAAAAGGGGGTGCGAAAAAGGTTTTTAAATATAAAATATTTTTTATTTTCGTGCATTTACAACTAAATTTTTCTAAGCGTCTATCAGTGGTAACGGAATAACCTTTCACCCCTCATAAGTGACTACACTATAGGTAGTAACTACCTATGAGTATCTGTAAGTCAACGGACTACAGAGTCTACCCGAATTCTTTTCGGGTAGACGGTAAAACTCTGTCTCTGAGCAGAGAGGAACCCGGACGAGGCTCAGCCGAAGGGCAGAGTCGTTCGGGGAGGTTGACCAACCCGATCCCGTTTATGCAGGTTCTACGGGCATTTTTTGGCCGAGCCTACGGTCTCAGAAGACCCACGTTAAACCTGGCCTTGCACCACATATACTCTCGGGGGGGGGCAGTAAATATTGTCTAGCTGGAATCTTTTTCAGCTGTACTGTCGAACTATCCGCCTTCGGGCAGAGAGGAACCAGAACGAGGCTATGCCGAAGGGCAGAGTCTCGTTCGGGGAAGTAGACCGACCAGATACTGTTTATGCCGAGCCTACGGGCTCAGGAATCCCACATTAAATTCAGCCTTGCGCCACACGTGACTGCGTGGGGCAGTTGCTAGATACAGTCTAGCTGCAATCTGTTCCAGCTGTGCTGATCAAACTCTTTGCCGAGCAGAGAGGATCCCCAGACGAGGCTATATCGAAGGAAAACAGCTACCCGACCCCGTTTTACATGGGGGTCTACGGGGAATTTTTGACCGAGCCTACGGGCTCGGATTATCCCATATTAAACTCGACCTTGTGCCACATCCTACCTCGTGGAGAGGCTGGTAAATATCGTCTAGCAGGTATCTATTACTCACATCTTGGCTGTTGTCGAACTCTCTGCCTTCGGGCAGAGAGGAACCCGGATGAGGTTATGCTATCCCTAGGAGGTAGACAGACCCGAAACCGTTTATGCGGGGTTACGGGGAATTTTGGGGCGAGCCTACGGGCTCGGATTGTCCCACATTAAATTCGGCCTTGTGCCTCATCCTATCTCGTGGGGAGTCTGGTAAATATTGTCTAGCTGGGATCTGTTGAGTACGACTCAGATTTACGCGAGAACTACCGACCTTCCAATAGTAGCACTTACTACTGGATTGACTTGCGACGACCTTGTGCATAACAGTTACCTTTATTCTTATTGTACTGGTTAATTACAATAAACCTTTACTTATTTTATCCACCTTGTTTTTTAAGTATATATCCCTATTAGCACGGAATATAACAGTTAAAGTTCTTATAGTCTTTGTTTATGGTTGTTTTGTTAAGGAAATCACATCTCTCATCTTGTGTTTGTATATGAGATAGAAGAGGCAAGGGAGAAAGTGAGGAGGACGTGTGAATGAATAAGTGAATTTCTGTTAAACTAGACGTCGTGAAACGTTGCCGTCTTTCTCTCCTCCCTTGTTTGTTCATCTAGAAACTTTGCTTAAATAACCTACGAAGCATGTTCTTTTTTTAAAATTATTGTTGGCGGTCCGTTGGTTAAAAAATGTTAAATATTTATTTTGAACGCATCAATTTTTTTCACCGGAACAATGCGCGATCTTTTGAATCAGAAAACATTTTTTGTCATACGGTGTTTGTTTTTTTTTTTTGTCTCTGTTTCATTGTGTATTTATTTTTTAATGATCCTTTTTACTTGTCTAATCAGTTTCTTGATGTCGATATGAAATTCATCAAGGAAGTTACAATAGCATATTTGTCATTTGTAATTCTTATATATACTTTACAATTGGAATTACGATACCTTTAGTAAATGACCATTTTCACCTACGAAGTTTAAAAACTGTTTCTGGTATCGGCTTGTAGTGTACTGTTTATTTTGAGAAAGAAAGAGAGTGGGTGTATAATTATATAATAATTGAATACCTGTTGGCAGATGAGGTGGGAAAGAAGAAGGCATCATTACTGGAATCATATTATGGAGGTAGGAGAGCCTGGGTTGGGGAGGTGGGGTAGTGTGAGACGGATGGGCTGACCTATATCCTAATGGTCAAACGTTCAAAGTTTAATTCGCCGGGAATTCACGGAAATTAACGGAAATCCTGCGAATTTTAAAATTAAAATTCGTAGGCGAAAATGGTCATTTACTAAAGGTATCTTAATTCCAATTGTAAATTTGCCCTGATTATTGTGAATGAACATAGAGCGCTCTTTTGTGAGTAAGTTTTAACATTTCAAATTCTATGTTTTGTTAATAGGGCTTGCCTGGATTATACCAACGGACTACTATTTGAATAAATGAAACATTGCTGCCCAAATACAGCCATGTTTCATTTATGCATGTTAAAGCCCAACTATTAGGTTGGTACAACAATAATGACGTAATAATGTCGTTTTCTGACCTTAAAACATACGTCAAAAAACGACATTATTACGTCATTATTTTTGCACCAACCTAATAAAAGTTCCTTGTTCGATATTTTTTTTTAAATTTACTTTTGCAATATTTACAATAATTCTTCTAATTTCCGGTTCGTATTTTTAAATATATCTTTCCATGACTCGACACTTTTGGTTAACATATTTTAAGATGTTTTTTTTTTTGCTTGTCACCTTAATTTTCTTTATTGCGTATTCGTGTTTTCTATTTTAATTCGAACAGGTTTAACTGGAACCCACAGAAAGTCTACTTCATATATAAACACATCAAAGGGGTGAAAGGAAATTGAAAATTATGAGAAAGGCATCGTAGGCACATCTGTTCATTTGTCTTAATATTTGGTTATAAAGATTGCGATATTTCAATTGGTGTGTTGAAATGTGTGTGCGTCAGTACAGTGACAAGGACCTAGAAACGTTGTTTGATTTTAGGTGTGCATGTTGCGGAGGGGTACACAAAATGCTCTCCTCTAGTCTTGTCGGAATTAATTTTTATCCAGTAACTCCGGACTAAATACGGGGGAGAGAGAGACAATCCGCGTGTACAGCTGGGTTGCAAATCTCGGTTTCATTTGAAGAGCAGAGTTTTACTAAATTTTGGATTTTCTTTTTGAATCACAGAGTAAAAGTCAAATTAAATTCTAATAGCGTCAAAGTTTTCGTCCAGTTGACTGGCAACATTTTTGTACAATCTCATCGATAAACTTGTCCAAAATGTTAAAAGAAAAAAAATCGCACAAACTTTGAAAACAAAATCTATATTATAAAAGATTTGATTGTCTGTCCGTCACAGACTACAGGTAACTTTTCAGATGCGTACGTAATGTGTGCGTGTATGTGTGTGAGACTTACATGTGTTTGTGGTATTTAATATATACACAAGCACACACAATTTGACCAAGACTGAAATAAGACAATTGACCCTCCCACTCAGTCGGGACAAACTTTACCCTAGGCTGAGCAATAAAAATCAACATTGGAGACATATATATATATATATATATATATATATATATATATATATATATTTACACCTCATAAACATAAGATTTTATTTAATTTTTCAGAAATTATTCGATAAAATTATTTTTTAAAGTTTTTTCATTTTGTAATGATGCATTACGTCTGTTATTAAGGTAAAGTCTACACACAAACAAACATATCTAGAAATCGTTGATAAAATTCAAAGAAGAATCAGCAATATTATTGGTCCTGGCCAGGCGACTCGGCTCCAGTCACTTACATTCCACCGTAAAGTTGCCTCCTTGTGTCTTTTTAATAAGTACTTTCATGGTAATTGGCTGAATGAGTTCTTCGTTATGGTATCTAGACATTTTGAATTTAAGTGCAGTACCAGACTGGGTACGAAGTCTTACCAATTTACAGTTCCTTAAATTCTATGCTAACGGTTTTTTTCTCGCACTTCTTGTTTGTGGAACTTTTCTGCTCCATGCTTTCCAGCCAACCTTAATCTTCAAAAATTAAAATGAAATGTCAACCGCTGTCTGCTGTCCTCCTGATTACTCATCCTCTGTTCCCGCTCTTTAGTAATGATCGTTTTCTAATTCTTTCACACTGTCTTGTGTCTTGGAGTCTTTGCTGTTTTGCTTCGGGTGAACTCTATTAAAAAAACCTAAACAAAACAAACATTAAAGAATCCTTTTCTCTTTCATCTTAATAAAGATTTTAGTCTATATTTCTAAGATGAGGTATTGTAATTATTTTTATACTATTTACTGTTCAGACTGTTGTCTTCATCTTTGTTGCCATATTCACGACGTTTCGGCCGTTGTACGCTCCGGCCTTTTAACCACTGAGTCATGTGTCTTTGAGGACACATTGACCAATAGCTAAAAGCGTTGGTTGATTCCAATGACTTGACCCAAAGAGTTGTGAGTTCAATACCTGGCTACAGCTGAAGTGAACAAAAAACTTGGAGAATTGAGCCAAAAGGAGATAACTGATGCCGAGACATCAGGAAGAGGTATGGCACTTGGAACTAAAACAATCTACCCCGGTGGACAAAATAAAGGGTTCAATTCAAACTTCTACCTGAAGAAGGCCGGAGCGTACGGCCCAAACATTGTGAATATGGTAACATAAATGAGGGCAACAGTCAAAACTGTAAAAAAAAAAAATAATTAAAAAATTTGTTTTTATGTTTTGTGCATTTTTTCATTCATTTACATTAATCTACATAAAATGCATTATATTTCATTTTAGAGTTATACCAGGACATTAACTATCAATAACATTTCTTTTGTACGGTTAAAAGCTGTTATTTTTCATTTACCATTTAATTTAGTCTAAGGGAAGTAATTCAGGCAATCTATCTTAACGTGAGAACTGAGTGAAGCTTCTTTTCTAAAGATAAAAAGAAAAAAATCAATGTCAAGAATCATAGATATTGGCTTATTAAGTAAACATAGAATTACCTCAGTTTGATTTAAATATTAATCTATAAAGTTAAAGTAGGTAACCGTCACAAATTCGCTGAACAAACAGATAGCATAAATGAAAACAGTCCTCAAACTTACTAAAAAACAAAGGTTTATCGTCAAAATGTTTGTAATTATTAAAAGGGAAAGCCAAATTATTTTTTATTAAATTTATTATCCCTTCTCGCACGTTCGAAATCTTGGTTAAAAATCCTTATTTTTGCGTTAGCTGTCGACATAATATTTACGATTAGTGTTTAACGCCTTTTCCCGGTGAAAACACACTAATTTGGAAATTCTTGAGAAAAAAAAAAAAAAAAAAAAAAATCAAATAATTGTTAAATTTTAATGAAAATTTTACGACTTATTCTCAAATGAATGAAATTATTTAAAAATTTTTTTTTTTTTTTAAATTTTGGTAAAAAAAAAAATGTTACCCCCCCCCCAGTTACAGAACACTGGAAAAAGTGGGTATCAAGACATTTTACGTTAGGATCACTGGAGATGAGAAGATTCACTTAAGTTGTCATAGATTGCTTGGCTGACAACACAAAAAAGAAAATTACCAACAATGATAATGTTCAAACGTAAAAACAATGCTAGAAACTGACAGAGTTCCCTGTTGCAGGAATCAACACTTTGGACAATAAATCTTTACGGCAACTCTTTTATCTCACAACCAGTATTTGGCGGACTCTCTTCGAGTCCAAGAAAAAAATAAAAAAAACAAAACAATAAATCTTTTTACATACACACGCATTAATCTCTACCCCCACACAATTTTCTGATTGCTAGAAACGTCATTACCTTCCGTGTGATTGACCTGACTTTACAAAATGAACTATTTGTTTCGAAATGGACTTTCGATGCAATAAAATACCAAACCAGGTTAACGAATTTTAAATCCACTACTTAAATTACAGTGTAACCCGGATATAAGAGAGTTGTCGGGACCGGAGAAGAAGTCTTTTATATCTGGGTTTGGTCTATTTTGTTTAGGTAATTATGGCTCTAATTTGGGACCAGAGAAAATCTCTCTTATATACGGGTTACACTGTATTAAGAATAGAGATGAAATATTTTTTGGTTTCTTCTTAAAAATTAAACTTAATTATTGATTTGCTGAATGTGCCTGATCGAAACTTTACCTCTCTCTTGCAATTTTTGAGCTGCGAATATTTTTTTTATTTTTGAAACTTTATTTCCAAAAACGAAATTTCATTTTGGAAGGGGGATAGTAAAGTAAACTAAAAGGTAAAGTTCAAGTTTAGCGCCGTACAAAATATTTTTGAACAAAGTTTACGGATTTCAAGAAAAAATCCATTTATTTAAAAAAAGAACTATATAGACTTTTTCTTGAAATCTAAAAAAAAAAAAAAAACTTTCTTCAAAAATATTTTTTAAGACGCTGAACTTTGGTTTTACCAAAAATAAAATAAAAAACGAAACTTACTTGGATTAAAGATCAGTTTACCGTCGGTTTTAATATTCAATATGCGGCACGGATATAAATGAAAACGACTTGTTCGCTCGTTTTGTATTCAATCCAAATAAATCTGTTGTAGACTTGTAGAAATGAGCAGCATCCATTTGTTAATCAATTGGTTGATTAATTAAAATTAAATTCCAGAAGTTTTCGTGATTAGAAGATCGTTGCTCAGCCTTCCAAGAGAGTGAAGCCATATTGAATTGAATGAAAAGCTTGCGCATGTCAAGCAAACCAATATAAACATGTAATGAGCAGCAGCAGCTAAAACAATGCCCGGTTGCCTGGGTTCAATTAACAGCAAACTCAGATACCATTCGCAATTGAAATGAGTTCAAACCTCATTGAATACCCTATGACGAAAAGCTTTTGTCCCCCCCACCAGGAGATAACATTCAGGCATATGTATGTCATAGGTGTATAATACCGAGAGAAAAAAAGCCTAAATGTTCAAAATGGGGAAGGAATTGCATCCTGAGATGATAAGGTGGTGAATGTGAATTGAGACACCGAGAATCTGCTTTCGTTCGACTTAATTTGAGCCGACTCCAGTGGTGTAATGGCTAACAAGCTTGTCAGACATAACTGTTTCCGAGTGAAGCGAGTTTGATCCTCAAAGTGTGCATCATTACTGTAGACTTACGCAAAGCTTAGTATATCACCATTCACTAATATAGCGAGTTCGATCCTTACCGGGTGTACCTTGGCTGCAGCGAGAATAAAAATATTTAAGTTTAGTAAATGACGTCATATGACCAAGTCATTTTGAGCAAAAGTTAGTCTCGGCGGTTGATAAACTCACTGCAGACATTTCATTTCACAGTTGTGAATTTGTTCAAGAGAAGATCAAACTATGGTTAGTTAATATTTTGGATGTCGCACTATGGTCCCGTGGTAAGTATGATAGTTTCAAAAGCCGTTGCTACCATAGTGATACCGATCCGCACTGGGTGTCCCACAAAACGACGCCTTGTCAGTTGTCGTCAAGAATACTTCGACAGCATCCGCGTGCAGAGAGGTAAACCACACAAAAGAGACATCTGTTTACGATACCTATGATTACTTTTTGGGGGACTCTAGTGCAAACGAAACTTGTCTACCTGTTTTTGACTCTCATGTAAACCAAACCTATGTTTACCTATATATTGATCTCTATCTATAAAAGGCTGTGTGTGTGTGTGTGTGTGTGTAACGAATGCACGGCCGCAATTTTCGATGGATTTGCACCAAAATTTACATGCACATGCTCCAAGTTAGTGGAAAGGCCAAGACCGACTTTGCATTTCCCAACTCCCATCGATAGTGGAAATAATTGATTTTTTCATGCTACAACGGTAGTTTTCATGTAGTTTGAGGCCATTTTGTACTGGCCAGAGTGAGAGCCTATAGCTGGCTGCCACGAATAGGCAGGAAGATTCTATTGGCGAGCGTGAGATCCAACAGCTGACACGAATATTAACTAGCATTAAAAAAATCGATAGCTGCATTCGTGATAAGTGGGAAAAATTTAAATCTGCATAGCACTTTACTCCAATTGGCTCATTCGCTTGCTTAAACTCAACGTTGATTCTGATTCCGCAGAACTGACTTGGGTGTGAAAAAGTATTTGTTGTTAACATTCTTTTTTCATTCGGTTTTTCCAGTTACGAGTCCTTTTTTAAAGCTGATCGTTTGGTGTTCATTTTGTTTAGTTCTTTTTTCGTAACAGATTTAATGTTTAGTATAGAGCTTAGAAAAAAATCGCAGTGTGAGATAGGCAAGAAGTAAGGCATGTAGCAGCATCACGGCAAAGGGCACTCCTCTTAAAGGCAAGGAAGGGCAAAAATATTTTAAGTCAAGTGATAGCGATTGCTGTATGAGTTGTACGATTTTTGAATCAAGCACGGGCAACGCCGGGCCATGCTGCTAGTAATATATAACCTGGAAAAAGGTCGATATACAGTAAGCCCAACCCAATCGTCGAAGATATGCTGAATGGATGAATTACATGAAAGAAGCTCGTATCCTTCAATCTGAACTTTACTTATTTCCCGCGCCTTTATTCGTCTGGGATGAACAAAGAGAAAGATTCCATCTTTTCAAATTGTTTGACCGATTCGGACAACAAGGGTTGTAGATTTGTCGCTGTATTATTCTTTTTTTTTTTTTTTTTTTTTAAATATTTACGGAGCTTAGCTTTGTACGGCCGAAAAAAACAAACCGGAGATGGTAATTACCTTGGTCTCCCCACTGAGATGAGATGAGATGTGATGCAAGGTCGGGTTTATTGTGGAGAAGCCGAGCGCATACACTTGGGCCAAGGGCAAAACTTCGCCCAATCCTCCCATCCGCAAGCAACCGTCGGTATGACTATCGATCCCCGCTCTCTAGTGCAATCGGGGTGGAGGTTGCAGCTATTTTCCAGGACCAGGGCACCTCACAGTTTTTATTTTCCACAGTTGCGTCTCTGTCCGCAGACAGAGCCACAACAGCAACGCACTCTGCCCGAAGAGAGATGATATCCTCCATCGGCACGGACTCGTGGAAACAAATAGAAGTCGTCCTCTGTAACTGATAACTGACATCCATTAAACATGGCATGTGGAACTAGAACAGCCTACCCCAGTGAGCGAAATAAAGGGTTCAGTTCGATATTCCAACCATCTAAAGAGGGCCGGAGCGTACAACGGCCGAAACGTTGTAATAAATATGGCGACAAAAATGAGGACATTACTCTGAATAATGTAAATGATAATAGTATCTGAAATGAGACACGTCTTTAGTTATATTACTCATGACTGACTAAAATATCAAATACTATTCACTATTCTGTAGTTAAAGCCTCCCCCTCCTTAATCCCCCCTCCAGAAACCGAGGTTTCTACGTGAAACAGTAATAAATAGGCTAATGTATTTGATTCATTTAATATTCACAGTCTTATTCTTAATATACACGCACGGTATATTGTTTGAACATTCTTGGGTATTATTATAAAGACTTCCGCTTCTTATATTATTAAGTCATAATAATCATATGAAATGTATGTTCGACACATGAACTACGATAAAAATATAAAAGAAAATAATGGTATCTATGTTTCTGAGATGAGGTATTATGTACACTATTTACATTATTCGGACTATTGTCCTCATCTTTGTTGCCATATTTATCACAACGCTTCACTATGTGTCCTCAAAGACACATGGCACAGTGTCTTCTACCGCGAATGTCGTCGTGCTTTGAAGCTCCTCTTGCGGACGACGGATGGCCTCTCCGACGCCCAGGCGTTGTCTCGTAAGGCATTGTATCGATTGTTAGTTAGGGGGTCCGTTCAAGATGATCTGATCGACGAGCTCGGTCTTACGAAGCAGGAGGCTCGCTCGATATGGCCTTGGGCGCCTGGGTTGAAATGTCTCAATAATGATGAGGCATCACTCACCTGGCTGATGATTCGTGGGGCCCTCTGGGTCGGCAAGAGACTTTGTTCAGAAGGCTTGGAGAAATATCCAAACTGTCGTCGCTGTACTGGGGAAGTCGAGATCAGTAGTCACGCCTTTTTTCAGTGCAAGACGGTAGCGCCGTTGTGCAAGTTTGTTGAAGGCCTCATGGTTCGCATGCTGCAGGGAAAGTTTTTTGTCCTGGAAGCCAGTTCTGTTTGTAGCAATGTGGTGCCGCAATTGACGAAGGCTGAACACTATGTGTTCTGTTGCTTACTAGGGATTATGAGAGTCGTGATTTGGACGACGCGTCAGAAGGAATTCTATGATGGCGAGAAGTTCACCTCTTCCCAACTGATCTTGTTCTTTAAGCATCAGCTTAAAGTCAAGATTAGGACGGAAAGGCGGCGGCTCCCTTCATCAGAATTTGGCAAAAGGTGGGTAAATCTTGCGCGAATATGTAGAGTGAAAGGGGCTGACCTAGAGTGGCACTTGGATGTCGGTTAGGTACAGGATTTTGTCCTAACAGGGTTGAACAGAGGCAAACCACCCAGATATTAGGTTAGTCTAGGCTTTCTATTTTCAATTTTTAGTTTTCCCGTTTTCTGTTCAACTTAGCTAGGGTATGCATGCTCATTGGTCCCTTTTATTTCTGTTCCTATTTTTTTTTCTTTTGTTTAATTCCCCATCCTCTCCCTCGTTAGGTGGTCAGTTATGTCAGTTCTCTGGTGGATGCGGGGCGCCTTTCGTTTCGTGTGTGTGATTTTTCGTATTTGTTGTTGTGTATGAATGTGTGTGTGCCTGTGTGAATGCTTGGAGCTATGAATGTTTTCCTGATTTTTTTTCATAGTCCCGCATTGATTTCGTCCGGTTAACTGATGTTTCTGCCACATTTGTGGGGGGTTTTATTACTAACACATCGTTTTGTTTAGTTTCTTGTAAATATTTAAGACACATTGTATATATTCATTTGGGGATCTTTTTAAAAAATTGTTGTTTTATGCCCCTCCCCCCTCGAACAATATCTGTACATATGGGGATTAGTTAGGACTTCATAGAGAATTTGAGGTATTTTGGTGTACGCAGTAAGAAAGGTAAGAGTGAATGTGTTGTTTTGGTGATTGGAATATTATTGGTATGTTTGGGTCAGTGTCTGCGACTAGCTAAGTTTACAGTTAAGACAGAAGAAGACCGTCCTTCCCCAACCCCTTTTAGGCCTTGTGCCACATTTTGTATTATTCATACAAATAAATATCGTTCAGGGCCTGTCTTTCTCCCCGTACGAAACTTTGCACTTCGGCAAAGCTTCATCCGGGTTCCTCTCTGCCAAAGCAGAGAGTTCGAGAGAAGTCGAACACAGTCAGAGACTGCTCAACGACTGCTAAATGCAGCTACACTCGTAATAAATTTTGGTTAGTGTTGGTTGGTTGCTTTTGATATAGAGGACCTCGAGAATTTGAAGTTTTTGTTTGGTGTAGTATATTGTTGTTAACAACAAGTATTTTCCTGTATTGGGGTAAGAAAAAAAAAAACTACGGCGCCTTCTTCGATGAATTTTATCTTAACATCAGGAACCTTATTAGAGAATTTGAAAGGATCATCATAAAAATAAATAGGCATGATATGTCTATGAAATGTTTGAATATATATATATGCGTGTGTGCCATATTAATATAAACATGAATTTCCTTGTATTTTTTTAATTTTGTTAAACAGTGAAATTAATGTCAATCGGTCTAAATCGAGAGGTCACACGAGAGAAAAATGTACCCCCATCCCGACAGGAATTGAACTTATATTTCCTTTTTTACCATCTACAATAAATTTACATAGAAAACTGGACCCCCCTTTTGAATTTCAAGTTTAATCAAAGAAATTGTACACACTGCACCGATAGATATATTCACAGAAAATCAATTTAAATTTTTGCATATTTGTTTTAAAATTTTCAGTAACTGAAATTTTACAATAACTAGAAATTTATTTACTACAAGAACTGTAACGAATTGTTACAAGGACTCGAATGTGAAATGTTATTTTAGCCAGTAAAAGTGAAATATAACAGTAGTTGTCTACCTTACATTAATTTGTTAAAGTTAAAAAAAAAAAAAAAATCTAATATCAAGGGAGAGAACTCTAACCATTTAATTTTGTTTATAAATTTTACTATTTCGTGAGAATGTTGCAGGATCGCTTGCATGTTTTGTGCAAATATTTAGTTTTAGTCACTATGATGTTGCAGGAAACAACATTTTGGAGAGTAAATATATACAGGCTCCTGGAAAATTTATCCCACAAACTTTAAACAGTATTGGCGGATTCAATGTGTCTCCAAGTAAAAATGAGTAACAGAAAACAATAAAACAAACGACAATTTCTTTCATGTATTAACAATTTTTTTTTTATAATTACAAATAAAGAAGAAAGCATTTAAAGACTAACATTGAAAACTCCGTCTGGGGAACGTAAAAATTTTGTCGTTATAAATATTCAACTATCTGGGTAGAAACAGATGACGGAAAATATGATACAAAAATACGGATAGCGAATTGATTGACTGAATCATTTTCTACGGCTTACCAACACTTTATTTACAGCCAGAAGATATTTTTAGATTCTAAGATATTTTTTTGGTGTGTGTAAGGGGGATAAATAATAATGGTTTAATGATACAAGTTTTACTAATTAAGCTGGTGGAGGAGAGGTGGATTCATATCCCCCCCCCCCCCAAGGATAAGTGAATATAACAAAACCAACGGGAATTCGAACTCGGTTTTCAAGTTAACAATCCCGATCCATTATATCACCCGCACATATAAGCTTAGAGCATCTGGTATTCCCAAGCGGTCAGCCATCTAGGTACTGACCAGGCTCAACGTTATTTAACTTCGGAAACCGGTGTTTCAACGCGATGTGTCCGTAATCTACGGATAGCGAAAGATGTTTTCCAGAAACTAAGAAACAGTATTAAGAGACAAGAAGATTTCGTTACAAGCAAGACCGCTATATAATGTTACATGGTCGTCAATACTGGAAAATCTAACTGCTGAATAATTTACTTGAAGCAACAGAGATGCAGTTCTGTTGTTGAAGATGAACAATGAGAAAGTTTTAAAGAAAGCAGGTTCCATAAGAAAATTTATACTTACAATCAGAAAGAGACAATTCAAATTTTAGTGGGAGTATCATGAAAGAGAACGTGTAGAGTTTAACACTTTAAGGGCTTCTTCTATGTGTCGTGTCTCTTCAGGACTTGGGCAATCATGGCTCTCCACAACTTTACATCCTTTGTAGCAACTTAGTAAGGTTTGTCTTTTCCTTCTCTCTACCAGTCGCTATTTTGCTATTCATTTAGACAACATCATTGTTTCCTTGAATATGACCTGTGAGTACCACATTCTTAAATCCTTCTTTCCTCATTACGTGTGCTTGAAACTTCAACCTTCTGATTCGAAGTGTCCTTTTTGTTTCCATTTTCATTAATACTTCCTCTTCACTCATATGTTCAGTGAATGATATTCTCAGCATCCTTCTGTAGAACCAGATTGCTTTAAGTTTCTTCAACTGTGAGGAGATTGCCCATCATTCACCACCAAAAAGGAAGACGACCACTGAAAACAAAATATACAGAAGTGACTATCGTACTTTATCCCCAAAACGTCACATTTACAGAGATTTTAGAACACTCATACTTCGGATACCATAATATCGTAATTTCTTCATGAAGTCCGAACTCGTCTTATATTGTGGCGAGGAAAGAAAAAATAAACATTTTAAAATTCCCCCAAGTAATATTTAAAATGTCAAATGACTTCACATTTAAGGGAAAATCACTTCCCTACACTTTCGTTATTTCTTAAAAAACTTATCCGCAGAGATATATGAATTAATTAAAAAAAATATTTATCTACGTGTGTACGTTGCAAGAAGAAGAAAAAAGAAAGCAGACGATGAGCCAATTCCTAGATTACGTTCAATTCTGATCTCTAAAATTTGTTCAAATTAATATTTTTGAGGGGCAGGGTTTGGTGTCAATTTTGTAACCAAAGTAAAGATCGCCAAATTCCCATAACACATTAACCTTAGTGGATTTCGGGTTTCGTACCAGTAGATTTCTCGTACATGACTTAACATACACGAAAAGTAGTTATTATAACTTCCAACAATTTTCCTTCTTGTATATAAAGTTTAAAACCCGCTGAAATATGAAATTAAAAAAAAAATTAAATAAAAACAAAGGTTTGGTCATAAATAATTCCCGTTTTTGATTATCGACTTCATTCTTCAAGATATTACCAAAACAGGAATTACTTAACGATTTTCAGAGAACTTAAAACGATTACTTCGTTACTTATTTTAGTACATCATTTTACTTATTGTCACGTGATGCAAATAGTCAGAGCATTATTTAAACAAATTAGCCGCAAATAACCAACAGCGCCCCCCTTTTGTTTTTAATAGTCGCTTATATTATTGGCAACGAAGTCTGCTTTTAGATTTATGTAAGTAGCTAAATAATCGTTCTAAGTGACGCGGTTAATCGAAATAAGTGCTGTATGATTCGTTGCTCATTTACTTGTGGCTGAAGCTAATAGAACGCATAATGCACCTGAAATAAATCGACAAATAAAGGAAAAAAAAAAGATTCAACTCTCATGTTGAAAAACAAGAACTTTAATATGTAGAAGAAACAATAACAAAAGAAAAGATTGCAAAAACGATAATTCACTCTTTGACTTAAGCAAGGAAGACAATCTTTCCTTTTTGAAAACATGCATAGAAATTAGGAGAGATGAAATACTGCGCAACAACCCCCATCTCTTTTTCTCTCTCTTCCTCCTCAGTCTATCACTATTTTTCTTCTTTCTTGTTCTTCTCGCTCACCGGCGTTTATGTGAATTTAGGACCTCTTTCTCGGAAGACTAAAAGACTGTATCAAGAGGAAAGATCACCTGACCGGAAGTCGCTGTCTTTGATGCCACAGTTTAAACGAGATGACAGCTATCAACGTCAACGCGCAGAGAGAAAATATAGAGAGGAAAGTGTTCATCCAAACAAAGACGACGACGCCCCTGACGCTTGTATTACTGCCTGAAGAAGAAGAAATAATAATAATAATAATAGTAGTAATAGTTATAATAATAATAATAGTAGTAATAGTTATAATAATAATAGTAGTAGTAATAGTTATAATAATAATAGTAGTAATAGTTATAATAATAGTAGTAGTAATAGTAATAATAGTAGTAGTAATAGTAATAATAATAATAGCAGTAATAGTAATAATAATAATAGCAGTAATAGTAGTAGTAATAATAATAGTAGCAGCAGCATCATCATCATCATCAACTTCATATAAAACTCGGCATAATATATCTGACCTGGAAAATATTCAACTTTTACGAAAAGGAAACCGATATGAACATCCCACAGACCTGGTTACAGAGTTAGGACCTGTAACAATTTTATTGGGCTTTACAATAGACACATTCAGAACAATTAAAGCTAATGGTACAGAAATGTAACACAAAGACGGAATGTGCTTTCTTATTGACATGACACAGTCTCTGCAGATTGTAATGTATCTTTGAAGATCTATAAAAATATCAAAATATAAGGATCTCGTAGTGGTAATTTAAGATGTTGCACATGAGCACATCAATAATTCCAGTTGTAGTTGGAGCCCTCGAATTTATTGGAAAAGGGTTCCGTTAGACGAATTTAAGGGATTCCTGGTAGCCCATGCCTTAAAGAAATTCAAAAAATTGTACTCTCAAGTGAAACTCACATATTACAAAGAGCTTTATGGAAAATGTGTGTGATCTAGGTTTTTTTGAATGATCAGTGGAATATTTTATTAAGCCATTTCTGACTAGGTTTCTTGTTGGAACCCAGAAGATGTGTATGTAACAAAAAGCAAGGGAATAATAAATATTAATAGTAATTGTTGTCAATGGGTCTTTGGGAATGATATTAATGGGAGCAAACATATGTGGATCAAATTCATGAAAGCCCAAAAATATGTGAATTGCCAAAAAAAAAAAAAAAAAAAAAAAAAAAATCATGTTCATGAGTACTTCTAACATTTTGAGTAGATTTCTATGCAGTCAGTGACCAAAATTACATTTTTTTCTCTTTGATTGCACGGCATCTCATTTGTTTGCATCTTCTGATACAACCCCACCAAAAAAAAAAAAAAAAAAAAAAACGAAACAAAAAAAAAAACAACTTGTATCTGGTAAGTCATGCGGGCAAATCATACTACACCAATCAAAGGCACTCTCGGATAAAAAGCAAACAACACAATCGCAATAATAATGACAAAAATAACAATAATATAAATGACTAGCAGTAGAGCCCGGCGTTGCCCGGGGATGTAACAGTATAATAAGTATAACTCAACATTAATAAGTATAACTCGATATGAGTTGTCCCCCTTTCATTAATGCCTCTTAATCGTGTTTTAAAATTGATTTCGTGCAAAAGCAATTGTGTTTTTCCAATTTTTGGCGTTGTCAGAACCGCCGAAAGGTAATTTTACGTAGTCCTGTGAAGTTTTGTTGAAATCGGTTGAAAAATGTAGGAAATCCGATCCATATAAACGTACAGACACACACACAATCTGCGTTTTATAATAAGTAAGATTAACGTAACTTTTTCAATTTTTGCAACATTTAGAGAAGAAAGCGATTTAAGAAAAAAGAAAAAAGAGTGCTTAAAGTGTTTAACAAGAGTTTTTCGACAGAATGTCTGTCTTTAAGTTATATTTAAAAATTGCATACAAGTATAAAAATTTATTACCACCCACCAAAAGAAAACAAAAAACAAACAAAAAAAACCAGGCTTTGTACAAACGTTGCTTGTCTTGAGAAAATTTATGAACATTATATCACAATCGATTGTCATTTCGACGAACATCATAAGGTCCACATTCTGAAAAAACACTTAAGGAGCATGAAGATAATGACATATGAAGATAATGACATATGAAGATAATGACATATGTGCAAACTACAAACGTGCCACCCCATGGGGCAATAAAAGAAAATGATGGGGAAATTACATAAAATCTATACTAAACTGTTGGATTAATTGTTCTAACTAATCAACTAAGGAAAATTTCAAGGTGAGCACGATCATCATCATGTTACGCGTACTTCAGTTGCATACCATTCACGCTGACTGCGTCCCATCATGTTGATTACAAGTACAACCGTTTTTCTCAAGAAAAGCGACGCTTCTATAAATATTTTTTTTTAATCATTTCACCCAAGCAAGGTAGGAAATCCGATCCAATATATAAACGTACAGACACACACACACAGACATTTTATGAAAACTCTAGAAATTCGATCGAATCCTGTTTAGTGATTACAATAGTTAAATGCACAAGGCTTTGAGGAATGCAAATCATGTTTTTTTTAATTGGACCCAACCCCCTACCTGAAAATCAGCTCTGAATCCACTAAGAAGCAAGTGGTTACTGAGTGTTAGAGAATATGAGAAAAATTACTATTAAGAAGCGAGGGCAATAAAAGAATAAAAAATAAGTTAGGTAATGATTGACATTTGCATTTAAATTTTTAACGATCAAAGTTGACCGGGAAGTAAGAAGAGAGTTCCACAAGCAAGAAGTACGACAGAAGAAACTGCTACGGTTACATCTAGCCATTTCAACTGTAAAATGATGAGACCTTGCCGCTAATCTAGTACTTATTTTATTTTATTTTTTTTTATACATGAATGCATTTTTTAAACATAACTTGAAAACTGACATACTTTCTGGCAAAATATTTTTGAACATATGACCCCCCCCCCCACTTCCGGAAAGGACAGGGTCTTTCACTTTCCAACGACATCGTTCGGACGTGCCTTGCAGTCCTACTCACGAAGTAAGTACTTTAGTCGTTGCAAATTAGCGCAAAGCTGACTTGACTTCAGACATTTTAACTATTACTTCTAATTCTGAACAAAAAAAGAAAACTGACGTATCAACAGACATTGAAAACTTTGTTCCACTAATATATATATATATATATATATATATAATTATTTATTTTTAAAGAAAAAAAAAATTTATAACATAAATATGTTATAAAATCACTACAAAAATAGCCATTTTGTTTCAACACCCTCGGTGTCTTATCAAGTGATGACGTTGAATGTAAAATAAATGGTTTTAAGAATAGTAATTGTTGGTTATTGGAATTCATTCCATATACACCAATCGTATACTTGTGTATATATATATATATATATATATATATATATATATATATATATATTATATATGTAAATAAATGTCTGTAGTAGAAACAAACTTTTGTATGCTTCTTTGTTTATTATATGTGAACACACACCCCTAAAATACAAACACGTAACCTATGTTAGCTTCCATAATATCTTCTTTCTTTTATTAAATCCCGCTCTTTTCAAATAATGACAACAAACAAACAAAAAAGAATTGTGAATCTTTACAAAAACACAAAGAACTGCATATGAAGTAGCATGAGTAGAGTCGCAGAGGAGATATTCCAAGTCATTTGAAATGCTAAAGTGAATTTTTATTATTGGATCTTTGGACATTGTCCAAAGACCTAGTTACAGATTAAGGCTATGATAAACAAAATACGGCAAAATCGTAATTGTAGAAAAAAGGGTAAACAATTGTAAATCGTATAATGAGTAAAATTCTCTAGCACTTTGACATTTAAATGGATCGCCTCGTTCAGGAGAAAAGACCGCATCATGTCATTGGTAACAAAGAGAATCCCTGTCATGTATTTGACCAGACTTTTCTTTTTCAGCAGACGACAGCGTAAAATTGAAAGAAAATGAAAAGCTGGACAAATATCTAAACCTTAAGCGAGAACTGAAAAAAATTAAAGTAGCTGTCGTCTCGATAATTACCAGGGTACTTGGAACAGTATCGAAGCGTCAAGTTTAAAGGAATAGAAAATCCAATAACTGATGCTATTTATACGTCGACACTTCTAAAATCAGAGAGGAGAATATGAAGAGCAATAAAAGTAAGATGAAAAGTTAAGTGCTTCGTCTTAAAAAAAAAAAAAAAATTAAAGATTTTAAAACTATTACATCCACTACTACTATTAGGTGTAAACAGACTATAAGACAGCCTGTCTGAATTTCTAGGAAGGAAGTTATTATTTACACCCAGACAAATGTCCTCAGCTTTGTTATTATTATCATCAGAGTGTTGCGGCCGTTATACTCTCCGGTCTTCTTTAGGTGTCTGTCGAGCCGAATAACCTTCAGAGAATTTCAAATTGAACCCTTTATTTAATCTATGGGAGTAATTTTTTCTAGTTCCGCTATCCATGTCTAGAGATGTCGTATTTAGTACTGTTCTACTACCGTTTACATGGTAATATAGTAATTGTGAGTTCGATCCATGGGCAGGTTAGAAATTGCAATAATACCTAGACAGGTAACCGCTCAGGTCGGGAATACCGGGTGCTGTAAGCTTAGATGTGTGTGGTTAGTGTAACAGACAATCGTACGGTATTGAGAGCAAAGTTCCAGTTCCATTTGTGTGCGTTATATTCACTTACGCACAAATATCCATGGGAAAGGTATGAATCAACCTCTTCTCTCCCTCCAGCTATGGGTTAATTAGTAAAATTTGTACCAGAAAATCATTATCTTAAAAATATTTTCTGGCATTAAATAACCCGCGAAGAGTTGATAAATCGTAGAAAACGAATTAATAAATGAACACAGCGTTAACTTAGGGAACTCCATGAGATCGCTAAAAAAAAAAAAAAAAAAGAAAAAAAAAAATAGAGCATGGCATGATGAAAAAGACGCCAAACTTGACGAAAACAACATTTTGTCGTCTAAATGTTTATGTTGCTATGTAGAGGAAAGACCAAATTTTTTTTTTTTTTTATTATTTAAAAAAAATTTTTTCCTTCTTTTTAGAACATTCTAAATTTTGTTTTAAAAAACCTTGTTTCTCTTTGGATCACCGGACCTAGTAAAATAACATAATTTTTAGCACGTTTTTTTTGTAGGACACATTAATTTGGAAAATCTTGCAAAAATAAAAATAATTGTCGGATGTTAATGAAATTTTCAGAAACTATTCACAGATGATCGAAATTATTAAAAAAACACGTTTTTTTTTTATTAAAGTCATGGCAGAAATATTTTTTTATATTTATTACCCACCCTCCATAACTAATTTTATGAAAACTCTGGAAATTCGATCGAATACTGTTTAGTGATTACAATACAAGGCTTTGAGGAATGCAAATGATGTTTTTTTTAATTGGACCCAACCCCCTACCTGAAAATCAGCTCTGAATTGTAACATACAAAACTCAATAAAACAAATTATTTAATTTCATATGCTTTTATTTGCTTTTAGTTGTTTTTACGGACAATATTTTCTGAAAGCAAAAAACTTTTTCGATGAAAAATGAATTTTTCATACAATTATTTGTTATTTCTTTAATTAGAATACATTTTTAAGTTGTTAAAATATTATAAAATTAGTTAAAAGCCGCATTGGGTTTCCTAAGTGTCCTTATGAGATAGATCTTTTTTAGCGCGTTGTAAATTGTATCATTTTGACTAATCAGAAGATCCGCAGTAATTAAGAAATGTAATTTTGTGTTTATAATCGGGCTGTAATTATAAAGTACGGAAGACCAACTAGAAAACAATTAAGTTGCGTTATTTGAGTTAAGCATAAGTTCTCCGCTGTTAAGGCCTTTACTTTTGTGAAATACGTGTGGAGCAGTTAATTTGAATTTCAATTTCAACTGAGAAGGGTACCTACAAGTATCAGTATCATGTTATGAAATTTATATGATCTTATTTTCATATTAATCTCAGTTATGACATTTTTCCATAAATGAAATATCAAAATTACGAATAAAATAAATGGAAATACAAATAACACAATGTAATAAATGTACATAAAATTATAGTATTTTATGTACACTTCTGATAAAATTTTATAAGAAATGTACCTATAAATTAAGTAGATACCTTTCTTATGAAATATGAAGTTTAATCTCACTCTTAACAGTCTTATTTTTTAATTTCTTTATAATATATTTTCCATAAAGCAACGTAAAGGTGAAAGCTAAGTACAAAAAAAAAAAAAAAAAAAAAAATATTTACAGCGCTGAAAATTTTTTTAAAAATAACGAGGCAAATAATTTGTTCACTTAAAGCTAAATAACTTCACTTCTCTCCATCTGTAGAAGAAATTATCCTCACGTAAGCTATCTAAACGTCATGAAAATTTCACCTACTTTGTTTTATTTTCAAATTACATCTTTTCGGTGCAGAAGCGAAGTTAAGCTTTGTTCAAAATATTTTAAATAAACATTATAATTTCTGATTTTCTTAAAATAAGTTTAGAAAAAAAGAGAATTGATTTTTAAAATAATTTCAAATTGAGATTTTCTTATTTTTTTTTTTAAATGGAAGAAAAATGGTTGCCATGATTGATTATCTGCCAATTTTGATGACTCAACCCCCCCCCCAAAAAAACCCCAAACAAACAAAAACAAGATTTTTAGCGAAAATTTCGGTCGTGCTAGGAACGATTAAAAATGTAACAACCCCCCTACCCCCTACCCCCCCCAAAAAAAACCCCCTCAAAATTACTTTAATTTTTCCTTTTAATAATAACATGGACATTTCGACGATAAAAGTTTTGTTTTCGTCAAGTTTGGCGTCCTTTTCATTATGCTATGCTCTTTTTTATTTAGCGATCTCTTTTTAGTGATCTTATGGAGTTACCTACGTTAACTAAAGGATAGCGACGAAAAAACATCGTCATGAATATACCACATGGACAAAGCCATTTTAGTGACACAAGGTACACCAAGATTTTTTGGTATTTTTTGATTTTTTTTAAACAAGAAGTTTCGTTTTTAACTCAAGGAATATGCATGACCAGGACTGAAGAGTAAAAAAAATAATTCGTTATAATTCGCGTGCTCCAAAAACTGAGAAAGACATGCTGCATACTCACAATTAAACAAAAGATAAAAACTAAATCGACCCCCCCCCAAAAAAAACCGCAAAAAGCCAAAACAAAAATAAAAACGAAAAAAAAAAACAAAAACAAAAAAACGAAAAAAACAAAAACAAAAAACCAAAAAAAAACAAATCAAAAAACAAAAAAAACAAAAAAAACAAATCAAAAAACAAAAAAAACCCCCAAAAAACAAGCAAAAACAAAAACAAAAACAAAAAAAAAACGAAAAAAAAAAAAAGAAAAAAAAAAAGAAAAAAAAAAGAAAAAAAAAAAAGAAAAAAAAAAAAGAAAAACAAATGGATGCGTAGAGATCCCATAATGCTTCGAGGATATTCGATGAAAGCATAATGTGATTAACGGAAGTTAGGATAAATTAAAGAAAAAGAAAGAAAAAAAAAAAAACGTGTACTTTCCATTGCAACTTTTTTGCTTTCCACAAGGTCGAACATCAACGTTACTTCCGGTACAGTCGAGATTTGTAGTGTTGTCACACCAACGAAAACGATGCTGAACTCCTTGGCCGCATTCTGTACTGCATGGTCGCCATGGGAACCACGACGTCCAGCCGCCTTTATCTTAAAAAATAATAATAAATTAATGAGACATGAAACATCAAACCTAGTCGTCACAAGCAGCTGCAAATCGAATGTATTGCGTGAATCACTTCAAACACCAGAAGCATTCTTCTTTTATGTGCTGTATTCCTTCAGGATGAGTGCGATCACAGCTTTCCATAACTTCTTGTCCTTTGTAACTATTAGCAGCTTGCCTTTTTGCTGTCTCTCCTAATCCCTGTCCATCAACAAAAGCTCGTGGAGGTTAGGTTATTCGTTGTTTTCCTGGATCATTTCTGTTACCTCCTCCACCCGCAATAAAATGAAAAGAATTTATATTTATTAAAATTCACCCCTAAATTCAGAAATGTCCTTTGTTTAAAAATGCATTCATTGTTATTTTTTGCCTTACGTCTCAAAAGGAACTCAAACAAATAAGAATAGTCTATCATGGTGCGATAAGTCCTAAAAATGGATCTATCCTTTCTAGCAGGGTTCGCCCGCTCGCTATCACTTCGCAAAGTAAAATATATTCACTACTTGAAATCTTTGAAACAAAAATTTTAAATGAACATTTCATTCATAAATTGGCTTGTTATAGTTAAGGAAAGTTTTACGAATAGATGCCAACTTGTTGACGGCCAAATAAAATGCAAATTTCAAACGCTTTTCTGCACTATACAAGACGATATCCGTAAGCGCAAGTATTTTTGATATGAAAATCAAAACAATCCTCGAATAAAAGAACAGTACTGAAGGACTGTTAATTAATGAAATAAACATTTTTTAAAATCAATATGCAAACTAGTTAAACCTGAAGAGTGATATTGCCTAGAAGTAGATAATATATAATACAGATAGTGAGCTATTGGTACTCTTTCGAGTGGTTTGTATCACATTATTTATCATCTCTCAGTTGGACAGAGTGCAGTCAGTTGCGACTCCGTCAAATGACGGAGTCGCAACTGAGGAAAATTATACTGAGAGGTGGCCAGCCCGGGGGAACAGCTGCTCGAGGCCGCGGCCTTTCATTGCACCAGAGAGAGGGATGGTGCTCACACCGAGGCTAGCGCAACCGACGGTTGCGGACAATTTTTGTTCCTAACCATGGTGTACGCGCTCGGGCTCCCCACATTAAACCGATCTTGTATCACAATCTGACCTCGTGTGTGTGTGGGGGGGGGGGTGAGTAAATACAAATTACTATAGAGCTGGTTTTTTTTTTAACTTCAGAATTCGTGGCAGAATGTTTCTCTAACCCTTCAAATGTTGAATGTAAACTAATTCTAATTTCTATTTTCCCGTCTTTAGACTATTAATTTTATGTTATAAATTGTCCCCTGTTCTCTCACCTATGAAATAAAAATAATTGTCTGTACGGAAAATAAGGATCTACATACATCAAATCATCTTTAAACTAACTGGCAGCAGAAGAATTATCGTTGAACTTTTAAAAGTTAAGCTTAAACATTAATTCAATACTTAAATGCAGCGATTAACTTTAAGTTCTTCTGTAGTTTATTGATGCTTGTAGCATCTACTCCTCTGCTCGCTATTGTGATGATAGCCAAACCAAGAGTCCTCCACAGAAGCTAGCTTAAATGCCGCCGATCGGGCGGCTTTTTAGCTAGCTTTTTTTCGTTTTTTGTTTTTTAAGCGTTTCACCAGAAGCAAGGCGGGAAGCCACTAGGACGCAAGCGGTTACAGAAGATTTGGAGCAAGATCAGATAGGAGTGATAGAGGAAATGATGAGGAGAAGGATAGCGGATAGATCAAGGCAACTGGAGATGTCGATTGACATTACATTTGAATAGTTGGAGATTATAGCTCTCAGGAAAACTGGAATAGGGAAGGGAGTTCCACAGGCGAGAGGTGCGAGACATGAAGCTATTGGAATAGAAGAGACGGCTACATTTAGTAGTTTCGACAGTGAAAGGGTGAGAGCGGGATGCCAGCCTCGTAGGGCGCTTGAACTCATGAAGTCTGGGAACCAGCGAATGCAGCAATTCGGAGCAATTGCCATGTAAAAATGACAGAGAGAGGCGACGGCGCGTCTGTGAGAGAGTGACTGTAGACGAGATGCCAGAACAGGGCCAATTATATTTTAAGCTAGCTTCAATTTTGGATACAAAAGGAAAATAAAAGTTACTCCCCTTGAACCATTTAAACACCGATAATGGCTAGTATAATATATTAATATATATATTTTTACATCGTATAATGTGGCAGCTCTGAATTTGAAAATCGTTCGCTGCGCCTAATTTTCCTAGGGATTTTGAATGAGCTATGAATCATTGAAATCGGAGCAGTGGGGAATGGAAGAGTTGCTTGTACACACACACAAACACACTGTACTTTATATATAAGATTTTGACGTTCAGCCAGATACTTTCGATTGTTTGCGTGTGAGCTGATGCTTCTGGGTCAACTGTGATTTACAGTCAGATGAATATAATTGTGTTCATCCTTCAAAGATGTATATCCTTTCCAAAAATCCGACATAACCGGAGTCCCAGGTAAAATAAAGCATCGGAATGTGTCCAATAATGCAGAGGCGGTTCTATCTGGCAACTTCATGGCAAGCTAAACAAATTTTAATTTAAAAGTTATAATTTCAAAAGAGTGCCAAAAATTTATTAAGAAAAACCAAACAAAATTTGATTTAAAATTTTTAATTTCCTGGGGTGATTAATATTTGCGATAGGTAACATTACATTTGGAGTTAACAGAAAAAGGTCTGTTTACGTCAGCCCCTCTTGCTTTCAATGTGTTTTGTGAGTGTCAAATTCTCTAAGCCCTTAATTCTCTATCTTGAAACTGAAATATTTTAGTCGAAGAGAAAGACATGCAGCTAGATATTTGTATTACAAGCCTTTATGTATGGATCAGTTTCCAAAAAATAGTATAGAAGATTATGAAATTCAACATGGTTGCCTACGGGTAGTTTCAGCCAACACTTTAAAGCGATACAAAACCAAAACATTAATCTAAAAACCAGTTTCATTAGATCGAGACTTTCATATAGATGACATACATGGCGACAAACTCATTCAGAAATATCTAAACTAGCAGTTCTATGAAATTGCTTTCTCAGATAATTAAACATGATTTGGACGAATGAAGCTCGTAGGTTTTAAAGAGGACTATCAAACTATTAAACGCGATGAAATTAATATAATGAATATTATCAATGATAACACTTTTAATCTGCATAATAACCTTTTAAATAATGACAATCGGTATGTGAAAGTTACTCTAAAGTTTAAGCTAAATGTGTTGCCAGGTAGCTAATTTCGGCCAACAATCGCGAATTTTAAACGTACATCTGGCATATAAGACGTAGGGGGAATTGTAAAAGATATTTTTAGTAAAAAAAAAAAAAAGAAAAAAAAAAGTGCGCCTTATATGCCGTCAAAAAGGGTAGTTCCCATTTTGTCTGTAGGGAGAATAAAAATAACAATTTTTAACCAGAGAGGAAAGTTTATGAGAACAATTCCAGTGAAAGGCTTTATGAAAGATGCATAGGGAAGCTACGTAACGGCGAGATACGAAATCAGGATCAATAATAAAGTGTTTTAACAAACGGCGAACTATGTGACACACTGGACCCGAATGTGCCTTCCGAAAGCAAAACGAAGTATTAGGAAAAAGGAAGATTTAGTTAGAAACAAAGAAAAGAGCGCTAATAGCGGTGAAATATCTATCCTATATGGCAGTGAATGCTGGAAAATTTTCTTACAGATAAAAAGGGGATTTGGAGCAACAGTAATGTGGTACTACAGAAGGATACTGAGAATATCTTAGACGGAGCATATGAACAACGAGGATGATTTATTCAAAAAGGACACTTGTACTTAAAATCAGAAAAGGAAAGTTGAAATTCATGGCATAAATAACGAGGAAAGAGAGCTTGGAGAATTTGACACTCACGGCAGATATTGAAAGCAAAAAGAGGGAAGCAACTTAATTAACAAGTTTGGAGGATGACGGAGAGTAGGAAGGATAGTAAGGAGACAAACATTGCTTGCAGCTACAAAGGATAGGAAATTGTGGAGAGCCGTGATCAAGCTTGTGTAAATGGATGACAGAACTGGGAAAGACAAATATTGCTTAGAATGACAAAAGATACAACAATAGTCTAGTGGACTAAAGCGAAGGTTCGTGAATTTGGTGACAGTGATTATGAGTTCAATCTCTGGGTCAGGCAGTGTTTACTTGAACTCAGTGTAAACCGGAAGAGTAATAGTGAGCAATACTAAAAATAGGAACAAGACGAAATATCCATAGATATGGGCGGTGGAACGACAACAGTCTACCCACGTTGGTTCAGTTCAGAATTCTCTGTAGGTTACACGGATCAATATACATCTGATGAAGATCAGACGGCAGAAACGTTGTGATAACAGTAACAAAGACGAGGACAATGGTTTGCATGTAAATAATATCTCCTCATACCAGAAATTCAGACAGAAAAAGATAGGAATTTGTGGAGACTCCAAACACCAACTATTCAACATGTTTCAGGAAGTAGCAAGATAAAGCTAGCAAAATTAATTTCACTATATAACACCAGATAAACCTCTTCTCACTTTTGTTCAACTATCGACTATCTTTGAGCTTTTTGAATCAAGAAGGTTTTGGCTGTCAGAAAATCAAACAAGAACAAGAATTTAAATAGCTGGGAAGTGTTTTAACAGGAAACGAAAAGTGCGACACTGAAATCCGAAGGCGCATTGGGATGGCCAAAGGTACCTTCCAAAAGCTAAGCAAAGTATTCAGAAACAGGAAAATTTGGTTAAAAACAAAGCAAAGAGTACAGAACTGTTAAGTGATATCCCTCCTCCTATATGGCAATTAATACTGGACAATCTTCTGAAAGATAAAGAGACCTGAAGCAACAGAAATGTGGTTCTACAGAAGGATGCTGAGGAAACCATATACTGAATATGAGCAACAACGAAGTTTTAAATAAAATGGAAACAAAAAGAGAACTTATAGTTAACATCAGGAACAGACAGTTGAAATTTCTATGACAGATAATGAGGAAAGAAAGCTTGGAAAATCTGATACCCACAGGACAGAATGAGTGCAAGAGGAAAACAACATAACATACTTAGTGAGCTTGAGTAAATGGATGGCGGAACAAGGTTTAGGAGAAATGACAAAAAGACAAAATTTATTAACAGCTACAAAGAACAGGAAGTTGTGGAGAGCCATGATAGCTTATGACCTGGGGAGGGGGACATGGAACATAAAGAAGAAGAAAAATTATTATTGATCGTTATTATTGTTTACCTCGGTTCCTTTTTAGGTTGAAGGATGTTTCTGGAGACAGATTGAAATCCGGAAATCAAATAGAGTCGAATTATTAGGTTGGTGCAAAAATAATGACGTAATAATGTCGTTTTTTGACGTATTTTTTAACGTCAAAAAACGACATTATTACGTCATTATTTTTGCACCAACCTAATAGAACAATGTAACCAATAATTGCCATCCCCCCCCCCAAATAATCTATTTAATACTTTGACTAGGGACTGCTTAAATTTGTATGTTTTGGTCCCATGAATAGAAAGTAAATACTTTTCAGAAATTCATACCCAGATGTCCTCAAGGACACATGGCACAGTGGCTAAAGGCGTTGGTTAGATCCAGTGACAGAACCCAAAAGAGTGTGAGTTCAATACCCGGTTAAGGCAGTGGAGAACTTTCAGAGGGAAAATTAACAGGAGATAACTGATATCCATTAAACATGGCACGTGGAACTAGAACAGTCTACCCCAGTGAGCAAAATAAAGGTTTCAGTTCGACAGTCCAACCACCACCAGAAGAAGGCCGAAACGTAATAAATATGGCGACAAGGATGAGGACAATAGTCCGAATAATGTTCATAATACCTCATCTCACAAATATAGACAGATACTTTTCAAAGTAACTAAACAAGAATTGATAGGATACTCGAATAGAGTATAAAGGAACATTTCCTAACGATTTCATCTCACATTTTTTTTTCTTTTCTTCATGTGCTTAAGCTACACTGACATCAAGTGTTGAAAGATTTCGTCAAATTTGAATCTTCTTTTATGTACCGTGTCGCTTCAAGAGGTAGGCGATCATGGCTCTCTACAATTTCCTGTCCTCTTAATAAATGGTCTTTTTGTTCTTTCTCATAAACAGTGTTCCGTCTCCATTTAATCAAGCTCACTAAGTTCTGTCCAACAATCTGTCCTGTGAGTATAAGATTTTCCAAGCCCTTTTTCCTCATTTATGCGCTCTAGAAATTCCAATATCTCTTCCTGATGTTCCTTTTTTTTCTATTTTCTCTATAACTTCGTTGTTGTTCAGATATTTCTGCTGCTTCAAGTCTTCTCTTGATGTGAGATTGTCCAGAGTTTCTCACAAGTTGTTTATAAAGAAATTGTGTAACTTTGACGACATTCGTACTTCAGGTTGATGTGTGTGTGTGTGTGTGTGTGTGTATATATATATATATATATATCAATTCAGGAAGAGCCTATTATGATAATAAGGAAGAAAGTCTATCACAGACACACACAGCGTGTAATAATACTGACATTGTCAAGTGAATAAAAAAAAAGAAAATAAAGACAACATTACACAAAAATAAATCAGGACGCACGAGAGAAAGAGAATAAACGAATTATAGAACAGTTTTGGATTTCACCAACTGAGAGAGAGAAAACAAAAGCAAAACATGAGAAAAAGTAATACAAGATGGCGTCTGAAGCTGACTGTTTTACACGCTAACTATCGACAGCCATGTTCTTTTTCTTCAGATTTCGTTTAGATTGACGTCATTTTCTCCTTT